>CM074727.1:9982665-10037707 GCA_037306005.1 Rhinophrynus dorsalis | reverse complement strand
CTGGGGGTCATATTATGGCTTTGCCCCCCCCTGGAAAAATGCCTGAGGACACCACTGAATGTTCGCCTTCTAAATCAAGGTCAGACGTTTACCATTACCTCACAGAAAATGAGAAAATCCCAGTTTTACTGAAATTCTTTGAATCTAGATCTGCTGCCATGTGTTTTGTCTATCAGCACAAATGAGTTCTCCTGATTTCCTGCCGGTATTATACAGCTCCCTCTGGGGTCTCTGTCTGTAACCCTTTGAGTGCCAGAGTAGATGAAATGCGACAAATAAAACCCATATTTCAGTTCTTCTCCTCTCAAGTTACCGATCCTTCTGAGAGGTTTCATTCAAAAGTCATTATACCTCAAACTTCTGTTGTGGTCACCAGGTGGTACTGTTCCAATCACTTAAAATGTAAAGTAGTCACTGACTCAAGCTCTCCCACAGACTGCATTATATAAAGAAAAAAAGTTTGTCTTTTCAATACCACTTGGCAAACATGAATAGATAAAACATCATAATTTTGAGATCTATTAACTTTTGAATGACAAAACATCTCAACAGTGGATTAGACACTTTACTCTGCGGGAAAAGGAAAAGAACATTTTAATTAACCCTTTGAGTGCCAGAGGGGTACGGCACAAATTGCAAAGCAATGCATTCCGTTCCCCACCGGCGCTCGAAGGGTTAAAGGGATAGTAATACTTTGTTTTATCTTTATTTTATTTTGTAGGCATTAAAAAAACATGAAGAACGATATAAGTCTTATCTCTCAAACCTTTATGGTTTGAGAGATATTCACAAGCAAAGTCCCCCCCCCCCGTTCAGCCAGATCAGAAGGGAAGTGCCCAGGTAGACTGCAGAGAGGGACAATCTTCAATTAAGATAAGGGAAAAACCTGAAAAACTTGTCATGGGGGGCAGGGCTTTCATTGTTCTCATAGGAAGAAGATTGTCCCCTGCTGTTATCTGTCTGGTCTATGGACTGCATTCCACATCTGAGAAGAGATGGCTTACACTAGGTAAAAGGGGCAGGAGGGGAAACTTTGCTTGTGAATATCTCTCAAACCATATTGTTCTTCATGTTTTTTTAATGCCTACAAAATAAAATAAAGATAAAACGAAGTATTACTATCTCTTTAAGTGTTTTACTGCTACATTTACTCTGAGTGCCAGAACTCTATCCAATGCATCAAGTTCGATATCCCTCAGGCACTCAAAAGGATGTCGTAGTGGACGTTTCCCCAGTATAACAGACCACAACTCCAGACAATGAGGTCAGAACAATTTTCTTATTTTGTCTAATTCCTTACAGCCTTTTCATATGGAAAGTAGAGGATAAAGTCATATATATCTGTAGAATCAATAGCAGTGGATCAATTCACCAAAATAGTTATTTTTTTTATGTACTGAAAAACATTTGAGCTTGGAAAATGTGACTCAATTGTTCAGCTGGGTTTTTATTCCTATTCCTGTGTGAATAATGTATTTTGGTAAGAAGGACAGAGGTAGGTTAACGGGGTTGTCTCTTGAATCAAATAAAAGATGAACTGAACAGAACATTCATTGTAACAAATGTCCTTGGACAGTTATATAACTTATTACTGTTCATGCGAATAGGAGTGTTATTGTGAGATTTATTTATAAGAAAAGTGACCTGGTCATACATACAGATACTCACACATTCAAACACGCACATCTGCTCGCGCACACACACACACACACCACACACACACACAGACACACACACACACACATATATACACATTTCTTGCTCTCTCTAGATAAATATATATATTATATATACAAATCTAAGTGAATCCGGTTCGCTGTCAGGGGCGTGGCTGGAAAGCACTGATTGGTTGGTACGCTCCCTGCCTCCTCATCCAACCACCCCTTCAACTGTTTAAAAAAGAAAAAAAAAGTGGCTTAGAAGGGGCAGGGGCTCCTCAGACAGCCACTTTAAAATAAAAAAATGTAAAAAAAGGTTACCCAGTTGCTCTCTGTCTCCTCAGCAGCCAGACCTCATGGTGGGGCACCGATTCGGCTGACAGATCAGTAGCTGGGGCACCAAGAGGGGTCCTGATGTCCCACCACGAGGTCTTAGTGATATATATATATCACTATAGGGTGTGCGTGTGTGTCTCTCGCTATGGGATGTGTGTGTATGTGTATGGGATGTGTGTATGTGTGTGTCTCACTATGGTGGGGGGGGGGTGTCTGTGTGGGATGTGTATATGAGTGTGTCTCACATAGGCATGTGTGTGTGTCTCCGTATGGGCTGTGTATGTGTGTGCTCACTATGGAGTGTGTGTGTCTCTGTATGGGATGTGTATGTGTGTGTATGTGTGTGTGTGTGTGTGTGTGTGTGTCTCACTATGGGATGTGCAAGTCTGTGTATCTGTATGAGATGTGTATATGTGTGTGTGTCTCACTATGACGTGTGTGTCTCTGTATGGGATGTGTATGTATGTGTGTCTCAATATGGCGTGTGTGTCTCTTTATGGTATGTGTATGTGTGTGTCTATGTATGGGATGTGTATATGTGTGTCTCACCATGGCACGTGTGTATCTCACTACTGGATGTGTATATGTGTGTCACTATGGCATGTGTGTCTCACTATGGGATGTGTGTGTGTGTCTCACTATAGGTGTGTGTGTGTGTCTCAGTATGGGATGTGTGTGTGTGTCTCACTATAGGTGTGTGTGTGTCTCAGTATGGGATGTGTGTGTGTCTCACTATAGGTGTATGTGTGTCTCAGTATGGGATGTGTGTGTGTGTCTCACTATAGGTGTATGTGTGTGTCAGTATGGGATGTGTGTGTGTGTCTCACTATAGGTGTATGTGTGTCTCAGTGTGGGATGTGTGTGGTCACTATGAGGACACTATGGAAGTTCAAGTCAGCTGGGGGGGCTGGCGGAGAGGTAAAACTGAACGTGATCACATGCATTTTACAGAACTTTCATAAACAAAAACAGACGGGCAACACCGTCCCACACTGCTAGTATATATGTATGTATATATAGTACATAAATATATTTTTTTGGAAGTGTATTTCTTTAGGCTGTGACGGCAGGGGGCTCCTCCTCAACCAATTGGAGAATATACTATGCCCTTAGCCACATCCCATTTGATGCACAAAGGGGGGGGGGGGCGTTTGGCATAACTCCGCCTTTGTAACTCCCTGGGGTGTGGCTGACAGGGAACCAGTGACCACTTCGATATTATAATATATATATATATATATATATATATATATATATATATATATACACACACATACACACACACACAGATAGATAGAGAGAGAGACTGAGATTAACCACAGTATGACACTTTATGCCAACTAGTTTCTGCTTGGGGCCAGTATTACCAGACACTGTGCTAAGAACGCAAAAGGATAATTTCTCCAAAATTAAGTAAGTTACAGAAAAATGGCTAGGACCACACATAGGAAGATTTCAGTTATCTGTAAAACAAACTAAACTTGTCTTAAGGGGCACTTTAAGTAGTTCTCCAAATGAACAGTGAAAGTACTTTTTTATTTATGGGTAGAATTTTACAAGCCTCTGAGGAGTGCAAAAAAGTAGCAATGTTCATTAATTACATCTTAGCAAAGATAATTATAGGGACTGAGGAACATTTTGCATTAAACGCTATGAGATTTCATTTCTTTCAGGCTGGATTTCTGCATTAGATTACATATTCAGAGACACTATTTTTCATCATCAGGACTAGAGCAATTCTGGAGCAAATGAGTTGTGCCATAGGCGATAGAGATAAAGGGTTCAAAGTTATCACTGATTTAAATGGGGATATTAACCCCATGAATACTAGACAGATCTCCGGCACATTGATTTGCAATGTACTGGAGATCTCGCTGGTATTCAAAAGAGTAAATCTCCCATGTTACCCTTTGCGTGACACAGAGGTATCCACGCAAAGGGTTATGTAAAAGTTTTCCTTTGTCCCTTGTGGTACAGTTGGTTTGCTTCACGTCTTATTAAAGGAAAAGTAAACCTTTATTATGATAAAGCATCTACTGTAGGACATTTCCAGATGAGGAAAACAAGGGTACAACCAATGCAGGGAGATGTGTTGTTGCAAGGTTATTCCAGCTCAGCTTTTCATATTTATATTATATATCTATATATATATATATATTTATATATTAATAGTGCCACCTGGTGTTCAGACGTCCTATTGCATTCTGTGAGAGAGGTGAGTCACTGTCTTCAGTTCTCCACAGAATGTCACAGTAATATCTCCAACACTTAATGACAGCTTGAACTGCTTAAAAAAAAAATCACCGGTTGTCCAAAGATGAATTAAAATTGTTGCAGAATCTAATTAACTCTTTGCTTGCCAGAAGGGTGAGTGATACAATGCACCGCTCAACCCAGTGGCAAAGAAAGGGTTTTAGCTGAACAACAGAAACTACACCCCAATACGATTTAACCCCTTAACGACATATGACGTACTATGACCGTCACGGTCCTTGAAATACTCAAGGACCGATGACGGTCATAGTACGTCACATACTTTTTACTTACAGCGCTCTACCGGGAGCGCTGTAAGTAAAAATAGGGCCTGAAATTGACCGCTCCAAGATCGGAGCGATCTCTATCAGGCCCCATAATGACGCACTGATACACATGACAGGTGACGTGTACCGGCGCGTCCAAGTGCGCCTATGTGGTCCTTATGGGACGGAAATGTCCCAGGACCGCCGGTCGTTAAGGGGTTAAAATACAATATATACCCAGTATAAAAAAATATTCTGAGAAGAGTTTAGAACTCGCTATGAACCACTAACTCCCACCTTGTCTGGCCAACCGATGAAGGGAGATGCAGTGTCAAACTGCTGGAGAGGCAAAGGTTGCCAAACCCTGGTTTATCCTATTTATCCTATTAAGCCATTAACTCCTTAAGGACCAGGCGGCACTTAAGGACCACTGGGATTTTTTTTTCCCCCGAAATGGAATCAGGGGTCCTCGAATGACATGCAGGGACCCCTGAATTTCATGTTGTACATACATGTCATGGATCCTTAACGCAAGTTTTCCCATGATGTATTTGTACAGTGTGGGTCCTTAAGGGGTTAATAAACAAGCTCAGTTCTCTGGATGGATGCCTACAGAGAACTGGGGTTAGAATCCAAGCTTACAGGGGCAGTATACCCTAAAAATTAAAAGAAAAAAAAAATATAAATATATATATTCTGGGAGTTTTCCTGTAGAGT
The DNA here is from genome assembly GCA_037306005.1 of Rhinophrynus dorsalis. NCBI lineage: Eukaryota > Metazoa > Chordata > Amphibia > Anura > Rhinophrynidae > Rhinophrynus > Rhinophrynus dorsalis. The sequence continues at coordinate 10,032,477 of CM074727.1, read as the reverse complement.
GAAATATAAGGACTCCCGATCCTTAGAGATGTTTGTTTCATAAGTTATTAAAAAAATGAATATTTTGAGTTCAAGATGTTTTGCAGCCAGGGGGAGCTGCTGCTGCATCCATCAGTGGGAAGTCAGTGTCACAGACAGGCTGAAATACAAACAGGCTGCAAATCTTCCAACTCAAGCTAACAGAAAAATGCCAGAAAGAAACCTTTCCAAGCCTTGGGAATACCTTTGTTTTATTCCATAGGAAATGCCCAACAAAACAGAATTTTTTCATAAATCAGGGAATACTTTTACACCTGGGACTGGAGTCAAAACGAAGTGCGATTACTGGAAACTTGGCACAGTTGTCATTTATACAACAATACATTAAGGTTAACCATTTGAGTGCGGGAGGGGCGAGCTACGCATTGCTTTCCAATTTTTTTTGCATATCAACAACTCCAGCACTCAAATGTTTAAATGAATGCTAATGCTATAATACAAGTTGCTCTCATAAAACTTAAGATAGATTAAATTGCTTGTGCTGTTTTTCAACAGGCAGGGGGAAGCAGATTTCCTTTGCGCTCCTCACTTCCTGCCTGGACTTGCTCAGTACATTGCATCCTCCTGACCAGGAAGTGAGGAGTACAAAGGAAGATTGCTCCCCCCTGCCTGCTGAAAAACAGCACTCAGAATTTCATGTCATATGTCTTCATAACCGGGAATGTAAAAATAAGTAGATCCTATGATCTTTGAATTATTAACTCTTAAACGTCCCCATAACCTAGATACTAAGTCATATGTCCCTGCTTTCTGCATACCCCACAACATTTCAAATGTCCAAAGACAGACACTTGTATTTTAGGGGGTGTTGCTGGGTACGTGACTGGTGAGTGGGGCATTAATGAGAATTTTTAGGTTATTTCATGACTTACTGACACCTCTTTATGTAAAGGAATAATTTATTTAGAACAAGACCAAAATTTATTTTATTTACACAGACTAATTTATAAACACAGATACTGACATTTACACAAACATTAATGTTAATTTTAATGCTGTGGAGCAATGTGATACACTTATTTACATACCACACAGTCTGATCTCCTAAACACAGGGACACCAGGGTGATACACATCTATACACACCACACAGTCTGATCTCCTAAACACAGGGACACCAGGGTGATACACTTATATACACACCACACAGTCTGATCTCCTACACACAGGGACACCAGGGTGATACACTTATATACACACCACACAGTCTGATCTCCTAAACACACGGACACCAGGGTGATACACTTATATACACACCACACAGTCTGATCTCCTAAACACAGGTACACCAGAGTGATACACTTCTATACACACACCACACAGTCTGATCTCCTCAACACAGGGACACCAGGGTGATACACTTATATACACACAGTCTGATCTCCTTAACACAGGGACACCAGGGGGATACACTTATACACACGCCACACAGTCTGATCTCCTAAACACAGGGACACCAGGATGATACACGTATATACACATGACACAGTCTGATCTCCTACACACCGGGACACCAGGGTGATACACTTATATACACAACACGCAGTCTGATCTCCTAAACACAGGGACACCAGGGTGATACACTTCTATACACACCACACAGTCTGATTTCCTAAACACAGGGACACCAGGATGATACACTTATATACACATGACACAGTCTGATCTCCTACACACAGGGACACCAGGGTGATACAATTTTATATACACACCACACAGTCTGATCTCCTAAACACAGGGACACCAGGGTGATACACTTCTATACACACCACACAGTCTGATCTCCTAAACACAGGGACACCAGGGTGATACACTTATATACACAACACGCAGTCTGATCTCCTAAACACAGGGACACCAGGGTGGGAAAGAGGGACTGTGGGATTTGGGTCTCAAAGCGGGACTGTCCCTCCTAAAGAGGGACACTTGGGATGTATGTTGCTGTAACACAGAGATGCTCCGAACAGTCGATCAGGGAACTCTAACATGATACAACTTGGAGATACTATTGCTTGATCACCAGCATTATAACATATGATCACCAAGCTGCATTCCTGGTTGAAAACTGATCCAATTTTGAGACTAAACACTCAGTTAATTGGTGTTAATCAATTAGTGGTAGCTCTGGACTCTTACCCTTAAAACCTGACCTTTCACCAGGACATTCTGGTCAAAACCCAGAGCCTCAGGGTCAAATGCAAATTCTATTAGAGCAAAGGAAATTTGATTTTCAATGTGTTAAATGTGCCTTGTGTTTAGTGGTCCCCTGTGAGTTGCACCACAACTGATCTACTTTGTACAGCGCTGCGGAATTAGTTGGTGCTATATAAATAAAGAATAATCCTCTAGACTGTAAGATCTCACGAGCAGGGCCCTTTGATTCTTCTGTTCTCCACATCTGATTGTACTATTTAATACCTCTGTATGTCTATTCCCAATTGTACAGCGCTGCGGAATTAGTTGGCGCTATATAAATAAAGAATAATAATAATAATCTATTTTTTGACTTTGTACATATGGTCCTATTCACATCCATTCTCTAGTAAACAGAAACAGACCCTTACCAAAGCTGTAGCTTTATCCTCCGTCCGTCCAGCAGGATCGTTGTGGTCTTGTAGTCAATTCCTGTAACAGACACAATAGTGGATTTACAGAACGTCGCCTCTGGCTTAGTTTATAGATACTGTGGAGTAAATAATTATTTAACCCCTTAACAACAGGCTGTGCAGGCACCCGGCAGTCACTAAAGGACCACGGAGCGTCTTTTTTTTTTTTTAATTTAGATTCCGGACTGCCCGAACGGCATGCAGCCGCAGGGAGACCCCGGAATTCCATGACGGTCATAGTACGTCATGAGTCGTTAACTCAGATCGACCCATGACATACTATGACCGTCAAGGGTCGTTAAGGGGTTAAAGCTTTCAAATTATCATCAACATTGAGGAAAAGTGGCGTGTTTAACACAATGTAAAGCAATGCCTTTTACACACCCCTGGTTCTCAAGGGGTTACAGTGAACTAATGTTTTTCCACACTTGGGGTTAGAATTCACTAATGTTATGCACACTTTAGTCTGGTAACCCTTTGAGTGACAGAGGGCAATCCACGCCAATGGATTAAGCAAGAGGTAAATATATAGATACATCAGTTAGTGTTTTATTGTCAGACATCTGAACAAACACACAAGTCCATTCTTTATAACAGACCCTGAGGATGAGCGCCTGCCTTAATAAGGTAATTACACATGGTTGGCACCAGACCTCTCACTGTATACCATGGACATTACTGATGCGCTATTACAGTGAGCCGTGCAACTATGGACACATACACTTTCATACATAGACACGAGCGTACATACAGGCAAAAAAAACAAAAACAAAAAAAAAACATACACAGACAAAATACACACTTTCATCCATAAACGGTTTTTTCATCCATACACTGACAAAAAAAAAACAAAACACAATTTTATATACCCACACGTTCATACAGAAAACAGACAACACACACATTCATACAAAATGTACACACAACACACACGTTTATATAAAATGTACACTCATTCACACACACACACACAATACACACATTCCAACATAACACACTTATTAATATATACACACACACATTAAAATAAAACACACTATTTCATACACCCGCAGACAATACACACGTTCCTACATAACACACTCATTAACATAAAACACACTAGTTCATACATACACCCACAGATAATGCACACACATGTTCCTATATACACAGAACAAAAACACAGAGATAAAACACACACACGTTCGTACATGCACAGAACAAACACAGAGACAAAAGAAACAAACCCCTTTTTTAAAGTCTTTATTTAGTCAAAGGAGATTTGCACAGATACATACTATCAGTCGTACAAAATAATAATAGGTAAGCAAAAGAAGCATCTGGAGTATTGTAACTTGACGGTTTGGAGAAAATACAAAATACCGGGGATGAGATTACATTTTATTACATTTATTTGCCCAACCCAAGAAATGGAAGAGAAATGCCATTAACACGCACTTTTAAACATACAGACACACAAAATACACACAAACATTTTATTACTAAAACAATGCAGTAATTCACACACACACACACACACACACACACACACACACACACACATACCTACAGTAATGCATACACACAAACACACATACACACCTAGAGTAATTTAAACACACAGTAATTCATGCACACACACCTACAGTAATTAGTGCACACACACACACACCTAGAGTAATTCAAACACACATACACACACCTAGAGTAATTCATACACACACACACCAACAGTAATACACACTTACAGTAATTCATGCACACACACCTACAGTAATTCATATACACATGCACCTACAGTAATTCATATACACACACCTACAGTAATACACACTTACAGTAATTCATGCACACACACATGTACAGTAATTCATATACACATGCAACTACAGTAATTCATGCACACACACACCTACAGTAATTCATATACACATGCACCTACAGTAATTCATACACACATGCACCTACAGTAATTCATATAAACACACCTACAGTAATACACACTTACAGTAATTCAAGAACACACACCTACAGTAATTCATACACACATGCACCTACAATAATTCATATACACATGCACCTACAGTAATTCATATACACGCATGCACATACACAGACCAAACACACACACAAAAGCAATCATATCTGGAAAGTTACACATAAACACATGGAAATACACACACATACAAAACACACACTGGACATTTAATCTCAAATGAGCTTATTTTTACCCAGGAGACTATATTCCATTAACCCTTTGAGTACTAAATCATCGCACTCCACCTTTGGCACTCAAATGATTAAAATGAAGACCCTGCACCGCATCTCACCCCGCTGCCTTTTACAGTAATAAATCCCCAATAAAACAACAGCAGTGAGTGCAAAAAGGAACATACAGACTTCATACTCTGATCACAAACAGCTTCTTGACCCCTTTCATTTACCAAGAACATAGTAATAATCATAATCGGTGTCATTAATTGTTGTGCATTTAACATGTAATTATGTAATTGCTGGGGCTGTTAATTTTACAGCGAATCTTCATTTTTAAAACAATTTTCTTGTTTTTTTTTTTTTCTTCCCAGCAGAATGTGTTTGCTTGTGTTCCTGCGATTCTTTTGTACATGGCAATGTGTTTTTCACCTCTCGCTGTGGCTTGTAGGAGGCACGGAGGCGTGGAGGAGTGTGTCACCTCTCTAATGCTAGGGAACGCTATGTACGAGGCTGCCTGCTTTGTACTTGAACTTCACAAAAGAAATTGCAGCTAATTTTAAACGCTGCAGAGAAAAAAAAAAAGGTAGTGGGAGCAATTTCCGGAAGTCATTTTTCTTTCGTGCCATCGTTTCACTCCCTCCAATTTCTCGTTTCTCCTGTCCAACGTTTTCTTGGCGAGGAGTTGAGATTGACGTACTGTCCATTCATCATTCTAAAGAGGTGACGTTCTGGAGCACAGCAACTTCACCAAAGAGGAGGAATGCCGATTAACGCGGATTTAAAAGGGGACTTTTACCCCCACTAAATGATGGCGAGGTCCCCATCGCATTTCACTGGAGACCTCGCTAACATTTGAGGGGATAAAAGCCTCATGTAAATCGACAGTAATCTGCAGTATTTCCATTACCCCCCCACACACACACACAACTACACAACTGCACATTAATAGAGCCCTAGGGGTCTATTCTCAGCGATAAGAACGGTGAATTGGATCAACTGCTCATCTCCCCCATCACTGATTGATACCTTCACTATTTATATTATCATTCATATTTCCCTGCCTTGCACATACAATTAAACGAGGCAGAAATTCAGCCACTCCTGTAATACACAAACATACGCATACACAATATGTGCACGAGTGTGTCCTCCCACAGGTTTCTGTAAGTTTCACCAGGATGAAACTGGAGGGAGGATGGAACTGGCGAAACCATGTGGTGCTCAGTCACTATCAGATACAATTCAATCACTGATGAATAAGCGAGTATCAGGTACAATCCAATCACTGATGGATAAGGGAGTATCAGGTACAATCCAATCACTGATGGATAAGCGAGTATCAGATAAAATCCAATCACTGATGGATAAGCGAGTATCAGGTACAATCCAATCACTGATGGATAAGTGAGTATCAGATAAAATCCAATCACTGATGGATAAGCGAGTATCAGGTACAATCCAATCACTGATGGATAAGCGAGTATCAGGTACAATCCAATCACTGACGGATAAGGGAGTATCAGGTACAATCCAATCACTGACGGATAAGGGAGTATCAGATACAATCCAATCACTGATGGATAAGCGAGTATCAGGTACAATCCAATCACTGACGGATAAGGGAGTATCAGATACAATCCAATCACTGATGGATAAGCGAGTATCAGGTACAATCCAATCACTGACGGATAAGCGAGTATCAGATAAAATCCAATCACTGATGGATAAGCGAGTATCAGGTACAATCCAATCACTGATGGATAAGCGAGTATCAGGTACAATCCAATCACTGACGGATAAGGGAGTATCAGGTACAATCCAATCACTGATGGATAAGCGAGTATCAGGTAAAATCCAATCACTGACGGATAAGCGAGTATCAGGTACAATCCAATCACTGATGGATAAGCGAGTATCAGGTACAATCCAATCACTGATGGATAAGTGAGTATCAGATACAATCCAATCACTGATGGATAAGCGAGTATCAGGTACAATCCAATCACTGATGGATAAGGGAGTATCAGGTACAATCCAATCACTGATGGATAAGCGAGTATCAGATAAAATCCAATCACTGATGGATAAGTGAGTATCAGATGCAATCCAATCACTGATGGATAAGAGAGTATCAGATACAATCCAATCACTGATGGATAAGGGAGTATCAGGTACAATCCAATCACTGACGGATAAGGGAGTAATACCAAAAAAAGAAATAAAAAACATAGATACTCTATAGGGCACTTATAGTGATAGTGTAAGTCAAATTATTTATAGAACAATGCTATAACTTTTATTGAGAAAAATAAATTAAAATCAGTATTGTAGATAAAACCGATGCACAGCAGATCAACACCATACTGGGACCGTGGGATATATCTCTCTCTTCACCAATCTCAAAGAAGAGAGGAGTTATATAGATATCGCTGCTGTGATTGATATTCTAACTTGCAGTCCGAAGAGCTACGTTACTCAATGTACTTGAAATCACTGTAACCTATAAGATTTGTTCAATTACAACACATAGTATCGTTTTAAGATGAAGTAAACATTCCTAATAATCTTAATCCTCAATGATCCCAGTGTGTTGTGTCTACTATATAAATAAAAACATTGTGGACACTCTATATGTCTATTCCGTCATACTCTAATCATACATTAGTAGTAGAATATGTAAGTAGAAATCAGAAACACCGTCGTTGTTTATAGGTCAGTCCTACTCCTTATCTCACTACGGTCATACCAGTTCGTTGACCGATTTACTCAAAGTAAAAAGAAAAGAGTTTTTTTCTTTATTCGTAAAGATACCGGATCATATTTCTACACTAGTCATCTCCATTTATAAAGTATAAACTATAGAGTGCCGACATAAAATGCCGACGCGCGTTTCACCCACAGGCTTTTCAAGAGTAATTGAATGATAAAGTATCCCCCTCCCGCCCTTTTTACTGATGTAACACTGCTCACCTCAGAGCAGCAAGACTGTCCGGATGGATCGCAGAGAGGGACAATCTTCAGTGATCATAAATAAAAACCTGTCAAGGGGGCAGGGTTTTCCTTATGATCACAGTAAGAAGATTGTCTCTTGCTGTGACCTGTCCGGTCAAGAGACCAGATTCCACATCTGAGGGGAGGAGTCTTACACTAGGTAAAAGGGGTGGGAGGGGGATACTTTATCATTCAATTACTGTTGTACTACAACTCTGACAGTAGTGAAATAACACTCTCCATGGCCTAAATACTATGAAGATTAATTGGAGCTGCTTTTATTTTGAAACATTTCTATCCCTTTAAAGGGTCAGTAATGTCCCAAAATTTTACAGTTATGTAGAGCTTAAAATATTAATCAAATAGCTCCAAACACTATCTCTCAAACCGCGATGGTTTGAGAGATATTGGGATTCAAAGTTTCCCCTCCCTCCCCTTCTCCTGATATCAGTGTCTAGCTAACAGCAGGAGATGCCGGTCCAGGGACCAGAAGGCGGCTCTGCAGCAGAGCCGAAATAGCAGTACTTAAAAAGAATTCATTTTTTGAAAAGATCTACAAAGTGTGTATCACAGTGCCTGTGATTCCTGTCACTCTCATCTATGGCAGACACTGATTTGCTGAGTTGGTTTGGCCCGCCCCCTGGTGACCTTTTTTACTATCACAGTGCCTGTGATTCCTGTCACTCTCATCTATGGCAGACACTGATTTGCTGAGTTGGTTTGGCCCGCCCCCTGGTGACCTTTTTATACCTGGCTATCACTTCTGTCAGATGCCCTTTCGTGGTGTTTCTGAGCAAGTTATAAAAAGGTCACCAGGGGGCGGGCCAAACCAACTCAGCAAATCAGTGTCTGCCATAGTTGAGAGTGACAGGAATCACAGGCACTGTGATAGTGTGCTTGCAAACCAGGCACACTTTCTAGACCTTTCCAATGAATGGAATTCGGTTCTGCTGCAGAGCCTCCTCGAGTCGTCCGACTCGATTCTCCTGCTGTCAGCTTTACAGCCGACATCAGGAGGAGGGGAGGGAGAGAGGAACTTTGAATCCCTATATCTCTCAAACCATAGTGGTTTGAGAGATAGGGTTTGGAGCGATTTGATTAATATTTTAAACTCTACATAGCTGTAAAAAATGTTTTTGGGACATTACTGCCCTTTTAATGACTGGATTGTTTAAATTTCAGTGGTTAGTCCTTTCACCTCCAAAATGGTGTGCAATGAATTGCAAAGCACTGCGTAACATAACTCTACATCAGTGAGTGTGAGAGAGCGTGAGACTGTATGTGAGAGTGAGACTGTATGTGAGTGTGAGACTGTATGTGAGAGTGAGACTGTAAGTGAGAGTGAGACTGCATGTGAGTGTGAGACTGTATGTTAGTGTGAGACTGTATGTGAGAATGAGACTGTATGTGAGAATGAGACTATGTGAGAGTGAGACTGTATGTGAGAGTGAGACTGTATTTGAGTGTGAGACTGTATGTGAGAGTGAGACTGTATGTGAGTGTGAGACTGTATGTTAGTGTGAGACTGTATGTGAGTGTGAGACTGTATGTGAGAATGAGACTGTATGTGAGAGTGAGACTGTATGTGAGAGTGAGACTGTATGTGAGTGTGAGACTGTATGTGAGAGTGAGATTGTATGCGGGCGTGAGACTGTATGCGAGCGTGAGACTGTATGTGAGCGTGAGACTGTATGTGAGCGTGAGACTGTATGTGAGCGTGAGACTGTATGTGAGAGTGAGACTGTATGTGAACGTGAGACTGTATGTGAGTGTGAGACTGTATGTGAACGTGAGACTGTATGTGAGTTTGAGACTGTATGTGAGTGTGAGACTGTATGTGAGAGTGAGACTGTATGTGAGCGTGAGACTGTATGTGAGCGTGAGACTGTATGTGAGAGTGAGACTGTATGTGAGTGTGAGACTGTATGTGAGCGTGAGACTGTATGCGAGCGTGAGACTGTATGTGAGCGTGAGACTGTATGTGAGCGTGAGACTGTATGTGAGAGTGAGACTGTATGTGAGACCGAGAGTGAGACTGTATGCGAGTGTGAGCATATAGCACTTTGCGAATATTGTTTTGCATATTGCGCAAAACATCTTTTGTATAGCGTTTTGCGTATAGAGTCTTGCATATTGCATTATGTGTAAAACCTTTTGCGTATAGTGATTTGCGTATTATATGCCATGTAATGGGTATAAGATTTTGCGTACTGTATTGTGCATTTAGCGTTTTGCATATATTGTATTACGCATTGCATTTTGCTCACAGCGTTTTGCATTATCCTATCAAAATTTCGCCCTCAATTTGGCGACCAACCCAGGGGCGTATTAAATATGTCGCCAGGTTGAAAATGGCGACATAAGCATTTCACCCGCATGAGAACGTACCAGTGCCATTCCATCAATTAACCATTTGAGTGCTGCATCACAGCCCCTGCAATCAGGTCGATGGGAAATCACAGTCACACATTCTTAGCCGTGTCGCTCTTGTCATGCGGGCGAGATTCTTATGTCACCATTTTCAAACAGGGGACATATTTAATGCCAAATTGAGGGTGACATTTTGACAGTGAACCGCATTTTGCAGGTATCATTTTGCACATAGGTATTTGTGTATATTATTCTGCATATAGTGGGTTGCGTACAGTGTTTTTCATATAGCATGTTGATTATATCATAATGCATTTTGCATAAAGCGTCTTGCGCATTACGTAGAGCATGTTGTGTAGAGCATTTTGCTATTGGTTTTTGCGTATAGAGTTTTGCCTGTTACGTTTCCCGTATAGAGTACTGCATATAGCACCTTGCATTTGGTGTACAGCATTTTGTTTATAGTGGTTTGCATATAGCATTTTGTATATATAGTATTAAATATATGTGTGTGTTGTGCATGTGTGTGTTTCTTACATGAATTTTGCGTGGTGTGATTGTGATTTTGTGCATGTTGAGTGTGTTGTGTAGGTGTGTGTGTATTTTGTGTGAATGTGTTGTGTGTGCATTGCATATGTATTTTGTATTGCATCTGACTTGTAATGTATTTTGTGTGAGTTGTGGTGCATTATGTTTGTGTGCGTGTGTTGTGCGTTGTGTGTTATAGTGCCTGTGTGGTGTTGTGCCTTGCGTGTGTGTTGTGCGTGTGTGGTTGTTGTGCATGTGTGTTGTGAGTGTGTGGCGTGTGGTGCGTGTTGTGTGTGTTGGTGAGCTGATGGATATGTGCGTGTTTGGGGGGATGTGTGGGAGGGGATATATGAATGGGGATGTGTGTGTGAAGCGGATGTGTGTGTGTGTGTATGGTGCGTGGTGCGTGTGTTGGTGGGATGATGGATATGTGCATGTTTGGAGGGGATAAGTGGGAGGGGATATATGGATGTGTGTGTGTGTGTGTGTGTGGTCGGTGGTGTGCGTGTGTGTATGGTGGGGGTGTGGATATGTGTGTGTTTGGTGGGAGGGGATGTGTGTGAGGGGGATGTATGTGTATATGGTGGGGGGGTGGATACGTTTGTGTGTTTGTGAGGGGGGATGTGTGTGTGTATGGTGGGGGGTGTAGATATGTGTGTTTGGGGGGATGTGTGTGTATATGGTGGGGGGTGTAGATATGTGTGTTTGGGGGGATGTGTGTGTGTATGGTGGGGGGTGTAGATATGTGTGTTTGGGGGATGTGTGTGTGTGTATGGTGGGGGGTGTAGATATGTGTGTTTGGGGGGATGTGTGTGTGTATGGTGGGGGGTGATATATATATGTGTGTTTGGGGGGATGTGTGTGTGTGGTGGGGGGTGTAGATATGTGTGTTTGGGGGGATGTGTGTGTGTGGTGGGCGGTGTAGATATGTGTGTTTGGGGGGATGTGTGTGTGTATGGTGGGCGGTGTAGATATGTGTGTTTGGGGGGATGTGTGTGTGTGTATGGTGGGGGGTGTAGATATGTGTGTTTGGGGGGATGTGTGTGTGTATGGTGGGGGGTGTAGATATGTGTGTTTGGGGGGATGTGTGTGTGTATGGTGGGGGGTGTAGATATGTGTGTTTGGGGGGATGTGTGTGTGTATGGTGGGGGGTGTAGATATGTGTGTTTGGGGGGATGTGTGTGTGTGGTGGGGGGTGTAGATATGTGTGTTTGGGGGGATGTGTGTGTGTGGTGGGGGGTGTAGATATGTGTGTTTGGGGGATGTGTGTGTGTATGGTGGGGGGTGTAGATATGTGTGTTTGGGGGATGTGTGTGTGTATGGTGGGGGGTGTAGATATGTGTGTTTGGGGGGATGTGTGTGTATGGTGGGGGGTGTAGATATGTGTGTTTGGGGGGATGTGTGTGTATGGTGGGGGGTGTAGATATGTGTGTTTGGGGGGATGTGTGTGTGTGGTGGGGGGTGTAGATATGTGTGTTTGGGGGGATGTGTGTGTGTATGGTGGGGGGTGTAGATATGTGTGTTTGGGGGGATGTGTGTGTGTGGTGGGGGGTGTAGATATGTGTGTTTGGGGGGATGTGTGTGTGTGGTGGGGGGTGTAGATATGTGTGTTTGGGGGGATGTGTGTGTATGGTGGGGGGTGTAGATATGTGTGTTTGGGGGGATGTGTGTGTGTATGGTGGGGGGTGTAGATATGTGTGTTTGGGGGGATGTGTGTGTGTATGGTGGGGGGTGTAGATATGTGTGTTTGGGGGATGTGTGTGTGTATGGTGGGGGGTGTAGATATGTGTGTTTGGGGGGATGTGTGTGTGTGTATGGTGGGGGGTGTAGATATGTGTGTTTGGGGGGATGTGTGTGTGTATGGTGGGGGGTGTAGATATGTGTGTTTGGGGGGATGTGTGTGTGTATGGTGGGGGGTGTAGATATGTGTGTTTGGGGGGATGTGTGTGTGTGTGGTGGGGGGTGTAGATATGTGTGTTTGGGGGGATGTGTGTGTGTATGGTGGGGGGTGTAGATATGTGTGTTTGGGGGGATGTGTGTGTGTATGGTGGGGGGTGTAGATATGTGTGTTTGGGGGGATGTGTGTGTGTATGGTGGGGGGTGTAGATATGTGTGTTTGGGGGATGTGTGTGTGTATGGTGGGGGGTGTAGATATGTGTGTTTGGGGGATGTGTGTGTGTATGGTGGGGGGTGTAGATATGTGTGTTTGGGGGGATGTGTGTGTGTGGTGGGGGGTGTAGATATGTGTGTTTGGGGGATGTGTGTGTGTATGGTGGGGGGTGTAGATATGTGTGTTTGGGGGATGTGTGTGTGTATGGTGGATGGTGTAGATATGTGTGTTTGGGGGGATGTGTGTGTATGGTGGGGGGTGTAGATATGTGTGTTTGGGGGATGTGTGTGTGTATGGTGGGGGGTGTAGATATGTGTGTTTGGGGGATGTGTGTGTGTGTATGGTGGGGGGTGTAGATATGTGTGTTTGGGGGGATGTGTGTGTGTGGTGGGGGGTGTAGATATGTGTGTTTGGGGGATGTGTGTGTGTATGGTGGGGGGTGTAGATATGTGTGTTTGGGGGATGTGTGTGTGTATGGTGGATGGTGTAGATATGTGTGTTTGGGGGGATGTGTGTGTGTATGGTGGGGGGTGTAGATATGTGTGTTTGGGGGATGTGTGTGTGTATGGTGGGGGGTGTAGATATGTGTGTTTGGGGGATGTGTGTGTGTATGGTGGGGGGTGTAGATATGTGTGTTTGGGGGGATGTGTGTGTGTATGGTGGGGGGTGTAGATATGTGTGTTTGGGGGGATGTGTGTGTATGGTGGGGGGTGTAGATATGTGTGTTTGGGGGATGTGTGTGTGTATGGTGGGGGGTGTAGATATGTGTGTTTGGGGGATGTGTGTGTGTATGGTGGGGGGTGTAGATATGTGTGTTTGGGGGGATGTGTGTGTATGGTGGGGGGTGTAGATATGTGTGTTTGGGGGATGTGTGTGTGTATGGTGGGGGGTGTAGATATGTGTGTTTGGGGGATGTGTGTGTGTATGGTGGGGGGTGTAGATATGTGTGTTTGGGGGGATGTGTGTGTGTGGTGGGCGGTGTAGATATGTGTGTTTGGGGGGATGTGTGTGTATGGTGGGGGGTGTAGATATGTGTGTTTGGGGGGATGTGTGTGTGTATGGTGGGGGGTGTAGATATGTGTGTTTGGGGGGATGTGTGTGTATGGTGGGGGGTGTAGATATGTGTGTTTGGGGGGATGTGTGTGTGTATGGTGGGGGGTGTAGATATGTGTGTTTGGGGGATGTGTGTGTGTATGGTGGGGGGTGTAGATATGTGTGTTTGGGGGGATGTGTGTGTGTATGGTGGGGGGTGTAGATATGTGTGTTTGGGGGGATGTGTGTGTGTATGGTGGGGGGTGTAGATATGTGTGTTTGGGGGGATGTGTGTGTATGGTGGGGGGTGTAGATATGTGTGTTTGGGGGGATGTGTGTGTGTGGTGGGGGGTGTAGATATGTGTGTTTGGGGGGGATGTGTGTGTATGGTGGGGGATGTAGATATGTGTGTTTGGGGGATGTGTGGACATTTGGGGTAGGAGGTGAGATTACTGATCTCCCAGAGTGATCGGCTGGGAGATCAATAACTCGGGGGGGGGGGGGCATCCAGAGAGGTCCTGATGTGCCCCTATATGAGGCTGAGCACTTTTTTCTGCTGGTCACTGCTGCTGGTAATACCGGCTTATACAGCGATCGCTTTCCAGTCGTACAATGTACACGCTTGGCACAGTGGGAACAGCTGACCTTACATTTTACTCCCTTGACACACAAGGGGTTAAGGTATCAACATTTATATTTCTAATTATTTTTCAGGTTCTAAGACAACAAACATCACTATGAAAAAAAAAGGATTTATGAAACTAGTCAGATATTTCATTATGCTGTTTATTTTATTATGGTTCTGAATCCCCCTCCTGCTGGTTCCCATCGCTCCCAGGAACCATCCTGCTCTTTCCTCCTAAATCTTATCTTTCTTTCTATGTCTTGGTTGGCGCTTGACTCTTTTCTTGGATGACAATTCATCACTTATAGTATAGTATACAGTATAGTAGATACTACACAGTATGTTATTTAATAAAAGAAGCAGAAGGATGAACCAAATAATTATTAAAATGGTTATAAAGCCTAAAAGAAAGAGAAACACCAGCGCCAGGAACATATACATTGCTATCTCTGCTCCACTGTATTTGGTAATTCCAGCTTTGGGTTCACCATTCTCACCATCTGGAATTGTGCTGAATCCTTCTGCACCAACATATTGGGTTTTTCCTGAATCATCAGTTTGGAGCTTGCCAGTTATAAAATTGCTCCCAATCTCCGTTTCTGTAACACCATCTCTGGATTTCCCAGTATCATCAGCTAGGAGCTTGATGGTTATGGTGCTGCTCCCATACTCGGCAGTGATAGTTATACTATCTGAAGATTTTAGCTTGTGCAAAACAACAAGATGTGTGTTGGTATCTTCAGCTAGGAGCTTGAGCCTTATAGAGCTGCTCCCGTCCGCAATATTAACAGTTACACTGTCTGCAGGTTTTGGGGTTTGCTCAAAATGACTGCTGGTATCTTCAGCTAGCAGCGTCCCATTTATGGAGTTGCTGTCTTTCTCCGCTGTAGTAATATCAGACACTCCATGTTTGCTGAATACATCAGTATCCACTATGGAGGTACTTCCGTTCATCATCCTACCAGTCATGCTGTCACCAGCTTTGCTAATTCCTTCCGCTAGGACTTCCTCCATTATGGAGATGCTCCAAATCTCCATCGTACTACTGTTACACACTCCAGGTCTGCGGATTACAAGGTCCGTGATAGAGGTGCTTCCATACTTCATCAAGTTGTTATTAGATTTGCCGAATCCTTCAGCTAGTAGGTCGCCCGTTAAGGGGATGCTCCCATCCCCAAGAAAGTAAGTTATTTTCTCTGATGGTATTCTAGTTTGCACAATAAATATAGGTCCAAGCATTGACGCGATTACGCAAATGACTAATAGCCCTAAGAGAGACATTGTGCTTCCCAGTAGAAAATACTCGCATTGATTGAGAGATTTTTGTCGCTTCCCAGTTCTTAACAGTCAAAAGGCTGATGTGACCAAGTTCCAGGTAAACTGAATCCTACCAACTGTCACTACTGCAGGACTCACAGGAGCTACAAACTCATTAAAGGAGAAGTAACCCCTAATAATGACACGCACACACTTATCTTCTAACGTCCTGCAAGTCCTAATGGCCCCTTTTAATCTTACACACAATTAAAAGCTCAACCATAGGTATCCCTTATGGGTTGCCATGGTCAATATAAAGTATATCTCTAAACCTAAAGAAAACACAATACACATTTGCCCATGCAGTACCCTTTGAGTGCCAACAGGGTACACAACGGTACCCCTCTGTCACTCAAAGGGTTAATAAAATAAATACCCCCCGCTCCCCCAAACAAAAACAAAAAAAGTCCCATGCAGTTGAATTCATGACTAACTAAACATAGGATGTGATACATATCTGGTAGTAATAGGGTTAATATAGTAAATGTGGATTTTCCCCTGATATCCAGGTAAATCCAGAGAGGAGACAAAGTTCATAAAGGGATAGTATTGTTTCACAATAAATGCAGCTCCAATTAACCTTCGTAGTATTTGGACCATGGAGAGTGTTATATCAATACTGTCAGAGTTGTAGTACAAGAGTGATTGAATGATAAAGTATCCCCCTCCCGCCCCTTTTACATAGTGTAAGCACCTCCACTCAGATGTGGAATCTGGTCTCTTGACCGGACAGGTCACAGCAAGGGACAATCTTCTTACTGTGATCATAAGGAAAACCCTGCCCCCCCTTGACAGGTTTTTCCTTATGATCACTGAAGGTTGTCCCTCTCTGAGATCCATTCAGACAGTCTTGCTGCTCTGAGGTAAAAGGGGTGGGAGGGGGATACTTTATCATTCAATTACTCTTGAACTACAACTCTGACAGTATTGAAATAACACTCTCCATGGCCCAGAACTATGAAGATTAATTGGAGCTCCTTTTATTGTGAAACATTACTATCCCTTTAAATATGTAAGAAAACAAACCAAAAAAAATACATATTATAGGGATTACCCTCCTGAGTAAAATAAAGGAACTCTGACTGCTGAGAGGTGTTTTACTCAAATGTTATTGCAGCTCAAACTTGTATTTCTTACATGCAATATCACAGTGACCTGAAATATTACAGTGGTGCCATACCTCCCAACATTTCAAACAGCCAAAGAGGGACACTTGTCTTATAGGAGGTGTGGCTGAGGGTGTGGCTGGTGGGCAGGGCATTACTGAGACTTTTTAGGTTCCTTCATGATCTACCGACACCTCTTTGTGTAACTGAATAAATGATTTAGTGTAACACCAGAGTATTTTATACAGAATCATTTATAAACAGTTTAAACACATACTAATGTAGGTTTTATTGCTATGAAGCAATCTGATACACTTATATACACACCACATAGTCTAATGTCCTAAAAAGAGGGACACCAGGGTGGGAAAGAGGGACGGAGGGATTTGGGTCTCAAAGAGGGACTGTCCCTCCTAAAGAGGGACACTTGAGAGGTATGTGGTGCTGTTGATACACCATCCTATGGAGGCTTATGGTCAACTGACCAGAGCTTTCTATGGAACAGTGTAGAAACAGCGCCACTGTAACACTGCAGGTCATTGAGATACTGCACCTAAAAAAATGCACGTTTTATCTGCAATAACTTTTGTACTACTTCTTAAAAGGTTAAACATACACTAAATCTAGCAGAAGTATAAAACTTTAATTAAAAAAAAAAAAAAACACAAAAAAAAAATAACATTCACCTTCTTTATAATAGTCACAAAAAACATAACTGTTTGCTGGCAATTAACCAGCACAGGATTTGAATTACACATATTATTTGGTCAACTAGGTGTCTAAAAGCTGCCTGAAAATGGAGCCACAAGATACTTTAGCTATGCACGAAAGATATAAGAGGAAGCAGAATGTAGGGAATGGCTTATATGGATTTAATGCTACAGAAGGATCTACATCAGTGATTCTCAACCAGGGTGCCGTGGCACTTTGGTGTGCCACGGACATCAACTTAGGGTGCCATGTGTTTTCTATAAACACTAACAAAAATGGACTTATAAATAAAGATTTATAGAAATTGTTATGCACAATATGTATAGTTATGGTATTATGATTATAAGACCTAATAACTGTATATTTATGTAGTGTACCCTTCATTATGCCCTTGATAAAGTACAATAAATATGTTAGGGGTGCCCCGAATGTTCTAGATTACGTGTTAAGGGTGCCCTGATCAAAACAAGATTGAGAACCACTGATCTACATGAAGAGGTGAGCAAATAACACCGGGCAGCTGCTGCTGGGAATACAGCTCCCATCATCCTCATGGACTGGCTGAGAATGATGTGATTTGTGGTTCAACAACAGCTGGAGACGCGTTTTTTTCCACCTCTGATATAAATCAATATTATTACAATGAACGCCAGATTTACACCTCTCTGAACTACAGGAAGGACAGATCTCTCAGTCATAATCTATCAGAGCATTGTGGTATCCTCTTGGGAACCGGCCCTCTGATTGGCTGATCTAGGACTATGTCACAAGTTTCTTATAAGGGATTCTGGGACATCTCACCAAGAAGTCAATTAGGGGAAATATTACAAATTATTTTCTTTTTTTATTCTTGAAACACACATATTTTAACCCCTTAAGGACCAACGGTCCAGGGAATTTACCTTCCCTTAAGGACTGCTTTGATCCTTGCAGACGCGCCGGGTCACGTGACCTGTTACGTGTACCGGCGCACCGCTTTGAGGCCTAAGAGAGATAGCTCCGGTCTTGGATCGATCAAGTTTAGGCCTAATTTTTACTTACAGCGCTCTCAGCAGAGCACTAAGTAAAAAGTATGTGAAGTGCAATGACCGTCACTGGTCCTTAAGGGTATAAGGACCATGATGGTCATAGCACGTCACGTAGTCCTTAAAGGGATAGTAATGTTTCATAATAAAAGCAGCTCTAATTAATCATCATAGTATTTGGACTTTAAGGAGTGTTATTTCAATACTGCCAGAGTTGTAGTTCAAGAGTAATTGAATGATGAAGTATCCTCCTCCCGCCCCTTTTACTGATGTAACACTGCTCAGCCAGAGCAGTAGGGAGGTGCCCAGGTAGACTGCAGAGAGGGACAATCTTCAATTAAGATAAGGGAAAAACCTGAAAAACTTGTCAAGGGGGGCAGGGCTTTCATTGTTCTCATAGGAAGAAGATTGTCCCCTGCTGTTATCTGTCTAGTCTATGGACTGCATTCCACATCTGAGAAGAGATGGCTTACACTAGGTAAAAGGGGCGGGAGGGGAAACTTTGCTTGTGAATATCTCTCAAACCATAAAGGTTTGAGAGATAAGACTTACATCGTTCTTCATGTTTTTTTAATACCTACAAAATAAAATAACGAGAAAACGAAGTATTACTATCCCTTTAAGGGGTTAAGAATTGACTCCTAATTCACAGTTGATGATTTAACCATAGCAAACTGTATGCATTTGTCGTTTCCATGAGAAAAAAAAACGCATTATAAAATAGGAGGGTACCATATAAATTGGAGATTTAATATTCAGTTCAGGTCTGGTAATAAGACTCCTGTGATACTTGGTTTCTAAGGGCTGTAATCTTTATTCAACAACATGTAAAAGGCTGGACATGAGCAGAATAATTCAGCACGGTAATCACGGAAAACAAATGCCGCTGTGTTGTCTAAACAACTAGTGTACAATGACTGGAACTTCAACTAATAGACGTATTAAGAACATTTCATTGACTGAAAATCCAGTTCCTTGTTTTTGTTAGATTCTATAGCAGGACTAGGCCAATCGCTAGCCCTTTAGTTCTTGGGGACTACAATTCCCATGATCCCCAAACCAGCCGTGGGCTGGTATGGGGATCATGGGAATTGTAGTCCCCAGCAGCTAAAAGTCCAACAACTGACCACCGCTACAATATTAAAAACAGACCACAAAACGTCTATCACAAACCACTGGAAATCACTCCTCAAAATTGACATTAAATACACATTCACTAAATAAATAATTCTGTAGACCCCTTAATACTAATACTGTATTTATTCATCAGCTTTAAAGACGCCTCAATAGTAAAAGAAAAAAAAAGTGCTAAATGGAATTAACAGGTAAAGAAGTGAAGTGGTTTGCTGGATTAAGAATTAAAGGGATAGTAATGTTTCATAATAAAATCAGCTCTAATTAATCATCATAGTATTTGGACTTTGGAGAGTGTTATTTCAATTCTGTCAGAGTTGTAGTTCAAGAGTAATTCAATGATAAAGTATCCCCCTCCCGTCCCGTTTACTGATGTAACACTGCTCAGCCAGATCAGAAGGGAGGTGCCCAGGTAGACTGCAGAGAGGGACAATCTTCAATTAAGATAAGGGAAAAACCTTAAAAACTTGTCAAGGGGGGCAGGGCTTTCATTGTTCTCATAGGAAGAAGATTTTCCCCTGCTGTTATCTGTCTGGTCTATGGACTGGATTCCACATCTGAGAAGAGATGGCTTACACTAGGTAAAAGGGCGGGAGGGGAAACTTTGTTTGTGAATATCTCTCAAACCATAAAGGTTTGAGAGATAAGACTTAGATCGTTCTTCGTGTATTTTTAATGTCTACAAAATAAAGATAAAAAAGTATTACTATCCATTTAAGCCCTTAACGACCGGGGAATCCGGCCGCGGACGAGACTCAACAACCACGGAGCAAATTTTGTTTTTTTGCTCCGTTGCGTTCCGGACTCCCCGAACGACGTGCAGCCGCGGGGGGAGCCCGGAACTCGATGACGGTCATAGTACGTCATCGGTCGTTAAGTCAAATCGACCCTTGACGTACTATGACCGTCAAGGGTCGTTAAGGGGTTAAAGTGTTGCTAAAATGTTGTTATGAATATTGCATTACTGTAGGGCTTTTCCTGGCGAGTAAAACAAGGGATCTCTCACTGCTACAAGATGCTTTTATTCAAAAGTAATTGCAGTTAAAACTGTCACAAAGAGTTGGAGAGCTGCGGTTACTATCATTTTCATTCAGATCTGTAGCCCGTGGCTCACCTTTCCCATTGTAACTGTCTGGACACCAAGTGGAGATGACTTAAGGTCTGAAACAGTCTGATCCAATTCTTTTGACCCTATGATATTCTAATATTTTACTAATCAGCAGGAAAAGTCACACAATGTACAATTTGCTTTGTTTTATAATAAAGGTCTACTAGCCATAATAACTATGGAACGACACGTCTTCCAGGAACAGGTAGACCCTTCTTTAATTCTGCAGGTGAAGTGGTGCTATAGATTTCTTTTTCAGTAATACATTTTTTCTGCTCCATTAAAGAAATGTAAAACTGCAAAATAATTTTTGAGAATGTTACGTCTCCAAAATGCTTCAATTCCCCTTAATATCAGTTAAATATTATTTTTTTTTTATTATATAATCCTATTATATATTTTTTTTTACTCCGATCTTTTTTCCTTGCCAGCACATCCCCTTCCATGCAGAATACTTTTATTTTACGAAGTTGATGGGTAAATAATTGCACGTGTAGGAGTGTGACAGGTTGGCAGTGAGGGGGAGGTGGGAAGAGTTAGAAAGCTTCGGTGGTGCTAACTGGCATGTCAAGAACGGAGCGGGCTCGGGAGCACGTTATTTCCAGGCTGTGAAAGCAGCTGACATCATAGGCGTAAAGGAGTTGTGAATTGCTGTTTACAAAAATAGCCACAAGTGAAATGCACAGCAAGGGCGGCGGGGGGGGGGGGAGGATAGGAACAAGATGGACCTGCAGGACGTCTGGGGTCAAGCGAAAAACAATGGCCTTCCTCGCAAGCAATTACATGTTGGCAGCAAACAATATACAAATACAAGGGCCTGACTGAAGGGGACAACATAGTTTCAAGGTCATTTAAAAAAAAATGCAAAATATACTGATATCAAGATAACGGTCAGAACACAATAAGATGTGGAAATGTACGCACAGAGTAACGTGGAGCAATTTTGGTGCAAACAAACTGCATCCCCACTGATTTAACTCTTAGAGTGCCAGACTCTGACACTCAAAGGATCAAACTGGACTCAAGGGGTTACAAATAGGAATCTGGGGAATTAATATTTCTACCTAGGGTTCACTTGGTTTGCCCTAAAATGTCTCCAGCTTTTCTTCATGCACAAGTGCCTAAATGTTTGTTTATCTATAGATATAAATATGTAATGGTTATTGTTCGCTGTCAGGAAAGGAGGAGTTATGCAAAGCTGTCCATTCTGTGACCAATGGGATGGCTGAGGGTGGTACCTATGCAGACAGCTTATTCAGTCTCAGAGCATGAATTTGGCCTTAATTGCATGGAGGGGACGAAGCCCCCCACCGTGCCCTCACAGACAAATCACTGCAGAAACACATCCTCACTGTGTCCAAAATCCTGGTGCCCATTTAGCCATGAGGGGGCAGAGAGGTGAAGCCCCCAGTGCCGTCATGGTCAGATCACTGCACACATCCTTACTGACTCATAACACACTTAGTTCTGCGAGATGGAAGGTTCACATAAGAAAATGTGCCGCTTTCTGTAACCTTTTCAGGACCAAAGGTGGACGCAATGCATTGCTAACCCGTCTGTTCCTTATACTGTCTATAACACCACCACTCGTCCATGCCTTCCTTACTCCCATTCCTCCCTTTGAATCACTCTAATTCACCTCTTCTTCACCCCTCAGACGTATGTCAGCACCACACCGCTTCATCCCTTACACGCCTTTGCCTCGCCTCCCCTACCACCTTACCTGGACCAAAGATTTTGTGTGTGCGCACTTGTATGTCTGTGTGTGTGCATACGTGTATGTCTGTGTGTGCGCACGTGTATGTCTGTGTGTGCGCACTTGTATGTCTGTGTGTGGGTGCACGTGTATGTCTGTGTGTGGGTGCACGTGTATGTCTGTGTGTGCGCATGTGTATGTCTGTCTGCGCACGTGTATGTCTGTGTGTGCGCACTTGTATGTCTGTGTCTGCGCACGTGCATGTCTGTGTGTGCGCACGTGCATGTCTGTGTGTGCGCACGTGCATGTCTGTGTGTGCGCACGTGCATGTCTGTGTGTGCGCACGTGCATGTCTGTGTGTGCGCACGTGCATGTCTGTGTGTGCGCACGTGCATGTCTGCGTGTGTGCATACGTGTGTGTCTGCGCACGTGTATGTCTGTGTGTGTGCATACGTGTGTGTCTGCGCACGTGTATGTCTGTGTGTGCATACGTGTATGTCTGTGTGCGCGCACGTGTATGTCTGTGTACGCGCACGTGTATGTCTGTGTGTGTGTGTGTATGCGCACATGTATGTCTGCGTGTGTGCATACGTGTGTGTCTGCGCACGTGTATGTCTGTGTGTGCATACGTGTATGTCTGTGTGCGCGCACGTGTATGTCTGTGTACGCGCACGTGTATGTCTGTGTGTGTGTGTGTGTGTGTATGCGCACATGTATGTCTGCGTGTGCACGTGTATGTCTGCGTGCGCATGTGCATGTCTGAGTGTGCGCGCACATTGCCCCCATCATCTCCACATTGCCCTCACATTACCCTATCATCTCCACATTGCCCCCCATCATCTCCACATTGCCCTCACATTTCCCCCCATCAGCTCCAACTTGCCCCCTCATCTCCTCCATCAGCTCCAACTTGCCCCCCATCAGCTCCATATTGCCCTCACATTGCCCCCATCAGCTCCATATTGCACCCACATTGCCCTCATCAGCTCCAACTTGCCCTGATCGGCTCCAACTTGCCCCTTCATCTCCATATTGCCCTCACATTGCCCCCATCAGCTCCATATTGCCCCCATCAGCTCCAACTTGCCCCCTCATCGCCTCCATCAGCTCCAACTTGCCCCCCATCAGCTCCATATTGCACCCACATTGCCCTCATCAGCTCCAACTTGCCCTGATCAGCTCCAACTTGCCCCCTCATCTCCATATTGCCCTCACATTGCCCCCATCAGCTCCATATTGCCCCCATCAGCTCCAACTTGCCCCCTCATCGCCTCCATCAGCTCCAACTTGCCCCCCATCAGCTCCATATTGCACCCACATTGCCCTCATCAGCTCCAACTTGCCCTGATCAGCTCCAACTTGCCCCCTCATCTCCATATTGCCCTCACATTACCCCCATCAGCTCCATATTGCCCCCATCAGCTCCATATTGCCCTCACATTGCCCCCCCATCAGCTCCAACTTGCTCTGATCAGCTCCAACTTGCCCCCTCATCTCCATATTGCCCTCACATTGCCCCCATCAGCTCCATATTGCCCCCATCAGCTCCATATTGCCCTCACATTGCCCCCCCATCAGCTCCAACTTGCTCTGATCAGCTCCAACTTGCCCCCCATCATCTCCATATTGCCTCCATCAGCTCCATATTGCCCCCATCAGCTCCAACTTGCCCTCACATTGACCCATCAGCTCCATATTACCCCCATCAGCTCCAACTTGCCCTCACATTGACCCATCAGCTCCATATTACCCCCATCAGCTCCATATTGCCCCCTCATGAGCTCCAACTTGCCCCCCCATCAGCTCCATATTGCACTCACATTGCCCCACATCAGCTCCAACTTGCCCTGATCATCTCCAACTTGTCCCCATCATCTCCTTATTGCCCCCATCAGTTCCAACTTGCCCCCATCAGCTCCATATTGCCCTCACATTGCCCCCATCAGCTCCATATTGCCCTCACATTGCCCCCATCAGCTCCAATTTGCCCTGATCAACTCCAACTTGCCCCCATCAGCTCCAACTTGCCCCCAGCTCCATATTACCCTCACATTGCCCCCCATCAGATCCAACTTGCCACCATCAGCTCCATCTTGCCCCCATCATCTCCATATTGCCCCCCATCAGCTCCAACTTGTCATCATCAGCTCCAACTTGCCCCCCATCATCTCCACATTACCCCCATCATCTCACATTGCCCTCACATTGCCCCCCATCATATCCATATTGCCCCTATCGGTTTTTGAGTGCCAGAAAAAAAACATTACCTGTCACTGTCACCTGTCCTTGGGAGGATTAAAGTGACGCGCGGCGCGACGATGTGTTGTGTTGCATTCTGGGACCACTGCAATGCTGTGTGTTGGAGCTGCTCAGCTCATTCAATGCGGCAGTTCCGCGGGTTCCAGTACTTCTGTAACAAACATACTTCCGGTTTGCAACTTGGGCAAGCTATCCAAGCAGCTGGGGGTGTCTAAATGAAACCCCTGATAGTGAAGCCTTGGTTTTAGGCGACCCCTGGCAAATCGTCATTCGACCCCGGACGGGGTCGCGACCCACAGGTTGAGAACCGCTGCTCTAAAGGGATAGTAATGTTTCAAAATAAAAGCAGCTCCAATTAACTTTCATAGTATTTGGGCCATGGAGAGTGTTATATCAATACTGTCAGAGTTGTAGTACAAGAGTAATTGAATGATAAAGTATCCCCCTCCCGTCCCTTTTAACTAGTGTAAGCCTCCTCCCCTCAGATGTGGAATCTGGTCACATGACCGGACAGATCACAGCAAGGGACAATCTTCTTACTGTGATCATAAGGAAAACACTGCCCCCTTGACAGGTTTTTCAGGTTTTTCCATATGATCACTGAAGATTGTCCCTCTCTGCGATCCATCTGGACAGTCTTGCTGCTCTGAGGTGAGCAGTGGTACATCAGTAAAAGGGGCTGGAGGGTGATGCTTTAGCATTCAATCCCTCTTGAACTACAACTCTGACAGTATTGAAATAACACTCTGCATGGCCCAAATGCTATGAAGATTGGAGCTGCTTTTATTGTGAAACATTACTAACCCTTTAAGCCTTTGAGTGTCAGAGGGGAATGAAACGCATTGCAATGCGTCGCATACCCCTCTGGCACTCAAAGGTTTAATGGTCTAACCATTTAATGACTGTCCCCAGACCATATTCCTTCTACAAAACACAAAGTTGTATGCTGGCTTTCATCCATTTTTCTAGACTATGGAAACAACATCTCAATGACATTCCATCTGCAGTTTTACAGAGAAATAAGCAAAACTACATTGATTTTGCTGCTGCACTCTGGTGACCCGAACGCTTATTGGCTCCTGGCAGACAAACTGCAGTACCTATAGCTGCCTCCTCCGAGAGGGATCCGAGCAGAACGGATACAAATCCCTCTCCAGAGACGACTGCGTGTAGAGGAACTACTTATAAAATATTAAATTTCTTCATCTTTCTGATATTAATTATTTAATAAGAAAACCGTTCCACCATATGCCATATTTCTTTATGACCAATATTTATCTGAAACAGTAAATCATGTGAAAACCGAGTACAGTCTGCATCAGCAAGGATCCCGGTCTCACAGTGCAGTGTCCGAGCCTTCGTTTATCAAGCAGAGCGGAAGGCGCGTATTTCACGGAGGCTGATTTACTAAGACTGGGAGAGGCAAACTTTGGCTCTCCGACTCTTAGAGACTACAACCCCCATCATCCTGAGCAAACAGGCCAAAGGTGGCCTATCCCTGATCTAAGGAAGAGAGCTGCAATTTTGGAGCAAATTAACTTGAACAAAGAGAATGTGATATTCTGTTGAATGCGGGGTGAGACCTCTCGACCATTCAAGCATGAAAATCTCTATTTAAAGGGGTAGTAATACTTCGTTTTATCTTTATTTTATTTTGTAGGCATTGAAAAAACATGAAGAACGATATAAGTCTTATCTCTCAAACCTTTATGGTTTGAGAGATATTCACAAGCAAAGTTTGCCCTCCCGCCCCTTTTACCTAGTGTAAGCCATCTCTTCTCAGATGTGGAATCCAGTCCATAGACCAGACAGATAACAGCAGGGGACAATCTTCTTCCTATGAGAACAATGAAAGCCCTGCCCCCCTTGACAAGTTTTTCAGGTTTTTCCCTTATCTTAATTGAAGATTGTTCCTCTCTGCAGTCTACCTGGGCACCTCCCTTCTGATCTGGCTGAGCAGTGTTACATCAGTAAAAGGGGCGGGAGGGGGATACTTTGTCATTGAATTACTCTTGTACTACTACTGACAGAATTGAAATAACACTCTCCAAAGTCCAAATACTATGATGATTAATTAGAGCTGCTTTTATTATGAAACATTACTATGCCTTTAAAGGGTTAGTAATGTCTTATAGAAATAAAAAATAATATTGTAGATAATCAATAAAGAAATCCATCGATGCCAGTCTGATCTCTCAAACGTTAATGGTTTGAGACATAGAATGTTTTAAAGTTCCCCCTCCCTCCCCTTTTCCCCGACGTCCGCGCTCTAGTTGACAGTAGAAGATCCTGGTTCGGGGACCGGAAGGTGGCTCTTCAGCAGAGCCAAAATACCTTAATTTAAAAATAAATACTTCATTGGAACAGTCTACAAAGTGTGCTTGCAAACCATTCAAATTAAGTATTTACTTTTAGATTGCGGTCTAGTTGTCCAACAAGCATCTCCTGCTGTCATCTTTACAGCCGACATCAGTGAGGTGGGGAACTTTAGAACATTATATCTCTCAAACCATAAAGGTTTGAGAGATCAGACTGGCATCGATGCACTTATTTTTTTTTTTTTTGTATTTCTATAAGACATTACCAGGGCCGGATTTGCCATAAGGCAGAGTAGGCATCTGCCTACAGGCGTACCCCACAGAGGGGCGCCTGTCAATGAAATAAAAATATATATATATTTATGTTCATAGCGATGTGCGCAGTAACAACCTGCCGACCGCATGGTAAGGTCCTTCTTCGGCTCAGACCTGTAGCTGCTGTTGCTCCCTCGTCGGCTCTAATGCAGAGTGCTGGGATATGACATCATCTCCCAGCGCTCTGCATTCCTAAAGAGACCACACGGGAGCAACAGCAGCTAGAGAAGGAGGCACAGACATCTCCCGCTGGACCACCAGGGAGGTAGGAAACGTATGCAGGAGGCAAAGTGGGGGCAATGTGAAGATGATGTGGGCAATGTGGAGCGGATGGCAAAGTGAGGGCAAGTTGGAGCGGATATAGTGGCAATGTGGAGATGATGGGGGTAATGTGAGGGCAAGCTGGAGCTGATGGAGCAATGTGGAGATGATGGGGGCAAGTTGTAGATGATGGGGCAATGTGGAGATGATGGGGGCAAGTTGGAGCTGATGGGGGCAATGTGAGGGCAGTATGGAGCTGATGGGGGATAAGTTGGAGCTGATGGAAATATGGAGCTGATGGGGGGCAATGTGAGGGCTATATGGATATGGGGGTAATTTGTAGATTTGGAGCATTGTGGAGGTGTCCAGTGGAGATGGCAAATGAGGGGGGGAGGGGGAGCTTCAGATTTCTGTGCCTACAGGCTCCTGAGATGTAAATCCGGCCCTGGACATAACTAACCCTTCAAAATCAATGACAACTTGGGGAATTTCTTTGTCCAATGTGGCTGGTTTGCTCTAGAATGTCTCAATATTTCCTAGTGCATCAGCCTCGAAGTGTTATTTTTATTTTTGGTGAACAGGAATGCAGAGACCATTTACACAAGGATAAGCCAGAATATAAAAAGAAATTCAGAGAGTGGAATGTGCTCAGAACTGCACCTGTCGCTACAGCGTTACCCAATGTATTTCTATCCTCACCGTGGTGAAATGCGTTGTTACCTTTTATGGTTCCCAAGAGGGCAAAGAGGAAGGTAGGAGAGGAGGTGGGAATCAGTGTTTCCCCTGTGCCCTCCCCCATCCTGTGCTCTACCCAATGGGGTAAAAGGAGCAGGGAATAATCTGACACGGGTTGTGGGCCATGCTCAACAATCCAAAACGGTGCAATTCTAGAACAAACTTATTGTACCACAGGGTATAAATTAAAATTCCCATTATTTTAACACTGTGTGTACTAGAGAGATCGTTGGAGACCTCTCAAGCATTCAAGGAATTAACCCTTCGAGTGGTAGAGGGGTACGCAAAGCATTGCTTTGCAGTGCATTGTGTAGCTCTCTGAAACTCAAAGGGTTGAAAAAAGTGCTCCTCTAACTTTCTGAATATGGTCTATAGGGTCTTTTCCATCAAGATAAAGAGGTGCAATTCTGAAGCAAACAAACTGCACCCTGTGAGGAGTGAGAGGGGGCATAGAAAATTCCTCTAAATTACCAACAAGTATCATAGGGCTTTTGACCCCATGAAAATCAATGAACATTTTCATTTCCTCTTCTCCAGAATTACACCTCTTCAACCATTTGAGTGCCAGGAGTATTCAAAGCATTGCAAAGCAAGGGTTAAGCTTATAGAACCTGCGTCAGATTATTGCCTGCTCCTTTCACCCCATTGGCTGACACAGGAGGGGGTAGAGAGCATTCAACAAACATGGATGGTGGGTACCTCTCTACTTTCCTTTTTGACTACTGAGGACCTATAAGGGATGACATGCATTTCACCACTATGAAGTTAGTTAGACCATAATGCATCTCACCACTATGAGGTTAGACAGACCATAATTTATTTCACCACTATGAGGTTAGATAGACCATAATGCATCTCACCACTACGAGGTTAGATAGACAATAATGCATTTCACCACTTTGAGCTTAGAGAGACCATAATGCATCTCAACACCATGACGTTAGATAGACCATAATGCATCTCACCACCTTGATGTTAGATAGACCATAATGCATCTCACCACCTTGTTAGATAGACCATAATGCATTTCACCACTAAGAGGTTAGACAGACCATGTAACCCTAGAGGTAACTCCGTAGTGACAGGTGCAGTTCTGAGCCCATTCCAGTCTTGGAATTTATTTTTTTATTATATGTTCACTAAATTAGCTCTGCATTCCTTTCCATCAATAAAACCGACATCTCAATTTAAGTCACCAAAATATTTCTGTCTAGTTTTAGTCTATGATTAAAGGAGCAGTAAACTTTTTTCTTTTTTTTTATGAAAACTTATATGTTTTTATAAGCCTGTTGGTTTATTCAAAAGTTAAAACAGTTAAAAAAACACAGTTATACATACCTCACCAGTGTCCCTCTTTAGGAGATATTAAGGGGTCTGTACCTCCCAAGTGTCCCTCTTTAAGAGATATTAGGGGTCCATACCTCCCAAGTGTCCCTCTTTAGGAGATTTTAAGGGTCTGTACCTACCAAGTGTCCCTCTTTAGGAGATATTAGGGTCCATACCGCCCAAGTGTCCCTCTTTAGGAGATATTAGGGGTCTATAGCTTCCAATTGTCCCTCTTTAGGATATATTAGGGGTCCATACCTCCTAAGTGTCCCTCTTTAGGAGACATTAAGGGTCCAGACGTCCCAAGTGTCCCTCTTTAGGAGATATTAGGGCTCAATATCTCCCAAGTGTCCTTCTTTAGGAGGTATTGGGGTTTGTGCCTCCCAAGTGTCTCTCTTAAGGAGATTATAGGGTTCTGTACCTCCCAAATGTCCCTCTTTAGGCGATATTAGAGTCCATACCTCCCAAGTGTCCCTCTTTAGGTGATATTAGGGTCTGTACCCTTCAAGTGTCCCTCTTTAGGTGATATTAGTGTCCATACCTCCCAAATGCCCCTCTTTAAAAGGGACAGTCCCTCTTTGTATCATGGTGCCGTGATTGCCCTCTGATGGCACTGCTGCTGTGTGCGGGAGACATTGTCTATCACTTATGCGCAGTCGCTATTCTTGCTAGGCCTTATAGGCCTCAGACTGCCAGTACTCCTTTGCCCTTTCGTGGTGTACCTGTGCGCTAGCTCTTGTGATATTCCTATGCTATGATCCGTGTATGACCTCTGGCTACGTTTGACTCCGGCTATGCTTGATCCCTGAATTGTTGCCATCCGCTCCGGTCTGACCTTTGGCTCTGTCTGACTATCTGCTCCGGTCTGACCTTTGGCTCCGTCTGACTACCCACATTGTGCTAACCCCGGCTCGGCTGACTATCCGATACGGTACTGACCTTGGCTTGGCTGACTACTCTGTGCTGACTCCAGCTTCAGCTGACTATCCGATACGGTAGGGTACTGACCTTGGCTTGGCTGACTGATTACTCTGTGTTGACTCCGGCTGACTATCCACGCGTTTCCGACCCTTGGCCTGACCACATCCGCTCTCTTTCTAGACAGTGCTCTAGCTGGTACAAGCTGCGCTCAGTATCCTCTGATGCACCAGACATTGGCTCTGGCTATCCTATTCTGCTTGTTACCAACGGTTAGTGCCTTTGGGTATTCCCTACCGTTCTGGGGATTTAAGTCACCATTGCCTTCGCTACCCTAACATTCTAGGGTACCTCTAGTGAAAATGGTGACCACTGCCTGTAGGTGTACCCAAGTGTTTTAGGGGAATTACTCTCATTTTGCATGGGTTTTTCCGCTTCACCTATACTAGTAGCTTCTGCTATGCTTGCTACTATTATACACTGTAGTCAGATTGGGATCAGCCTCTCTCCAGTCAGTGGATTCTGTGCTGTCTCCATACCTGGATAGTGAGGGTTCCGTATCTTTTCTGTTCTAAATTCTAATAAATATATTGATTTTAATGTGTCTGTACTTGTCAGTGTCGTTATTCCACAGTCACCCCGTGTCACTTTGAGAGCCAAATACCTCTGTCCCACCCTGGTTTCCCTGTGTTTAGGAGATCAGACTGTGTGGTGTGTATATAAGTTTATCACTCTGGTGTCCCTGTGTTTAGGAGATCAGACTGTGTGGTGTGTATAGAAGTGTATCACTCGGATGTCCCTGTGTTTAGGTGATCAGACTGTGTGGTGTGTATATAAGTGTATCGCCCTGGTGTCCCTGTGTTTAGGATATCAGACTGTGTGGTGTGTATAGAAGTGTATCACCCTGGTGTCCCTGTGTTTAGGAGATCAGACTGTGTGGTGTGTATAGAAGTGTATCACCCTGGTGTCCCTGTGTTTAGGAGATCAGACTGTGTGGTGTGTATAGAAGTGTATCACCCTGGTGTCCCTGTGTTTAGGAGATCAGACTGTGTGGTGTGTATATAAGTGTATCACCCTGGTGTCCCTGTGTTTAGGAGATCAGACTGTGTGGTGTGTATAGAAGTGTATCACCCTGGTGTCCCTGTGTTTAGGAGATCAGGCTGTGTGGTGTATATATAAGTGTATCACCCTGGTGTCCCTGTGTTTAGGAGATCAGACTGTGTGGTGTGTATATAAGTGTATCACCCTGGTGTCCCTGTGTTTAGGAGATCAGACTGTGTGGTGTATATATAAGTGTATCACCCTGGTGTCCCTGTGTTTAGGAGATCAGACTGTGTGGTGTGTATAGAAGTGTATCACTCTGGTGTCCCTGTGTTTAGGAGATCAGACTGTGTGGTGTGTATATAAGTGTATCACCCTGGTGTCCCTGTGTTTAGGAGATCAGACTGTGTGGTGTATATATAAGTGTATCACCCTGGTGTCCCTGTGTTTAGGAGATCAGACTGTGTGGTGTGTATAGAAGTGTATCACTCTGGTGTCCCTGTGTTTAGGAGATCAGACTGTGTGGTGTGTATAGAAGTGTATCACTCTGGTGTCCCTGTGTTTAGGAGATCAGACTGTGTGGTATGTATAGAAGTGTATCACCCTGGTGTCCCTGTGTTTAGGAGATCAGACTGTGTGGTGTGTATATAAGTGTATCACCCTGGTGTCCCTGCGTTTAGGAGATCAGACTGTGTGGTGTGTATAGAAGTGTATCACTCTGGTGTCCCTGTGTTTAGGAGATCAGACTGTGTGGTATGTATAGAAGTGTATCACCCTGGTGTCCCTGTGTTTAGGAGATCAGACTGTGTGGTGTGTATATAAGTATCACCCTGGTGTCCCTGTGTTTAGGAGATCAGACTGTGTGATGTGTATATAAGTATCACCCTGGTGTCCCTGTGTTTAGGAGATCAGACTGTGTGGTGTGTATAGATGTGTATCACACTGGTGTTCCTGTGTTTAGGAGATCAGACTGTGTGGTGTGTATATAAGTATCACCCTGGTGTCCCTGTGTTTAGGAGATCAGACTGTGTGATGTGTATATAAGTATCACCCTGGTGTCCCTGTGTTTAGGAGATCAGACTGTGTGGTGTGTATATAAGTGTATCACCCTGGTGTTCCTGTGTTTAGGAGATCAGACTGTGTGGTGTGTATATAAGTATCACCCTGGTGTCCCTGTGTTTAGGAGATCAGACTGTGTGGTGTGTATAGAAGTGCATCACCCTGGTGTCCCTGTGTTTAGGAGATCAGACTGTGTGGTGTGTATATAAGTGTATCACCCTGGTGTCCCTGTGTTTAGGAGATCAGACTGTGTGGTGTGTATAGAAGTGTATCACCCTGGTGCCCCTGTGTTTAGGAGATCAGACTGTGTGATGTGTGTATATAAGTGTATCACCCTGGTGTCCCTGTGTTTAGGAGATCAGACTGTGTGGTGTGTATATAAGTGTATCACCCTGGTGTCCCTGTGTTTAGGAGATCAGACTGTGTGGTGTGTATAGAAGTGTATCACCCTGGTGTTCCTGTGTTTAGGAGATCAGACTGTGTGGTGTGTATAGAAGTGTATCACCCCGGTGTCCCTGTGTTTAGGAGATCAGACTGTGTGGTGTGTATAGAAGTGTATCACCCTGGTGTCCCTGTGTTTAGGAGATCAGATTGTGTGGTGTGTATATAAGTGTATCACCCTGGTGTCCCTGTGTTTAGGAGATCAGACTGTGTGGTGTGTATAGAAGTGTATCACCCTGGTGTCCCTGTGTTTAGGAGATCAGACTGTGTGGTGTGTATATAAGTGTATCACTCTGGTGTCCCTGTGTTTAGGAGATCGGACTGTGTGGAGTGTATATAAGGGTATCACGTTGCTCCACAACAATACAACTCACAGTAATGTTTGTTTAAACTTCAGTATAAGTGTTTATACATTAGTCCATGGGCGCCCAATGTGTGACCTGTCTGATCCTAGGGTGCAGCCAACCTGAGATTTTTACAAAGAACATTTATAATTGGCTAATACTAATTAACTAGTAGATAAGTAAGGCCGAACCACTCACCTTCTGCTACTTTACAGAGTGAGTATAGCTGTCTGACAAACGTTAGCATTCTCACCGGCTTCATCAATGTCAACTTTGGACTTTTTATAAAAAATAAAGTTTATTAAATGTTTTTATACTCTTTTGTATGGTTGCTAAAAATCCATTTTCTCTGTCATCCAATACAGGTTACTGGTAACTTTGGGTAGGCGATCTGCCCCTTTAATTAGGCAGGAACAGTTCTAGAATTGACTGCAGGAGGTGGAGCCTACCTTCCCTCCTTGGCTGCAGCTAGCCAACCAGCTCCAGTAAAATTTGTTCCTTGGTGAAGATAACACAGGCAAGAGAACAGTTCTGCTATAGTTTTAGCTAATTTTTTTATTTTTCAGTTAGAAATGGAATACCACCATTAGGTGGATTACCATAACTGACAATGCCCTTAGATGTGGCTAGCTCAGTCAGTATCCAGGTGCTTTTGTGGACCTTAAGCCCTGGGGGGAAAATCTTGGGTGCAAGATCTTTCCTCAGGAGTTGGCCACCAAGGCTTCTTCTTAATACATGGTAATCTGAAGGCAGAAGATCTGCAGGAAAGGTGAGCAACCCTTTGAGTGCTGCAGGTCCACATGTCCCACAGTGCCCCTCCACACAGGGGTTTTCCTTTGGAGTTCCTATTGCACAATTTGCCTGCGACCGAGGGCACTTTCAGTTTTCAGCTCTTCCCTTTGGTCTGACTACAGCTCCTCAAGTCTTCAAATGTGTCCTGGAAGCTTTAGTATCCGTCCTCCATTGGGACGGCAACAGAGTTACTCCATACATGGAAGACCTGCTTCTGAAAGGCCCTTTTCTCCATCAGCAGGTTCAGGACTGCATTCAGGCTCTCACCCATCATGGGTGGATCATCAACATGGACAAGTCTGGTCTTCCTGAGCCTTCTCTTCAACACTCAGCAGAGCATGGTGTTTCTCACAGATGAGGTGGCTCACCAGATCACCCACAGGGTTTCTGCTGTTCTGCCTCATGATCCAGTTCCAGCCAAGAAGATGTCCTCTCTAGTGGGGAAATTCATCTCCACCATAGAAGCGGTCCCATTTGCCATGGCTCATACCAGAGAACTCCAGATGTTCATATTTGCTCTGGTGACTTTGGAGGCCTTGCCTTACTTCCCACCTCTGGGAAACTCAGTGGTAGGATATCCCAAAGTTACCAGTAACCTGTATTGGACAACAGAAAAGAGGATTTTAGTCTTACTTGTTAAATCCTTTTCTCTTAGTCCATACAGGTTACTGGTCTCCCACCCTGTCAAGGGACCACGCTTGGCTCTCCTGTGGCAGACCATGGGGGTCCTTCGGGGTCATGCTCACAGGAGTCGTCTTTCCCTTCTACTATCTAGTCAATAGTTAGTGTCTCAAATATTACTGGAGCTGGTTGGCTAGCTGCAGCCAAGGAGGGAAGGTAGGCTCCACCCCCTGCATTAAATTCTAGAATTGTTCCTGCCTAATTAAAGGGGTGGATCGCCTACCCAAAGTTACCAGTAACCTGTATGGACTAAGAGAAAAGGATTTAACAGGTAAGACTAAAATCCTGAATAGCTGACAGGCAATAATTCACCATTGTTATGAAGAAAAACTAATGCGGCCCTTACCTGTACAGGTTTCTGATCACACGGCCAAAAAACTGAAAAAACCTGTACGACCCTGAATTAGTCAGTGTAAATAAAATTCTTTGGTCTTGTTCTAAAACATTATTCCTTTACACAAAGAGGTGTCATTAGTTCATGAAATAACCTAAACATTTTTAGTAATGACCACAGAAACACCACCCAAAACACTGTCCCTCTTTGGCCATTTGAAATGTTGGGAACAACAAATCTTCCTTAGCCTCTAACTGACAGGAAGGGACTTGGCAGTTGCTATCACTGTGTGGAGAACTACTGTCAGTGACTCCCCTCTCACATACAATGCAACATTGTATCTACATCCTGGATACTAAAGGGTAATGTCAAGGTTAAAAAGGAGATCTAGAGATTTCCAAAGCATCTCGCTACAATACACTGGCACTTCTATGGGTTAAACAAAAAGGCGCATCTCCCAGCAGTGGGATTCACAAGTTTTTTCCAGAAGGAAAAGCCTTATCTTATGTTTTTCCCCCCTATTTAAAAGTTTATTGCTTCTTTAAGTGCAAAATTCTTAAGGCCGACAGCCTAGGCCACGTGCAAGTGTGCGTTTATAACCTTTATTTTTATAACCACTGCCAAGTCTATTCATGCCCCAGCGCCAAGCATGTTTTCACACTTTTGTAGCGGATTCAAATAACAATTTTCAGTTCTTTCCTGTGATTAACCCACATCATGTGTTTTGTTTGTTTGTTTGTTTTTGGCAGACCCTGCATTTTCAGACATCCCCCAACATGGTCAAAATATTTTATAAATGTTTATTTTTATTGAAATTCCAAGTGAATTACAAAACAACTGGCCTGGGGTATAATTTCCCTATGATCCACTATCAAACATTTAAGCTTTTAAGTTTAGTGTTAAGACGTCTTTCAAAAACACCAAAATCCATCTTTTTATATGCAGACTTTTCTATAAAATTTAGCATCTGAAAAAGAAAAAAAAAAGTAACATTCTCTTTTTTTTTTTTGGTTTTTTTTTTTTTTTTGTACATTTTGCACCATCCTCTCCTGGTTATTAGCAGGTTGTGGATGATGACAGTTATAGACCAAAAACAACTGCGGGTGCCACCGATTGTCTGCTTTTGTGTTCCTCAGTGTTTGGGTACGCAGCATTGATTACCGTACAAGATAAATCTGCTACAAGATAACCAGGTTAATCTCCATCCATTTGACCTTAATCTCATTATTCTGGGTTCTTGCTCTACACAAACAAATCTCTTCCTCCGCTTGTCTGGGTACGTCGCTTATACAGATTTACTGTACTGTACAAACAGGCTTCTCAACCACTGTCCCTGTTATCTGTGTTTTATTTGATTATTGGATGTTGTTCTGCTAGTTAATAGGTTTGCTTTTAATTAGAAACAATGTTGTGGTTTTCCAATTGTTTACATATTAAAACACCACTGAAAGCAAACATAGGGCTGTACAGAGAGGTTGTTTTTGTTTTTTTTCCAAGCTTTGTAAATCGAGTTGTAGTTCAAGAATAATTCAATGACAAAGTGTCCCCCTCCTGCTCCATTTACTGATGTAACACTGCTCACCTCAGAGCATCAAGACTGTCCGGATGGATCACAGAGAGGGACAATCTTCAGTGATCATAAGGAAAAACCTGAAAAACCTGTCAAGGGGACAGGGTTTTCCTTATGATCACAGTAAGAAGATTGTCCCTTGCTGTGACCTGTCCGGTCAAGAGACCAGATTCCACATCTGAGGGGAGGGGCTTACACTAGGTAAAGGGGGCAGGAGGGGGATACTTTACCATTCAATTACTCTTGTACTACAACTCTGACAGTACTGAAATGTCACTGTCCATGGCTCAAATACTATGAAAATTAATTGGAGAGGCTATTTTGTGAAACATTACTATCCCTTTAAAGCGTTATATGTTAAGTTGTTTTTATTTTTTCAATGGTTTGATTTTTTTTTTTTTTTTTTTTTAACTTCCCTGGATTCTGTGCCCCTGAAAATTGCCCTGTTGACCTTTAACCCTTACAGTGCCAGAGAGGTACGCAAAGCACTGCTTTGCAAGGCGTTGCGTACCCTTCTGGCACTCAAAAGGTTAAGTCTCAGTGACCCTGAGGAAGAAATTCTACAACGGACATGACAGCCATTTATTTTTCTCCGAACCAAAAGTGGCATAGAGATTCAAACAGAATAATTAATTGCTTAAATGCCCTTGAAGAAAGCAGAAAAAAAAATCTGCCTTGGTGGAGGCTCTTCTAAGTACAACGTGAACCAGCCATGACTAGGACGTGTTTAAAGGGATAGTAATACTTCGTTTTAACTTTATTTTATTTTGTAGGCACTAAAAAAACATGAAGAATGATATAAATCTTATCTCTCAAACCTTTATAGTTTGAGAGATATTCACAAGCAAAGATTCCCCTCCCGCCCCTTTTACCTAGTGTAAGCCATCTCTTCTCAGATGTGGAATCCAGTCCATAGACCAGACAGATAACAGAAGGGGACAATCTTCTTCCTATGAGAACAATGAAATCCCCACCCCCCTTGACAAGCTTTTCAGGTTTTTCCCTTATCTTAATTGAAGATTGTCCCTCTCTGCAGTCTACCTGGGCACCTCCCTTCTGCTCTGGCTGAGCAGTGTTACATCAGTAAAAGGGGCGGGAGGGGGATACTTTGTCATTGAATTACTCTTGAACTACAACTCTGACAGAATTGAAATAACACTCTCCAAAGTCCAAATACTATGATGATTAATTAGAGCTGCTTTTATTATGAAACATTAATATCACTTTAAGATGTGAAATCTGATAATTAATATGAAGTTCTACATAATAGACCCTGACAAGGGGAAGAGTTTGATTTCCTCCACTGCCTGTCTTTGTGAGCCGTTCCCCCTTTCAAAGAACTGGTTAAACATTACCACGGAACGACCACGCACAAATTAAGTCGTGTGGCATTCTTCTGAATCATAATTATCATCCTGCGATCTCCATTCCTTTCTGTCAGATGTAATTATTGTAAAAAGCTTCAAAACCATCTGCTTAGAAGCACACAGACTGTAGTTACAATCTGCTGGGTGTTCTGCATTTTAAATGACTCTTTTGTATGGATCCTCTAATTAGGCTGGTACATTTGAAGGCCAATGACCATCACTTATTTTCTGTGGATTAGCGGTGTTAGCGGTGGCGTCTCTATGTACGTGCTCTGGTTCAAAGAGTAGGTGGGAGCAGGGCCGGATTTACATCTCAGGAGCCTGTAGGCACAGAAATCTGAAGAACCCCCTCCCCATTTGCCATCTCCACTGGACACCTCCACAATGCTCCAAATCTCCACATTACCCCCCATATCCATATAGCCCTCACATTGCCCCCATCAGCTCCATATTGCCATCAGTTCCAACTTATCCCCCATCAGCTCCATATTGCCATCAGCTCCAACTTATCACTCATCAGCTCCATACTGCCCTCACATTGACCCCATCAGCTCCAACTTACCCCATCATCTCCACATTGCCCCATCATCTACAACTTGCCCCCATCATCTCCACATTGCCCCATCATCTACAACTTGCCCCCATCATCTCCACATTGCCCCATCAGCTCCAACTTGCCCCCATCATCTCCACATTGCCCCATCATCTACAACTTGCCCCCATCATCTCCACATTGCCCCATCATCTACAACTTGCCCCCATCAGCTCCAGCTTGCCCTCACATTACCCCCATCATCTCCACATTGCCACTATATCAGCTACAACTTGCCC
Source organism: Rhinophrynus dorsalis (assembly GCA_037306005.1). NCBI lineage: Eukaryota > Metazoa > Chordata > Amphibia > Anura > Rhinophrynidae > Rhinophrynus > Rhinophrynus dorsalis. The sequence continues at coordinate 9,993,292 of CM074727.1, read as the reverse complement.
TCACTTTGACATCAGCTCCACATTGCCCACATCATCTTCACATTGCCCCCACTTTGCCTCCTGCATATGTTTCCTACATCCCTGGTGGTCCAGCGGCAGATATCTGTGCCTCCTTCTGTAGCTGCTATTGCTCCCGCGCGGTCTCTTTAGGAATACAGACCGCTGGGAGATGATGGCATCGCCCAGTGCTCTGCATTAGAGCCGACGAGGGAGCAACAGCAGCTACAGGTCTGTGCTTTCTGTCTGAGAAGACACGGACCTTACCATGCGGTGGACTTGTTGTTACTGTGCACAGTGTGCAGCGCTGTGAACAAAAATATATAATTTTTTTTTTTTTTTTATTTCAATGACAGGCGCCCCTCTGTGGGGTGTGCTTGTAGGCAGATGCCTACTCTGCCTTATGGCAAATTCGGCCCTGGGTGGGAGCTTCTTTGATATCACTGCAGGGCTGATGACTACAGCTCCCATCATCCCCCCCAAATAGCTGCTGATGGGAGCTGTAGATGCCAACAGCTGGAGCGCCACACATTGCCTACTACATGTCAGGGTAAAATAGAAGGTTCATAGGTTCCTAATAACCTTGAGTGCCATATGTGTCCAATGAATTCATTCATAATGCATTGGCACTCAAAGTGTTAATCGTGTTCTCTTGTAGTTGGTGAGACCATTCAGTGGACAAACACAATGTTCCAATATAGGTGATATGCATTGCTTTGGTGTTTTGCCCCTAATTCAAACCACTCCACTATTTTTAACCCCATGGATGCTATCGAGGTCTATAATACATTTTTTTTTTTTTTTTTACCCTTTTTTTGTCTCTTCGGGCTAATCCAACTTCTTGCAGGGGTGTAACAAGACACTACTGGGTCCTGGGACAAAATCTGAGGCTTGTCCCCACTCCTCAAATGGTCTGATGCTCAAAGGGTTAATTAGGAAAAAAGAAGGAGCCCACTGACACTACTCTATATCATGCTGGTTAGCAGACGCCATGCGTGAATATGTCCATGGCCGCCGGCTGAGATACAAAACTGGTTTGATTATAAGGGGCTGTAGGATAACGTAGAGCTAATGGGCCCTTAATAGAACTGCACTATGTGCACCCCAATGTTACTCCCCTATTTCTTGGTAGACCTGCTCCTACAGAATCCAATCTGCTGCGAGAGTGTGAAAATAGAAGAGAGAGCACCCAATAGTGTAATACTGTGACTATAAGAAAATGGAGGACTCACATGATATTGTGGTCAAACTAATGTCGGCACTGAGTCTGACAACAGGCATGAAGACACCATAAACCCGTCTTCATTCGGGTAAAGAAAAACAACTGCAGCATATCTCAATGTGACCAGCGGAGGCATTCAGAATAAAAAATGTTTTATTAAAACATATATAAAAGTTTAAAATGGGATTAAACCTTTATATCTGTTTTTTTGTTGTTTTCACACGTTTCTGTTGTTTGAGAGAGTGAGTCCTTAGACCAGTGTTTCTCAACCAAGATGCCATCCATTTAGGATGCCCCATTTTATCTATAAAACTTTGACAAAAATCTGAATGTAGACTTCCAACGGTATATTTCAGGCTATTGCCATGCACAATACATTCATTTTAGTTGTGTGGTCTAACAATAACTCTATATTGAAGGAGCAGTAAACTTTTTATGAAAAAATATATTTTGTAGGGATTTTCCTATTGAGTAAAATAAGGGTACTCCCACTGTCGAGAGATTTATATTTCCAGAGTTATTACAGTTTAAACCCATGTTTTTTTACATTAGCAGTGCCCTCTAGTGGTCAAATTCTAATTAGATTTCCTGTTAGATTCTAATGGAAAGGAAAGTCAGAAAAGTCAGAAACATACAGTTCTCCATAGAAAGTGATAGAAACTGCTGAGTCACTTCCTGTCAGTTAGAACTATCAGGAAGTAAACACAGTAAATTCACTTCCTGTCAGTTAGAACTATCAGGAAGTAAACACAGTAAATTCACTTCCTGTCAGTTAGAACTATCAGGAAGTAAACACAGTAAATTCACTTCATGATTATTTGAACTGCTATAAATCCTATATAATAATTCGCTAAATTGTGTGTAACGCGCGACATGCGCAGTAGAGACTGCCCGCGCCGCGATTGATACAGAGCTGGGCGCTCCGAAGGAGCGTCCAGCTCTGTGACAGCCGCCGTGTGGGCAGTCTCCTCTGCGCGTGACTGCCCCACAACCAGGTGGCAGTGACACTGTGGCCCGTGTAACGGGCTGTTCAACTAGTTTTGAATAAAGCACCTGACAGCGATGGGAGTGACCGTGTTTTATTCAGCAGGAAAAGCTCTATAAAATATGCGTTTTCATAAAAATAAGTTTACTGCTCCTTTAATGTATTTGTAACCTTTAATACACCCCCCACAAATGACGTAAAATAATAGGGGTGCCTCGAAAATGCCAGACTCCATATTAGGGGTGCCTTGAGCAAAAAAAAGCTTGAGAACCACTGCCTTAGACAGAGCAGCCACACATCGTTTTACACTGAGATCGGAATAATTCTCTTGGGAAAAGTGATTTTCCCAGAAGTTTAGTTGTTGGAATTAGCGTATGATATTTCCCAGCCAATTCTCTTATTAGCACACACCTTAAGGGTGCTGGTGGTGGCAAGACAAAATTTATATTGTTGATCTACACAGAGGTGCCTTCTGTGTTGCTCCCTTCTTCTTTTGCAACCTGCTGGGAGGGCGCCGTTGACATGACAAAAGCCATTTGCAACACAACACAAGGGGAAAGACCAGCACAACGGAGGCACCTGACAATTAACTGCTCTGTACAGTTGTCTACTGGGAAATCTCCTCCAGAGAGAATAGCAAGTTAATAAAGAGATCAAACACTCTTGTGTGTACAGGGCAATTCATGTGGAGACTAACACTTCCCAAAATTACAACTGATTGAACTGGGCTTTTAACACCCTGAATGCACGAGACCTCTGGTTTGCCCCAGAATTACTCAGTTTTGTTTTGTACATAAGGCCCAAAGTCAGCCATTGGAGCTAGGTCTAGGAATGATAAGTAAGCAGTTTCTTCAACTTGCTTATAGAAGAATCTGTTCATGATTCCCAGTGTCTATTCTGGGATGCGCCTGTTATCTTTCAGCTAGATGAGCACCTCCATGACCGGGAGATCACTCGCACTACTTACAATACAGTCACGAGGAATGTGTTGTTCTGCGATGCACAGGGACAGCCTTGGCTTAGTTAATTAGACAAGAACGAAAGTCCTGTTTACAAGTTCATGCTACTGTCACGGACGCCCAGGAATGCTCAGAACTCAGTACGGTAATGCAATGCAAAATATTTATTAAAATAAATCACAGCAATAAATATGTAGTACAACAAGCAAAGGGTTACTAGCTGGCGACACTACTACCAGAAATAGTAGGCCTCTCTCTAGACCACAATGCGAGAGACTGGGCCGAAGCCCCTGTGAGTCTCAGCAGGAAACAGGAACTCCAGCTCTTGATCCGTCGACTGGAACAGGCAACCACTGTGAACACTGGATCAGTAATCTTGATCCGATGAACAGGAACACAAGGACTGCTGGACTGGAGAACTGACCCACGCCTGCAATCACTGCTAAGAGACCCTGTGACTCACGCCTGCAGTCACTATATCGAGACCCTGTGACTCACGCCTGCAGTCACCAATCCGACTCTCTGTTCACAACAGTGGTCTGTCTTAGGCCAATAGCAAAAATTGATCACAGTAAGGGGTACTCATGATCACTGGGACATACACAGAGAGGGTTCTCGTACTTAGCTGGGTCATACACAGAGAGGGTTCTCGTACTTAGCTGGGTCATACACAGAGAGAGGGTTCTCGTACGTATCTGGGTCACACACAGAGAGGGTTCTCTTACTTAGCCGGGTCATACACAGTGCGGGTTCTCTTACTTAGCCGGGTCATACACAGTTCGGGTTCTCTTACTTAGCCGGGTCATACACAGTGTGGGTTCTCTTACTTAGCCGGGTCATACACAGCGTGGGTTCTCATAAATAGCCAGGTCATACACAGAGTGGGTTTTCATAGATAGCCAGGTCACACACAGAGCCCAAGTACTTCACCTAAGAACAACAACACAGGGGCATCTGAGTCAGGCCTCAGTCTGCCTTTTAAACCTCTCCACAGGAAGTAGGAGGAGCAGCTCAGAGGGAGGAAGTAGGTAGGAGGAGACTACAGTAAGCAAACATATAAAACAGAGGCCTGCAGCATGCTAGAAGCCTCGCGTCTGTAATCATGCTGAAGCCAAGGTAAGCTGTGACAGCTACAAAATCATTCCTGGGAAATCTCGAGGCTTGACCTTGAACTGAAGCAGAGTTACGAATCTTTATGACTTCTGGTTACAGATAGTTTGAGTCAACCGATCTTTATGCTTCACGGATTCTGACTCCTGTGCATCCTGAATCTTGGTTGATTTTATGAATCTCAGGAGTTCCCAAACTGGGGTGCAAATGGTTCTGTTTCAACACCTATCATCAACTTCAATATTACATAACAGTGTCCATATTGTTGAAAAGATATCAAGCTGAGAAATTTAGGAAAAAGACTAGTTTAGATAACTCTAGTGAACAGCGTCGTCTGCCATGTTTGTACTCACAATATGCAAACGTTTGGAGCAGAGGCTATAATTTTTGTTTGTAAAAATATCTGCAGCAAATGATGTGTAATGAGTTGGTTTCTTTAATTTATGTTACAAAGTAAATAAATGCAAATGTGTAATATAAATCGTGTAGAGATGGTTTTATTTATTTCAATAAAAAGGGGGGGCATGACGTTTGGTGAAAATGAATGAATGATTATGTTTATTTATATAGCTCTTGAAGTGGATACAGAGATTTACAATTTAAAATAAAAAAAAGAGTTGAATCATGCCAAAAAGTTTTGGAACCGCTGATCAATGTTTTTACTGCAATATTGGGCTGTGCCTCATGTGTACTGTATATAACTCAGGATTTTAACCCAGATAGCAGGTTCTCGGATGGTAGAGGCCTGTGTTTTCTACTCTACCAAGGGCAAATCAATGTTTGGCTTTCCAGCTGCATTGGACAACATACCTCCCAACATTTCATATGGCCAAAGAGGGACACTTTTATTATAGGAGTTGTTGCTGGTGTTGTGGCATTACCAAGAATTTTTAGGATATTCCTTAACCCAGTGACACCTCTTTGTATACACACCACACAGTCTGATCTCCTAAACACAGGGACACCAGGGTGATACACTTCTATACACACCACGCAGTCTGATCTCCTAAACACAATGACACTGGGGTGATACACTTATATACACACCACACAGTCTGATCTCCTAAACACAGGGACACCGGGGTGATACACTTATACCAAATTAACCGATTTGGTTAATTCCGAGAGAGAGCGCTGAAGTGCTTTGAGTCCACTGGGGGAGGGACACTTGGGAGGTACAGACCTCTAATATCTCATAAATAGTGACACTTGGGAGGTAGGGACCCCTAATATCTCCTAAACAGGGACTTTTGGGAGGTACAGACCCCTAATATCATCTAAACAGGGACTTTTGGGAGGTATGGACCCCTAATACCTCCTAAGCAGGGACACATACGAGGTACGGACCCCTAATAATTCCTATGCAGGGAGACATGGGAGGTATGAACCCCTAATATCTACAAAAGAGGGACACTTGGGAGGTATGAACTCCTAATATCTCCTAAAGAGGGACACTTGGGAGGTATGGACCTCTAATATCTCCTAAAGAGGGACACTTGGGAGGTATGTTGTTTCTCGTTCTTGCACACAAAAGTTTAAATCAATGTGAGTGTTTATTTGTTGCAGTTGGATGGCCCCCGGATTGCTCCTTGATGTATTGTGCACAGCCCAGCTCTGCCCCGGGGTGGAAGTGAAGGCACTGGATAACCTTTGACGAAATTTACTAGCAGTGTTTTCTGTTTGTGTTCATGATAACACACTTCCTGTAAAGGGCAGTGTTTATGTGAACTTTGGATATTTTCTGCTGCAGAAAACAGAATTTGAGGCTCAGATTTTTTTCTCTCGGTTAAATAAGAAAGTTTGTTTTTATGCATAACTATACGTGAAGTTTGTACAGGGATATGTATTGATAATATGTATATATATTTTAATTGTCCTTGTGGTTCTCTTGGTTTTTGGTGATTTATTTATTTGTGCCTGGCCTGCGGCAATCGGGTATAATGAATCCTGACGTTACACATTCAAGTCCATGTTTGTGTTTTATACATGTCATTCCTTCCACCCACTCCTAAATGTAAGTATGTTCTAAATAACAGCGTCAAGCTGGCTCGTTGCCAAATATGGTCTCTCTTCTCTACCCCCCCCCCCGCCTTTCATATAACCCTTTAAGTGTCAGAGGGGTATGTAATGCATTGATACCTTCAGCACTCAAAGGGTTAAAGATCTCTTTATCAGCATTTTAATTCAGTCTGTGGATCCTAGATACAACTCCAATGCATTGCAGAACACACAGATGTCCCCATACCTCCTAAGTGTCCCTCTTTACGACCCAAATCTCTTTGTCCCTCTTTCCCACCCTGGTGTCCCTCTTTTTAGGGGTCAGATTATGTGGTGTGTATTATACGTGTATCACCCTGGTGTCCTGCGTTTAGATGATCACACTGTGTGGTGTGTATATAAGTGTATCACCCTGGTGTCCCTGTGTTTAGGAGAACAGACTGTGTGGTGTGTATAGAAGTGTATCACCCTGGTGTCCCTGTGTTTAGGAGATCAGACTGTGTGGTGTGTATATAACTGTATCACCCTGGTGTCCCTGTGTTTAGGAGATCAGACTGTGTGGTGTGTATAGAAGTGGTATCACCCTGGTGTCTCTGTGTTTAGGAGATCAGACTGTGTGGTGTGTATAGAAGTGTATCACCCTGGTGTCCCTGCGTTTAGATGATCACACTGTGTGGTGTGTATATAACTGTATCACCCTGTGTCCCTGTGTTTAGGAGATAAGACTGTGAGGTGTATATAAGTGTATCACCCTGGTGTCCCTGTGTTTAGGAGATCAGACTGTGTGGTGTGTATAGAAGTGTATCACCCTGGTGTCCCCTGTGTTTAGGAGATCAGACTGTGTGATGTGTATATAAGTGTATCACCCTGGTGTCCCTGTGTTTAGGAGATCAGACTGTGTGGTGTGTATAGAAGTGTATCACCTGGTGTCCCTGTGTTTAGGAGATCAAACTGTGTGATGTGTATATAAGTGTATCACCCTGTGTCCCTGTGTTTAGGAGATCAGACTGTGTGTGTGTATAGAAGTGTATCACTCTGGTGTCCCTGTGTTTAGGAGATCAGACTGTGCGGTGTGTATAGAAGTGTATCACCTGGTGTCCCTGCGTTTAGATGATCACCTGTGTGGTGTGTATATAACTGTATCACCCTGGTGTCCCTGTGTTAGGAGATCAGACTGTGTGGTGTGTATAGAAGTGTATCACCCTGGTGTCTCTGATGTTTAGGAGATCAGACTGTGTGGTGTGTATAGAAGTGTATCACTCTGGTGTCCCTGTGTTTAGGAGATCAGACTGTGTGATGTGTATATAAGTGTATCACCCTGGTGTCCCTGTGTTTAGGAGATAAGACTGTGAGGTGTGTATATAAGTGTATCACCCTGGTGTCCCTGTGTTTAGGAGATCAGACTGTGTGGTGTGTATAGAAGTGTATCACCCTGGTGTCCCTGTGTTTAGGAGATCAGACTGTGTGATGTGTATATAAGTGTATCACCCTGTGTCCCTGTGTTTAGGAGATCAGACTGTGTGGTGTGTATAGAAGTGTATCACCCTGGTGTCCCTGTGTTTAGGAGATCAAACTGTGTGATGTGTATATAAGTGTATCACCCTGGTGTCCCTGTGTTTAGGGATCAGACTGTGTGGTGTGTATAGAAGTGTATCACCCTGGTGTCCTGTGTATATAAGCGTATCACTCTGGTGTCCCTGTGTTTAGGAGATCAGACTGTGCGGTGTGTATATAAGTGTATCATCCTGGTGTCCCTGTGTTAGGAGATCAGACTGTGTGATGTGTATATAAGTGTATCACCCTGGTGTCCCTGTGTTTAGGAGATTAGACTGTGTGGTGTGTATAGAGTGTATCACCTGGTGTCCCTGTGTATATAAGTGTATCACCCTGGTGTCCCTGTGTTAGGAGATCAGACTGTGCAGTGTGTATATAAGTGTATCACTCTGGTGTCCCTGTGTTTAGGAGATCAGACTGTGCGGTGTGTATATAAGTGTATCACTCTGGTGTCCCTGTGTTTAGGAGATCAGACTGTGTGGTGTGTATATAAGTGTATCACTCTGGTGTCCCTGTGTTTAGGAGATCAGACTGTGTGTGTGTATAGAAGTGTATCACCCTGGTGTCCTGTGTTTAGGAGATCAGACTGTGTGGTGTGTATAGAAGTGTATCACCCCCGGTGTCCCTGTGTTTAGGAGATCAGACTGTGTGGTGTGTATATAAGTGTATCACCCTGGTGTCCCTGTGTTTAGGAGATCAGACTGTGTGGTGTATATATAAGTGTATCACATTGCTCCACAGCAATAAAACTCACATTAAAGGGTAAATAATGTTCGAATTTAAGTTGGTTCAAAATGGTAGATTTAAAAAAAATTAAAGTATATGGAAAAAGTCCTCTCTCGCAAACCTTTATGGTTTGAGAGATATTCGCTGCTTAATTTCCCCCCTTCCTCCCGTCCCCTGAAGTCCAGCGTCGTGCTGACTGCAGGGATATCCGGTCTGACTTTCATCATGCGGCTCTGCAGCTGAGCCGAGATCGCGTTAGTGAAAAAGAATTATTTCACTGAAACGGTCCTTCTACGTGTGATTGCAAACCAGGCACAAACCAAGCACAAAACCAAGCCACATGTAGAGACCGTTTCAGTGAAATAATTCTTTGTCACTAATGCGATCTCGGCTCTGCTGCAGAGCTGCCTGATGAAAGTCAGACCGGATATCCCCGCAGTCAGTACAACGCTGACTTCAGGGGAGGGAGGGGCGGGACTTTTGTCTTCGGTTATCTCTCAAACCATAAAGGTTTGAGAGATAAACCCGGGGGCTATTAAATATTTTACAAAATATCTACAATATGGGGGATAGTAATAATAAAGTATTACTATCCCTTTAATGAATGGGAATTTGTATTTGTTCAGGGAGGTTGATTTGCCTCCAGAATAGCACCACTGAATACATAAAGTCCATTATCATTTATTGAGCTTATAGTTGGGATTCTAATTTTTCTAACTTCAAAGGGATCATCAACCAATTTGTGGCATTAATCCCGGCTGTGTACACGGAAGATAGCTTTATGTGAGATGTCAACATCGTCCCTTCTAATAATATTCCCCTACATATATATAAAATACCCAGTGACAGTCAGACATGAACGATCCTAATCCTGTCACTGCTCCCGCTCCATCAGTGTGAGGGGACAGCTTCTACTCCTACTAACGAGCACAGTAACTTAAACACAGTACATGGGGGGTGAGGTAATACCGGTTATTTATAACTGTAAAAAAAAAAATCTGCTACCAGGGTGACAGGAGAAAAAAAAATAAAATCTTGGCCGATCCTGCGTAAGTTGACTTAAAATGTGTCAGAAAATGTGTCACATAATTTAAATACAGATTTAACCCCTTTGAGTGCCGGTGAGGTATCCAATGCATTGCATACCTCTCCTCACTCAAAGGGTTAAAAGTGACAGCCCACCCTCCATTTTGACTTTACTCAAATTGCCCATACTTGTTAATTATTCATCGTCACCTATTTTTATTAAAGGGGATCTATCACCCCTGTACAAGTTTGTCTTAAAATGTAGGTTTCTGCACGTAAGCTGGAACGCTCTCATTGGCCAGAGATCGCGCCATCTTACAGGCAGAAGTCCTCTGTCCATTGGAGGAGGCTGGATAGAGGAGAGGGGAGCACAGGAAGAGTGACAGACTTGCGGTACACAGTTGGTAACTGCAGTCTGTCTGGAAGTAGGGAACAGGGCTGTATTTATTAGTTGAATTTCGGCCAAATTGCAATTTAAAAAAATTAATTAATACATTATTCCACCTATTCGCTATATAACCTAAATTTTAAGAAAATTTGTAGAGGGGTGATAGAACCCCTTTAAGGAAAAAAAACGTATAATGTCCCTGACATTTAGTGTTACATTGTATCACTATGTATCCCTATTTTCCCAGTCACTGACAGAAATTCAGAAAGCTTACTGTAGGGACAAAAAGTATAAGCAAACAAGTGAAGCTATAGGAAAAAAATAAATAATACAATTAGACTTTACCTACATTAACCTTTTAACCCCTTAAGGACCAGCGGTCCCCGGGGTGTGCGGTCCTTTAAGGACCAGATAGGGAAGTTTGACATGCCGCCCCATGTGACTGATCATGTGGGGCCGGAACGCCGAACGGGGGACAGAAAGAGATCGCCTCTGGTCTTGGACCAATCAATTCAGTCCCCGGTATTACTCAACGCGCCTCCTGCAGGAACGTAGTGAGTAAAAGTACGTGACGTACCAGGACCGTCACTGGTCCTTAACCCTTTGAGTGCCAGAGGAGTACGCAACTCATTGCTTTGCAATGAGTTGTGTCCCCCTCTGGA
>CM074727.1:9854354-9982465 GCA_037306005.1 Rhinophrynus dorsalis | reverse complement strand
TCTTCTTCCTATGAGAACAATGAAAGCCCTGCCCCCCTTGACAAGTTTTTCAGCTTTTTCCCTTATCTTAATTGAAGATTGTCCCTCTCTGCAATTTACCTGGGCACCTCCCTTCTGATCTGGCTGAACAGGGGGGGATACTTTGTTTGTGAATATCTCTTAAACCATAAAGGTTTGAGAGATAAGACTTATATCGTTCTTCATGTTTTTTTAATGCCTACAAAATAAAATAAAGATAAAACAAAGTATTACTATCCCTTTAAATCACATATGAAAGAGCAGATCAAAATGTTTGTGATTTATATGAGATTTTCATGTGCTTCTCAGTGCATGCTAAATCTCATGAGTATCCCTACTTTTCCACCATTTTGCTTTCCTTTACAACTGAACACTTTGAATTTCCAGATAAAGCAGATTCAACACTGTACGGTCAACATGATAACATGCAATATTTGGTGATATATCTCTGGAATCAAAGATATTGCCTTAAAGGGATAGTAATATTTCGTTTTATCTTTATTTTATTTTGTAGGCATTAAAAAAACATGAAGAACGATATAAGTCTGATCTCTCAGACCTTTATATTTTGAGAGATATTCACAGGCAAAGTTTCCCCTCCCGCCCCTTTTACCTAGTGTAAGCCATCTCTTCTCAGATGTGGAATCCAGTCCATAGACCAGACAGATAACAGCAGGGGACAATCTTCTTCCTATGAGAACAATGAAAGCCCTGCCCCCCTTGACAAGCTTTTCAGGTTTTTCCCTTATCTTAATTGAAGATTGTCCCTCTCTGCAGTCTACCTGGGCACCTCCCTTCTGATCTGGCTGAGCAGTGTTACATCAGTAAAAGGGGTGGGAGGGGGATACTTTGTCATTGAATTAGTCTTGAACTACAGCTCAGACAGAATTGAAATAACAATCTCCAAAGTCCAAATACTATGATAATTAATTAGAGCTGCTTTTATTATGAAACATTACAGATTAAAAAGCCAAAGCAAGTTGTCTGACACTGCAATGTGCTCTGCGTTTTCAGCAATACAAACTGTCCCATACGACTCAATGATCATTTAATGTGCTTTTACCTAGGCACTCAAATCGCTGCGACTCGGTCACCAGTGTGAAGTAGGGACACTGCCATCTTCAGAAGGTCTGGCTGACCCCTGCACACCTGGATCACAAACCTCTGGAGTTCCCTGGTGTGCGCCATGGCAAACGGGACCTCTTCTATGGTGGAGATGAATTTCCCCACTAGACAGGACAGCTTCTTAGCTGGAACTGGATCATGAGCCAGAACAGCAGAAACCCTGTGGGCGATCTGGTGAGCCACCTCGTCCGTGAGAAACACCATGGGTATTGAAGAGAAGGCCCAGGAAGACCAGACGCTGGGATGGGACAAGATCTGACTTGTCCATGTTGATAATTCACCCGTGATGGGTGAGCACGTGAATGCATTGCTGAATCTGCTGATGAAGAAGTTCCGCAGAGGGGGCTTTCAGAAGCAGGTCATCCATGTATGGCGTAACTCTGATGCCGTCCTGGTGGAGGACGGATACTAAGGTTCCCAGGACACGGTTGAAAACTTGAGGAGCTGTAGTCAGACCAAAGGGAATAGCTGTAAACTGAAAATGCCCTCGGTCGCAGGCAAATCTGAGATACTGCCGGCTCTCTGGATGAATGGCGATGTGTAAATACGCATCCTGAAGATCCAGAGATGTAAGGAATTCCCCCGGGGAGATAGCAGCAATCTCCGTACATAGAGACTCCTGGTGATAATGAGTCCAGATCACAAAGGAATTGAGATTCTTCAAATTCAAAATGGGACAACAACCGCCGTCCTTTTTGGAGACCACAAAGAGGTTAGAGTAAAAACCCATACCTCTGTCCTGGAACCAGCTTTAGAACATCCTTGTCCGGAAGAGCCTGAATAGCTCCGTTGAACAGCCAGCGTTTCTCGACACCCTGAGGAGTATGAGAAGGAAAGAAGCTAAAGGGAGGGAAAGAGACAAAAGGGATCCTGTACCCTTCCGTCACCACCTGTAAAAACCACGGGTCCGCCACTGAATCCTCCGAGATACTGTGGTAGTGATGCAGATGACCATCCACAGCAGAGTGAGGACCCGGGTTCGGTGAGTCATGCCGAAGAAGGCTTGGAAGCCTTGGGCTTGAGGAGACCTTGGGCTTCCATTGCTGTTTGGGATTGGAGGAGGTACGCGGAGCTGAGGGAACCATCTGGTTCACCGGACGTGTCCCAGTCTGAAAGGAATGAAAATATCGATTACGCTTAAGCAGCGTTTTCTTCCTGGGGACCAAGGGTAGAAGTGTACTCTTACTCCCTGTGGTCTCACTGATCAGATCTTTAAGATCTGGCCCAAACAAAGAAGTACCTTGAAAAGGTAAGGAGAGCAATGATATCTTGGAAGCAGTGTCAGCAGACCAGATCTTGAGCCAAAGAGCCAGTCTGGCAACCACAGACATGGTGGAAACCCTGGCCACCAAACGGATGGCATCAAATAAGGCAGCAGAGACATAGTGCTGTGCCTCAGAAATGCTGGCAAGAAGGCACAACTTATCTGAAGCAGGAACACCCTGACAGACAGTCAGGGTGAGCTGTTCAGTCCTGACCGCAAAGGCCCGGTTCACCCATGCCACAGTGAACGCCAGATACATGGCAGTCCCAGCAGTGGCAAAAATGGACTTGAGGGAGACCTCAAGTTTCTTGTCGGTCCAGTCTTTCAGATCGGATGCATCAGAAACTAGCAAGGCAGTAGACTTAGATAGCCTGGAGATAGACGCATCCACTGAGGGAGGATGAACCCACTGGGCAAGCGCTGCCTCAGAAAAGGGATAAAGCTTGGCAAATTTGTTGGACACAGAAGGTTTCTTGTCCAGAGATTTCCACTCTTCAGACACGAGGCGGTCAAGAGTGAGGTTAGGTGGAAAGCAAGTAAGGGGCTTTTTAGACTCCTGAAACACATCAAAGGGATCAGAAGGGACCTCCTGAACTAAAGGAATGTTAAGGGTATTCAAAACAGCCCTGATCAGGCCCTCAGCCGAGGGCTCAGGATCAGCCTCAAAAGGATCCCTAAAAAACTGAGAGGAGCCCACAGCAGAACATTCCTCAACATCCGAATCCACCAGCAGTTCCTCCTCAGAGGAATCTGATACGTCAGGTACTCCCTGAGGTTTTGGCAAGGAAGACTTGACTGAATAAGGGGTCTGTCAAGAATGGAAGACCCCCTGTAACTGGGATGGAAAGAGTTGCAATGTAGACCTAAGGTCCCTGGTAGCAGCCTTGAACTCTTGCACCCAAACTGGCTCTAATGCATGGATGGAGGTCCCAGGTGGAGACTCAGGGACATCAGAACATGCTGGGCATAAATGACCTGAGAATTCTGTAGGTAACCCTGAATGACAGGAAGAGCACTGCGCAACAGGGGACACAGACCCCAGCGTCCTCAATCATAGGTCTGGCCCCAAGCTCCAAATGGTATAGACATTCTCACAGTGTCAATAACCTTATAATAAAAGAAATCACCCAAGTACAATGTGTAGGATTAAAGTTTCACTCCAGAAATTGCTAAACTAGACTTATCTGGCAGGCGATGGGTTAAACAGCAAAGGAGAGAAGAAGAGTCCAAGCCCTACGTAGGATACTCATTCTGAAAATGGCTGCAGTGGCAGGAGCCAATCTGAAATGAGAGCGGGAAGCATGCGCACATGGGAAATTTAGTTTTCCCAGAAAAAGTACCCAAACAGTGCCCGAAGCCCCCTGAGTCCCCAACACTCTGGAAACATGAACCTGATGATAGAGCAAGGGCAGACAAGAAAAATGAGCCATCTCTGAAATCTCTACATTGAGCCGTTGCAGAGATATGTCCCAAACTGTACAGTCCCATAGGAGTGAATGAAGCAATGGCGCCTATGCGGTAAAGTGCGGGAACTCAAATTTTACCAAAATTGAAACAGTAAAATAAAAATGCATGAAACATCACTAGAACATGTTAGGATACCCAAAAGACACTGAACCAGAAGGAAAAGTGTTAGAAAACACCCCGAAAGATGCAAAACCAGCATCTAAAGGGTTAAAGTACCACATAAACCTGCTCCAAAACACCCAACAGACATAGAGATAAACCCAATGAGTGCAGGAGGGGCACCTCTGTGCGGAGGGGCTCTGTGGGACAAGTGGACCTGCAGCATTCAAAGGGTTGCTCACCTTTCCTGCAGATCTTCTGTCTTCAGATTACCATGTATTAAGAAGAAGCCTCAGTGGGCGACTCCTGAGGAAAGAACTTGTACCCAAGATTTTCCCCCCAGGGCTTAAGGTCCACAAAAGCATCTGGTCACTGAGCTAGCCACATCTAAGGGCATTGTCAGTTATGTAATCCGCCTAATGGTGGTATTCCATTTCTAACAGAAAAATAAAAAACTTCTAACGCTTTAGCAGAACTGTTCTCTTGCCTGTGTTATCTTCAGCAAGGAACAAATCTTTCTGGAGCTGGTTGGCTAGCTGCAGCCAAGGAGGGAAGGTAGGCCCCACCCCCTGCATACAATTCTAGAACTGTTCCTGCCTACAATTAAAGGGGCGGATCGCCTACCCAAAGTTACCAGTAACCTGTATTGGACGACAGTTAAATGTACATTTCGCTATAAAAAAAAAAAAATGAATCATAGACGATTACTTAATATTCAGACATTACTATCTCTTTAAGGAGCCATCTGTATAAAAGGGGCAATGCAATTCTAGGGTAAACTAATGTGAAACACTAGAGACCTCTCTAGAGCTCAAGGGGTTAAAAGTTCCCTTTATATCAGTTGCTTTTTTTTTATATTTGTCTCCAATAACAAAGTTGGTTTGACCCAAATTGCATTGCACTGCATTGTAAGACTACAGCCATGAATCTTCCTCCAATCCAAAATATGTTCAGCCTGAATCTTAACACACTGAAACTACCATCCGCTGACACTAATTAGTTCAGTGGTTCTCAACTCTTGTCCTCAGGACCCACTAACAGGCCAGGACTTAGGGTTTTCTCTGCTAGAGTACAGGTGTGGTGATCAGAGGCTCATTCACATTGATTAACTCACCTGTGTTCTAACAAGGAAATCATGTGATCAGAGGCTCATTCACATTGATTAACTCACCTGTGTTCTAACAAGGAAATCATGTGATCAGAGGCTCATTCACATTGATTAACTCACCTGTGTTCTAACAAGGAAATCATCACAACCTGGCCTGTTAGTGGGTCCTGAGGACTGGAGTTGAGAACATCTGACTTACAGGCTTCCAGATAATGCTCTCACGCTCTGTTATACACACTTCATTATGGGAGGGAACATGTAACAGACCGACCGTTTTCAACATCAGACTGAAAAAATATTTCCAAAAAACAGATGTTCGTGAAAATTCACATTCAAGTCACTAATATACCCAGGAGACTTGGAAAGTTTCCTGGGAAAATTTGGGACATAATAAAAACACTACCGCTCTACAGCAATGAGGACAAACAGTCCCATTAATTTAAATTACGGTTTAAACCATTTGAATGCTAGTGAGGTCTCCAACACATTGTAAACCAATAGACTTCGACTTAGGTAAGTGCTTCTGTTACACACAGTCATTATATAGATACGCCTGACTGCTGTATGATGGACTCCTACCTAGGTAAGTCCTTTTGTTACACTCAGAAATTATATAGATACGACTGACTGCTGTGTGATGGACTCGTACCTAGGTAAGTGCTTCTGTTACACACAGTGATGATATAGATACACCTGACTGATGTATGATGGACTCCTACCTAGGTAAGTGCTTCTGTTACACACAGTAATGATATAGATACGCCTGACTGCTATATGATGGACTCCTACCTAGGTAAGTGCTTCTGTTACACACAGTAATTATATAGATACGCCTGACTGCTGTGTGATGGACTCCTACCTAGGTAAGTGCTTCTGTTACACACAGTAATTATATAGATACGCCTGACTGCTGTGTGATGGACTCCTACCTAGGTAAGTGCTTCTGTTACACACAGTAATTATATAGATACGCCTGACTGCTGTGCGATGGACTCCTACCTAGGTAAGTGCTTCTGTTACACACAGTAATTATATAGATACGCCTGACTGCTGTGTGATGGACTCCTACCTAAGTAAGTGCTTCTGTTACACACAGTAATTATATAGATATACACCTGACTGCTGTATGATGGACTCCTACCTAGGCAAGTGCTTCTGTTACACACAGTAATTATATAGATATACACCTGACTGCTGTGTGATGGACTCCTACCTAGGTAAGTGCTTCTGTTACACACAGTAATTATATAGATATACACCTGACTGCTGTATGAAGGACTCCTACCTAGGCAAGTGCTTCTGTTACACACAGTAATTATATAGATACGCCTGACTGTTGTGTGATGGACTCCTACCTAGGTAAGTGCTTCTGTTACACACAGTAATTATATAGATATACACCTGACTGCTGTATGATGGACTCCTACCTAGGCAAGTGCTTCTGTTACACACAGTAATTATACAGATACACCTGACTGCTGTGTGATGGACTCCTACCTAGGTAAGCGCTTCTGTTACACACAGTAATTATATAGATATACCTGACTGCTGTGTGATGGACTCCTACCTAGGTAAGTGCTTCTGTTACACACAGTAATTATATAGATATACCTGACTGCTGTATGATGGACTCCTACCTAGGTAAGTGCTTCTGTTACACACAGTAATTATACAGATACACCTGACTGCTGTACAATGGACTCCTACCTAGGTAAGTACTTCTGTTACACACAGTAATTATATAGATATGGCTGTTTTATGATGGACTCTTACCATGATCGACTTATAAAATGTAAGAGTCCTTTTGTCGAACATATTGAAACTCCCGTAATTCCCCTTTAAGAGCACAGAAAATGCTGCCAAAATGCCTAGATTCCCATGGCATCTCTTAAAGGTCAACTAGTTTGAACACAAATTCACTCACCACACCTAGAATAATTTATTTCAGAGGCCCAAGGCAAAGCACGAGACAATTAGACTGCAAAATCGTGACAACACTCCTGTATTTCCTTAATCTAAATCCTACGGCATCACCTTAAACTACCTTGATGTCACAATCCCAGAATCCTCCTCTCCCAGGGTTCAAACATTTTTCGGTACTAGCAGCTGGCCAAGAGCCACGGGGCAACAAATCAACCCAAACAATCTACCAAATTTCCATTAAATGAAATGAGGCTTTTAACCCTTTGAATGCGGTTAAAACCCCATTTAGAAATCATTGGTGATAAGCATTTGTCTAATAATTGCTCCCGTTTTTTCTTTGTGCGTATAGCTTGAAGCCACAGTAATTAAGCCTTCAGCGAAAATGCAAATGTTACACAGATCGGTGTAGTAGGAATAACCTTGAGATAAGAGACAGCCAAGTTGGGTACAGGGTGAAGTCTGTTTGGGGAGTTCCCGTTCTTCACTCTCGTTTTGGCTACACTCCCGTTAATTCTTTTCATACTTTGTAGCACTACACTGAACATGGCGGTTTAATAGGCCGCTGATTGCTTATCTGAGGTGTCAGAGGACTGATAGCTAAACGACTTTTGAACTGTAAACATTGCACCCTTCACATACAGCGCAAGTGAAAGCTCTTCTCGTAAGAACAGCTGTGTAAAACTTCTCTACCCTCTATTTATATATCTCCTTTAACCTCTTAACAACCACATGGATGTGTAAAACATTTTATATACCCCTGATCCTTAAAGGGGGTTCACTTTTGAAAGGTTGTTCGAGAGAGTGTGCAACCTTTTAACTAACTCACCATGTCGCTATGAGCAAAATGGCGACATGACAATCTCGCACTGCTTGACAGCGCGAGATTGTCATGTCGCCTACATAATGGTCACATACATCTGCAGCACAAGGAGGCTCTCCAGCTAAGAGTAGCTATTACTTAAAATGTAGTAACAGCTGGAGCGCATCCGTGTGCTGCATACATAATACTCCGTGTGGCCTGCATACAACCTTATCAGCATATTCCTGTAGGTGCCCTGCTATCTGTCTGATTTGTATAGCTATGTAGTAGTCAAAATCAACATAGCTATACAAATCAAACTGATATCAGGGCACCCAAAGGAACATCCTGTATGCAGACCACACAGAGTATTATGTATGCAGCACACGGATGCGCTCCAGCTGCTACTACATTTTAAGTAATAAATACTCTTAGCTGGACAGCCTCCACGTGCTGCAGATGTATGCGACCATTAAGTAGGCGACATGACAATCTTGTGCTGTCATGCAGCATGAGATTGTCATGTCGCTATTTTGATCATAGCGACTTGGAGAAAAAGTTAAAAGGTTGCACGCGTTTAAGCGTGCAACATT
Source organism: Rhinophrynus dorsalis (assembly GCA_037306005.1). NCBI lineage: Eukaryota > Metazoa > Chordata > Amphibia > Anura > Rhinophrynidae > Rhinophrynus > Rhinophrynus dorsalis. The sequence goes on along the minus strand of CM074727.1, from coordinate 9,974,069 downwards.
TCAAAAGAATACCCGTAAAGGAATATTAATGCTTCACAAGAACAGCAGCTCCAATGAATCTTCATATTTGGGCCATGGAGAGTGTTATATCAATACTGTCAGAGTTGTAGTACAAGAGTATTTGAATGATAAAGTATCCCCCTCCCACCCCTCTTACTGATGTAACACTGCTCACCTCAGATGTGGAATCTGGTCTCTTGACTGGACAGGTCACAGCAAGGGACAATCTTCTTACTATGATCATAAGGAAAACCCTGCCCCCACTGACCAGTTTTCCCTTATGATCACTGAAGATTGTCCCTCTCTGTGATCCATCCGGACAGTCTTGCTGCTCTGAGGTGAGCAGTGTTACATCAGTAAAAGGGGCGGGAGGGGGATACTTTATCATTCAATTACTCTTGTACTACAACTCTGACAGTACTGAAATAACACTCTCCATGGCCCAAATACTATGAAGATTAACTGGAGCTGATTTTATTGTGAAACATTACCATCCCTTTAAGAAGTTAACCCTCTAAGTGCCAGGGGTCTTTGCAATGCGTTCCGCACCCCTCTGGCACTCAAAGGGTTAATGAATGTGTTAAAACAGAAGGTAACTCTGCTTTGATTCTATATATTATGAAAGTGAATAGGTAAAATGGTCTATACTTTTTCCTCGTCACCTAATATATTTGATCATTGCACCACTGTGTGCGGTATACTATTTGTTTTTACAGTGTATCATTCTAATATTGTATCACTAACGTTTATTCCATTGATTCTTTGTTCCATTGCATCACTCACTGTCAATGCTTTCACAGTCCCTGACAAAAAACTCTCTGTAAACAGATCCAGGGAGCTCAAAGTCATTGACGAAAAGCGTAAAAAATAAAATAAGATAGGCAAATTCGACTTTACATTTTATGCAGATTTATGTAAGGGGTTACTATCTCTTTAACTCTCTAAGTTCCTGAGGGGGTTTGCAACACATTGCGAAGCAATGCATTGTGCTGCCCTCTGGCATTGAAAGGATTAAAACAAGCGGGTCTGAATTCTTCCTCAAGAGTTAGACTGAGAAAATAAAAGTGAACTCATGAGTCACATGTTGTTAAATTATGTAATTAAAGGGATAGTATTGCTTGTTTTTAACACATTTTAATATTGTAGCCCCTTTCACAGACGTCAGTGCTGTAGCTGATAGAAGCTGATCATGGTCCCGGAACGGCTGGAGTGTGTAAACCAGGCACACTTTGTAGACCGTTCCAGTGAAGTATTTCTTTCTATAGATTGCTATTTCGGCTCTGCTGAAGAGCCGCTGGCCAGTCCCAGGACCAGGATCTGCTTCTGTCAGCTACAGAGTTGATGTCTATGAAAGGGGCAGGAGATGGGAACTTTAGATGCTTAGATCTCTCAAATTATACATATTTGAGAGATGGGACATCGCTCATTATATTAATACTAGTGTAAAAGTCTGTGTACACAGGCCTCCCAGTGCCTGCGTTTCTACGTTTGGGCAATCTCTACTGCATCGGACAAACATACATCTGGCCTTTTATATTATAGGAAAGGATTTTTAATCTCAACAATCTTAAAATTTGTTAAAAACAAGCAATACTATCCCTTTAAAAACCAGCCTGCACAGCTAATGTATTCCATCCATAGCAAGGCTAATGACCTACCTTTTGCTACATGCATTTACTTACTCAACATTAATAACAGCCAGATTATAAAGGTCATTTAAGGATTAATACGTTTTGCTGCAGTTCACATTTTTTATTGTGTAACGGAAGTTGCATGATCGTTCAGATTGGTCGGTGCCCTCGATTGGCCCAAAGGCCCTCATTTGGACATCCTTCCTTTAAAAAACAAGATGCATCACAATTTAATGTGAAACTCTTTAACTCCTTTAGGACTGTGGATGTGCCAGAACCTCCTTTCTCCTGTAATCCAACCCACAACCTTCATGTGTACTGATCTATCATGCTCCCTTCATCACTCATGTCCAGGTCAGACAGGAGACAGTGAGGCCACCTCACTTTATACAGTGTCAGACCACTTGCCTTAAAAAAAAAAAAAAAAAAAAAAAAAAAAAAAGGAAGATACAGTATTTTCTCCACCCACTGATATCTGCGGAGAGGAGAGCAATACTAATCAATAGTACCGTAATCAACATGGCTGCTCTCTCCATACCTCCCAACATTTCAAACTGCCAAAGAGGGACACTTGTGTTTTAGGGGGTGTTGCTGGGAGAGTGGTTGATGGGCGGAGCATTACCAGGGATTTTTAGACTATTTCATGACCTATTTATACCTCTTTGTATAACCTAATAAATGACTTATAACAAGACCAAAGTATTTTATTTACACAAACTAATTTATAAACACATGTACTGCCATTTAAACAAACAATAATGCAAGTTATATTGCTGTAGAACAATGTGATACACATATACACACCACTCAGTCTGATCTCCTAAAAAGAGGGACATCAGGGTGGGAAAGAGGGACAGAGGGATTTGGGTCTAAAAGAGGGACTGTCCCTCCTAAAGAGGGACACTTGGGAGGTATATCTCTCCCTCTGCCAGTCGGACAACTTCGGAGGTAAAAAAAAAAAAAACATATACACTGAATTAGATTGTTTATTCGCTTTAAAGTGTTAAAAACATCCAAAAATGTTTAAATAGATTTGTAGAGCTTACAAAAATAAGCTAAATGCCACAAATCTTATCTCTCAAACTGCTATGGTTTGAGAGATATCATCCTCTAAAGTTCCTCTTTAAAGCTGACAGAAGGAAATCCGTGTTGGCCGACACGAGGAGGCTCTTCAGCAGAGCCGAGATCACGATCCTTAAAGAGAATTACTTCTTTGGAATGGTCTAAAAAGTGCGCTTGCAAACCAGGCACACTTTGTAGACCGTTCCAAAGAAGTATTTCTTTTTAAATTGCGCTATTGCTGCTCTGCTGAAGAGCCGCTTGTTGTTCCCCGGACCAGGAATTCCTGCTGTCAGCTTACAGCTGACGTCAGGAGAAGAGGAGGGAGGGGGAACTTTAGAGGATGATATCTCTCAAACTACTATGAATATATATAAGATTTGTGGCATTTAGCTTAATTTTTTAAGCTCTACAAAACTCTAAAAAAGATTTTATGGGACATTACTATGCCTTTAACCCCTTAACGATAGATGACTTACCAGGTACGTCCAGCAGAAACTGTCACTTAGTGACAGGGGGCGTACCTGGTAAGTCACGGAAGTCCGGGTCTCCGTGCAGTTCACGCCGCTCGGAGACTCTGGACTTGTTTGGGAAAAAAAAAAAAATAAATGTTCCTCGGGTGTTAAGGTGACAGCCATGTATGCACGCGGCTGTCACTAAGGGGTTAAAGGGATAGTAATACTTAAAATGTAAAAAACCATATGCTGTAGGGTTTATCCCCCTGAGTAAAACAAGAGTACTCCCACTGCTGAAAGGTGTTTCATTCAAAAGTTATTAATTTTCAAAGTTGAATTTTTTAGGTGCAATATCACAGTGGCCTGAAATTGTACAGTGGTGCTGTTGCTACACGATCCTATGGACAGCTCTGGTCGCGGGACCATAAATCTCCATAGGATGGTGTAGCAACAGCGCCACTGTACAATTTCAGGCCACTGTGATATTGCACCTAAAAAATTCAACTTTGAAAATTAATAACTTTTGAATGAAACACCTTTCAGCAGTGGGAGTACTCTTGTTTTACTCAGGGGGATAAACCCTACAACATATTTTTTTTTACATTTTAAGTATTACTATCCCTTTATTGTAATTTGCATTAATGTTTTGGTGGGAGACAGCAACAGAGGAGGACTTATGTCTATGTGACAATTCCACTTTAATTATGAGAAGGTTAAGTACCTCTCTTCCTACTGTACCGCACAGATCCACAGAGGCAGTGCTGATTACCCTGGCACACTGTGAAAATCCCGTTCAGTTATGCTTGTCACGCACTGTTCATGAAGCCTGCTCAGCCCAACAGCTGCATCGCCAATGGCAAAACAGCTGCTCGATTGAATGGCCGCCATGCACGGAGCTTTCCCTCTGGCCCCCATGACAGGTATATCTGATACTGGGGTCTCTTATGGGCCATGCTAATCAGTACAGCCTTTGTGTGATTTAGGAGAGAGGATGCTTATTGCTTGCATATTGAAAGGATATCACCTCCTAAAAAAAAGCCCCCCTCATGTTGCCCACTACATGTCTATATTGCACAACTGATGAGGATATCCAGTAGCATTGGCTGCCATCCATTGCACTTGTGTAAAATGTCTTGGTGAATGTACAAAACTGCATTAATCACATTTCTTTTAGAAACTGCTTGTTCCAAAAGAGCCCTCATTCTTTTCAAAATTGACAATATTACAAACCGCCATTTTGGAACTACAAAATTAACTTTTCCCCATTAATTTACACAGGGTTTACAATCCCTTCAATTCCAGAGAAGTCTCCAAAGCGTTGCAAAAGCAAAGCATTAGAGTCCTGCCTAGCATTAACCCTTTGAGTGCCAGGCAGGTGTCCAAAGCATTGCAACGCAATGCGTTGGACACCTCCCTGGCACTCAAAGGATTAAAAGGAGTTGAAATCCCCATTTAAATCAAAGGGAATTTTCATATACCTATCCCCTAACATAGAAACATAGTTCATGAAAAAAACCTGTTGATCCACAGGAAGGCAAACGATAACCTCTGTAGCCATTTCCAATTTAGCCCCAAGTGGGTAAAAAAATTCCTTCCCGACTCCAAATGGCTAAGATATGTCTGGTTTTCCCAAGCAATTTCTCCACTTTCTTGTTTGTAGATATGTCCTGCAAGTGTTTAAAGGGATAGTAATGTTTCATAATAAAAGCGGCTCCAATTAATCATCATAGTATTTGGGCCATGGAAAGTGTGATATCAATACTGTCAGAGTTGTAGTACAAGAGTAATTGAATGATAAAGTATCCCCCTCTCGTCCCTTTTACTGATGTAACACTACTCACCTCAGAGCAGCAAGACTGACCGGATGGATCACAGAGAGGGACAATCTTCAGTGAGAATAAGGAAAAACCTGAAAACCCTGTCAAGGGGGGCAGGGTTTTCCTTATGATCACAGTAAGAAGATTGTCCCTTGCTGTGACCTGTCCGGTCACATGACCAGATTTCACATCTGAGGGGAGGTGGCTTACACTAGGTAAAAGGGGCGGGAGGGGGATACTTTATCATTCAATTAATCTTGCACTATAACTCTGACATAGGGTTGCCACCCAGCCGGTATGTTACTGGCAGGCCGGTAACAAATTGTCTTCTGCCCAACTCTCTACTCTCTACACGGTCCAAACACTAAGAAGATTAATTGGAGCTGCTGTTTTTTTTAAACATTACTATCCCTTTAAAAGCATACAGTGCAAAGCCTTGGAGAACTCTCTAGAATTCAAGAGGTTAATTGTCCCTTTTAAATCAATGTAATTGTTTGCATTTGTTCTCTATGGTGCAGAAAAGTATTACAATTCTGGGGTACACCAAAAACACCTTCTCAAGAACAACCCCCAAAAAAAAATTGCCATTGATTAAAATGGAGATTTTAACCCCCTGTTCCCCTTGTTATGTTGCACGTCAGCCCAGCTGTTTTCTCAGCACTGGAAAGAGGCGTTCGTCCGTGAAAGTCTCGGGAGAATGAGCTTCTCTCAAAGTGCAAAGTGCAAAATTGTTCCCAAAACCCAGGAATATGCAAAACAGCTGCAACTTATTAAATGTTGCAACATGCTAAAACAAAGAGGGGGAGAAAAAAAGATTTCTTAGGCAACTTCCCAATATGTTAACAAACCTAATTTGTCTCTTTAACCCATTGAGTGCCAGAGTGGATCCAACAGGTCGGATACCTCTCTGGCACTCACAGGGTTATAAAAATGGTGAACACGATGAGACTTAACAACGAAAGTGGGTCTGGAGATGACGGCTTTTGGACGTTATAAAGAGGATTAAGGTCATTAACCCCTTAACGACCGGGGAATGCGGAAGTGACTTAACGACCACGGAGCAATTTTTTTTTATTGCTCAGTTGGGTTCCAGACTCCCCGAACGGCGTGCAGCCGCGGGGGTAGCCCGGAACTCAATGACGGTCATAGTACATCATCGGTCCTTAAGTCAAATCGACCCTTGATGTACTATGACCGTCAAGGGTCGTTAAGGGGTTAATAATGTATTCCCCTGAAGAAGCTACAGCATAACGAAACGCATAGGGATGTTATATTGCTTTTAATCTAAGGAAAATGTTATATGTGTGTGACTACCCAATAAATAAGTGGGTAAGGTTATAAAAGTCTTGGTATTCTTGATTTCATATTCTTGAGATCATTGTATGGATCACGTATAAAGACACTGGAAGGGAACGCTCGACGGAGCGTCCATTAACACAGCGCCAGCCAGGTATTTAAAATAAACAAGGATTTATTGAAAAGTTCATATTAAAATCAATGTATGGACAAAGGAAACAGGAGAAAAAAGAAATTAACTCCACACGATCCGTCTATTATTAAAGGGATAGTAATACTCAAGTATTACTAATCCCTATAGTAAAGTCCTATTAAAAAGAAACGTTTTGCCCCCAGTGTCATCTCTCAGACCTTTATGGTTAGAGAGATAATCGCTCCTAAAGTTGCCCCTCCCTCCCCCTTCCCCGTAGTCAGCGTTCTAGCTGACTGCGGGGAAGCCTGTCGTACGACTTTCAGGCGGCTCTCCAGCACAGCCGTGATCGCGTTAATAAAAAAGAAAACATTCACTGAAATGGTCTTCTACGTGTGCTTGGTTTGCCATCTCTAAAACCATAAAGGTATGAGAGATGACACTGGGGGCAATACATTTATTTTTAATATTACTTTAATATAGGGATTAGTAATACTTAAGTATTACTATCCCTTTAAGTGACTTGCTTTCATGAAACGTGTAAGGTGGACCGTGTGGAGTTAACCTTTTTCTCCCCTTTCCTTTGTCCATACATTGATTTTAATATGAACTTTTGAATAAATGTTTATTTTATTTTAAACACCTGGCTGGCTCTATGTTAATGGCCGCTCCGTCTAGCGCTCCCTTCCAGCGTCTGCACGTTTACTGAAACCACGACTGTGGTTCTTGGGAGATGCACGGGAGCGTCCCAGGCTCTGCAGGCCCAGTGAGTATACTAAACGTATTTCTATAGAATTTAAATGTTACTTGTTACATCATTCGGGATTGTTTGATAGTAGCGGACGACTCCTTTTGTGCAGCGTATGGATCAAGTATTCAGAAAGAACGACTTGTGACTCAAAATACAAACGATTGAGGAACGTCTTATATTGACTACATGCATGCACACCGTGAGGCCAGTCAAGCCTCTCATGTCCTGCGAGTACCCACACTGACGGGGTTGTTTGATCGAAGGGGTTCCTTGTCAAAACAGATTACTCTAATACAGTGGTTCTCAACCTTGTTTTGCTCAAGGCACCCCTAACAAGCAATATGGAAATTTCAGGGCACACCTAACATTTTATAGGCCATTTGTCGAGCACAGAATGGAGGATACAAATGCATAAATATAAAGTTCTTTTTCGGTCCCACAATCAAAATAACAGTAACAAACATGTTTTGCAGAAACATTTCCAGAAATATACATCTGGAAGTCAGTATTCACGTTTTATCAAAGTATTTATAGAAAAGGTGTGGCACGCTAAGTAGATGCCCGTGGCACACCAAAATGCCACGGCACCCTGGTTGAGAATCACTGCTCTAATGAGTGGTTTTTGTGCTGCTTCTGTTTGTTTCTTGTTTTACCTGAAGGGAGATATTTTTATTTTTCAAATAATAATAATCCTTTATTTTATATAGCGCACACGGATTACGCAGCGCTTTACACTCATATTGGTCCCTGTCCCCATTGGGGCTCACAATCTAAATTCACCTATCAGTATGTTTTTGGAGTGTGGGAGGAAACCGGAGCACCCGGAGGAAACCCACGCAAACACAGTGAGAACATACAAACTCATTGCAGATGTTGTCCTTGGTGGGATTTGAACCCAGGACCCCAGCAAAGTGACAGGATTTAGAAATTATAATTTTAATGCTGGAGACTAAGGACATTTTATTTGTGAACTGGAAGCAGGGCCAGCCCATGGGGTCTTGGTGACCCCCTCCCCCATGTACCTACTTTCCCTGTGCCCCCATTAACATACCTTCTATATAGAACAAAATGCCACCCACACAGGTATCTTTTCTCCCTCAATAGGTCTCCCTCTGACCTCCCCAAAGCATTTCTTCCTCTCCATATGTTCTCTCACAGCTCTCCTCCCAGAAGGTGTCTCTCCCCTTCCGCAGGTCTCTACTTTCCCAACAGGTGTCCACCCCCCACCCCACCCAGAGACCCTTCCTCTCCACAGGTCTCCTCGCAGGTATTTTTCTCCATTCATATCTATCCTACTCGGCCACCCATCCCAAGTAATGCTCTCACTGGCTCCCCAAGGTATCCCACCAACCCAGTAATCCCCAACAGATGTCTTACCTATAAATTCACATCCTTATTTATTTAATTTATATTTATTATGTTGACAAACATTGGAATTTACATAGTTTATGTAATTCAATCCAGAGGCAACTGACGAGGAGATGTGATGCTGTGATGAGGACTACTGGGACAGTCTTGCCAGGCAGCTGTGCAGTGGATCCATAGCATGGCCGAGCAAACACAATCTCATGCCTGATGTGAAAAAACATCCGAGCCCACCCTGTATTATGTATTCCTTATTGGTTGGGGTCAGTGCTGCAACTAGCTTAACCCCTTAACGACCAGCGGTCACGGGGTGAGTGGTCCTTTAAGGACCAGATAGAGAATTTCGGCGTGCCGCCCCACGTGACTGATCACGTGGTGCGGCACGCCGAACTGAGGGACTGAAAGAGATCGCTCCGGTCTTGGAGCGATCAAATTCAGTCCCCGGTATTACTCACTGCGCTCCTGCAGGAGCGTGGTGAGTAATAGTACGTGACGTACCAGGACCGTCACTGGTCCTTAACTGCCAGACCAGCGTGATGGTCCAGGTACGTCACCGGACTCTAAGGGGTTAACAGCAGTGCTGATCGAAGCAAGTGTGTGTGTGGGTGTAGCCATGCTCTCAGACTAGGCCTCATCAGAGCAGGCTGCGTGGAAGGAGATCTGACTACTCATCGCTGGGGACTGGGGAGGTGAACCAAAGTCCTGTGTGCGAAAGTAGTCCCCAACACACTGATCGGAGAAGTCTTTACCATCCAAGTATAACTGCTGATGTAATTTCATTTTCGGACAAGGTGCAATAGCGCTGCCAAGCCCGAATGTAATAACTAACGACAGGCCTCACTAAGTGCCCTCTGCATTTTGGCACCCCGGGCAACTAGCTAAGTCTCCTATATAGTAGAGATGGCCCGAACTGTAAATCTTAATTGCTTTGCAATGCATTGCGTACCCCTCTAGCACTCAAAGGGTCATCGTTTTTGTAGTATCATACCTCCCAACATTTCAAATGGCCAAAGAGGGACACTTGTTTTAGGGGGTGTGGCTGGTGTTCGGGGGCATTACCAAGAATTTATAGGTGATTTTATGACCTACTGACACCTGTTTGTGTGAGTTTTATTGCTGTGGAGCAATGTGATACACTTCTATACACACCACACAGTCTGATCTCCTAAACACAGGGTTACCAGGGTGATACACTTCTATACACACCACACAGTCTGATCTCCTACACACAGGGACACCAGGGTGATACACTTCTATACACACCACACAGTCTGATCTCCTACACACAGGGACACCAGGGTGATACACTTCTATACACACCACACAGTCTGATCTCCTAAACACAGGGACACCAGTGTGATACACTTCTATACACACCACACAGTCTGATCTCCTAAACACAGGGAAACCAGTGTGATACACTTCTATACACACCACACAGTCTGATCTCCTAAACACAGGAACACCAGAGTGATACACTTATATACACACCACACAGTCTGATCTCCTAAACACAGGGACACCAGGGTGATACACTTCTATATACATCACACAGTCTGATCTCCTAAACACAGGGACACCAGAGTGATACACTTATATACACACCACACAGTCTGATCTCCTAAACACAGGGACACCAGGGTGATACACTTCTATATACATCACACAGTCTGATCTCCTAAACACAGGGACACCAGGGTGATACACTTATATACACACCACACAGTCTGATCTCCTAAACACAGGGACACCAGGGTGATACACTTATATACACACGACACAGTCTGATTTCATGCACACAGGGACATCAGGGTGATACACTTATATATACACCACACAGTCTGATCTCCTAAACACAGGGACACCAGGGTGATACACTTCTATATACATCACACAGTCTGATCTTCTAAACACAGGGACACCAGAGTGATACACTTATATACACACCACACAGTCTGATCTCCTAAACACAGGGACACCAGGGTGATACACTTATATATACACCACACAGTCTGATCTCCTAAACACAGGGCCAGCAGGGTGATACACTTCTATACACACCACACAGTCTGATCTCCTAAACACAGGGACAGCAGGGTGATACACTTATATACACTCCACACAGTCTGATTTCATACACACAGGGACACCAGGATGATACCGGCCGGCTCCAAAAGGGACTGACAGCGCAGGCGCACGGACGTCACTATGGCAAGATGTCCGTGCTTCCTGCTACTGTCCACCTCAGAGTAAGTAGAAAATCTTTTAAACCAGGTAATATTTCTGGTGACTAGCGCTACTAAGCAGCTAGTCGCCAGATGAGGACTTAAATAAGATGAAGTTTTTGCGGGGTGGTAGTTCCCCTTTAATACTAAGTAGCTTCTGTGAATGAACCTAGACAAAGCCCACACTTACTTGGGGGCTTTCCTAATATCACAGCGAGTAAGAACTAATTAGCATAAAGTCCCAAAACGTGCCACCAACACATAACTGTTGACTACTCAAAAACAATTTATTTTCTAGAACAATAGATAATACAACGTATAGGCAGATTTTAATTCTCTGTAAAAAAAACTGAACTTGCCTTAAAGGGATAGTAATACTTCGTTTTAACTTTATTTTATAGGCATTAAAAAAACACGAAGAATGATATAAGTCTTATCTCTCAAACCTTTATGGTTTGAGAGATATTCACAAGCAAAGTTTCCCCTCCCGCCCCTTTTACCTAGTGTAAGCCATCTCTTCTCAGATGTGGAATCCAGTCCATAGACCAGACAGATAACAGAAGGGGACAATCTTCTTCCTATGAAAACAATGAAATCCCTGCCCCCCTTGACAAGTTTTTCAGGTTTTTCCCTTATCTTAATTGAAGATTGTGCCTCTCTGCAGTCTACCTGGGCACCTCCCTTCTGATCTGGCTGAGCAGTGTTACATCAGTAAAAGGGGCGGGAGGGGGATACTTTATCATTCAATTACTCTTGAACTACAACTCTGACAGAATTGAAATAACACTCTCCAAAGTCCAAATACTATGATGATTAATTAGAGCTGCTTTTATTATGAAACATTACTATCCCTTTAAGGAAAAAGATCCACCTTACTGTGAGGGTCATTATTAGGTGTTAATATTCCTTTAAACAGCAGTCCCCTCTTCCAGTGAAATCTGTTTCTGTGTTTGCCAGCTTGGAATTATTTATGTGCTTGGAGTTAAATTAGAATCCTCCCCTCCTACATCCAGATCTCTGAAACGCTGTGTCCTGTGCTAAATTCTGTTCATCATGTGCAGCAATAATACAGCCAGGTTTCCACTTCTACAGGATAACCTTAATGGTAATTCTAGGAGATTAAGCCATTGAGTGCCAGAGGGGTATACAACGCATTGCAGAGCAATGAGTTGCATACACCTCTGGCACACAAACGGGGTTAAAGAGGAGGGTTTTTTTGTTAAAGGGATAGTAATACATCATATTTACAAATCTGCATCTTGGACCCATTAAAAAAATAAACGAAATGCCCCCAGTGCCAAGGTTTGAGAGATAATAATTTTTAAACGTCCCCCCTCCCTCTCCTTTCCCTGACATCAGTGCTCTAGCTGACTGCAGGGGAATTAAGGCCCGGGACGGTCGGAGGCTCTTCAGACGAGCTGACATCACGTTACTGAAATAGAAATCCTTCACTGGAACAGTCTTCTAAGTGTGCTTGGTTTGTGCTTGGTTTGTGCTTGGTTTGCAAGAACACTTAGAAAACTGTTCCAGTGAAGGATTTATTTTTCAGATCAGAGCGATTTCGGCTCTGCTGAAGAGCCGTCGGCTGGTCCCAGGACCGGATTCCCCTGCAGTCGGCTAGAGCACTGACGTCAAGGAAAGGGGAGGGAGGGGGGAAATTTAAATACGATTATCTCTCAAACCATAAAGATCTGAGAGATGGCACTGAGGGCATTTTGTCTATTTGTTTAATAGCTACAGGATGTAGATTTTTAGATATGATGTATCACTATCCCTTTTAAGTGGACCCATCACATAACTCTTTTCAAGCCTCAAATGTATCCATTTAAACTGCCTATTTGTGCTTTTCATATTTTTAGTTTAGTAATTGTGGAATATATCTCCTCTGATAAAGAGGAGATAGAAATTGGGGAGTTTATCTCACTGGAGAAGTTATCTCCTCTTTATCACACCTTAGTACATCTCCCCTGTGGTCTATAACTAAAGATCTCCCATAGAATAACATAGGAACTGGAGAGTTTATCTCACTGGAGAAGTTATCTCCTCTTTATCACACCTTAGTACATCTCCCCTGTAGTCTATAACTAAAGATCTCCCATAGAATAACATAGGAACTGGAGAGTTTATCACACTGGAGAAGTTATCTCCTCTTTATCACACCTTAGTACATCTCCCCTGTAGTCTATAACTAAAGATCTCCCTTAGAATAACATAGGAACTGGAGAGTTTATCTCACTGGAGACGTTATCTCCTCTTTATCACACCTTAGTACATCTCCCCTGTAGTCTATAACTAAATCTCTCCCATAGAATAACATAGGAACTGGGGAGTTTATCACACTGGAGAAGTTATTTCCTCTTTATCACACCTTAGTACATCTCCCCTGTAGTCTATAACTAAATCTCCCCTATAGAATAACATAGGAACTGGAGAGTTTATCTCACTGGAGAAGTTATCTCCTCTTTATCACACCTTAGTACATCTCCCCTGTAGTCTATAACTAAATCTCTCCCATAGAATAACATAGGAACTGGAGAGTTTATCTCACTGGAGAAGTTATCTCCTCTTTATCACACCTTAGTACATCTCTCCTGTAGTCTATAACTAAATATCTCCGGTATAATCACATAGGAACTGGAGAGTTTATCTCACTGGAGGAGTTATCTGTACCTTATCACTGCTTTATCACACCTTAGTGCAGCGGTTCTCAACCTTTCTAGTGCCGCGACCCTTTGATAAAATTTCCCAACTTGTGGCGACCCCCAACAGTAAAATGATTGCTCGATGCTCTTTCATCGCTGTCATTTTGCTACTGTTATGAATCGAAATATAAATATCTGATGGTTTTAGGCGAACCCTGGCAAATCATCATTCGACCCCCAAAGGGGTCTCGACCCACAGGTTGAGAACCTCTGCCTTAGTGCATTTCACCCCTGGTGCGCTTAAAGCTCTCATGGGATCTTCTCCACTCCCCACATCAGCCCCATGAAAGCCCACGGATGGCATGTTAGTGATCCATGCAGAAAACCAAGAGAGAACAGGTGAATTATGAGCTATGGAAACTCTGTTTCCATTGCTCGGAGGGCACCGTCCAAGGCTTAAAGGGATAGTAATGTTTCATAATAAAAGCAGCTCTAATTAATCATCATAGTATTTGGACTTTGGAGAGTGTTATTTCAATTCTGTCAGAGTTGTAGTACAAGAGTAATTCAATGACAAAGTATCCCCCTCCCACCCCTTTTACTGATGTAACACTGCTCAGCCAGATCAGAAGGGAGGTGCCCAGGTAGACTGCAGAGAGGGACAATCTTCAATTAAGATAAGGGAAAAGCCTGAAAAACTTGTCAAGGGGGGAAGGGCTTTCATTGTTCTTATCTGTCTGGTCTATGGACTGCATTCCACATCTGAGAAGAGATGGCTTCCACTAGGTAAAAGGGGCGGGAAACTTTGCTTGTGAATATCTCTCAAACCATAAAGACTTATATTGTTCATGTTTTTTTAATACCTACAAAATAAAATAAAAGATAAAACGAAGTATTACTATCCCTTTAATAGAGTATTTTAATGACTGTTTACAGCCCCTTTAAATCCCTAAAGTCTAACTCTGAATTTGCTTGTTAATGCATGTGTAGACAGTCCCTTATAAACGACATCCGGTAAATTTTGTGTAGTTTGGAACTGGGGACAGGAACAAAAGGAAGTTAGTTTATGAAGATTAACCCTTTGAGTGCCAGAGGGGTACGGAACGCATTGCAAAGCTATGTATTCTGTACCCCTCTGGCACACAGAGGGTTAATACACAAAAAATGCTCAATCTATTTACAGATAATACTGCGCTATCTTCTGAGACACCTGTAAATACTGCTATGGTGATGGCAGTCAGGGAGCCTTGGACAAGGCAGGAATGGCTTCTTCCAGAAAGCATATGAAAGACAAAATGTTATGCCTCAGAAAACAGATTTTTTTTTAACCCTTTGGGTGCCAGAAAGGTACACAACACATTCCAAAGCAATGCATTGCGTTCCCCTCTGGCACTCAAAGGCTTAACAGATACTAGCATGAAGTACGTGGTATTTAAGTGTATGAAACCCCAGATAACTTCTGAGTGTCACTGTTCCTTTAAACAGATGGGAGGGAGTAATCTAATACCCATTTTGGAGTCAGGAAGGAATTTGATTTTACTGGAAGTCTCTTACGGAGTTTTTTTGTTTACTTTCCATCCTCTGAGTCAACTGGTCGGTATCTACTGTTGTAATGATTAAAATGCATGGACCAAATCTTACCAAATAGCAAACTTGTCTTTTATTTGCAAAATATTGGGGGGGGGGTTGGCAATGTTATTGTTTTATAAAATTTACAAAGCTTTACATACAGCAGTCACAAATATTTATCAATGTATTTTTTGCATTATATCTGCAGTCTCCTATATATAGTGATTTCTATTTAATTCTGCCACTAGGTAATGCCTTAAACAATGGGTTTCAAAGACCTGAATTTCTCATAAAGGCCACTCGTCTTTTTCAGTTCGTAATCCAATCTATTAGTAGTAGATTACAAGAGAGATCAAATGCACAAAAACATACTATGTATATGTATCATACTGCTGTATGATGGACTCCTACCTAGGTAAGTGCTTCTGTTACACACACAGTAATTATATAGATACACCTGACTGCTGTATGATGGACTCCTACCTAGGTAAGTGCTTCTGTTACACACGGTAATTATATAGATACACCTGACTGCTGTATGATGGACTCCTACCTAGGTAAGTGCTTCTGTTACACACAGTAATTATATAGATACACCTGACTGCTGTATGATGGACTCCTACCTAGGTAAGTGCTTCTGTTACACACACAGTAATTATATAGATACGCCTGACTGCTGTATGATGGACTCCTACCTAGGTAAGTGCTTCTGTTACACACGGTAATTATATAGATACGCCTGACTGCTGTATGATGGACTCCTACCTAGGTAAGTGCTTCTGTTACACACGGTAATTATATAGATACACCTGACTGCTGTGTGATGGACTCCTACCTAGGTAAGTGCTTCTGTTACACACAGTAATTATATACATACACCTGACTGCTGTAATGATGGACTCCTACCTAGGTAAGTGCTTCTGTTACACACAGTAATTATATGGATACACCTGACTGCTGTAATGATGGACTCCTACCTAGGTAAGTGCTTCTGTTACACACAGTAATTATATACATACACCCGACTGCTGTAATGATGGACTCCTACCTAGGTAAGTGCTTCTGTTACACACAGTAATTATATACATACACCCGACTGCTGTAATGATGGACTCCTACCTAGGTAAGTGCTTCTGTTACACACAAATAAACTTGTTTAAACATTTGAAAGCCATGCATTGCCTACTCCCGTAGTGCTCAAAGGAGTTAAAGGGATAGTAATGTTTCATAATAAAAGCAGCTCTAATTAATCATCATAGTATTTGGACTTTGGGGAGTGTTATTTCAATTCTGTCAGAGTTGTAGTACAAGAGTAATTGAATGACAAAGTATCCCCCTCCCGTCCCTTTTACTGATGTAACACTGCTCAGCCAGATCAGAAGGGAGGTGCCCAGGTAGACTGCAGAGAGGGACAATCTTCAATTAAGATAAGGGGAAAAACCTGAAAAACTTGTCAAGGGGGGGCAGGGCTTTCATTGTTCTCATAGGAAGAAGATTGTCCCCTGCTGTTATCTGTCTGGTCTATGGACTGGATTCCACATCTGAAAAGAGATGGCTTACACTAGGTAAAAGGGACGGGAGGGGGAAACTTTGCTTGTGAGTATCTCTCAAACCATAAAGGTTTGAGAGATAAGACCTATATCGTTCTTCATGTTTTTTTAATGCCTACAAAATAAAATACAGAAAAATCGAAGTATTACTATCCCTTTAAAAACTCTACAGTACAAGATCTGAGCGAAGGTGAATTTTCCATTGGTAGCACGGCCCATATAATTACTCTGTGTATATTTTTCAGTGTGAAATTCCGTTGCTTTGTGTGAATATCATAGGCACAGTAGTAGGTGGGGGGAATACAAAGCACAAATTGCTGTAATTAGCCTTTTACAATGTTCTGCTATTAATGCAAAAGGATCAGAATACAAGCCATGCACTATGTCAGAGATACCAATGTGGAGATAATACTGGTGCACTGCTATTACCCATGTCTTGGCCAAAGGGATCCCCCAGTGACCAGAATGCTGAGCGAGGCCTGCGTCTTAACAGTTCCAGAAGAGAGTCTGATGGAGAGTGATAGTGAGTTATAGAGATAGGGGAGAGTCTGATGGAGAGCGATAGTGAGTTATAGAGATAGGGGAGAGTCTGATGGAGAGCGATAGTGAGTTATAGAGATAGGGGAGAGTCTGATGGAGAGCGATAGTGAGTTATAGAGATAGGGGAGAGTCTGATGGAGAGCGATAGTGAGTTATAGAGATAGGGGAGAGTCTGATGGAGAGTGGTAGTGAGTTATAGAGATAGGGGAGAGTCTGATGGAGAGGGGAAGTGAGTTATAGAGATAGGGGAGAGTCTGATGGAGAGTGGTAGTGAGTTATAGAGATAGGGGAGAGTCTGATGGAGAGCGGTAGCGAGTTATAGAGATAGAGGAGAGTATGATGGACAGTTGCAGTGAGTTATAGAGACAGGGGAGAGTCTGATTGAGAGTGGTAGTGAGTTATAGAGATAGAGGAGAGTCTGATGGAGAGCGATAGTGAGTTATAGAGATAGGGGAGAGTCTGATGGAGAGCGATAGTGAGTTATAGAGATAGGGGAGAGTCTGATGGAGAGCGATAGTGAGTTATAGAGATAGGGGAGAGTCTGATGGAGAGCAATAGTGAGTTATAGAGATAGGGGAGAGTATGATGGAGAGCGGTAGTGAGTTATAGAGATAGGGGAGAGTCTGATGGAGAGCGGTAGTGAGTTATAGAGATAGGGGAGAGTCTGATGGAGAGTGGCAGTGAGTTCAGAGATAGGGGAGAGTCTGATGGAGAGTGGCAGTGAGTTATAGAGATAGGGGAGAGTCTGATGGAGAGCGATAGTGAGTTATAGAGATAGGGGAGAGTCTGATGGAGAGCAATAGTGAGTTATAGAGATAGGGGAGAGTATGATGGAGAGCGGTAGTGAGTTATAGAGATAGGGGAGAGTCTGATGGAGAGCGGTAGTGAGTTATAGAGATAGGGGAGAGTCTGATGGAGAGTGGCAGTGAGTTCAGAGATAGGGGAGAGTCTGATGGAGAGTGGCAGTGAGTTATAGAGATAGGGGAGAGTCTGATGGAGAGCGATAGTGAGTTATAGAGATAGGGGAGAGACTGATGGAGAGCGATAGTGAGTTATAGAGATAGGGGAGAGTCTGATGGAGAGCGATAGTGAGTTATAGAGATAGGGGAGAGTCTGATGGAGAGCGATAGTGAGTTATAGAGATAGGGGAGAGTCTGATGGAGAGCGGTAGTGAGTTATAGAGATAGGGGAGAGTCTGATGGAGAGGGGAAGTGAGTTATAGAGATAGGGGGGAGTCTGATGGAGATCGGTAGTGAGTTATAGAGATAGGGGAGAGTCTGATGGAGAGCGATAGTGAGTTATAGAGATAGGGGAGAGTCTGATGGAGAGCGATAGTGAGTTATAGAGATAGGGGAGAGTCTGATGGAGAGCGATAGTGAGTTATAGAGATAGGGGAGAGTCTGATGGAGAGCAATAGTGAGTTATAGAGATAGGGGAGAGTATGATGGAGAGCGGTAGTGAGTTATAGAGATAGGGGAGAGTCTGATGGAGAGCGGTAGTGAGTTATAGAGATAGGGGAGAGTCTGATGGAGAGTGGCAGTGAGTTCAGAGATAGGGGAGAGTCTGATGGAGAGCGGTAGTGAGTTATAGAGATAGGGGAGAGTCTGATGGAGAGTGGCAGTGAGTTATAGAGATAGGGGAGAGTCTGATGGAGAGTGTAGTGAGTTAGGGGTAGGGGGGAGTCTGATGGAGAGCGGTAGTGAGTTATAGAGATAGGGGAGAGTCTGATGGAGAGCGGTAGTGAGTTATAGAGATAGGGGAGAGTCTGATGGAGAGTGGCAGTGAGTTCAGAGATAGAGGAGAGTCTGATGGAGAGCGGTAGTGAGTTATAGAGATAGGGGAGAGTCTGATGGAGAGCGGTAGTGAGTTATAGAGATAGAGGAGAGTCTGATGGAGAGCGGTAGTGAGTTATAGAGATAGGGGAGAGTCTGATGGAGAGCGGTAGTGAGTTATAGAGATAGGGGAGAGTCTGATGGAGAGTGGCAGTGAGTTCAGAGATAGAGGAGAGTCTGATGGAGAGCGGTAGTGAGTTATAGAGATAGGGGAGAGTCTGATGGAGAGCGGTAGTGAGTTATAGAGATAGGGGAGAGTCTGATGGAGAGTGGCAGTGAGTTCAGAGATAGAGGAGAGTCTGATGGAGAGCGGTAGTGAGTTATAGAGATAGGGGAGAGTCTGATGGAGAGTGGCAGTGAGTTATAGAGATAGGGGAGAGTCTGATGGAGAGTGTAGTGAGTTAGGGGTAGGGGGCTGCTCTGGAGTAATCTTGATGTGGAGAGTAAGAGAAAATGGCAGTGGGGACACAAAACAACAGACAATGTATTGAGCACTAGGGAGGTTATAGGTATATTTAGAGAAGAATTAAGTATATAAACAAGACATAAACGTCTCTGAACTCAAAAGGAACGGTTCCAATCTCAAATATATTCTATTTAAGGTGTTCTCAATTTTTAACAACCATGATAAACACATGCTGATAATGTGTAGCCTTTATCCTCTTTAATCATCATAGTATTTGGGCCGTGGAGAGTGTTAAATCATTACTGTCAGAGTTGTAGTTCAAGATTAATTGAATGATAAAGTATCCCCTCCTGTCCCTTTAACTAGTGTAAGCCGCCTCCCCTCAGATGTGGAATCCAGTCCACAGACCGGACATCTTGCAGCAACAGACAATCTTCTTACTGTGTGAACAATGAAAATCCTGCCCCCTTGACAGGTTTTTCCTTATTCTGACTGAAGATTGTTCCTCTCTGAGATCCATCCAGACAGTCTTACTGCTCTGAGGTGAGTAGTGTTACATCAGTAAAAGGGGCGGGAGGGGGATACTTTGTCATTGAATTACTCTTGTACTACAACTCTGACAGAATTGAAATAACACTCTCCAAAGTCCAAATACTATGATGATTAATTAGAGCTGCTTTTATTATGAAACATTACTATCCCTTTAAAGATTCATTTATTATACATTTTAGAATTTTCACATGAAAGAATCCCGGCTAGAAGAACATGATATTTAAATGGATTATAAACCACTGATTTTTTTTTTTTGAGTGATAATGTCCCTTTAATTAGCTTTGTTGCTTCTCCTTTCTCTCAGAGTTCAAAGACCCAAAGAAGATAAAATGAGGAATTCTGATAAGATAACATGAAAATGAAAGTGGAGTTTCAGCAGCAAGATTATCTGTGGTAAAACGCTAAGCTGCAGGCTTTGGCCTCTACAAAGGGGAACTATTGCAATGGTTAAAGGTTATCATCTTTAGCAAACAAGGGGTTAAACACAGCCTAAAAAATGTAGTTTAGTTTTTAGCCTTATAAACAGTGACGGTCAGCATATACACTTCTATCCTCTGACAGCCAGATTCTTGTCTGTTTGGTGTGTTTACCAATCTCTCCCACACTGCGGATTATCTCTCTGCAGGTTTTTTCTTACTTCACAAATTTAAAGGGATATTAAAGGGATAGTAATGTTTGAAATAAACTAGATCACCGAGCCTTCTTTATAATAAACTAGTTTTAAAGCCCGTGTACACGGGCCACAGTGCCACCCAGCAACTTCGGCTGGTGTCGGAGCCTCTGTTCTCACTGTCAGAGCTGCAGTCATGCGCAGTACTGAATGCACGAACGCGCCGCGGCTGATACGGAGCAGGGAGCTTCGAATTCAGACCGGAGTCCTCTCTGCTCACCTTCCTGGGACCAAGCCATCCTAGGAAGGTGCGCAGAGAGGGCTCCGGTCTGAATTCGGAGCGCCCCGCTCCGTATCAGCCGTGGCGCATTCGGGCAGTGAGTACTGCACATGACTGCAGCGCTCACAGCAGTCTCTACCGAGCATGACGGCTTCTGACAAACATCCTAGTGAATTATAATACAGGATGTAACACAATGCTCTATTTTAACAGCTTACTTTTCTGCATTACATAAGATCCTAAATGTAGAAGGATCCCCCTACCGCCCCTTATGGCCGCCTCCCACTGAATCTGAAATCTGGTCCCAGGACCGGACGGATGCAGCGAGGGACAAACTTCAATCAGTAATTATAAGGAAAACTCTGCCCCCATTGATGAAGGACGGCAGGATTTCTCTTTGCTTACTGAAGATTGTCCCTCGCCACATCCGTCCAGACCAGACTGCAGATTCAGCGTGACGCGGACAGAAGAGGCGGGAGGAGAATCCTTCTACACTTAATATCTTATGAACTACATAAAAGTAAGCTGCTAAAAATACTGAATTCTGCTACATTTGTGGTCGGAGCGTCCAGCGTAGAAAGTAAGGGTAGCGGTGAGTGAGGGTAAAAGGGTGGAGCCCCCGGGTACTTGAGTCCTGGCGCAGAGTCGACAAGGTAGGCCAGATTAGAGGGTCAACGTAAGCAGGGCTCAAAATTTCCACTCGCCACTAGCCAATGGCGAGTGAAAATTTAGCCCTGGCGAGTAGAAATTCAGCCCTGGTGGGTGTGTTATGTATTGCAGTGACGAGTAACTTTTCAGGTCTGGCTAGTAGCAAAGAACTTCAAATTATAAGCCCTGAACGTAAGTATGGAATGATCCGAATAAAGGGGGGGAGCTTGGGGTGGGCTCGTGACGTTGTGAGCCAAGTGGGAGGGGCTGCTGCCTGGTATTTATAGGCTTGCAGCCCCTCCCACAAATTCAGGCACTTCCTTATAATTATTATAAGGAAGACTCGTTGATCTAGTTCATCGCTAATATTACTATCCCTTTAATATTTAAAATGTAAAAAAAAAAAAAAAGTTGTACAGTGTATGCTCCTGATTAAAACGAAGTGTTTTATTCAACAGTTATTACAGCTCAAACATGATTTTTTAGGTGCAGTATCACAGTGGTGCTGTTACTACACCATCCTACGGATGGTCAACTGCTCAGAGTTGTCCATAGGAAGGTGTAGCAACAGCGCCACTGTAACATTTTAGGCCACGGAGATACTGCATCTAAAAAAATTCAGGTTTGAGCTGCAATAACTTTTGAATAAAACACCTGTTAGCACTGGGAGTCCCCTTGTTTTACTCAGGGGGGATAAACATTACAATACATATTTTCCATATTAAAGGGATAGTAATGGTTAATTTGAAGTTGATTTAAAATTGTAGACATTAAAAAAAGATTAACACCGATGTAAGTCTTATCGCTTATGGTTTGAGAGATATAACTTGCTAAAGTTACCTTTTCCTGGTTGTTTCACTCAAGTCTGCCATCTAGCTGACAGCTGCAGATTCCAGTCATTTGACCAGACAGAGGCTCTTCAGCAGAGATGAAATCACGCTATTTAGAAATAAATACTTCATTGGAACAGTCTACAATGTGTGCTTGCAAACCAGGCACACTTTGTAGAGCGTTCTAAATGAACTATTTATCTTTAGATATCGTTATATCGGTGCTGCTGAAGAGCCACATCTGGTCAAGCGACCAGAATCTGCATCTGACAGCTTTACAGCTCGTCAAGCAGAAAGGGGAGGGACCAGAGAACTTTATTTTCCTATATCTCTCAAACCATAACGGTTTGAGAGATACGAATAAGTGCAAGTACTCTCTTTTAATTGTATCTACCATCTAGTGAATACTTTTTTTCTGACATTACTATCCCTTTAAGTATTACTATTCCTTTAAGTATTACTATCCCTTTAAGTATTACTATTCCTTTAAAGTTCTTAAAGGGACTCATCAGAAAGGAGAAGTATTTTCATTCCGTTTGTGAGAATTCCCGCGGGAAGAACAGAACAGGACTTCCCCCTTTTCCTAGTAAAGGTACGGAGCTACGGACTAGTGTGTGCCGAGTGAGAGCGGCGCTGGCTCGCTGGTTACACTGAAAGGTAAACAATGTGCTTTTAGTGCGCGTCTGGACTATTTAAAGTCCATTTAGTTATCTGAAGGGATTGTTTCACTGCCAGCGGTTTGGGACGTGAGCGTTTCACCATTTACTACTGGAATTCCTGCCAAGTGAAGACTCATCTCATACAGAATAGATCAACAAAACACATGATTTTCCCCTCGTTTCTTTAGGTTATATTGTCAGCATTTCTGTGCCATTTGAATTTAAATTGGTTTTATTGCAAATGTTAAGTTCTTTAAATTTGCCTGTACTTTTAACCCTTTGAGTGCCAGAGGGGTACGCAACGCACTGCAAAACAATGCGTTGCATAAGCCTCTGGCACTCAAAGGATTAATGACTGTACTGCAGAGAATGAATGTTACAACCATAACGAGGATGATATATTAACCCTGCAGAACAATGAGCTGCGTACATCTCTGGCATTGAAAGGTTTAAATAAAAGTGGTGCAGTTCTGGAGCAAACCAAGTGAGAGAAGAGATAGAGGAAAGAGAGAGTGAGAGGGAAGGGAGAGTAAGAGAGTGAGAGGGAAGGGAGAGTAAGAGAGTGAGAGGAAAGGGAGAGTGAGAGGAAAGGGAGAGTGAGAGAGTGAGAGGAAAGGGAGAGTAAGAGAGTGAGAGGAAAGAGAGAGTAAGAGAGTGAGAGGAAAGAGAGTGAGAGGAAAGGGAGAGTAAGAGAGTGAGAGGAAAGAGAGAGTGAGAGGAAAGAGAGTGAGAGGAAAGGGAGAGTAAGAGAGTGAGAGGAAAGGGAGAGTAAGAGAGTGAGAGGAAAGAGAGTGAGAGGAAAGAGAGTGAGAGGAAAGAGAGTGAGAGGAAAGAGAGTGAGAGGAAAGAGAGTGAGAGGAAAGAGTGAGAGGAAAGGGAGAGTGAGAGGAAAGGGAGAGTGAGAGAGTGAGAGGAAAGAGAGTGAGAGGAAAGAGAGTGAGAGGAAAGGGAGAGTAAGAGTGAGAGGAAAGGGAGAGTAAGAGAGTGAGAGGAAAGAGAGAGTAAGAGTGAGAGGAAAGAGAGAGTAAGAGAGTGAGAGGAAAGAGAGTGAGAGGAAAGGGAGAGTAAGAGAGTGAGAGGAAAGAGAGTGAGAGGAAAGAGAGAGTAAGAGAGTGAGAGGAAAGAGAGTGAGAGGAAAGGGAGAGTAAGAGAGTGAGAGGAAAGGGAGAGTAAGAGAGTGAGAGGAAAGGGAGAGTAAGAGAGTGAGAGGAAAGGGAGAGTAAGAGAGTGAGAGGTAAGGGAGAGTGAGAGAGTGAGAGGAAAGAGAGAGTGAGAGGAAAGAGAGAGTGAGAGGAAAGAGAGAGTGAGAGGAAAGAGAGAGTGAGAGGAAAGGGAGAGTGAGAGGAAAGGGAGAGTGAGAGGAAAGGGAGAGTAAGAGAGTGAGAGGAAAGAGAGTGAGAGAGTGAGAGGAAAGGGAGAATGAGAGAGTGAGAGGAAAGGGAGAGTGAGAGGAAAGAGAGTGAGAGGAAAGGGAGAGTAAGAGAGTGAGAGGAAAGGGAGAGTGAGAGGAAAGAGAGTGAGAGGAAAGGGAGAGTAAGAGAGTGAGAGGAAAGGGAGAGTGAGAGAGTGAGAGGTAAGGGAGAGTGAGAGAGTGAGAGGAAAGAGAGAGTGAGAGGAAAGAGAGAGTGAGAGGAAAGAGAGTGAGAGGAAAGGGAGAGTAAGAGAGTGAGAGGAAAGAGAGTGAGAGGAAAGGGAGAGTAAGAGAGTGAGAGGAAAGGGAGAGTGAGAGAGTGAGAGGAAAGGGAGAATGAGAGAGTGAGAGGAAAGGGAGAGTGAGAGGAAAGAGAGTGAGAGGAAAGAGAGTGAGAGGAAAGAGAGTGAGAGGAAAGAGAGTGAGAGGAAAGGGAGTGAGAGGAAAGGGAGAGTAAGAGAGTGAGAGGAAAGAGAGTGAGAGGAAAGGGAGAGTAAGAGAGTGAGAGGAAAGAGAGTGAGAGGAAAGAGAGAGTGAGAGGAAAGAGAGAGTGAGAGGAAAGAGAGAGTGAGAGGAAAGAGAGTGAGAGGAAAGGGAGAGTAAGAGAGTGAGAGGAAAGAGAGTGAGAGGAAAGAGAGAGTAAGAGAGTGAGAGGAAAGAGAGTGAGAGGAAAGAGAGAGTAAGAGAGTGAGAGGAAAGAGAGTGAGAGGAAAGAGAGAGTGAGAGGAAAGAGAGAGTGAGAGGAAAGAGAGTGAGAGGAAAGGGAGAGTAAGAGAGTGAGAGGAAAGAGAGTGAGAGGAAAGAGAGAGTAAGAGAGTGAGAGGAAAGGGAGAGTAAGAGAGTGAGAGGAAAGAGAGAGTAAGAGAGTGAGAGGAAAGAGAGTGAGAGGAAAGGGAGAGTGAGAGAGTGAGAGGAAAGAGAGTGAGAGAGTGAGAGGAAAGGGAGAGTAAGAGAGTGAGAGGAAAGAGAGTGAGAGGGAAGGGAGAGTAAGAGAGTGAGAGGAAAGAGAGAGTAAGAGAGTGAGAGGAAAGGGAGAGTAAGAGAGTGAGAGGAAAGAGAGAGTAAGAGAGTGAGAGGAAAGAGAGTGAGAGGAAAGGGAGAGTAAGAGAGTGAGAGGAAGAGAGTGAGAGGAAGGGAGAGAGGGAGAGTGAGAGAGTGAGAGGAAAGGGAGAGTGAGAGGAAAGAGAGTGAGAGGAAAGGGAGAGTAAGAGAGTGAGAGGAAGAGAGTGAGAGGAAGAGAGAGTAAGAGTGTGAGAGTGAGAGAGTGAGGGAAGGGAGAGTGAGAGAGTGAGAGGAAGAGAGAGTAAGAGGAAAGGTGAGTGAGAGGAAGGGAGAGTGAGAGGGTGTGAGATTGAGAGAGTTGAGTGTGTTGGTTTGTGTGTGGTAGTGAGTGAGTGAAGGGAGTGTGAGTGAAAGGGTGAGTGAGTGAGTGTGAGGTAAGAGAGTGAGTGGGTTGGTGTGGAGAGTGTGGAGAGAGAGTGAGAGAGTGAGAGGAAAGGGAGAGTGAGAGAGTGAGAGGAAAGGGAGAGTGAGAGAGTGAGAGGAAAGGAAGAGTGAGAGAGTGAGAGGAAAGGAAGAGTAGACTTTAATACACTGTAAAGCAATGTGCTGGAAACCTCTAGCATTCAATGGTTTTTATCAGCTAACTAGCAATGTGGGACGGCGTTGCCCGTCATATTATGACCGTTGGGCGCACGTGTGTGAAATGCAGACACACTGATAAACAGACATATGCAACATACAGGCAGACACATACCATATATCCCAAGTGTCCCTCTTTGAGGGACAAATCCCTCTGTCCCTCTTTCCCACCCTGTTGTCCCTCTTTTTAGGAGGTCAGACTGTGTGCAGGGCCGGCTCCACCTATAGGCGAGGTAGGCGCCGGCCTAGGGCGCACACGTACTGGGGGCGCGGGCATGCAGCGGAGAAGAGCTGCGCCCGCACATACCACACCAGGAACCACAACACAGTCAGGTCTGTGTTGCTACTGCGCTCCCTTATTGGGTCGGATCTTTAGTAATGCAGAGCGCGCTGGGAGTCATGATCTCCCGCCTCGCTCTGCATTACTGAAGAGAAGACTGCGCGGGAGCTACAGGTATGTGATGGGGGCAAGTTGGAGCTGAGGAGGCATAGTGGAGCTGAGGGGGCAAGTTGCAGCGGATGTGGGGCAAAGTGGAGATGATGGGGGCAAGTTGGAGCTGTTAGGGGAAAGCTGGAGCTGAGAGGGCATAGTGGAGCTGAGGGGGCAAGTTGCAGCGGATGTGGGGCAAAGTGGAGATGATGGGGGCAAGTTGGAGCTGTTAGGGGAAAGCTGGAGCTGAGGGGGCATAGTGGAGCTGGTGGGGGCAAGTTGGAGCTGGTGGGGGCAAAGTGGAGCAGATGAGGGTCAAAGTGGAGCTGAGGGGGGGCAAGTTGGAGCTGAGGGGGGCAAAGTGGAGCTGAAGGGGGGGCAAGTTGGAGTGGATGGGGGGCAAGTTGGAGCGGATGGGGGGGCAAAGTGGAGCTGATGGGGGTAAGTTGGAGAGGATGGGGGTCAAAGTGGAGCTGATGGGGGCAAGTTGGAGCTGATGGGGACAAAGTGGAGCTGAGGGGGCAAAGTGGAGCTGGTGGGGGCACGTTAGAGCAGATGGGGGGCAAAGTGGAGCTGGTGGGGGCACGTTGGAGTGGATGGGGGGCAAAGTGGAGCTGATGGGGTCAAGTTGGAGTGGATGGGGGGCAAAGTGGAGCTGATGGTGGCAAAGTGGAGCTGGTGGGCCAAAGTGAAGCTGATAAGGGGCAAGTTGGAGCTGGTGGGGGGCATCTCTTACAGGCATCTCCAGACCAGGGGCAGACTGGCCCAGGGGGCAGAGAGAGGACAATCATGAATAGAGGTGGGGTATAAGTAGGCAGGGTATAAAGGGGTGGGACACAAGGGGCGGAGCGAAATGGGCGGCAAAATTAGGTTTTGCCTAGGGTGGCAAAAATCCTTGCACCAGCCCTGACTGTGTGGTGTGTATTACTTTGCTCTACAGCAATAAACTTCAGTATATGTGTTTATACATTAGTCTGTGCAAATAAAATACTTTGGTCTTGCACTAAATCATTTATTCAGTTACATAAATAGTCAGTAATAGGTCATGAAATAACCTAAAAATTCTTAAAAATCCCCCCCCACCAGCCACACCCCCAATAATATCACCTAAAACTACAGTGTCCCTCTTTGGCCATGTGAAATGTTGGGAGGTATGCACATACACACAGTGAGCGGCAGAGACATGCAAAAGACACGCGCACACACACAGACACACTGGAGATGCACACATGGACACATATATGTAACAGAGATGTACACAAACACACACGCAACATATATGAGCAGAAACACATGCACTCATGAGTTGTGCACCCCTCTGGCAGTCAAAGGGTTAAAATATAGAGAGGCATGTCAGAGTTAAATAGCAGTGGGAAGTGTATTCATACCTGGGAACACTGACTTGTGAAGTCCCTAGAGGGGAGTCATGTGGTGCTGATGTGGAGAGACAAATGGGGTAACCTGGGTTAAAACTGGGCGGGGCTTAATCACGAGTAGGGGCGGGGCTTAACATAAATGTGGAAAAGTGTTAGTAATAGGCTGGGGAAGGAGGAGAAGTGGGAGGGAAATGCAAGTTTACAGTGTGAGGGGTTTGAACACACTCCCTGAGGGGTAAAACTTGATACACAACCCTGTGGCAGTCAGTGGGTTAAGTGTGAATCTGATGGCTGTCTGTCCTGTGTCTTGCATGGCACATGATGACAGTGAAGAAATAATTGAGCAATGAGGGCCTACCTTAACCCTTTGAGTGCCATTTTGTTCCTCTGGTGCTGCACTACAGGTCCTGCTGAGGTCACTGGGAGTCAGGGTGAGTGACTGTGTGTGTGTGTCAGCCATATTTAATTCTGGCTTTGTGTGTGTATGTGGTGCTGTGTGTGTGAGTGGGGGCATGTGTGTTTGGTGCTGTGTGAGTGGGGCATGTGAGTGTGTGGTGGTCTGTGTGTGTGAGTGGGGCAAGTGTGTGTGTTTGTGTGGTGCTGTGTGAGTGGGGCATGTGTGTGAGTTTGGTGCTGTGTGAGTGGGGCATGTGTGTTTGTCTGCGGTGTAGGAGCAAGTGGCGGCCATATTGTTTTTTTCTGACTTTGATAGTGGTGGGCGGGCTGCATAGTGGGGGCGGGCCAACTCCCTGCATGATTGAGTCACCCAATAGGAGTAGTAACTCCTGCTTTATGCCTCCCCTGGGTGTGTTTTGGCAGGAACAAAGTCTTCTTTTATATATATAGATTTGCAGCTGGGTTGTTCCAGAATAATTGCAGTTTTATTTTGTGCATAAGGCCATTGAAGGGGGGAAGTAACATCCTACTACCACCCTTACTGTAAAATTCTAATGGCCCCTATGAAGTTTGCCCTTGTGTCTTTCTTAAAGAGATGACGCCTTCAATCAGTCCAGGTTCATGCAGGCAGACATGACAGTTGCTGGCAATTTTACCAATGATTAGTTAGCAGTTTAAAGATCAGACAGGTATACATCACATGTGTTGCCCCCCCCCCCCCGTTCCTTAAAGGGTTAAGATTTTAATGTGTAGTGGGTAGAGTTTGCATCCTTACTACCAACTGTCATGTCCGCCTCCATGGATAGGACATGCATGGATGAATATGTTATCTCTTGAATCAAGGAATACATTCACAAGGGCCATTAGGGTTTTCTGGCCACAATAAGGTACAGGGCTATGATTAGGAAGGTGTTAATCGCCATTGAAAATATTTAGAGTAACCACAAAAAGCAGAACGTGCAGAGTCAGCCCGCCCTTGGTACATAACATTAGGCTGGTATGCGGAGATGTTTATATTAGCTGAAGGAGACGTGAAAAAAAATATATATATCTCAACCACACTCCAGAGGAACTGAAAAGATGTAGGGACCGCACCCGCAAATTAGCTAAAACAATTAATTATTCAGCAAACAGGACATGGATCTAATGTATTCACAACAGGTATCCAGCTCAAACGTCTACTGACACAAGACTTAAAGGATTTAAACAACTGCTAATGTACTATATATATATATATATAAATATACCTCTTGGATGCTTCAATTTCCGCTCCTAATTACACCGTTTCCTGCCTCCTGTTTACTACTCAAATCTTGTTTTTTTTCTGTCCCATTTCAAAGCCACTATGGGCCGTGTTTAGAAAGCAAAACAGCAGCAGTTGTAGGCCAAACGAGCTGCACTGCATGTGTGTGTGTGGGGGGATTGAATACAATCAGGGGATAAAACATCCCATCTAAATCAAGGGGGAACTTTTGCCTTACTTGATTTGCTCTCCAGAATTGTTACTCCAAACCCTTTGAGTGCCAGTGCGAAGCGGAACGCATTGCTTAGCAATGTGTTGCGCTTAGGGTTGCCACCTTTTCATGAAAAAAATACCGGCCAAGGCATTCCTTCCATAGACTTAACATTGGAAAGAAGCCAATTTTTTACCGGCCTGCCGGTAAAATACCGGCTTGGTGGCAACCCTAGTTGCGCTCCCCACTGGCACTCAAAAGGTTAAATTAATTCAGTCCAAAGGCCATACAGGCTGTATTCAGGAAACTGAAAAAAGAACAATTCAGCAGGATAGATAACAAATGAAAATTCCCAATGCTCCCCAATAATTAAAGGGATAGTATTGCTTAAACTGAACTAATTTTAATATTGTAGAGATCTACGAGGGGGTGCTGATAAGTATTGAGCCTTAGCCAGAAAAAATTGAGCTAGAAAGCTGTAAAGTGCAGGGTGTCCTGGCCAATCTGTCTATATTCAACGGTGCAAAAATCAACTACCTATGATTTTAGCTTATCTTTATTTTTAAGGTGCAAAGTGAACATGGCAGCACCTCCAGAAAAGTTCAGTGTGGAAGAGCATCCTATATAATTATTCGCTAAATCGTGTGTAATGCTGCGACACTCAGCCGACACTGCTGCGCGTGCTGCAGTCATGCGCAGCAGAGACTGCCCGCACCGCGGCTGATACAGAGCTGGGTGCTCCGAAGGAGCGTCCAGCTCTGTATCAGCCGTGACGCGGACAGTCTCCACTGTGCGTGACTGCCCCGCGACCGGGTTGCAGTGGCACTGTGGCCCGTGTAACGGGCTGTTCAACTAGTCGGACCATAATCAAGTTCCTGTTTCTCCAAGGGAACGGTGCGAAGCAGATCCATGAAGAAACGTCACAAACTTTGGGTGACAGTGGCCCTTCATATGCAACAGTTAAACGTTGGGTTGTCAGTTTCAAAACTGGCCATTTCTGTGTTTAAAGTGAGAAACCCAGTGGAAGGCCTGTCAGAGCCAAAATAGCAATATACATAAATACTTCATTGGACCGGTCTACAAAAGTGTGCCTGGTTTGAGAATTACCACTGCCTTGAAAGCACTCTTTTTAACCCTTTGAATAATACAGAAGTCGCCAAAAACACACTTCGTTGAGACCTCTCTAGCATTCAAAGGGTTAAAGCCCCAGTTAAATCAATAGAATTGTTGCTATAACAAGGCAGCTGGTGAGTGTTGAACACAAAGGAATAACATAAAACCAGGTCTATTATGCTCTAGATACAATTAAACAGTGAATAGTGAAGGCGCTGAGTGAGCACGTTCACCTCTCTGTCTACTCTGGGAACAACACATATTACAATCAGGATTAATGGGACAGTAATGTCTGAAATGAAGTGAAGCTACGATCCGTCCTTATACTGTTTACTACTGCTCAGTTACATTCCTAATGATGACATCGCTGTATATTCTTAGAAATTATATTATTAATTATCCCCCTGATGCCCTTTTTCACGTGGGGAAGCCACCTCCCCACAGATCTGAAGTCCGGACAAATCACAACGTGGGACAATCTACATTCATCCGGTAGAAGGAAAATCCTTGACGAAGCAGGGCAGGTTTTTCCGAATACTGAATGAATATTGTCCCTCGTCATGCGAAGGCATGGGCTCGCCCTTGCAGGGCCCTGGTATGAATAATTTTTTGTGTATTT
Organism: Rhinophrynus dorsalis; assembly: GCA_037306005.1. Classification (NCBI taxonomy): domain Eukaryota; kingdom Metazoa; phylum Chordata; class Amphibia; order Anura; family Rhinophrynidae; genus Rhinophrynus; species Rhinophrynus dorsalis. The sequence goes on along the minus strand of CM074727.1, from coordinate 9,942,782 downwards.
TATTGTACCTTTTAAAGGGATAGTAATACTTCGTTTTAACTTTATTTTATTTTGTAGGCATTAAAAAAACATGAAGAAAGATATGTCTTATCTCTCAAACCTTTATGGTTTGAGAGATAGCCACAAGCAAAGTTTCCCCTCCCGCCCCTTTTACCTAGTGTAAGCCATCTCTTCTCAGATGTGGAATCCAGTCCATAGACCAGACAGATAACAGCAGGGGACAATCTTCTTCCTATGAGAACAATGAAAGCCCTGCCCCCCTTGACAAGTTTTTCAGGTTTTTCCCTTATCTTAATTGAAGATTGTCCCTCTCTGCAATCTACCTGGGCACCTCCCTTCTGCTCTGGCTGAGCAGTGTTACATCAGTAAAAGGGACGGGAGGGGGACACTTTGTCATTGAATTACTCCCGAACTACAACTCTGACAGAATTGAAATAACACTCTCCAAAGTGCAAATACTATGATGATTAATTAGATCTGCTTTTATTATGAAACATTACTATCCCTTTAAAGTGTTAGCTAAATTAGTTGAGGAGATAACATCTCCAGAGCAGGATGTAGGGCTACTATAAAACATATTGGAAGATCTGCTTTGATGGAGGTCATCCAGGGGACAACCAAATAACCTGAAATAGGGAGAACATGTATATATGGTGTAAAAGGATTCAATACACATATATATTCAGAATGCCCAGGTTTTACCCTTTTGGTGGGTACCAAACATGCAAGGGGGAGGTGTTCCTGCTATGAGTTAAAAGAATAGCCACTTTGCAACCAGTTAGACCCAGCATGTTTGGAGTCCAGATATTCATGCAGATATGAGGAATAGGATTATTATAACATTATAGAGGTGTGCTGTAGGTTGCATGTTTTGGGAAGCCCTATGATTTTTCAGGTAGAACTCTGCAGTAGCATCCCTGACAAGTCTGATTGAGTGGGATGTAAACAGTCAGGCCAGACCCATGACCTCAGACCCCTTCTCTTAGAAGCAACTGTGGACTCCTATTTAATAAGGGTTTTTGGATAAAAACAGTGAATGGGGATATACCATCAGAAGTTCCCAAGGACTCTTAAAATATCAGTAATTGTACTTAAGGATTTATTGTGTTTCTCCCACTTTATTTTATAGACTGTTTTGCCAATGATGATAGACTAAATTCTCAATTAGAATAGTTAAGTATATATACCTAGGTCCGGACACATATATACACATTTTTATTATATATGCCTAAGTCAGGGCACACATTTACACATTGTATGGAGGAGCGCAGGTTTGTTCTTTGTCTTGTATGTGCACTTTATCGTTCAATTACTCTTGTACCACAGCTCTGACAGTACTGAACTAACACTCTCCATGGTCCAAATACTATGAAGTTTAATTGGAGCCGCTTTTATTGTGAAACATTACTGTCCCTTTAAGAGACAACGAAAGGATAATATGGAGATGAAGCAATGGTTTTTTTGCAGAGTCATAAAAGGACTTCAAGAAAAACCTGTATGGATACGGGAAACAGGCTGAGTCATTGGAGAGTTGATCACAAAACATGGGGAAAGGAGTAATTATGAGGTGATTGTGCAGTGACAGGTGCAATTCAGTATTTAACCCCTTGTACACTAGAGACATCTTCAACGTATTGGAGAGGCCTCTAGCATCCAGGGTTAAAAATCACTGATGAGACGTCTGTCATATTTTTAACATCCATGGCGTTGATTCACTTATAACTTATCTAGAATCCAAAGGGTTAAATGTCAAGGGGGGGAGGGTAAAGAGACTTCCAACTGTTGGTAGCTGCCTGACGGGTTTCCAAGTTTCCATAGGATAAAATTCTGCTGTATGCTCTTCATTCAGCCCTGCAGATCTATGTAAACTGCAGGGCTGGATGATGTCAGAGCTTTACTCAGACTACGGGGAAGGGGGAGGGAGAGGGCAACTTTAGGAGCGATCATCTCTCAAACCACAAAGGTTTGAGAGATGACACTGGGGGCAATACGTTTTTGTTTGTTTTTTTTTACTAGGGCTTTAATATAGGGATTTGTAATACTTAAGTATTACTATCCCTTTAAAGTGGATGTTTATCAAAAACGTAACTTTCCCTCTTTAGATTTATCACCCCAAAAGGTATCGGAGTAGGATATGTTAAAGTTGTTTTAAAGTTCTACATTGCTTAAATCTTACGGACTACATTCATTATGTTGCTTAGGCAGAGTGGTGCCATCTTGTCCCAAGATTCCTTGCACTTCGCTCTGCCTGCTGTGACGTCTCGGGTTTGGGCCGGCCCCTTCCACCGAGGGCGTGCTTCCATAATAATTAGGGCGTGCACACAATGCAGCTTATACCTATTTTTGCCTATTTTCAGTACCAGACCTCTACGCTTGCTCCTGCTCTATTTTTATCAAAGCACGCTTCCGCACTGTATAGAAGACGATATCGATCTGCGCACGAGCACAAATAGGGCTCACGTGACTATGACGCGCATCTCACTGGAAGCGCGTCTGGTGTACAGGGAAAGTGGGAGGGAGATTGGGCGTGAACTGTGAAGAGAATGGGCATGGTTTTTCTTTCAGTACGGTACACCAAGAACTGTACCGTGGTCCGCCACGGTACGTCAACAGGTACATTTGGAATTAGAGATTTCTATGAATCACAGATCGTTTTTTTTTTGTTTTCATTTTTAAATAAACAACACTGATGTATATTGTTTAACTTGCCCTACTTTTTAAGCTTGAAAATTTTTTTGATGAAACATCCCCTTTAAAGGCGATCTATCACCCCTATACATGTTTGTCTAAAAGCGATTAGATTGAAAAACGGTTTTCTGTTTTTTTTTTAAATCGTTATTTTGCCCACATTAAACATGTAAAGATTACCCTGTGGCTTCCTTCCATACAGACTGCAGTTACCAGCTCTGTACTGCAGCCTGTCACTCTTCCACTGCTCCCCTCCCTCTATCCAGCCTCCTCCTATGACAGAGGATTTCTGCATGTAAGCTGGAGCGCCCTCATTTGTTAGAGACCGCTCCAGCTTACATACAGAAATCCTCCGTCATCAGAGGAGGCTGGATAGAGGGCATTTAATACTGTACACAGTAAAAAAATAAATTAATTGTGCCAATTCCGATCTCTCAAATATTTATGGTTTGAGAAATAAAGCTTACAACGTTCCCCCTTCCCTCTCCTTGCACTGACGTCACTGTCTAGCTTACAGCAGAGCCGAAATAGCTCTATTTAGAAAGAAATACTTCATCTGAACGGTCTACAACGTGTGCCTGATTTTCAAGGTCGTTCAAGTGGAGTATAAGGGGTTGAGAGATCGGAATGGGCGCAAATGATTTTTTTTACTATGTACAGTATTAAATGTCATTAAAGGGATAGTAATACTTAAAATGTAAAAAAAAATATGTTGTAGGGTTTATCCCCCTGAGTAAAACAAGAGTACTCCCACTGCTGAAAGGTGTTCTATTCAAAAGTTATTAATTTTCAAAGTTGAATTTTTTAGGTGCAATATCACAGTGGCCTGAAATTGTACAGTGGTGCTGTTGCTACACGATCCTATGACCAGCTCTGGTCCCGGGACCATAAATCTCCATAGGATGGTGTAGCAACAGCGCCACTGTACAATTTCAGGCCACTGTGATATTGCACTTAAAAAATTCAACTTTGAAAATTAATAACTTTTGAATGAAACACCTTTCAGCAGTGGGAGTACTCTTGTTTTACTCAGGGGGATAAACCCTACAACATATTTTTTTTTTTACATTTTAAGTATTACTATCCCTTTAAATCAAACTATTACTATGCTTTAAAGTACCGATGTCCATCTAAGAATCACATTTATTGTTGTCTAATAACAGCTGAAGGATGATGATTTTTGATATAAAGTAAATTCTTAACCCTTTGAATGCCAGAGGGGTAATAATAATAATTCTTTATTTTGATATCGCGCACACAGATTACGCAGCGCTTTACACTCATATTGGTCCCTGTCCCCATAGGGGCTCACAATCTAAATTCACCTATCAGTATGTTTTTTGGAGTGTGGGAGGAAACCGGAGTACCCGGAGGAAACCCACGCAAACACGGTGAGAACATACAAACTCATTGTAGATGTTGTCCTTGGTGGGATTGCTCTGCAATGCATTGCATTGCATTCCCCTTTGGCACTCAAAGGGTTAATGACAAGTTTAAAATGAAATGTCTATTTGTGTATAAAAACAGTCCATGTGACTGTTACTCAGCCAATATTTTCCCATTAGTCAAGCAGATTTTTGTTATATACATACAGATGAGAGTAAAAAATAAAAAAAAAATAAAAAATGTTGTGTTTGAGTTTTCGGACTGATTTCCTAGCACGGGGCTGGTGATAAGGCAAAATGCTACAGGAAATGAAGGACACTGCCAGGTTATTGTAATGGTAAAACATGAATTCTTGGATTTCTCCCATAACTAACAGAACAGCTACATGTCGGAACATGTCAAACCAACAGCATTAAGGAGAGACGTTCACAGAATTAGTAAGGGATGTCACATTCAGGAAACAAATAAATATTCCACAAATGCGATGCGTTGGATATGTCTCTGGCACTCAGAGTTAAGCCTTTGAATGCTAAAATGGTCTCCAATATATTGCTTTGTTTATAATCATGTCATTTCGGATGGCTTCGCCTGATACCCTGCATTTTGTGTTTTGCACAAATTTTCTGGTTTAACCAAAGCCTCTTGCTCTCGGACGACTTTTGTATTTGTAACCCAGCTTTTTGTATAGAGACTTTTTTGGCACCAAAATGTGTTTTTAGTGCTACAGTGTAGCAAGGTTTTCCCACATCTCATTCTCTCCGTAAAAACAGAACTGACACCGTCACTAGTTGTGCGATTTCAATGTGATTCCGTTAACGGGATAGTAACACTTATTATATAGCAACATTTGTATCGTAAGCACCTCCACTCAGATGTGGAATCTGGTCTCTTGACCAGACAGGTCACAGCAAGGGACAATCTTCTTACTGTGATCATAAGGAAAACCCTGCCCCCCTTGACAGGTTTTTCAGGTTTCTCCTTATGGTCACTGAAGATTGCCCCTCTCTGATCCATCCGGACAGTCTTGCTGCTCTGAGGTGAGCAGTGTTACATCAGTAAAAGGGATGGGAGGGGGATACTTTATCATTCAATTATTCTTGAACTACAACTCTGACAGTACTGAAATAACACTCTCCATGGCCCAAATACTATGAAGATTAATTGGAGCTTCTTTTATTTTGAAACATTACTATACATTTAGGGCTCAGTTCTATTTCTATTGCTTAGAGCTCTGTCTGGAAGCCATTTTGTTGTAGCCCAGCATAGGCATCACTTCCTGTCACAACATGCAATGGGCAGTTGCCCTTCTGGTGTTTAAAACTCTTTGCTCTGGAGTCTTCATTCCAGGACTTTGTATAGGACATGCCCAGGACATGGGACACACACTTAAAATCCGGGACTGTCCTGTGCAATCCAGGACATGAGTTCCCCCTACTTAAATGTGTTTCAAAATCTTCTATAGGTAATGATAATCTATTATTTTAAATAAAAATTACTAAGATACGTAGCAATATTTATCAGTTGCTGCACTTTACTCAATACTGGGTAGCACAGCCGTGAGACATATTCTAATATTTGATATCGCTCTCTTTCCCTATATTATAAAAATGCTTTTTTGCATAAAAATCCCTACTGAATTAGCCTCAAACTATTGTGCTTGGAGGCTTTTCCATGTAACCATCTCCACGACTGAAAAAAATTCTAACAGATCACACACTGAGGATCAAAAATGTATAATTAGCTTAGCTTCAATGAAAGTTAACCCCCTGGATGCCAAATAGCTCTCCAATACACTGTACTACAGAAATATTTAGCATCCGATAGGTTAACCCACAGAGCCAGGGGCGGATTGTGGTGCAATACCAGCCCGGGGGATTTTTTTATTTATCTGGCCCACTAGCTGGTATTCTAATCTATATGCATATATTAAAACCCTTTGAATGCCAGAGGGGTACGTAAAGCATTGCTGTGCAATGAGTTGCTTGCCCCTCTGGCTTTCAAAGGGTTAACCTAACCCATGGTATGCATTGCTAAAGAGACATAAATGGCTAGCTATTAACCCCTTAACATACTGCATGCAATAAATGATCAGTTATTAACCCTTGCATGCCAGAGAGGTATACAGCCATGTGTTCTGTGATTAACCCATTGAATGTCTCATAGGTGTACTACACATTGCACAGGAATGTGTACCTCAATGTGTGCAAAAGAGGCATAATTGTGGAAAGGGAGATAAGGAAAAAAAACCCTCCTATATTTTTTTTTCCACTGAAATGCTAGGATTTATGGATATTTTCCACTACTGTGGATTTCTGCGGAACATATTTCAGTTGGCAGAAAATTACTGTAACCAACGTTAAAAAGTAAAAGTGGCAGGGGTTATTAAAGGGACAGTACCTCCTAGATTGGGGAAAAACATATTTGGGGTTATACATAGATGGTAATTTGAGCAAAGAGTCCATCCTATACTCAGACAGCTGGTGGGTTTGTGCAGTCAACATCACCAGAGTAGGAGAAACTGAGCACAGAGAATCTGCCCACTGTCACAGCAACCCAAGCAGCACGTTAAACTGTCTTAAATATTTTTAAAGGATATTGGGACAAAAATAAAAAATCTGGACTTATTTCTACCCTTTAAGGGATAGTATTGTTTACTTTTGACAAATATTAAGAGTGTAGATATTAAAAATATAAATACAATGACCTACCTCCCATCTCTCAAACATGTACAGTTTGAGAGATCTAAGCATCTAAAGTTCCCCCCTCCCGCCCCTTTCATAGACGTCAGCATCTAGCTGACAGAAGCTGATCCTGGTCTCGGGACCGGCCGGCGGCTCTTCAGCAGAGCAAAAATTGCACTATCTAGAAAGGAATACTTCACTGGAACGGTCTACAAAGTGTGCCTGGTTTGCAGGCACACTTTGTAGACCGTTCCAGTGAAGTATTAAATTTCTCGATAGTGCTATTTCGGTTCTGCTGAAGAGCCGCAAGCCGGTCCCGGAACTAGGATCAGCTTCTGTCAGCTAGATGCTGACGTCTGTGAAAGGGGCAGGAGGGGAAACTATACATATCTGAGAGACGGGAGGTAGGTCATTGCATATATATATATTTTTAATATCTACACTATTAAGCTTTGGTAAAATAACCATTACTATCCATTTAACATGCTATGCTAGTTTTTTGTTTTGTTTTGTTTTTACTACAAGGCAGGGCCCCTTTAATTAACCTTTTGATTGCTAGAATGGTATTCGATGCATTGAAACACAATGGGAGTTATTCACTAAGCGGTGATAAAGAAGTGATATCACTTCTCCAATTCCTATGTTATTCTATGGAACCTATGTACTAAGATATCTCCCACTTGAGAAATCTCAGTACATTGGCTCCATAGAATAACATAGGAACTGGAGAAGTGATATCACTGGAGAAGTCCACTTTATCATACCTTAGTCCATAACCCACAATGTGCTGGGTAACTCTCTGGCACTCAAAGGTTTAAACCAAATTGGCTGTGCATCAGTGTGATTGACACCGATTTAAAGTGGATGTATCACCTATGCACAACATCCTCTAAATAGTTAGGTGACACATCCAATAGCATTAAAACGTTATTATTATTAATTATTATTATTATAAAAGACTGGGCTGCAGCCACTTCTGTGTAGACTGCAGGCCGACGCTCTGCCTCTGGTCCCCTCCTTCCTCCAATGACGGAGGCGTCTGTCAGTAAGCTGGAGCGCTCTCATTGGCTAGATATGGATCTCTGCCAATGAGACCACTCCAGTTTACTGACAGACGCTTCTGTCATCGGAGGAAAGAGGGGAGCAGAGGCGGAGCTCTGTAACCGCGGAGAACCGCAGTCACCTGGAAGTGGCTGCAACACAGACTTCTGTAAGTTACATTTAACCCCTTAATGACCCTTGACGGTCATAGTACGTCAAGGGTCGATTTGACTTAACAACCGATGACGTACTATGACCGTCATGGAGTTCTGGGCTCCCCCCGTGGCTGCATGCCGTTCGGGGAGTCCGGAACGCAACGGAGCAATAAAAAAAATTGCTCCGTGGTCGTTCAGTCGGATCGCGGCACGGATTCCCCGGTCCTTAAGGGGTTAAACCAAACGGATCCTTAAAATAAAATAATAATAAAGTTTTAATGCTATTGGATGTGTCACGGATGTTGTGCATCAAAGCAATGACTATACATAAGGTTAATATAGAAACATCTGCATGAGGACAGGTTGTTTACATTGTAGAATTGCGATAATGCCAAAATAGAACACGAAGGTACAAAATGAAATATTCACATTACTTGCATATTAATGCTGCGTGACAAAAACCCACCGAGGATGATTCATCGCGGAAAATTTGAGAGTTCCTTGAGGAGTACGACTGCACCATAAGGTATACATAAAAAGATCTGTTAATTACGGTGATTTAACCCTTTGAGTGCCACAGTGTACAGAATGCATTGCAAAGCGTGCCTGCAAACCATGAACACTTTGTAGACCGTTCCAATTAAAGGGATAGTAAACCTCCCCCCCCCCAACAACTTGACGCGAAAATACAGCAAGCATACAAACATACTGAACGCACTTAGTCCCATCTCTCAAACCTTTATGGTTTGAGAGATGTAAGGCAAGACAGACCTCCGCTCCCTCCCCCTTCTCATACATCCGCTGTATAGCGGACGTCATGAGATCCTGCTTCCAGCACCAGATGGTGGCTCTGCAGGAGCGCTGTCATCTAGATATCTCCATATTATTACTTCATGGGTATAGTCTAAAACATGTGCCTGGCTTGCAAGCACATGTTGTAGACCATTCCTATGAAGTAATTATACGGAGATATCTAGATGTCAGAGCTCCTGCAGAACCTCCGAACGTCGGCCGACCGGATTCTGCCTCTGACAGCTTTACAGCTAGTCAGGCAGAAGGGGGAGGGACCGGAGGATTGTCTTGCCTTACATCTCTCACACCATAAAGGTTTGAGAGATGGGACTAAATGCGCTCATTATGTTTGTATGATTGCTGTATTTTGGCGTCAAGTTGTTGGGGGGGTTTACTATCCCTTTAAGTATTTCTTTTTAAATTGCGCTATTTCGACTCTGATGAAGAGCCACCTTGAGTCAGCCAACACGAATCTCCTGCTTGTCAGCTTTACATCAGGGAAGGGGGAGTGAGGGGGAACTGTGAAGGTCTGAGAGAAAGAAAATGGATCGATGTAACGCCTTTTTTGACTCTCTACAATATTATTCTTTATATAGGTAAAACATTACCATCGCTTTAAACCTTTGAGTGCCAGAGAGGTACCCGATGCATTGGATACCTTTCTAGCACCCAAAGGGTTAACAGTAACCCCTTGTTTAACTTAAAGGGATAGAAATGTTACATAATAAAAGCAGCTCTAATGAATCATCATAGTATTTGGACTTTGGAGAGTGTTATATCAATTCTGTCAGAGTTGTAGTTCAAGAGTAATTCAATGACAAAGTATCCCCCTACCACCCCTTTTACTGATGTAACACTGCTCAGCCAGATCAGAAGGGAGGTGCCCAGGTAGACTGCAGAGAGGGACAATCTTCAATTAAGATTAGGGAAAAACCTGAAAAACCTGTCAAGGGGGGCAGGGCTTTCATTGTTCTCATAGGAAGAAGATTGTCCCCTTCTGTTATCTGTCTGGTCTATGGACTGCATTCCACATCTGAGAAGAGATGGCTTACACTAGGTAAAAGGGGCGGGAGGGACAACTTTACTTGTGACTATCTCTCAAACCATAAAGGATTGAGAGATAAGACTTATATCGTTCGTCATGTTTTTTTAATTACTACAAAATAAAATAAAGATAAAACAAAGTATTACTATCCCTTTAATATGGCCACTAAATCATAATAGCTGCTAGAAGCGTTGTCCTTGTGCCTATTTTTCAAGACATAAAATCATAAATCAGCCTACATAGTATGACAATGGAGGAGGAGGACATGACGGTTGATAGCCGGATCACAGAACATGAACTGTACCCAGAGTGAATGTTAATCGTAATCCTTTAAGGATCAAATGTGGATTGTAATGTGTTATACACCCCTATGGTCCTTAACCCTTTGCAATGCATTGCGTACCTCTCTGGCACTAAAAGGGTTACAGGGATCAGTAGGCTTGTGCGCTCTGCCTGCTTCAGCTTGACGATAACTTCCAGCAACTGTCATGTCTGCCTCCATGGGTATAACACCCAGAACTGACTGAACATGTTATCTCTGGAACAAAGGCACAAAAGTAAAGTTACAGGGGCCATTTAGATTTTTAAGAGCAGTTATTAGGAAGGGTTATGTCTCCTTTAAAATTAGAAATAAAAACATAACCCTGTGTGAACCCAAGGGATCTGTAAAGCACTGACGTGCAATGCGCTGAACATCCCTATACCACGCAAAAAGATTAGCCCTTTGAGTGCCAGAGGGGACCGCAATCATTGCTCTTCAATGCTTTGCGCAAAGCTCTGGCACTCAGAGAGTTAAAAATAATGAACTGACATCACCTTTTTTAGATGCTGTGTTCCCCAAAGGCCCTGAGCGTTAATCATCTTCAAACGCTCCCAGGGAGAACCCTCCAGGGCTCGCGCCCACGGTGCTCAGCGTGCGGAGATTGTGACTGTGCAGGAACAGTGGGAGGTTAACCTACTTTCACTGCACGGAAAGGCTCCTGGCGGGATCTCTGGAATGTGCAGAGATATGGAGGCTGCTGTACCGAGAACACCAGCAATTCTGGGGCAGACCAACTGCACCACAAGGGACAAACAGATAGTTCTATTAATTTAAAAGGGTATTTTAACCCCGTGAATGCTAGAGAGATCTCCTAATCATTGCTTTATAATGACTTGGAGATGTCTAGAAATCAAGAGAGTAACCCTTTGAGTTCCAGAGGGATATGCAACGCATTGCAAAGCAGGGTTATTAGTAATTAAGCTATAGCAAATTACATGTGCTGTTTTTGGCAGGCCGGGGAAATCAATATCCTCTTCCTGTTGTGTCTTACACAGGACACTGTATCCTCCTGGCCAGGAAGTGAGGAACCAACCTGCTAAAATAGACAGCACTCGCAATAGCATATAGTGTAAGTTCTCTCAACATATGTAGAAACCAGTCACAGAACAAAACATTTTCATTTTAGCAACAGAGGCGCTTTAAATCAACATTAAATTATCTATATAATTACCGTTTGTAATGGAAGGACTAACCTAGGTAAGAATCATCTATAATACAGTTGAGAGGTATATTGCATATATGTTGTCCTATTTGGTCTGTTGCTAGATAGTGTTGCAAACACACCAGTTATATAAATCCAATATAAATATATTTGGTTGATGTTATTTAAAAGGCAATTATCCACCATACATGATAAAAATAAATAAATAAAAAATGTACATGTATATGGTGTTTTTAAGCCTTTAAGTACCGGTGACGGTCCTGGCACATCATGGGGTTTGTTCTGACAGCACTCTTATGGGAGCCTGAAACGGACTTCTCCAATACCGGAGCGGTCAGTTTCAGACTTTCGATCGGCAAGTCAGTACATGTGATCAGTCACGTGTGCCAACTCGCAGAATTATGTCTATGCGGTCCTTGATGAGGATCCAGCCAAAGAAACGCTGGTCATTAATGGGTTAATACCTTGACTGTGTTGTTGACCAATCTAGATCAAGGGGTTAAATGCCCATAATTAAATATATGGAGATTCAAGGGATGTTTATTTTTTTTCCAGTGGTTTGCCTCCAAATTCCTCCAGTTCTTCTTAGTACATTAGCATCAAAGGGTTTGCACTTAAAGGGATAGTAACAATTAATATGCAAAAATACATTTTTTACATATTAAGTGTTACTATCCCTTTAATGAACACCTCCCAAGAATTACATAATTTACCATAACCCCTTACCGCGCATATACTTTGCGGTCCCTTAAGGACCACAGAGCATTTTTTTTTTTTTTTTTTGCGCAATTCGATTCCAGACTCCCCGAACAGCATGCAGCCGCGCAGGGAGCCCGGAATTCCATGACGGTCCAGGACCGTCATGGGTCCTTAAGGGGTTGATCTGGACATAAACTCCTAATCACCACTAAGAAGCATCTTCTTTGTGTTGAAAAAATGAAATCAAGGCCGCGTTCATGGACAGAATATCCACCACGAATTAAATATCAATTCTGGGAAACAAACCCAGGCAGAAATAATCCATATTAGCCATTCAGATTTTCTGTCAAGATTATGATGAGCATTTACTAGTAGGAGATATTAGTTCTGTTCATATGTTATGCACAAAAAAAGACCCCGGGATGCAGGAAATAGGAACGTAAGTTATATCAAACTTTAGTGAATTGAACACTGTACAGGATGCTCCCTAGAGGTAAGGGCGGACCTTAGACTGGAATACTTGCGTCAGATTATGTGTTACATAACAGAACTATGAAAGAGGCCTTGCATTAAGTATAGACACAGATATTTGAAATATGCAAACATTTGCAATTGTAGCAACGCCGGACCAATCAACCAAAATCTTCTGATCTGTATACAGCACTGATGTGTTCTGCAAGTTCTTGTGCTGAGTCAATAGTTTTGCTAGCACTGCAAGGTAAAGATCTTTCCAAGCCAGCATGCTTCACAATGCATTGCACGCCTCTCTTGTGCTTAACGGGTTAACACAATCACATTTACAGTTTGATTTAACCTAGATTTTCTTAGCTATTTTCATGTAATATAGATTTTCTCAGAGAAGTAATTCTGGAGCAAACCAAATGCATCATAGGGAACAAATAGAAATCATGCATTTTTCAACTGGTTTAAAGCGGAACACCCCTACAAGATGTAGCCTCAGTTAGAGTGCTATAATCCGTTATAACTCGCTGTGTAATTATTATTTTTTTAAACATGTTATTAAAGAATAATCCGTAATTCCAAAAAGTACCTTGTGACGTCTTCCCCCCCCAGAAGAGCGCATTGAGCATGTCAGCACAGAGCTGAGCTGGTCCGAGAACCTAAACCCGATGACGTAGGTGTTTTCGTGTAGCCGGGGGGAGTTACAAGAGAGCAAATTGGCTCTGTGCTGACATGCGCAATGCGCTTTTCTGGGGGGAAGACGTCACAAGGTACTTTTTGGAATTACGGTTTATTCTTTAATAACACGTTTAAAAAAAAATAATAATTACACAGCGAATTATAACGGATTATAGCGCTCTAACTGAGGCTACATCTTGTAGGTGTGTTAGTTCCGCTTTAACCATTGTGACATTCAAAGGGTTAAACGGGAATCTTTAAAGGGATAGTAATACTTAAAAATAAAAAATATGTTGTAGGGTTTATCCCCCTGAGTAAAACAAGACCACTCCCACTGCCGAAAGGTGTTTCATTCAAAAGTTATTAATTTTCATAGTTGAATTTTTTAGGTGCAATATCACAGTGGCCTGAAATTGTACAGTGGCGCTGTTGCTACACCATCCTATGGAGATTTATGGTCCTGGGACAAGAGCTGTCCATAGGATCGTGTAGCAACAGCGCCACTGTACAATTTCAGGCCACTGTGATATTTAACCTAAAAATTCAACTTTGAAAATTAATAACTTTTGAATGAAACACCTTTCAGCAGTGGGAGTATACTTGTTTTACTCAGGGGGATAAACCCTACAACATATTTTTTTTTTACATTTTAAGTATTACTATCCCTTTAAACAATTAGATACCAGAGAGGTCTCCAAGGTATTGATTCTTAACCCTTTCAGTACCAGAGGGGTACACAACGCGTACCCCTCTGGCACTGAACCGGTTAATGCATTGGAGACCTCGCTAGCATTAAAAGGATTAAATGCCCAAGTTAAAAAAGAATTTAAGTTTTTTTGTATGTATCCACTGTACTCCACTTGGTTTGCTCCAGAATTATTTTTATTTTGTGAACAGAGCCCTAAGCCGCTATTTGTCTACACTTCGTCCCTTGTAACTCCACTTAATTTGAGTATGCTTTAGCCACACTGTCAACTCTGCCTACTTAACGCCTTTGTTTTCACCTATTTTCTGCCCACCTCCATTAAGATCCTTCCCTTTTATGACGCAAGACACACAATTTGCATCATCAGAATTCTGTAGTCTGGGGGAGCTGAACACCCCTGTTTGCAGGTATGTTCAACCCCCCCTCCTACTCAACAAGAATTTGTACAGAGATTTGTTTTTACATACATAATGAATCTAATTTACTTACCAAGTGACAGCATTTTCCCCAGTATTACGCAATTGGGTTACAAATAATATGATAAGAAAATGGAAAAATTAATAAATAATACTCTCATATGGGTGTGTTTAGGAAACTAAAAAGAGACCAATTCTGGAGCAAACCAACTGCATCATAAGGGACAAAGAAAAATGCCCAGTGACTTAACCCTTTGAGTGCCAGATATGTATCCAACACACTGCATTGTCTGGCACTCAAATGGTTAAAGAGCAGCTATCAAGGTGTTAAGCAGGGCCTGCTGTGCTACTGAGAATCCAGACACACATCTTGTCAATTTGAGTACCGTTCTGAAAGAACACAGGAGTCCATTTGTAGTACCAGAACAGACAGCCATATGAATTTAGACAGACTGTTCGTATTCTATATTATTTTTAGTCTCAAGAGACTGTCCCGGAGTTCCCACGTTGGTCCTGAAAGAAGACTGAACTGCAAGGTTGAGGTCTCACAGTTCAGTTTTGTTTCCATGTGCGAGGCTGTCCTTGTAGATCCTCTGTGTCTGGTTTTAAACGAATAGCAATGTTTCACAATAAAGGCAACTCCGCTTAATCTTCATAGTATTTGGGCCATGGAGAGTGTTATTTCAGTACTGTCAGAGTTGTAGTACAAGAATAATTGAATGATAAAGTAACCCCCTCCCACCCCTTTTACTGATGTAACACTGCTCACCTCAGAGCAGCAAGACTGTCCGGATGGATCGCAGAGAGGGACAATCTTCAGTGAGCATAAGGAAAAATCTGAAAAACCTGTCAAGGGGGGCAGGGTTTTCCTTATGATCACAGTAAGAAGACTGTCCCTTGCTGTGAGCTGTCCAGTCAAGAGAACAGATTCCACATCTAAGGGGAGGCGGCTTACAGTAGGTAAAAGGGGCGGGAGGGGGATACTTTATCATCCAATTACTCTTCAACTCATTAAGCGTACGAAGGCACACATGCAAACAGGAACGTTTCTGGCTGAGAACCACATACGTACAGGTTGTGTTCCAGATGAGGGGGGCATACTGGGGCTGCATGTGACTTTTTTTTACTATATCTGCACCTGTAAGGGCAATTTTCTCACCCCTGTCATAGAGGACAAATAAACAATCACATCGAGTGAAATGGGTTTTTAAATCTTTACAGCTAGAGAGATTTAGTATTCAAGTGTTTAAAAGCCCCATTAAGATCAAAGTGAATTTTCATCTATGTGCAACGGACGACTTGCTCCAAAAGTGCTTCTCTTTAGCTTTCCGAATATGAGTTATATATATTACTTAAATCTTATTTATGGTACTACACCAGAAAATATGAATCGAAAGCACTCACCCATGTTGTAACCATAAGGAGATTCAGTGGATCCATCCTGCAGGCTGGCCAAAATTTCCCCTTTCCCCACATCGCTATCTCCAACCAGCAGGAACTTGAGCAAAAAGTCATAGGCTTTCACCGGGCTGGCTCTGTGGGTCATCCTCCTCCCGTGAGACTCTCCAGGTCAGGGGACCGAGTCAACCCATCATAGGGGAAACTGCTGAAGGATCACAAATCCAGAGGGGCTTGGAGAAACATTCTGTGCAACCTGGGCAGCTAGGAGAGATAGAAAGGACAACTTGAGCTACACATCATGGCTAGGAGTAGTGTAGACATCTATTACCATATTTGCCAAAATATTGGGATAACCCAGAATATAAGACGACTCCACAAAAAATATTTAATTAAAAAAAAAATAGATTTAAGGCAACTGTATAGTTTGTGTGTGGCTATATGTCTATCTGTGCGTCCCTTTCCATCTACCTGTGCTGGGTGAAAGTCACCTGGTGGGCAACTTTTACATTTGCCACCCACTTCCTTGCTTGCCTCTCCATATGCTCTCAGGAGGACTTGCTAGGTCCTGTCTTCCTCTGAGCTCTCAAACAAACACGATATGTCACTAACGCTTCATCAGGATATACTACTACTTGAAGATAGGACCTGGAAGGTCTGAATACATAAGTAGACACAAGCAAGGTCATGGGTGGCAATTTCAAACATGGTGCCTATTGGATGGGTGTTATTTTGGACTGCCTACCACTTGGATGGGCAGCCCAGTTAAATGTGACCTATAATTCCTAGAAAATAAAAACGTATCTTATATTCGAGTATTGGGGTTTTTGCACCAGGTAAGTCCTTCATCTACATGTTTTTATATTGTATGTCTTATGTTTTTAATTGCACCACACTGGGACCCACAAGCATTGCAAAGATGATATTTAGGGTCCCCCTCCAATGTGTTTCTTATAACATCGCCTCAGGGAATTTTAAATTTAAATAGGGTTTTTTTTGTTGTATTAGAATAGGATTTGCCACAAGTGAGATACCTTGGCAACGTGGCAAGCTTACCCACGACTAGGCCAATTTGTGAATACTAAAATCTCACTTATCTACTAAGAAATATTATATATGCACATTACAGGGCACATCTAATTTTATTATATAGAAGAACGCCGGTTTGTCTTTTTGTCTGTTTTCACTTTGGGTTTGTGTCTGAGGTTTGGGGGACTGGAAAACCCTCTCATTCTTTGCTGCTGTCTATCTACTTACTCTTTATATTCACATTAAAATTATATTATCATGTGGATATGTTATGGTGTGTTGGCGCTGTGAATTTTCTTTCTTGAAATATAGTGGACTGTAAACATATAATGTGTTATATCAGTGGTTCTCATACTTTATCTTGCAGTAAATCTCTTTACCGTGAATTGAAATCATCATGGGACCCCAACAATCAAAATCTTTAACCCCAAAGATGCAACAGAGATCTCCTACCCACTGCTCCGCAAAGCAATAGAGACCAGTCTAGTATCCGAAGGGTTAATCCTTCGAGTGCCGGGGTACGGAATGCATTGCTTTGCAATGCATTCCATAACCCTCTGACATTCAACGAGTTACAATAGTATCAGTATTAAGTGTAGGTTGAATGCTATATGGTAACAATAACGTACAGTTAAAATATTAGGTTGAAATGCATCCGGTAACAGTTATGTAATTGTTTTTTTACTATAGAGGACTACAATACAGTGCATAAATCTAATCGGAAACAAAACTGCAGTGCTGGATCAAACCAACTGCGTCATTGAGGGGGAATAAAAATTCCCACAGTTTCCTATTGCTTTAAAGGGATAGTAACATTTCATAATAAAAGCAGCTCTAATTAATCATCATAGTATTTGGACTTTGGAGAGTGTTATTTCAATACTGTCAGAGTTGTAGTTCAAGAGTAATTCAGTGACAAAGTATCCCCCTCCCACCCCTTTTACTGATGTAACACTGCTCAGCCAGATCAGAAGGGAGGTGCCCAGGTAGACTGCAGAGAGGGACAATCTTCAACTAAGATAAGGGAAAAACCTGAAAAGCTAGTCAAGGGGGGCAGGGCTTTCATTGTTCTCACAGGAAGAAGATTGTCCCCTGCTGTTATCTGTCTGGTCTATGGATTGCATTCCACATCTGAGAAGAGATGGCTTACACTAGGTAAAAGGGGCGGGAGGGGAAACTTTGCTTGTGAATATCTCTCAAACCATAAAGGTTTGAGAGATAAGACTTATATCGTTCTTCATGTTTTTTTAATGCCTACAAAATATAATAAAGATACAACTAAGTATTACTATCCCTTTAAATGGTGATTTTACCCCTTTGAATGCTAGAGGTCTCCAATGCATTCCATTGGATTAAAATTCCAATTTAAATTAATGGAAATGTGGGGACATTTTTGTATGAGTGTACCCCAGAACTGCTCCATTTTCTTTCTATTTGAATCCTATTGGCCAATATGAGTCAATTTTCCATTGACTGGTTCTCCATAATTAACCTTTAATTAGTACTGGATATGATGTCCACCAGGAAAGACATATTTTTGTTTCAGGACTCCAGAACTTGAAACTTCCCCCAATGAACAATATATATGCAGAACTGTCTAAAAGCCCTTTGAGTGCAGGAGTGGATACCTCTCTTGCACTCAAACGGTTAATAGCAATGAGTAGGATTTTCTACAAAAATTGAGGGTAAGAGATGGTTAACTGGAGAGGAGCCTGACAAACATTATAACAGGCTCTATAGGACCTTATCTTACACAGGGAGCAATCTTTTAGCTCAAAGGTGCCATACACAGAGAAGATGAATCCTGTAGTGCAATATACGGAGTTTGTACAAAAATGACAGTCCAGCCACAAACTGACAGGCACTGAACAAGAGAAGCAGCGAACCTCAGATGTACATTTCAGGCCTCCTTGGGCCTCATCGGTGAGATATGCCACTCTATTTTCTAGGCACCTCCAAGCAAGTGCGGAACACCTTGATGCACAAAAACCCTTAGGAAGAACACACCCAAAGGCAATTTGCATATGCAAAGTAATGGCCAAAAGGAAGGCAAGCTCACAAAATACCACAGTGAACTCCTTTTGAGTTAGGATTTTTTGCCCAGATTAAGATAAATGGAGCTTATTATAGGGGGGAGAAAGGGTCAATTTGGTAAGGAATACCCCTTCCATATAGACAAATCAACAAATGTATTGTAACACTGACAATGATGTACTAAGTAAAAGTGGTCCAGCTCTGATGCAAATCATCTGCACCATAGGGAACAAATAAAAAAAATACCCACATTTCCATTGTCTTTAATTAGGATTTTAACACCTTGTATGCTTGATAGGCCTGCAATACATTGTGAAGCAATGCATCAGAGGCCTCTCTAACATGCAATGGGTTAAACACCCCACTTTATTAGTACAGATATAGAGCAATACAGGGCTTATAATTTTAAGCCCTTTGCTACTAGCCAGACCTGAAAAGTTACTCGCCACTGCAACCCAAAACATACCCACCAGGGCTGAATTTTCACTCACCATTGGCTAGTGGCAAGTGGAAATTTTGAGCCCTGCAGCAATGTACCTATCTATATATATAAATATGCAAACACCTATATAACGTTAAAATTCTTTATCCACCTGTAGCTCGTGATAGATAGATAGATAGATAGATAGATAGATAGATAGATAGATATGAGATAGATAAATAGATAGATAGATATTAGACACATTAATAGATAGATATGAGACAGATGAATAGATAGATATTAGATAGATGAATAGATAGACAGATAGATATGAGATATGTAGACATATATGAGATAGATGATTAGATAGATATGAGATTGATGAATAGATATGAGATATATAGGTAGATAGATAGATAGACAGACAAACAGGTATGAGATTACAGTGAGGTGTGTGTGTGTGTGGACTACAGCATATATATATATATATATATATATATATATATATATATATATATATATATTATACACACACGTCTTTCTGAGTACATATCTCATGTATAAATATATACGTGTGTATGTATATACACGTGTATACACACTTTGCATAGCTCTCTCGTTCTATATTTATATATAAACACACCTCTCTCTCTCTCTCTTTATATATATATATAATACACACTGACAGACGTATACATACATATTTATCAATGTACATGCAGGGACAATACTCACCTATTCACGTATATCTCTGTGCTCTGCTCCACTACCACCTGTACCAGCCTGCCCTCCCTTAGCACTTGAATCCACTACCACCTGTACCAGGCTGCCTTCCCTTAGCACTCGAATCCACTACCACCTGTACCAGCCTGCCCTCCCTTAGCACTCGAATCCACTACCACCTCTGTCAGACTACCTCCTCTCAGCAGTCGTACCAACCCTGCCGGACTACCTCCCCTCAGGACTGATGCCACCTCTGCCGGACTACCTCCCCTCAGGACTCGGCTCTGATGCCAACCCTGACTGAATACCTTCCCTTAGGACTCGACTCCTGTGCCACCCCTGACTGTACACCTTCCCTTAGTGTTCGACTCCTTCCCCAGCACAACCTGCTCTGCCAGCAGTGAAGAAGTGCGCTGAGCCTGACAGCTCCGGACCCGCCCCCAGACGCCAGTCATTAGCCTGAATCACAGTTGCTATGGGACCAGTACTCCGCCATTGGCTCCAATACTCATCCATCAAAGAAGAGGGCGTAACCTCAACGCCCCTCCATTTGCTTCTTAGGTAAGGGAAAGCGGGGCGTGGTGAAAGGGTTGTGTAGGCGCGGTTATTGGGAAGAGGGCGTGGTTAGTCTTGTTTACAAACGCGTGCTGTATTCCTAGCGCATGCGTAGTGAGAGACAAGTAGGGCCATAGTCTCAAATGTGCGAGGAGCAATTGTGAAACATTCCACTACGCATTAGGGGGAAAATAAAACATATCGTAGATTTAAATGAGTAATGTAGTCCGTTAAATGCTAAAGAGCTGTCTAACGCATGCAATGGAGATATCTGTAGCGTTCAAGCCAAGGGCTTAAAATCCCGATTTATGTCAATGGGCGTTTTGCGTATATTGGTTAGCTCCAGCATCGCTTCTCATTTGTTTTGTAAGACCTTGGGTTAAGATGCAATTCAATAAACCAAAAGAGGTCAAATTCTGCACAGCAATGTTAGCTGTCCCAGAATTGTCTGGAGAGTCCCTGGTTTGTCTGGAGAGTCCCTGGTTTGTCTGGAGTGTCCCTGGTTTTGGCTCCCTGTTCTTTGATCCTGCTTGTGTCCCTGATTTTAAAATTGAATCTCAGTCCTATGTTCAGCCCTATATTTTGATAGGATATGCGTTTTGCCACATGTTCATATTGTTTAATGTATTGTTTCGTTGTGGTTATTTTTAGAAGGTGTTCATTGCCCTTTAATGGATATTTATCAAAGCATTTGTGCTAATTGATAAATATCTTTTTACTTATTACTCCCTTTAGGGAAGTATTGACAATACCTCTGAGATGTCTTTACCTGCCGGTCACTAAGGCACGTTTGGCACCTCATAAATCGTATCAGCGGCTGAACTTCCAGTCTTATAATGATTATTGAACCATACCTCCCAAGTGTCCCTCCTTAGGCGATATTAAGGATCATACCTCTTTAGGATGGACAGTCCTTGTTTGAGACACAAATCCCTCTTTCCCACCCTGCTGTCCCTGTGTTTAGGAGATCAGACTGTGTGGTGTGTATAGAAGTGTATCATCCTGGTGCCCCTGTGTTTAGGAGATCAGACTGTGTGGTGTGTGTATATAAGTGTATCACCCTGGTGTTCCTGTGTTTAGGAGATCAGACTGTGTGGTGTGTATAGAAGTGTATCATCCTGGTGCCCCTGTGTTTAGGAGATCAGACTGTGTGTTGTGTATATAAGTGTATCACCCTGTTGTCCCTGTGTTTAGGAGATCAGACTGTGTGGTGTGTATAGAAGTGTATCATCCTGGTGCCCCTGTGTTTAGGAGATCAGACTGTGTGGTGTGTATATAAGTGTATCACCCTGGTGTCCCTGTGTTTAGGAGATCAGACTGTGTGGTGTGTATATAAGTGTATCACCCTGGTGTCCCTGTGTTTAGGAGATCAGACTGTGTGGTGTGTATATAAGTGTATCACCCTGGTGTCCCTGTGTTTTAAGAAATCAGACTGTGTGGTGTGTATATAAGTGTATCACTCTGGTGTCCCTGTGTTTAGGAGATCAGACTGTGTGGTGTGTATATAAGTCTATCACTCTGGTGTCCCTGTGTTTAGGAGATCAGACTGTGTGGTGTGTATAGAAGTGTATCACCCTGGTGTCCCTGTGTTTAGGAGATCAGACTGTGTAGTGTGTATATAAGTGTATCACCCTGGTGTCCCTGTGTTTAGGAGATCAGACTGTGTGGTGTGTATAGAAGTGTATCACCCTGGTGTCCCTGTGTTTAGGAGATCAGACTGTGTGGTGTATATATAAGTGTATCACCCCGGTGTCCCTGTGTTTAGGAGATCAGACTGTGTGTTGTGTATAGAAGTGTATCACCCTGGTGTCCCTGTGTTTAGGAGATCCGACTGTGTGGTGTGTATATAAGTGTATCACCCCGGTGTCCCTGTGTTTAGGAGATCAGACTGTGTGTTGTGTATAGAAGTGTATCACCCTGGTGTCCCTGTGTTTAGGAGATCCGACTGTGTGGTGTGTATATAAGTGTATCACCCTGGTGTCCCTGTGTTTAGGAGATCAGACTGTGTGGTGTGTATAGAAGTGTATCACCCTGGTGTCCCTGTGTTTAGGAGATCAGACTGTGTGGTGTGTATATAAGTGTATCACCCCGGTGTCCCTGTGTTTAGGAGATCAGACTGTGTGTTGTGTATAGAAGTGTATCACCCTGGTGTCCCTGTGTTTAGGAGATCAGACTGTGTGGTGTGTATATAAGTGTATCACCCTGGTGTCCCTGTGTTTAGGAGATCAGACTGTGTGGTGTGTATATAAGTGTATCACATTGCTCCACAGCAATAAAACATTAATGTTTATATAATCTTCAGTATGTATGTCATAAATTAGTCTGTGTAAATAAAATACTTTGTTGTAAATCATTTATTCAGTTACACAAAGAGTTGTCAATATGTAATGAATAAAACTAAAAATTCTCTGTAATGCCACATCCACCCACCACACCCCCAGCAACACCACCTAAATCACCAGTGTCCCTGTTACACTTATATACACACACCACACTCTGATCTCCTAAACAGAGGGACACCATGGTGTCAAAGAGGGACACTTGGGAGGTGTGGACTCCTAATATTTTCTAAAGAGGGACACTTGGGAGGTATGGACCCCAAATATCTCCTAAAGAGGGGTGGAAGGAATGGACCCCTAATATCACCTAAAGTGGGACACTTGGGGGATATGGACCTCAAATATCTTCTAAAGAGGGACACCTGGGAAATATGGAGCCCTAATAGCTCCTAAAGAGGTAGTACAGGAGGTACCGGTTCTTAACATATCTTTAAGAGGGACACTTGAAAGGTATAGAATGATAATATCTCGTAATGACCAACAATTTGGAGATATGAACCCCTAATATCTCCTAAATGACACATGGGAGTTATGGAGTCATAATATCTCCTTAAGAGGGACACTTGGGAAGTATAGACCCCTAATATCTCCTAGAGAGGGACACTTGGGAGGTATGGACCCCTAATATCTCTTAAAGAGTTACCCTTGGGAAGTATGCTGCTACCTGCCATCTTTTAACCTCATACTTTGTATCTATCTAAACTGCCTAAAGCTTGGGCTTTTTTTTCAGTCAGTCTATGGTTTAGAGATTTTTGGTTCCGTAGTTAAGGACCCCTTATCCTTACCAGAGCATTGTTTTCTGACCTGTCTGATAAGGCTGCACAAATAATTACTAACATGCCCAGAAAATAACCTTTTTATGCCTTCTTAGGCTTAATTTAAACACATGATTTCTCTGTGCTCCATTTAATGCATCCAAGCCCCCTGTACATACCTGGGAACTCTCCGGATTTGCCCCGGAGACTCCGGTTCTGACAGAGCTTTACCAGGTCTATAGAAACTCTGTCACATCTGCTCTTTCTCCCGCTGTTCATTCTTCCCAAGCCTTCTGTGTGACACCTTTAAGCCCTGCCCCCCCCCCCACTCGCGTCAAGCCCCGTCCCTTTTTGATGCGATTAGCGTCATTAATGTCACCCCCTGCTGAACAGATGACTCCCCTCCGGGTAGCCCTCATTTGGTAGTTCCCAGGTATGCCCCTGTACCAACTTACCACATTCCCGCTGCGATTCATTCACATGGGGGGCACGGAGAAGGTGTGTTACAATATGGACCACGTTACTGGCCAATCTCTGGAGGATGTGAATGGTGGCCCATAGGCATATCTGGGAACTCTCCGGCTTTGCCCTGGAGACCCGGTAATTCATTGTCAAACCCAGAGTCTCCGGGGCAAAGCCGGGCAGAGTCAGATTCTCCGGATGTGGGCAAACCCTGCCCACTTGTGCTCAATCCCACCCTGTTCCTCCCACTCCACGCCCTCTTCTAACCCTTCCCTAGTGCATTCTGCATGTTTTTTTATGTTTAGTAGTCCCGTCCCTCCTCGCGATTAAGCTCCACCCCTTTTTAATTATGCAAATCACGTCATTTCTCTACCCTCGTCGGCACTAGAGGGCTGTCCTCCGGGCAGCCCTAAGTAAGAAGTTCCCAGGTATGCCCACAGGCCTCTGTACAGATCATCTTGCAGGAACAAAGAATGAGAGATTCCAAGCTGCAAAATGTTGCATTCCAGGGCCTTCTGCACAGTAGAAATCGTCCCTACACAGGGTTCAGAAGGTATAGTTGTGCCAGGGCCAAGCATCCAAGGGGACCCCATGACGCCTAGAGTGCCTTGCCTGGGGGACCCTGGGATGTAAATCTGATCCTGTCTCATTGGGGAGCCCAAAT
This sequence comes from Rhinophrynus dorsalis, assembly GCA_037306005.1. Lineage (NCBI taxonomy): Eukaryota > Metazoa > Chordata > Amphibia > Anura > Rhinophrynidae > Rhinophrynus > Rhinophrynus dorsalis. The sequence continues at coordinate 9,918,169 of CM074727.1, read as the reverse complement.
ATTGCACCGGACCCTCCAATGACTAGTTATGGCTCTGCCATGCCTCCCAACATTTCAAATCATCTAAGAGGGATACTTGTGTTTTAGGGGGTGTTGGTGGGGGCGTGGCTGGTGGGCGGGGCATTACTGAGCATTTTGAGACTATTTCATGATCTATTGACATCTCCTTGTGTAACCTAATAAATGACTTATAACAAGACCAAGGTATTTTATTTACATATACTAAATTATAAACACAATACTGACATTTAAACAAACATCAATGTGAGTTTTATTGCTACAGAGCAGTATCATGCATTTAGATACACACCACACAGTCTGATTTCCTAAAAAGAGGGACATCAGGGTGGAAAAGAGGGACATAGGGATTTGGGTCTAAAAGAGGGACTGTCCCTCCTAAAGAGGGACACTTGGGAGGTATGAAGAGGGACACTTGGGAGGTATGCTCTGCATCTGTGTGAACAGCACCATTCAAACCAAGCTACTACACAAGGGTGCGTTTAGCCATATAGTAGTATAAATCAACAAGGACCTATCAGTTATCACAAGAGGGGTGGAATAATTTGGAAATTAGGAATATTCATGCAGATCCTTCCAAGATGAATAATCTCATGAGGAGAGGACTTTAAAAAGTGACAGCTCCTCTGTAACCTTAACCTTTTGCATAGTGAAGTGCTCCTCTCATTGTGTTGGACACATCTCTGGCAGTTAATGGATCAATTATGTCTAGACTTTTCTATCACCTTTCTGTTTAATATGTGCAGTTACAATCTTCTGTTGATTACACAGAGCGGCAATTATGTTCTTAGTTACACTGGGTTTGGTTACTATTGCTTACAAGAAGCTTGTTCAGTAATTATTAGGCAAACAACTTCAAAGTGGAAATAGTCCTTGAAATAGTCTCCCTGATTGTCTAACAATTTACACTTTACAGTCAGTTGTCATACAAAGGCCACAATAGGGCTAGTGTACTAAGAACTGGTATAATTCTGTAGCAAATCAGCTGCACCATGGGGGGCAGATAAAAATCCCCTCACTCCTAATATCACCTAACAAGGTACACTTGGGAGGTATGCACTCCTAATATCTCCTAAAGAGGGACACTTGGGAGGTACGGACCCCCTAATATCTTCTAAAGGGGATACTTCGGAGGTATGGACCACTAATATCTCCTAAAGGGGAATACTTGGGGGGTACAGACTCCTAATATCTCCTAAAGGGGAATACTTGGGAGGTATGGACCCCTAATATCTCCTAAAGAGGGACACTTGGGAGGTACAGACCCCTAATATCGCCTAACGAGGGACACTTGGGCGGTATGAATCCCTAATATCTCCTAAAGAGGGACACTTGGGAGGTACGGACCCCTAATATCTTCTAAAGAGGGACACTTGGGAGGTATGAACCCCTAATATCTCCTGAAGAGGGACACTTGGGAGGTACGGACCCCTAATATCTCCTACAGAGGGACACTTGGGATGTACGGACCCCTAATATCTCCTAAAAAGGGACACTTGGGAGGTATGAATCCCTAATATCTCCTAAAGAGGGACACTTGGGAGGTCACTCATATTGCACCCATATTACACTCAGATTGCACTTGGATTGTACTCATATTGTACCCATATTGCACTCATTGCTACCCATATTGTGTCCTTATTGCACCCAATGTGCCACTCTTTAACGGTGAATGCGCCATATGGAATGACGCGGCAAACAAATGCAACACTTTAAGACGCGACATTTTAAGTGCGCCAGTTCAAAAGTAAACTGTCTCCCCCTTCTCCATCATGTCTCGCTCTCTCTCCCTCCTTCTCCATCATGTGTGTGTGTCTCTCTCCCCATTCTCCATCATGTGTCTCACTCCCTCCCTTCTCCATCGTGTGTCTCTCTCCCCCCTTTTCCATCATGTTTCTCTCTCCCCCTTCTCCATCATGTCTCTCTCTCCCTCCTTCTCCATCATGTGTCTCTCTCCCCCCTTCTCCATCATGTGTCTCTCTCCCCTTCTCCATCATGTGTCTCTCTCCTCCCTTCTCCATCATGTCTCTCTCCCTCCCTTCTCCATCATGTGTCTCTCCCCCCTTCTCCATCATGTCTCTCTCTCCCCTTCTCCATCATGTCTCTCTCCCCCCCTTTTCCATCATGTTTCTCTCTCCCCCTTCTCCATCATGTCTCTCTCTCCCTCCCTTCTCCATCATTTGTCTCTCTCCCCCCTTCTCCATCATGTGTCTCTCTCCCCGTCTCCATCATGTGTCTCTCTCCCTCCCTTCTCCATCATGTCTCTCCTCCCCTTCTCCATCATGTGTCTCTCTCCCTCCCTTCTCCATCATGTGTCTCTCTCCTCCCTTCTCCATCATGTGTCTCTCCCCCCTTCTCCATCATGTCTCTCTCTCCCCTTCTCCATCATGTGTCTCTCCTCCCCTCTTCTCCATCATGTGTGTGTCTCTCTCCCCCCTTCTCCATCATGTGTCTCTCTCCCTCCCTTCTCCATCATGTCTCTCACCCCCCCTTCTCCATCATGTGTCTCTCCCTCTCTCCATCATGTGTCTCTCTCTCCCCCTTCTCCATCATGTGTCTCTCTCCCCCCCTTCTCCATCATTTGTCTCTCTCCCCTTCTCCATCATTTGTCTCTCTCTCCTCTTCTCCATCAGTGTCTCTCTCCCCCTTCTCCATCATGTGTCTCTCTCCCCCTTTCTCCATCATGTGTCTCTTTCCCTCCCCCCTTCTCCATCATGTGTCTCTCTCTCCCCTTCTCCATCATGTGTCTCTCTCTCCCCCTTCTCCATCATGTCTCTCTCTCTCCCCTTCTCCATCATGTGTCTCTCTCTCCCCTTTCTCCATCATGTCTCTCTCTCCCCCCTTCTCCATCATGTGTGTCTCTCTCTCAATCTCCCCCTTCTCCATCATGTCTCTCTCTCCCCCTTTCTCCATCATGTGTGTCTCTCTCCCCATTCTCCATCATGTGTCTCTCTCTCCCCCTTCTCCATCATGTGTGTCTCTCTTTCTCTCTCTCCCCCTTCTCCATCATGTCTCTCTCTCCCTCCTTCTCCATCATGTGTCTCTCCCCCCTTCTCCATAATGTGTCTCTCTCCCTCCTTCTCCATCATGTGTCTCTCCCCCCTTCTCCACAATGTGTCTCTCTTCCCCTTCTCCATAATGTATCTCTCTCCCCTGCTCCATAATGTGTGTGTCTCTCTCTCTCCCTCTTCTCCATCATGTCTCTCTCTCTCCCCCTTCTCCATCATGTGTCTCTCTCCCCTTCTCCATCATGTGTCTCTCTCCCCCTTCTCCATCATGTCTTTCTCCCCCCTTCTCCATCATGTCTCTCTCTCCCCCCTTTTCCATCATGTGTCTCTCTCCCCCTTCTCCATCATGTGTCTCTCTCCCCTTCTCCATCATGTGTCTCTCTCTCCCCCCTTCTCCATTATGTCTCTCTCTCCCCCTTCTCCATCATGTCTCTCTCCCCCCTTCTCCATCATGTCTCTCTCCCTCTTCTCCATCATGTCTCTCTCTCCCCTTACTCAGCATGTGTGTGTGACGGACCCAAACCCTGAAGCACCCAAAGGACTTAATTCCCACAGGCAACGCTGTGCCCCTTTTGCTAGTATCTCCTAAAGAGGGACATTTGCAAGAAGTAGTGATAACCGTACCCTGAGCCAGGAGGCACTTTCTATTGACAAAGCTGTATGGGAGGCAGATGAAATGGTTTAGGCTCCAGGACAACTCTCATCCTATGCCATGTTCATTAGTCTTTTGTGCCCCCAGTGCAAAGACAGCATTAGAAGTAATGTATATCATCAATAAACATGAGGATCATGAATCTCTCAGACATGCGGAACAGGTGAATCTTGTTTGCAGGTTCGTGTCTGATCTCCCTTTGCCCCTGGCACATCCCTCTGCAATGACTCGTTCAAACACGTAACATTTGCAGACTGATTACCAAATCCGTTGCATCGTGGGACCTCTATTTTATGGGCTAAAAAGATACAAATCTAAGTGTCTTCTTTATCTTGACTTAATTATTTGTGAGATTTCTGCAGAATCTTCAAGATTTGTCAAGAAGTGAAAAAAAAAAGAAAGATGAATAGTGAAATATTGTAATAAACTCAGCAGATTATTGTGTTAGGAGGATACATGAAATATTTTATTAGGAAATAAAAAGCGTAGGTTGTAGAATTGTTTCTGCTGAGTAAAACTAGGAAACTTCCGCTACTGGAAGTTGCTTTATTCAAATGTTGTTATACTTCAAACTAACAGGAAGTGATGAAGCTGTTACTATCACATTCTATGGAGAACTACAGTCAGTGACCCACCTCTCCAAAACAATAACAGTCTGCACACCAAGGGGGTTATGCACTAAAGCATGATAAAGAGAAGATAACGCATGGACCCCTAATACCTCCTAAAGAGGGACACTTGATATCTATGGACCCCTAATATCTCCTAAAGAGGAACACTTGGGAGGTATGGACCCCTAATATCTCCTAAAGAGGGGCACTTGGGAGGTATGGACCCCTAATATCTCCTAAACAGGGACACTTGGGAGGTATGTACCCCTAATAACTCCTAAAGAGGGACACTTGAGACATATGAACCCCTAATATCTCCTAAAAAGGGACACTTGGGAGGCACGGAACCCTAATATCTCCTAAAGGGGGACACTTGAGACATATGGACCTCTAATATCTCCTAAAGAGGGACACTTGGGAGGTACGGACCCCTAATATCTCCTACAGAGGGACACTTGGGAGGTAAAGACCCCTAATATCTCCTACAGAGGGACACTTGGGAGGTATGGACCCCTAATATCTCCTAAAGAGGGATGCTTGGGAGGTACAGACCCCTAGTATCTCCTAAAGAGGGACATTTGAAAGGTATGGACTCCTAATATCTCCTAAAGAGGGACACTTGGGAGGTACGGACCCCTAATATCTCCTAAAGAGGACATTTGAAAGGTATGGACTCCTAATATCTCCTAAAGAGTGACACTTGGGAGGTACGGACCCCCCTAATATCTCCTAAAGAGGGACACTTGGGAGGTATGGACCCCTAATATCTCCTAAAGAGGGATACTTGGGAGGTATGGACCCCTAATATCTCCTAAAGAGGGACACTTGGGAGGTATGGAGCCCTACTGTCTCCTAAAGAGGGACAGTTGGGAGGTACGGACCCCTAATATTTCCTAAAGAGGGACACTTGGGAGGTATGGAGCCCTACTGTATCCTAAAGAGGGACACTTGGGAGGTACAGACCCCTAATATCTCCTAAAGAGGGACATTTGGGAGGTACAGACCCCTTAATATCTCCTAAAGAGGGACACTTGGGAGGTATGGACCCTTAATGTCTCCTAAAGAGGGATACCTGGGAGGTATGGACCCCTAATATCTCCTAAAGAGGGACGCTTGGGAGGTATGGAGCCCTACTGTCTCCTAAAGAGGGACACTTGGGAGGTACGGACCCCTAATATTTCCTAAAGAGGGACACTTGGGAGGTATGGACCCCTAATATCTCCTAAAGAGGGACTTGGGAGGTACAGACCCCTAATATCTCCTAAAGAGGGACACTTGGGAGGTACAGGCCCCTAATATCTCCTAAAGAGGGGCACTTGGGAGGTACAGATCCCTAATATCTCCTAAAGAGGGACACTTGGGAGGTATGGACCCCTAATATCTCCTAAAGAGGGACACTTGGGAGGTACAGGCCCCTAATATCTCCTAAAGAGGGGCACTTGGGAGGTACAGATCCCTAATATCTCCTAAAGAGGGACACTTGGGAGGTATGGACCCCTAATATCTCCTAATGAGGGGCACTTGGAAGGTATGTAATTGTCAAAGAATAGAAACAGATTGAAACTGGAACAACTAAGAGGGCTCTAAATGGAAATACAAAAATAAATAGAATAACCCTTTGAGCGCAATGCAATAAATTGGATTCCTCTCTGTCACTCAAAGGGTTAAATAACTTCTATTTGAAGGGCACTTACCTAGGTAATTCCTTCCAATGAACAAAATAAGAGACCTTTATTCTTAGGATATTGTTAAAAGTAGTTAACTTGTACCATTCCGTTAAAATTCCAACTTCTTGATTCTCAGAGAGGGATCTGCTTGGCACAGAAGGGGTTAAGTTGCTAGGCGCGTCCTCTTGGTTCACGCACACAGCCTCGAGTCCTCTCCAGAGCTGAGTTAGAGGTCTGAGAGCTGACATGTAATGTCTCCTGACAGCGCCTCCTCCATCTTTCTCCGTCCTCACTGCTTTCCTCCTCGCCCCGAGTCACGCTCCTCTCTAAATCCACCCGAAATAAACCCCCCGTGTGCTCCCGGCCAGGCTCACAGACCTCTGACTCAGTTCTCCAACCAGAATCCTGGAGGTTTTCACAGGAGAGGAAAAGCAAACTATAGATTAAAGGGATAGTAATACCTAAAATGTAAAAAAATATATGTTGTAGGGTTTATCCCCCTGAGTAAAACAAGAGTACTCCCACTGCTGAAAGGTGTTTCATTCAAAAGTTATTAATTTTCAAAGTTGAATTTTTTAGGTGCAATATCACAGTGGCCTGAAATTGTACAGTGGCGCTGTTGCTACACCATCCTATGGAGATTTATGGTCCTGAGACCAGAGCTGTCCATAGGATGGTGTAGCAACAGCGCCACTGTACAATTTTAGGCCACTGTGATATTGCACCTAAAAAATTCAACTTTGAAAATTAATAACTTTTGAATAAAACACCTTTCAGCAGTGGGAGTACTCTTGTTTTACTCAGGGGGATAAACCCTACAACATATTTTTTTTTACATTTTAGGTATTACTATCCCTTTAAGGGTCTCCACATCATGGGTTCCTTTCCTATAGGTGAAATATTACTATAGGAATACGTGACTTAATGTGCTCTACACCTTGGATGCTACAGTTTTTTCCAATGCATTTTTTTCATAATACATTGGATATGCCTCTAAAGAGATTAATAAAAGGACTTACCTAGGTAGGAGTCCATCATACAGCAGTCAGGTGTATGTATATAATTACTGTGTGTAACAGAAGTACTTACCTAGGTAGGAGTCCATCATACACCAGTCAGGTGTATCTATATAATTACTGTGTGTAACAGAAGCACGTACCTAGGTAGGAGTCCATCATACAGCAGTCAGTTGTATCTATGTAATTACTGTGTGTAACAGAAGCACTTACCTAGGTAGGAGTCCATCATACAGCAGTCAGGTGTATCTATAGAATTACTGTGTGTAACAGAAGCACTTACCTAGGTAGGAGTCGATCATACAGCAGTCAGGTGTATCTATATAATTACTGTGTGTAACAGAAGCACTTACCTAGGTAGGAGTCCATCATACAGCAGTCAGGTGTATGTATATAATTACAGCAGTCAGGTGTATCTATATAATTACTGTGTGTGACAGAAGCACTTACCTAGGTAGGAGTCCATTACAGAGCAGTCAGGTGTATCTATATAATTACTGTGTGTAACAGAAGTACTTACCTAGGTAAGAGTCCATCATACAGCAGTCAGGTGTATCTATATAATTACTGTGTGTAACAGAAGCACTTACCTAGGTAGGAGTCCATCACACAGCAGTCAGGCGTATGTATATAATTACTGTGTGTAACAGAAGCACTTACCTAGTTAGGAGTCCATCATACAGCAGTCAGGGGTATCTGTATAATTACTGTGTGTAACAGAAGTACTTACCTAGGTAGGAGTCCATCATACAGCAGTCAGGTGTATCTATATAATTACTGTGTGTAACAGAAGCACTTACCTAGGTAGGAGTCCGTCACACAGCAGTCAGGTGTATCTATATAATTACTGTGTGTAACAGAAGCACTTACCTAGGTAGGAGTCCGTCACACAGCAGTCAGGTGTATCTATATAATTACTGTGTGTAACAGAAGCACTTACCTAGGTAGGGGTCCATCATACAGCAGTCAGGTGTATCTATATAATTACTGTGTGTAACAGAAGGACTTACCTAGGTAGAAGTCCATCACAGCAGTCAGGTGTATCTATATAATTACTGTGTGTAACAGAAGCACTTACCTAGGTAGGAGTCCATCACACAGCAGTCAGGTGTATCTATATAATTACTGTGTGTAACAGAAGCACTTCCCTAGGTAGGAGTCCATCATACAGCAGTCAGGTGTATCAGTATAATTACTGTGTGTAACAGAAGCGCTTACCTAGGTAGGAGTCCATCACACAGCAGTCAGGTGTATCAGTATAATTACTGTGTGTAACAGAAGCGCTTACCTAGGTAGGAGTCTATCATACAGCAGTCAGGTGTATCTATATAATTACTGTGTGTAACAGAAGCACTTACCTAGGTAGGGGTCCATCGTACAGCGGTCACGCGTATATATATAATTACTGTGTGTAACAGAAGCACTTACCTAGGTAGGAGTCCATCGTACAGCGGTCAGGCGTATATATATAATTACTGTGTGTAACAGAAGCACTTACCTAGGTAGGGGTCCATCGTACAGCGGTCAGGCGTATATATATAATTACTGTGTGTGACAGAAGCACTTACCTAGGTAGGAGTCCATCATACAGCAGTCAGGTGTATCTATATAATTACTGTGTGTAACAGAAGCACTTACCTAGGTAGGAGTCCATCATACAGCAGTCAGGTGTATCTATATAATTACTGTGTGTAACAGAAGCACTTACCTAGGTAGGGGTCCATCGTACAGCGGTCAGGCGTATATATATAATTACTGTGTGTAACAGAAGGACTTACCTAGGTAGGGGTCCATTGTACAGCGGTCAGGCGTATCTATAGAATGAGTGTGTGTAACAGAAGTACTTACCTAGGTAGGAGTCCATCACACAGCAGTCAGGTGGATGTATATAATTACTGCGTGTAACAGAAGGACTTACCTAGGTAGGAGTCCATCGCTTAAGGGCGTGCTTAAATCAAAATAAGATAAAATAAAAACTGTAAAGATAAATTCCGTTTGAGAGCTGTGTCAGAGTATTACATGCAGGCACGTGCACACATAGACACCAAGGGGGGTTTGAGCACCTGCCCTTTTTGTCCAAAGGGCCCTCGTGCCCTTTTAATGATAAAAGAAAAAATAATAATTATGAGAAGTGCCCTTTTTTTCATTTGAGCCCCTGCCCCAAAATGTCTGTGCACGTTCCTGATTACATGGACTGTAGTCATAACACACATCACTCAGCTCTGACCACTGAGCTGCTGAGCCTCCAGGATAAACCTCATCCACATAGCTTTGGACCATTGTCAGTTGCCCAAGTCGTCCTGGTATGTGCAAGGACAAATAACTGTGTATGGAGATTGTTCTCAGTTGGTGGAACAGGTGAAGAGTTGATAGTTAAGGGATGCATTCCTCACATTAACACTTTAAGGGAATGAGATACGTTTGTCATATTAATCCTTTAACCCTTTAAGTGCCAGAGAGGTACACAACACATTGCTCTGCAATGCATTGCGTACCTCTCTGGCATTCAAGGGGTTAACCGTATGGCTACAGTGCAACTTCCCCCTTGGCAAATCCTTGTGAGTGACAGAGACATGGTAAAGAGGAGATAACGTCTCCAGTGAGATAAACTCTTCGGTTCCTATCTTATTCTATGGGAGAGATTTAGTTATAGACTACAGGGGAGATGTACTAAGGTGTGATAAAGAGGAGATAACTTCTCCAGTGAGATAAACTCTCCAGTTCCTATGTTATTCTATGGGAGAGATTTAGTTATAGACTACAGGGGAGATGTACTAAGGTGTGATAAAGAGGAGATAACTTCTCCAGTGATATAAACTCTCCAGTCCCTATGTTATTCTATGGGAGATCTTTAGTTATAGACTACAGGGGAGATGTACTAAGGTGTGATAAAGAGGAGATAACTTCTCCAGTGTGATAAACTCTCCAGTTCCTATGTTATTCTATGGGAGATCTTTAGTTATAGACTACAGGGGAGATGTACTAAGGTGTGATAAAGAGGAGATAACTTCTCCAGTGAGATAAACTCTCCAGTTCCTATGTTATTCTATGGGAGATCTTTAGTTATAGACTACAGGGGAGATGTACTAAGGTGTGATAAAGAGGAGATAACTTCTCCACTGATATAAACTCTCCAGTTCCTATGTTATTCTATGGGAGATCTTTAGTTATAGACTACAGGGAGATGTACTAAGGTGTGATAAAGAGGAGATAACTTCTCCAGTGATATAAACTCTCCAGTCCCTATGTTATTCTATGGGAGATCTTTAGTTATAGACTACAAGGGAGATGTTCTAAGGTGTGATAAAGAGGAGATGCCTTCTCCAGTGAGATAAACTCTCCAGTTCCTATGTTATTCTATGGGAGAGATTTAGTTATAGACTACAGGGGAGATGTACTAAGGTGTGATAAACAGGAGATAACTTCTCCAGTGTGATGAACTCTCCAGTTCCTATGTTATTCTATGGGAGAGATTTAGTTATAGACTACAGGGGAGATGTACTAAGGTGTGATAAAGAGGAGATAACTTCTCTAGTGAGATAAACTCTCCAGTTCTATGTTATTCTATGGGAGATTTAGTTATAGACTACAGGGGAGATGTACTAAGATGTGATAAAGAGGAGATAACTTCTCCAGTGTGATAAACTCTCCAGTTCCTATGTTATTCTATGGGAGATTTAGTTATAGACTACAGGGGAGATGTACTAAGGTGTGATAAAGAGGAGATAAACTCTCCAGTTCCTATGTTATTCTATGGGAGATTTAGTTATAGACTACAGGGGAGATGTACTAAGGTGTGATAAAGAGGAGATAACTTCTCCAGTGAGATAAACTCTGCAACTGTTATGTTATTCTATGGAGACAATACACTAAGATCTCTAAAGATGGTGAAATCTTACTGCATTGGCTCCATAGAGTAACATAGGAATTGGAGAAATGATATCACTGGAGAAGTCATTTTCACTTGATCACCTCTTTATCACACCTTTGTGATTTCCCCCATGGTGTCCAGACATTTATTTCATTGCACGCTATGGGAGAGTTAAGCCTCTGCTTACAGTTCAATATAGAATGTGATATAAGAGCTTCATCACTTATTGATAGCTTGAAGTGTAATAACATTTAAATGAAGCATCTCCAAACTGCATTAATTCATAAAGAAGCATTGCAATTCCTTTAACATTAGTGTTCCTTTAGGCTGCTTTCAGTTAGGGTGAGTTATCCTGGCACAAGGTGACCGGTGACCAGCAGCTGTGACATTCCTGGTGTCCTGTGTGTATCTATAAAAATAGACGAGTCAGCACATAGGCTACAGCAATAATAAGGGGTCACAGTTGCTGTTAGCTATAGACAGCACAAGTCTAATTAGGAGTTCCAAGTATTAGAAATGTGCATACCTCCCAAGTGTTCCTCTTTAGGTGGCTATTTCAGACCCAAATCCCTCTGTCCCTCTTTCCAACCCTGGAGTCCCTGTGTTTAGGAGATCAGACTGTGTGATGTGTATAGAAGTGTATCACCCTGGTGTCCCTGTGTTTAGGAGATCAGACTGTGTGGTGTGTATATAAGTGTATCACCCTGGTGTCCCTGTGTTTAGGAGATCAGACTGTGTGGTGTGTATATAAGTGTATCTCCCTGGTGTCCCTGTGTTTAGGAGATCAGACTGTGTGATGTGTATAGAAGTGTATCACCCCGGTGTCCCTGTGTTTAGGAGATCAGACTGTGTGATGTGTATAGAAGTGTATCACCCTGGTGTCCCTGTGTTTGGGAGATCACACTGTGTGGTGTGTATATAAGTGTATCACCCTGGTGTCCCTGTGTTTAGGAGATCAGACTGTGTGGTGTGTATATAAGTGTATCACCCTGGTGTCCCTGTGTTTAGGAGATCACACTGTGTGGTGTGTGTATATAAGTGTATCACCCTGGTGTCCCTGTGTTTAGGAGATCAGACTGTGTGGTGTGTATATAAGTGTATCACCCTGGTGTCCCTGTGTTTAGGAGATCAGACTGTGTGGTGTGTATATAAGTGTATCACCCTGGTGTCCCTGTGTTTAGGAGATCAGACTGTGTGGTGTGTATATAAGTGTATCACCCCGGTGTCCCTGTGTTTAGGATATCAGACTGTGTGATGTGTATATAAGTGTATCACCCTGGTGTTCCTGTGTGTAGGAGATCAGACTGTGTGATGTGTATAGAAGTGTATCACCCTGGTGTCCCTGTGTGTAGGAGATCAGACTGTGCAGTGTGTATAGAAGTATATCACCCTGGTGTCCCTGTGTTTAGGAGATCAGACTGTGTAATGTGTATAGAAGTGTATCACCCTGGTGTCCCTGTGTTTAGGAGATCAGACTGTGTGGTGTGTATAGAAGTGTATCACCCTGTTGTCCCTGTGTTTAAGAGATCAGACTGTGTGGTGTGTATAGAAGTGTATCATCCTGGTGCCCCTGTGTTTAGGAGATCAGACTGTGTGGTGTGTATAGAAGTGTATCATCCTGGTGTCCCTGTGTTTAGGAGATCAGACGGTGTGGTGTGTATAGAAGTGTATCACCCTGGTGTCCCTGTGTTTAGGAGATCAGACTGTGCGGTGTGTATAGAAGTGTATCACCCTGGTGTCCCTGTGTTTAGGAGATCAGACTGTGCGGTGTGTATAGAAGTGTATCACCCTGGTGTCCCTGTGTTTAGGAGATCAGACTGTGTGGTGTGTATATGAGTGTATCACCCTGGTGTCCCTGTGTTTAGGAGATCAGACTGTGCGGTGTGTATATAAGTGTATCACTCCGGTGTCCCTGTGTTTAGGAGATCAGACTGTGTGGTGTGTATATAAGTGTATCACACTGGTGTCCCTGTGTTTAGGAGATCAGACTGTGCGGTGTGTATATAAGTGTATCACTCCGGTGTCCCTGTGTTTAGGAGATCAGACTGTGAGGTGTGTATATAAGTGTATCACCCTGGTGTCCCTGTGTTTAGGAGATCAGACTGTGTGGTGTGTATATAAGTGTATCACCCTGGTGTCCCTGTGTTTAGGAGATCAGACTGTGTGGTGTGTATATAAGTGTATCAGCCTGGTGTCCCTGTGTTTAGGAGATCAGACTGTGAGGTGTGTATAGAAGTGTATCACCCTGGTGTCCCTGTGTTTAGGAGATCAGACTGTGTGGTGTGTATAGAAGTGTATCACCCTGGTGTCCCTGTGTTTAGGAGATCAGACTGTGTTGTGTGTATATAAGTGTATCACCCTGGTGTCCCTGTGTTTAGGAGATCAGACTGTGAGGTGTGTATATAAGTGTATCACCCTGGTGTCCGTGTGTTTAGGAGATCAGACTGTGTGGTGTGTATAGAAGTGTATCACCCTGGTGTCCCTGTGTTTAGGAGATCAGACTGTGTGGTGTGTATAGAAGTGTATCACCCTGGTGTCCCTGTGTTTAGGAGATCAGACTGTGTGGTGTGTATAGAAGTGTATCACCCTGGTGTCCCTGTGTTTAGGAGATCAGACTGTGTGGTGTGTATAGAAGTGTATCACCCTGGTGTCCCTGTGTTTAGGAGATCAGACTGTGTGGTGTGTATAGAAGTGTATCACCCTGGTGTCCCTGTGTTTAGGAGATCAGACTGTGTGGTGTGTATAGAAGTGTATCACCCTGGTGTCCCTGTGTTTAGGAGATCAGACTGTGTGGTGTGTATATAAGTGTAGCACCCTGGTGTCCCTGTGTTTAGGAGATCAGACTGTGTGGTGTGTATATAAGTGTATCACCCTGGTGTCCCTGTGTTTAGGAGATCAGACTGTGTGGTGTGTATAGAAGTGTATCACTCTGGTGTCCCTGTGTTTAGGAGATCAGACTGTGTGGTGTGTATATAAGAGTATCACCCTGGTGTCCCTGTGTTTAGGAGATCAGACTGTGTGGTGTGTATATAAGTGTATCACCCTGGTGTCCCTGTGTTTAGGAGATCATACTGTGTGGTGTGTATAGAAGTGTATCACCCTGGTGTCCCTGTGTTTAGGAGATCAGACTGTGTGGTGTGCATAGAAGTGTATCACCCTGGTGTCCCTGTGTTTAGGAGATCAGACTGTGTGGTGTGTATAGAAGTGTATCACCCTGGTGTCCCTGTGTTTAGGAGATCAGACTGTGTGGTGTGTATATAAGTGTAGCACCCTGGTGTCCCTGTGTTTAGGAGATCAGACTGTGTGGTGTGTATAGAAGTGTATCACCCTGGTGTCCCTGTGTTTAGGAGATCAGACTGTGTGGTGTGTATATGAGTGTATCACCCTGGTGTCCCTGTGTTTAGGAGATCAGACTGTGCGGTGTGTATATAAGTGTATCACTCCGGTGTCCCTGTGTTTAGGAGATCAGACTGTGTGGTGTGTATATAAGTGTATCACACTGGTGTCCCTGTGTTTAGGAGATCAGACTGTGCGGTGTGTATATAAGTGTATCACTCCGGTGTCCCTGTGTTTAGGAGATCAGACTGTGAGGTGTGTATATAAGTGTATCACCCTGGTGTCCCTGTGTTTAGGAGATCAGACTGTGTGGTGTGTATATAAGTGTATCACCCTGGTGTCCCTGTGTTTAGGAGATCAGACTGTGTGGTGTGTATATAAGTGTATCAGCCTGGTGTCCCTGTGTTTAGGAGATCAGACTGTGAGGTGTGTATAGAAGTGTATCACCCTGGTGTCCCTGTGTTTAGGAGATCAGACTGTGTGGTGTGTATAGAAGTGTATCACCCTGGTGTCCCTGTGTTTAGGAGATCAGACTGTGTTGTGTGTATATAAGTGTATCACCCTGGTGTCCCTGTGTTTAGGAGATCAGACTGTGAGGTGTGTATATAAGTGTATCACCCTGGTGTCCGTGTGTTTAGGAGATCAGACTGTGTGGTGTGTATAGAAGTGTATCACCCTGGTGTCCCTGTGTTTAGGAGATCAGACTGTGTGGTGTGTATAGAAGTGTATCACCCTGGTGTCCCTGTGTTTAGGAGATCAGACTGTGTGGTGTGTATAGAAGTGTATCACCCTGGTGTCCCTGTGTTTAGGAGATCAGACTGTGTGGTGTGTATAGAAGTGTATCACCCTGGTGTCCCTGTGTTTAGGAGATCAGACTGTGTGGTGTGTATAGAAGTGTATCACCCTGGTGTCCCTGTGTTTAGGAGATCAGACTGTGTGGTGTGTATAGAAGTGTATCACCCTGGTGTCCCTGTGTTTAGGAGATCAGACTGTGTGGTGTGTATATAAGTGTAGCACCCTGGTGTCCCTGTGTTTAGGAGATCAGACTGTGTGGTGTGTATATAAGTGTATCACCCTGGTGTCCCTGTGTTTAGGAGATCAGACTGTGTGGTGTGTATAGAAGTGTATCACTCTGGTGTCCCTGTGTTTAGGAGATCAGACTGTGTGGTGTGTATATAAGAGTATCACCCTGGTGTCCCTGTGTTTAGGAGATCAGACTGTGTGGTGTGTATATAAGTGTATCACCCTGGTGTCCCTGTGTTTAGGAGATCATACTGTGTGGTGTGTATAGAAGTGTATCACCCTGGTGTCCCTGTGTTTAGGAGATCAGACTGTGTGGTGTGCATAGAAGTGTATCACCCTGGTGTCCCTGTGTTTAGGAGATCAGACTGTGTGGTGTGTATAGAAGTGTATCACCCTGTTGTCCCTGTGTTTAGGAGATCAGACTGTGTGGTGTGTATATAAGTGTAGCACCCTGGTGTCCCTGTGTTTAGGAGATCAGACTGTGTGGTGTGTATAGAAGTGTATCACCCTGGTGTCCCTGTGTTTAGGAGATCAGACTGTGTGGTGTGTATAGAAGTGTATCACCCTGGTGTCCCTGTGTTTAGGAGATAAGACTGTGTGGTGTGTATAGAAGTGTATCACCCTGGTGTCCCTGTGTTTAGGAGATCAGACTGTGTGGTGTGTATAGAAGTGTATCACCCTGGTGTCCCTGTGTTTAGGAGATCAGACTGTGTGGTGTGTATAGAAGTGTATCACCCTGGTGTCCCTGTGTTTAGGAGATCAGACTGTGTGGTGTGTATAGAAGTGTATCACCCTGGTGTCCCTGTGTTTAGGAGATCAGACTGTGTGGTGTGTATAGAAGTGTATCACCCTGGTGTCCCTGTGTTTAGGAGATCAGACTGTGTGGTGTGTATAGAAGTGTATCACCCTGGTGTCCCTGTATTTAGGACATCATACTGTGTGATGTGTATATAAATGTATCATCCTGGTGTCCCTGTGTTTAGGAGATCAGACTGTGTGGTGTGTATATAAGTATATCACCCTGGTGTCCCTGTGTTTAGGAGATCAGACTGTGCGGTGTGTATATAAGTGTATCACCCTGGTGTCCCTGTGTTTAGGAGATCAGACTGTGTGGTGTGTATAGAAATGTATCACCCTGGTGTCCCTGTGTGTAGGAGATCAGACTGTGTGGTGTGTATAGAAGTGTATCACCCTGGTGTCCCTGTGTTTAGGAGATCAGACTGTGTGGTGTGTGTATATAAGTGTATCACCCTGGTGTCCCTGTGTTTAGGAGATCTGACTGTGTGTTGTGTATATAAGTGTATCACCCTGGTGTCCCTGTGTTTAGGAGATCAGACTGTATGGTGTGTATATAAGTGTATCACCCTGGTGTCCCTGTGTTTAGGAGATCAGACTGTTTGATGTGTATAGAAGTGTATCACCCTGGTGTCCTTGTGTTTAGGAGATCAGACTCTGTGGTGTGTATATAAGTGTATCACCCTGGTGTCCCTGTCTGTAGGAGATCAGACTGTGTGGTGTGTATATAAGTGTATCACCCTGGTGTCCCTGTGTTTAGGAGATCAGACTGTGTGGTGTGTATATAAGTGTATCACCCTGATGTCCCTGTGTTTAGGAGATCAGACTGTGTGGTGAGTATAGAAGTGTATCACCCCGGTGTCCCTGTGTTTAGGAGATCAGACTGTGAGGTGTGTGTATAAGTGTATCACCCCGGTGTCCCTGTGTTTAGGAGATTAGACTGTGTGGTGTGTATATAAGTGTATCACCCTGGTGTCCCTGTGTTTAGGAGATCAGACTGTGTGGTGTGTATAGAAGTGTATCACCCTGGTGTCTCTGTGTTTAGATCAGACTGTGTGGTGTGTATATAAGTGTATCACCCTGGTGTCCCTGTGTTTAGGAGATCAGACTGTATGGTGTGTATATAAGTGTATCACCCTGGTGTCCCTGTGTTTAGGAGATCAGACTGTGTGATGTGTATAGAAGTGTATCACCCTGGTGTCCTTGTGTTTAGGAGATCAGACTCTGTGGTGTGTATATAAGTGTATCACCCTGGTGTCCCTGTGTGTAGGAGATCAGACTGTGTGGTGTGTATATAAGTGTATCACCCTGGTGTCCCTGTGTTTAGGAGATCAGACTGTGTGGTGTGTATATAAGTGTATCACCCTGGTGTCCCTGTGTTTAGGAGATCACACTGTGTGGTGTGTATAGAAGTGTATCACCCTGGTGTCCCTGTGTTTAGGAGATCAGACTGTGTGGTGTGTATATAAGTGTATCACCCTGGTGTCCCTGTGTTTAGGAGATCACACTGTGTGGTGTGTATAGAAGTGTATCACAATGCCAACAGCAATAGAAATCACATTAATGTTTGTACAGACTTCAGTATATGGTTTATAAATTAGTCTGTGTAAGTAAAATAATTTGATTTTACTCTAAATCATTTATTCCGTAACACAAAGGGGCATCAGTGGGTCATGAAACAACCTAGAAATTCTCGGTAACGGCCAGCCCACCAGGCACGCCCCCAGCAACATCTCCTAAAATACAAATGTCCCTCTTTGGCTATTTGAAATGTTGGGAGGTATGTCAGAGGCAGGTGGTTCTACTGACCACATCGGACACCCAGTCTGCACTTGTCCTGTGCTGTAAATAAAACATAAAATTAACAGTAAAACCATATTCATCAAGCTGTAAAGGTTCTCATCAGGAGGAAACCAACTGCACCTTAGGGCTGAAATGAAAATTCTGCAGATTGTCACTTATTTAAAGGAGAAGTAACAGCTGCTGATAATAATGTCTCACTTACCTTACTATTGCTACAAAATCCTAATGGCCCTTATGATGTTTGTCCCTGTGCCATGATTCAAGAGATAACGTGCTGTATGTCACTTCCACAGAGGCGGACATGACAGGCACTGGCTAACAGGGGAGGGCTGGCATCTCGCAGCCCAGGGGGCAAATATAATCGAGTGGCCCCTTTCTATTATCGAGCGAGTCCAGTGTCCCAACCTGCCCCCTTTTCTTAATTTTAAAATTGGCATTAACGTTGCAAAGTCAGGGAAGTGATGTCATGTTGCTTACAGTTAAAACAGGGATGCACTACTGATACTATAGAGATTATAATTTAAAGGGATAGTAATACTTCGTTTTAACTTTATTTTATTTTGTAGGCATTAAAAAAACATGAAGAACGATATAAGTCTTATCTCTCAAACCTTTATGGATATTCACAAGCAAAGTTTCCCCTCTCGTCCCCTTTTACCTAGTGTAAGCCATCTCTTCTCAGATGTGGAATCCAGCCCATAGACCAGACATATAACAGCAGGGGACAATCTTCTTCCTATGAGAACAATGAAAGCCCTGCCCCCCTTGACAAGTTTTTCAGGTTTTTCCCTTATCTTAATTGAAGATTGTCCCTCTCTGCAGTCTACCTGGGCACCTCCCTTCTGATCTGGTTGAACAGGGGGGGGGGGATACTTTGTTTGTGAATATCTCATAAACCATAAAGGTTTGAGAGATAAGACTTATATCATTCTTCTTTTTTTTTTTAATGCCTACAAAATAAAATAAAGTTAAAACGAAGTATTACTATCCCTTTAAGTAAAGCTACACTAGAGATACCATAGAGCTTACAAGGGAAATGGGTTAAACTCCACGTGGATTGTAGCTCTGTGGTATCACTAATATAGCCCCATTTACAGCAGCGATGGGAGACTGAGTGAGGCAGTACTAGATATGTGACCTCCTGCCCCCCCCAGTCCAGCCCTCTCCTGCTGGCTGTTTTTTTAAACTGAAGCAGATAGAGTGCATAACCATAGCTGGGTGCTCTCTGGAATTGCCCCGGAGACACTGGATTTTGCGGGTAATTACCCGGTCTCTAGGCAGAGGCTGATTTTCCAAATGTGGATGAGTTCCTACTAATACTCTGCTCACTTCTCCTCCTTCCCCGTCTGTTCCTCCCACTTCCCGCCCACTTCTCCTCCTTTCCAGTCTGTCCCTCCAACTCCCTGCCCACTTCTCCTCCTTTCCAGTCTGTCCCTCCAACTCCCTGCCCACTTCTCCTCCTTTCCAGTCTGTTCCTCCCACTCCCCGCCCACTTCTTCTTTCCAGTTTGTTCCTCCCACTCCACGCCCACTTCTTCTTTCCAGTTTGTTCCTCCCACTCCCCGCCCCCTTCCCCTCCTTTCCAGCCTGTTCCTCCCACTCCCCGTCACCTTCTCCTCCTTTCCAGTCTGTTCCTCCTACTCCCCGCCCACTTCTCCTCCTTCCCATTCTGTTCCTCCCACTCCCCACCCACTTCTGCTCCTCCCACTCTCCGCCCACTTCTCCTCATTTCCAGTCTGTTCCTCCCACTCCCCGTCACCTTCTCCTCCTTTCCAGTCTGTTCCTCCTACTCCCCGCCCACTTCTCCTCCTTCCCATTCTGTTCCTCCCACTCCCCACCCACTTCTGCTCCTCCCACTCCCTGCCCACTTATCCTCCTTTCCAGTCTGTTCCTCCCACTCCCCGCCCACTTCTCCTCCTTTCCAGTCTGTTCCTCCCACTTCCCGCCCACTTCTCCTCCTTTCCAGTCTGTTTCTCCCACTCCCCACCCACTTCTCCTCCTTTCCAGTCTGTTCCTCCCACTCCCCACCCATTTCTCCTTCCCACCCTGTTCCTGCCACTCCCCACCAACTTCTCCTGCTTCCCAGTCTGTTCCTCCCAGTCCCCACCAAATACTCCTCCTTTCCAGTCTGTTCCTCCCACTCCCCACCCACTTCTCCTCCTTTCCAGTCTGTTCCTCCCACTCCCCGCCCACTTCTCCTTCCCCAGCCGATTCCTCCTACTTTTTCTACATTTTTAAGCACCACCCAAGTCATGACTAAGCCACACCTCTTTTTTACACAAATCATGTTGTTTATCTCCCCCTGCAGCACCACAAGAAAACGTTCCCAGGTATGTGCATGAACAAGCCAATAAATTATGTGAGAGGCTCTGAGCACGAACAAAAAGCACAATGGCCTGTTCTCCGGCTAGTCACCGCTCAAGAGCATCACATTTTAGCTCTCTAGTGTCATTAGAGAGGAGAAATTTCCACATACATATTAGACTAATCCCGCCCATAAGGGTGGTCCAGTACCAAAATGATGGGCAAGTCCCCTATGCGCGGGAAAAACCAGCTAACCCCAGACGTACATATCGGCCTTATTTGGGCCTCGTCAGTGAGGTGCAGCTGGCTTCCCTAGGCACTGAGAGCAAGGGGTCTACGTCTGGATTACCCTTTACACTTAGGGAGAGACCCTAAGTGTTTTGCAAAAACAAGCTAAAAATGATGTGAGAGGCTCTGACCACAAACAAAAGCACAATGGCCTGTTCTCCGGCTAGTCACCGCTCAAGAGCATCACATTTTAGCTCTCTAGTGCCATTACAAAGGATAAATTTCCACATACATATTAGACTAATCCCGCCCATAAGGACGGTGCAGTACCAAAATGATGGGCAAGTCCCCTCTGCGCGGAAAAACCAGCTAACCCCAGACATACTTTTCGGCCTTATTTGGGCCTCGTCAGTGAGATGCAGCTGGCTTCCCTAGGCACTGAGAGCAAGGGGTCCACGTCTGGATTACCCTTTACACTTAGGGAGAGACCCTAAGTGTTTCGCAAAAACAATGTGAGAGGCTCTGAGCACGAACAAAAGCACAATGGCCTGTTCTCCGGCTAATCACCGCTCAAGAGCATCACATTTTAGCTCTCTAGTGCCACTACAGAGGAGAAATTTCCACATACATATTAGACTAATCCCGCCCATAAGGGTGGTCTAGTACCAAAATGATGGGTAAGTCCCCTCTGCGCGGAAAAACCAGCTAACCCCAGATGTGCATTTCGGCCTTATATGAGCCTTGTCAGTGAGGTGCAGCTGGCTTCCCTGGGCACTGAGAGCAAGGGGTCCACATCTGGCTTACCCTTTACACTTAGGGAGAGACCCTACACCATCTATTGGCTTGTTTCTACGACACTTAGGGTCTCTCCCTAAGTGTAAAGGGTAATCCAGACGTGGACCTCTTGCTCTCAGTGCCTAGGGAAGCCAGCTGCACTTCACTGTTGAGGACCAAATAAGACTGAAACGTATGTCTGGGGTTAGCTGTTTTTTTTCTGTGCGGAGGGGACTTGCCCATCATTTTGGTACTGGACCGCCCTTATGGGTGGGATTAGTCTAATATGTATGTGGAAATTTCTCCTCTGTAATGGCACTAGAGAGCTAAAATGTGATGCTCTTGAGCGGTGACTAGCCGGAGAACAGGCCATTGTGCTTTTGTTCATGCTCAGAGCCTCTCACATCATTTATTGGCAGGTATGTGCATGAGCCTAATTAACCTCTTAAGCACCAGAGGGGTGCACAACACATTGCCTGGTCTTCAAATTTTTAAGATTACCATGTGCAGTGGGCAGACCTTGGGGGGGATGTACTAAGGCATAATAAGGAGGTGATAACTTCTCCAGTGATAGCCATACCTGGGAACTTTTTCTTCTAGATATTCCAGAGGGGGCTCATGTAGTGCCGCTGGGGGATATAAATGACGTGATTCGAAATCACAAATGGGTGGGGCTTAATGGAATGTGCAATGAAGTGGGTGGGAAGTAGGTGGGAAGTGGGCAGAACAGGGTAGGAAGGAGGAAAAGTGGGCGGGAAGTGGGATCAACAAGGTGGGAAGGAAGAGAAGTGGGTGGACATGGTGAGGAGGAGAAGTGGGTGGGAAGTGGGATCAACAAAGTGGGAAGGAGGAGAAGTGGGTGGGAAGTGGGATCAACAAAGTGGGAAGGAGGAGAAGTGGGTGGGAAGTGGGAGGAACAGGGTGGGAAGGAGGAGAAGTGGGAGGGAAGTGGGAGTAGCAGGGTGGGAAGGAGGAAAAGTGGGAGGGAAGTGGGAGGAACAGGGTGGGAAGGAGAAGAAGTGGGAGGAACAGGGTGTGAAGGAGGGGAAGTGGGAGGAACAGGGTGGGAAGGAGAAGAAGTGGGAGGAACAGGGTGTGAAGGAGGAGAAGTGGGAGGAACAGGATGTGAAGGAGGAGAAGTGGGAGAAACAGGGTGGTAAGGAGGAGAAGTGGGAGGGATGTGGGAGGAACAGGGCAGGAAAAAGGAGAAGTGGGTGTGAAATGGGAGGAACATGGTGGGAAGGAGAAGTGGGCAAAGTTTCATAAGAATCTATCCACCACTGGAAAATAAGCCTCTGCGTCTGGAGACCCAGTAATTCACTGCAAAAACTGTAGTCTCCGGGGCAAATCTGGAGAGTTCCCAGGTTTGGTGCTATCACTTTTCCAGTTCCTATGTTATTCTATGGAGCCTATGTACTAAGATTTCCCCAACTTTGAAGATGTTAGTACATAGGCTCCACAGAATAACATAGGAACTGGAGAAATTATATCACTGGAGAAGTCATCTCCATGTTATCACCTCTTTATCACACCCTTAGTGCATAACCCCCTTTGTGTCCCTGCCCACTTCTCCTCCTTTCCAGTCTGTTCCTCCCACTCCCCGCCCACTTCTTCTTTCCAGTTTGTTCCTCCCACTCCCCGCCCACTTCTTCTTTCCAGTTTGTTCCTCCCACTCCCCGCCCCCTTCCCCTCCTTTCCAGCCTGTTCCTCCCACTCCCCGTCACCTTCTCCTCCTTTCCAGTCTGTTCCTCCTACTCCCCGCCCACTTCTCCTCCTTCCCATTCTGTTCCTCCCACTCCCCACCCACTTCTGCTCCTCCCACTCTCCGCCCACTTCTCCTCATTTCCAGTCTGTTCCTCCCACTCCCCGTCACCTTCTCCTCCTTTCCAGTCTGTTCCTCCTACTCCCCGCCCACTTCTCCTCCTTCCCATTCTGTTCCTCCCACTCCCCACCCACTTCTGCTCCTCCCACTCCCTGCCCACTTATCCTCCTTTCCAGTCTGTTCCTCCCACTCCCCGCCCACTTCTCCTCCTTTCCAGTCTGTTCCTCCCACTTCCCGCCCACTTCTCCTCCTTTCCAGTCTGTTTCTCCCACTCCCCACCCACTTCTCCTCCTTTCCAGTCTGTTCCTCCCACTCCCCACCCATTTCTCCTTCCCACCCTGTTCCTGCCACTCCCCACCAACTTCTCCTGCTTCCCAGTCTGTTCCTCCCAGTCCCCACCAAATACTCCTCCTTTCCAGTCTGTTCCTCCCACTCCCCACCCACTTCTCCTCCTTTCCAGTCTGTTCCTCCCACTCCCCGCCCACTTCTCCTTCCCCAGCCGATTCCTCCTACTTTTTCTACATTTTTAAGCACCACCCAAGTCATGACTAAGCCACACCTCTTTTTTACACAAATCATGTTGTTTATCTCCCCCTGCAGCACCACAAGAAAACGTTCCCAGGTATGTGCATGAACAAGCCAATAAATTATGTGAGAGGCTCTGAGCACGAACAAAAAGCACAATGGCCTGTTCTCCGGCTAGTCACCGCTCAAGAGCATCACATTTTAGCTCTCTAGTGTCATTAGAGAGGAGAAATTTCCACATACATATTAGACTAATCCCGCCCATAAGGGTGGTCCAGTACCAAAATGATGGGCAAGTCCCCTATGCGCGGAAAAACCAGCTAACCCCAGACGTACATATCGGCCTTATTTGGGCCTCGTCAGTGAGGTGCAGCTGGCTTCCCTAGGCACTGAGAGCAAGGGGTCTACGTCTGGATTACCCTTTACACTTAGGGAGAGACCCTAAGTGTTTTGCAAAAACAAGCTAAAAATGATGTGAGAGGCTCTGACCACAAACAAAAGCACAATGGCCTGTTCTCCGGCTAGTCACCGCTCAAGAGCATCACATTTTAGCTCTCTAGTGCCATTACAAAGGATAAATTTCCACATACATATTAGACTAATCCCGCCCATAAGGACGGTGCAGTACCAAAATGATGGGCAAGTCCCCTCTGCGCGGAAAAACCAGCTAACCCCAGACATACTTTTCGGCCTTATTTGGGCCTCGTCAGTGAGATGCAGCTGGCTTCCCTAGGCACTGAGAGCAAGGGGTCCACGTCTGGATTACCCTTTACACTTAGGGAGAGACCCTAAGTGTTTCGCAAAAACAATGTGAGAGGCTCTGAGCACGAACAAAAGCACAATGGCCTGTTCTCCGGCTAATCACCGCTCAAGAGCATCACATTTTAGCTCTCTAGTGCCATTACAGAGGAGAAATTTCCACATACATATTAGACTAATCCCGCCCATAAGGGTGGTCTAGTACCAAAATGATGGGTAAGTCCCCTCTGCGCGGAAAAAACAGCTAACCCCAGATGTGCATTTCGGCCTTATATGAGCCTTGTCAGTGAGGTGCAGCTGGCTTCCCTGGGCACTGAGAGCAAGGGGTCCACATCTGGCTTACCCTTTACACTTAGGGAGAGACCCTACACCATCTATTGGCTTGTTCCTACGACACTTAGGGTCTCTCCCTAAGTGTAAAGGGTAATCCAGACGTGGACCTCTTGCTCTCAGTGCCTAGGGAAGCCAGCTGCACTTCACTGTCGAGGACCAAATAAGACTGAAACGTATGTCTGGGGTTAGCTGTTTTTTTCTGTGCAGAGGGGACTTGCCCATCATTTTGGTACTGGACCGCCCTTATGGGTGGGATTAGTCTAATATGTATGTGGAAATTTCTCCTCTGTAATGGCACTAGAGAGCTAAAATGTGATGCTCTTGAGCGGTGACTAGCCGGAGAACAGGCCATTGTGCTTTTGTTCATGCTCAGAGCCTCTCACATCATTTATTGGCAGGTATGTGCATGAGCCTAATTAACCTCTTAAGCACCAGAGGGGTGCACAACACATTGCCTGGTCTTCAAATTTTTAAGATTACCATGTGCAGTGGGCAGACCTTGGGGGGGATGTACTAAGGCATAATAAGGAGGTGATAACTTCTCCAGTGATAGCCATACCTGGGAACTTTTTCTTCTAGATATTCCAGAGGGGGCTCATGTAGTGCCGCTGGGGGATATAAATGACGTGATTCGAAATCACAAATGGGTGGGGCTTAATGGAATGTGCAATGAAGTGGGTGGGAAGTAGGTGGGAAGTGGGCAGAACAGGGTAGGAAGGAGGAAAAGTGGGCGGGAAGTGGGATCAACAAGGTGGGAAGGAAGAGAAGTGGGTGGACATGGTGAGGAGGAGAAGTGGGTGGGAAGTGGGATCAACAAAGTGGGAAGGAGGAGAAGTGGGTGGGAAGTGGGATCAACAAAGTGGGAAGGAGGAGAAGTGGGTGGGAAGTGGGAGGAACAGGGTGGGAAGGAGGAGAAGTGGGAGGGAAGTGGGAGGAACAGGGTGGGAAGGAGGAGAAGTGGGAGGGAAGTGGGAGTAGCAGGGTGGGAAGGAGGAAAAGTGGGAGGGAAGTGGGAGGAACAGGGTGGGAAGTGGGAGGAACAGGGTGGGAAGGAGGAGAAGTGGGAGGGAAGTGGGAGGAACAGGGTGGGAAGGAGGAGAAGTGGGAGGGAAGTGGGAGTAGCAGGGTGGGAAGGAGGAAAAGTGGGAGGGAAGTGGGAGGAACAGGGTGGGAAGGAGAAGAAGTGGGAGGAACAGGGTGTGAAGGAGGGGAAGTGGGAGGAACAGGGTGGGAAGGAGAAGAAGTGGGAGGAACAGGGTGTGAAGGAGGAGAAGTGGGAGGAACAGGATGTGAAGGAGGAGAAGTGGGAGAAACAGGGTGGTAAGGAGGAGAAGTGGGAGGGATGTGGGAGGAACAGGGCAGGAAAAAGGAGAAGTGGGTGTGAAATGGGAGGAACATGGTGGGAAGGAGAAGTGGGCAAAGTTTCATAAGAATCTATCCACCACTGGAAAATAAGCCTCTGCGTCTGGAGACCCAGTAATTCACTGCAAAAACTGTAGTCTCCGGGGCAAATCTGGAGAGTTCCCAGGTATGGTGCTATCACTTTTCCAGTTCCTATGTTATTCTATGGAGCCTATGTACTAAGATTTCCCCAACTTTGAAGATGTTAGTACATAGGCTCCACAGAATAACATAGGAACTGGAGAAATTATATCACTGGAGAAGTCATCTCCACGTTATCACCTCTTTATCACACCTTAGTGCATAACCCCCTTTGTGTCCTGTGGTCCTGGTCCATGGGCTGACATTCAAGACCGATAGAAGATGTTGGGGGAGACACACTAAGGCGTGATAAAGAGGTGATAAAGTGGAGATAATTTCTCCAGTGATATCACTTCTCAATTTCCTATATTATTCTACAGAGCCAATGCACTATGATCTCCAAAGTTGGAGAGATCTTAGTGCATTGGCCCCATAGAATAACATAGGAATTGGGGAAGTTATCACCTCTTTATCATATCTTAGTGTATCTCCCCCGTTATTTCTGGAACCAAAGAAGACATTTAGCATTAGGATTTCCTGGCCGGTGTAAGATAAGTGGGGGAATTATTAATAGGAATTGTCACAACCCTGTGATGTAGAAGCTCTGACTGTTAGAAATCTGTGGAATGTCAGACTGACTACCGCAGCCTCACAGTCTCCAGTTCTCATATTACTTACTGTAAAAGAACCCACAGCTCATTCATCAGGACAAGTAGCTGCAATTCTGGAGCAAAACAAGTGCATCGTAGTGAGTTGGAATCACAATTCTACAGATTTTCATTGGTTTTAAACAAGGATTTTAACCTTTTGAAAACTATAGTGATCTTCAACCCCCTTGTGAATCAAAATCAATGCCTCTCTAGAATTCTATGGCCGGGATTCATGAAGGTGCAAATGGCTTAATGCTCAAGAAAATCTGAGGATTTCTCTGTGCATTAAAGCGGAACTACCACCCAATAATAAGATAACATCACATCATTGCCCATCTGGCGACTAACTGTTCAGTAGCGCTAGTCGCCAGAATTCTTACCGGATTAAAGAGAAATCTCTATTCTTCATGGACTGACAGCAAGACTGAGTGCGGACATCTTGCCATAGTGACGTCCACGCGCCTGCGCTGTCAGTCCCAGCCGGGTCTAGGAGGAGTTGCTAGGAGCCATTTGGTTCCAGCTGGGACTGACAGCGCAGGTGAGTGGACATCACTAGGGCAAGATGTCCGAGCTCTGTCTTGCTGTCAGTCCATGAAGAATACAGATTTCTCTTTAATCCGGTAAGAATTCTGGCGACTAGCGCTACTAAGCAGTTAGTCGCCAAATGGGCAATGATGTGATGCTGTCTTATTC
The DNA here is from genome assembly GCA_037306005.1 of Rhinophrynus dorsalis. Lineage (NCBI taxonomy): Eukaryota > Metazoa > Chordata > Amphibia > Anura > Rhinophrynidae > Rhinophrynus > Rhinophrynus dorsalis. The sequence continues at coordinate 9,890,800 of CM074727.1, read as the reverse complement.
AGGACTTATAATTTTAAGTCATTTGCTATTAGCCAGACCTGAAAAGTTACTCGCCACTGCAAACCATAGCATACCCACCAGGGCTGAATTTCTACTCACCAGGGCTAAATTTTCACTTGCCATTGGCTAGTGGCGAGTGGAAATTTTGAGCCCTGATCTTATTATTGGGTGTTAATTCTGCTTTAACCATTCACCCATTCAGCAACTTACATATTGTATCTGGCTATTCTTCAATAAACGATGGCCAGATAGATCTGCAACTTTGATCCGCTAGCTTCAAGCTGGCGGATCCCATTCCAATGCATGGGGCGAACACACGCATACACATTTTCGCTTATGCGTAAGCGTGGTTTTTTTCCCGGACTGGCCAATTAAGCAATTTTTCCTGCTTCGCATGTGCAAAGCAGGGAATCACTCCAAATCACTGATGAATACCCGAATGTATCCATCAATGATCGTGGCGAAAAGCAGTGTATTTGATATGCTGCTTTTTCTGCAGTTTGTTGAATTCCGGCCAAAGGGTTAAAAAGGCCCTTTCAGATCAATGGACATTTTTATATTTCCCCCTAGGTGCAGCCAGCTTGCTCCAGTGTTCTTTCTGTTTTAACCCTTTGAGTGCCAGAGGGTTGTGCAACGCATTGCTTTTGCAATGCGTTGCATATCCCTCTGGTACACAAAGGGTTCATCTCTTCCACCTCTGCTACAAAGCCATCCCATGAAGTGACTACCCTATGTGTAATTACCTTGTTCCACCCATTTATTTCTGTAAAATACACCTAAATCTTATGTTTTCAAGACTGGATTTCCCATTAGAGAGATAGTAATACTTAAAATGACTACATATACATATATATATAGTAGGGTTTATCCCCCTGAGTAAACCCTGGATACTCTCACTGTTGAATAGTGTTTTATTCAACAGTTATTACCGCTCAAACTTGATTTTTTTTCTTAGGTGCAATATTTCAGTAGCCTGAAATTGTAGAGTGGCGCTGTTGCTACACCATACTATGGAGATTTATGATCAACTGAGCAGAGATGTCCATAGGATGGTGCAGCAACAGCGCCACTGTACAATTTCAGGCCACTGAGATATTGCACCTACGAAAAAAATTCAAGTTTGAGCTGCAATAACTTTTGAATAAAACACATTTCAGCAGTTGGAGTTCTATTGTTTTACATAGGATAAACCCTACAACATATTTTTGTTTTACATTTTAAGTATTACTATCCCTTTAAGCAGAGATAACTTCTCCATGTGATACACTCTCCAGTTCCTATGTTATTCTATGGGAGATCTTTAGATATAGACTACAGGGAGAGATGTACTAAGGTGTGATAAAGAAGAGATAACTTCTCCAGTGAGATAAACTCTCCAGTTCCTATGTTATTCTATAGGAGAGATTTAGTTGTAGACTACAGGGGAGATGTACTAAGGTGTGATAAAGAGGAGATAACTTCTCCAGTGAGATAAACTATCTAGATTTCTCAAGTTGGAGAGATGTTAGTGCACAAGCTCCATAGAATAACATAGGAACTGGAGAGTCTATCACATTGGAGCAGTTATCTCCTGTTTAAGGCACCTTAGTGCATATCCCCCTGCACTGAACTTTCTGGGCACCAGGTGGCAATGTAAAAAAAACCCCAACAGTGTAGGCAACTAAATAAAGTTCCAAATTTTGAGGGGCGGTTCTTCAGTTGTGCTGGGCACACCCACCTTCTGAATTGTGGGTGTGGTCAACGTAATCTCAGTATCAGTGCACCAGTTTATATACCCATTTACAGGCTATTACTTAACCCTCTTGGATGTCAGAGAGATCTCCAATGCGTTGCTTTGCAATGCATTGGAGATCTCTTTAGCAGCCAAGGGGTTAAAGCTTTTTTTGTTCTTGCTTGTTATAGACTAAGGGTATTTTATGCGCCAGGATTGGAGGCAGGGTCATGTGAGAAGTGGGTGTGCGGCCATGGGCAGTTCTAAAGACACCTAGAGTGCCTTGCCTATGGGTGCTTGGGATATAAATCTGGGCCTGAATAACTCTGCACCGAAACATCTTCCGGAAGTGGGCGTTCCATTGTTTTATGCAACAGGAAAAATGTACTACATATGTATAATTAATAATAATAATTAGGATGTGTCTTAGTAGTACTAGCAGTGTATATTATACCCTTTGGGTGCACACCTCTCTGGGACTCAAAGGGTTACAAACTGGCATCTAACCTCCCTGGTTGTTTCTGGTCCCTACAGAATGAAAGTCGATGCTTTTTCCAGTGTCAGTGATGCCACCTGTTATATCATCCTCGTTTGGTCTGCGTTTGGTCTGTGTGTATTTCATCCTGAAACAGGAGAAGAAAGAACATAATTCCTGGAATTCAGAACTAATGACACCCAGGAATAGCAGTAGCTAGTTGACCTGCTGGCTGGTTGGCTGATGGTGAGAGGTGATATCCAACTAGAACTGGAGAACCACAGATTGCCCAGTCCTGATCTACATGCGCATCCTGTTGTTTTGTTGTTGTTAAAATACCATACATTTCTCAGTTTCTCTCAATTCCCCTCCTATAATTACACCAATCAGTGAAGCCATAGCAGTAAATCTGAATCCACAGCACCCTCTACTGGTCAAACCCATACCAACAGCTGTTTGATGCACTGTACAAAAGAATAGATGCAATTCTGGGGTAAAGCAGCAGCATTTGGTGACTAATAAAAATGCCCAAAATCTCCATTGATTTAGATTTGGTTTGCCTGCAAATTGCTCCAGTTTTCATAGTGTATGTGGCAAAATCATACTGTCTCTTTGGGACAACACAGTGAAGAATATGCAGAAATACAAAAGTGGAGCAATTTGCAGGGAAACCACATGCACCTTAGGAGACAAATATTTTACTAATTTTAGCCCTTTGAGCAACAGAGGGGTATCCAACGCATTGGAATCATCATAAGACGAGAAAGTCACTTGGCTTCAGATATATATATACATACAGCATATCCACAGCATGCAGAGTGGTAAAACCATACCTCCCAAGAGTCCCTCATTAGAAGATACATTCCCTCGTTGAGATCCAAATCCTCCTGTCACTATTTCCTAACCTGGTGTCCCTGTGTTTAGGAGATCAGACTGTGTGGTGTGTATAGCAGTGTATCACCCTGGTGCCCCTGTGTTTAGGAGATCAGACTGTGTGGTTTTTGTATAAGTGTATCACATTGCTCCACAACAATAAAATTACATTAATGTTTACTTAAACTTCAGTATGTGTGTTTATAAATTAGTCTGTGTAATAAAATACTTTGGTCTTGTTCTGTATATCATTTATTCAGTGCCACAAAGAGCTGTTAATGGTTAATACTGTGTATTGCCCTGACCACCAGCCACACATCCCAGCATTTCACCTAAAACATGGTTTGAGAGATGGGAATGAGGGCAGTAAGTATTAATTGTACCTATAAATTTGCCTAGACGTTACTATCCCTTTAAACAAACATCAATGAGAGTTGTGTTGTGCTGAAGCAAAGTGATACACACACCACACAGTCTGATTTAGTAAAAGGAGGGACACCAGGGTTGGAAAGAGGGACAGGGGGATTTGGGTCTCAAAGAAGGACAGTTGAGAGGTATGTGAAGATTCACACCTCAAAAGCTGATCTCCTAAAAAGAGGGACACCAGGGTGGGAAAAAGGGACAGATGGATTTGGGTCTCGAAGAGGGACTGCCCAAAATATATTGGGATACTTAGGAGGTATGATATAAAATCACAGTTCTCAGCCCTCCTGGAACGCAAAGCTGCGTTGCGGTCCATACCACTACGTTCACCATACGGCTGCGCTACGTCTCATAGCAGTGGTGGAACGCAAATCGGCGCATGCGTAGTCAGAGCTCATCAACATGGAAGCCCTGCTGAAGAAGGAGCTGAACTCCTCAGTCGTAAAGCCGTCGGGCCACTCAGGGGGCGGCTGCATCAACCAGGGGCAGAGCTATGACACGGACATGGGCCGGCTCTTCGTGAAGATCAACCACAAGTCTGAGGTTTCACTGGCGCTGAGCTCTCCATTAGCCGGAGACACCTGCAGACATTTGTACTGCTCTACAGCGCATGTTGGAGCTCCAGAAATAAACATAAATAATATCAATACGCTAACATACTCTCCAACGTTACAAATGAAAAAGGAACACACAGCGCTATGATCTATAGATCTATGTATTACATATCCTTCTATCAGTTTCATAAAGCTCTATTTTATTTATCTCATATCTGTTTCACAGCTTGAGATCAATTTTATCTCATTTCTAAATCTGTCATCTATATATTTCATATAAATCTTTATTGTATCTGATTTCTATCTAATTACTCTATCTTGACTGCCTCATATCTGTCTGTGTATCTGTCAGTCTTGACTGTCTCCTATCTATCTATCTATCTATCTATCTCATATCTGTCTGTCTTGACTGTTTGCAATCTGTTTCATATCTATCTTGTTTGGAAATTTGGGGGGGGGGGGTTTGTACTCAGAAGTGGTCATAGACATAATATTGCATACACAGTATGTCTGCAGGGCTGGTGCAAAGATTTTTGCGAACCTAGGAAAAACCTCCTTTTGCCGCCCCCTTTGGCTAATCCCTCCCCTAGAATCCTGCCCCTTGTGCACCGCATTAGGTTCCAGAATTGGAACCCCTTCTGAGAAACCTCTGCAGTCTCCACCCGCCCTTGACAACGCCAATGGTGGCCTCACCTCAGTCAGGGTGCCGGCTCTGCAGAAGTACAAGTCCTACAGGGTATACTGATTAGATCAGCCCCTTGCTTCTGACTACCCGGGCAATGGGCATTCAGTCACTAAAATAGGATGGTCCATGGCATATGCTCTGCATGCCTGCAACGCCTCTTGAAGGTGGAAGGAGGAGGCTTTCTAGGCGCTCGCTCTTTTCAGAACGATGCCTCTCTCTTTTTCTCCTCATAGCCGCTGAGGTGCATGCAGCTCTGCTCTGCAAGGCTGCGCCCCTGTAGATGTGCGCCCTAGGCCGGCGCCTATCTTGCCTATAGGTGGCGCCGGCCCTGTATGTCTGTGACCATTTTTCTGCCTGACTTTCCCTCTGTTACCTTTAGAAAGAACTCATACATCCTGCTGTGAAATAAGATGCTAAATTATTGTGTATAAGGTACAAAACCATAAAAAAGTACTGTACCTGCTCTGCTAAAAATGTGCGGTTGGAGGCTATGCAATTGTGTGTCCTTCACTGACTTGTAGATAAATATAATTTTTTACTGCGATGCAGTGATTATTTATCCTGGTGTCTGCAGGTCTCTCTCTCTCTGTTTTAATTTTGCGTGTGCCAGAGGTATGTGGAACTTGCATACCCTCTGGCACACAAAGGGTTGCAAAATACTCTAGGCACTTCATGGGCTGTGGCTTTACCTGTAGAGCTTAGAAGTGTTAAAAGAGCTAGCTACAGGCAGAGTCTGGGAATGAATGTCTGGGACTCTAAGGGTTAAATAAGAAAACAAACTACAGGCAATGCTTGTGGAATGTTTATTCCTCTGGCACAGAAATGGTTAAAAAAAATCTCCAATGGCTTCATAACTCTCTGCTAACTGGCATATTTCTGTACTGTACATGGTATTGTCAGTGCTATTCTTTAGCTTCTTCCAGTCTAAAGCTCTGTTAAATACAAACTGCTCACTGTGCAGAATGCTGGGCTCTGTTCTCTGTAATCCACCCAGCAAATTCTACGTCCTACTGATGGAAAAAAGAAAGCTCATTTTTTGGTAGCTGCATGTTTATACACTTTTATAGAGGCCACTGGTATTTTAACCTTCTTGAATGCTATAGATGTACGTGTCTTTGTATCTATGTATCATTATTTATATAGCGCCATACATGTACACAGTGCTTAACAAAATTTTAAATAATATAATACAAAACTACAGAACTGGATTGAAGTGATAGTGATACTTCGTTTTATCTTCATTTTATTTTGTAGGCATTAAAAAAAAAACATGAAGAACGATATAAGTCTTATCTCTCAAACCTTTATGGTTTGAGAGATATCCACAAGCAAAGTTTCTCCTCCCGCCCCTTTTCCCTAGTGTAAGCCATCTCTTCTCAGATGTGGAATCCAGTCCATAGACCAGACAGATAACAGAAGGGGACAATCTTCTTCCTATGAGAACAATGAAAGCCCTGCCCCCCCTTGACAAGCTTTTCAGGTTTTTCCCTTATCTTAATTGAAGATTGTCCCTCTCTGCAATCTACCTGGGCACCTCCCTTCTGATCTGGCTGAGCAGTGTTACATCAGTAAAAGGGGCGGGAGGGGGATACTTTATCATTCAATTACTCTTGAACTACAACTCTGACAGAATTGGAATAACATTCTCCAAAGTCCAAATACTACGATGATTAATTAGAGCTGCTTTTATTATGAAACATTACTATCCCTTTAAAAGCATTATTTGTGGGGGAACATGCAGAAAGGGAATCATAGACTGGGATAGGGATTGGACTTACCGCTGGCACTCCTAAGGTTAAGTCCTGACCTTTTCTGAGTTCGTAATACAGGGGAGGAAAAAATGCCTGGAGAGCTAAAATTTCACTGCTGGCACCAATATTTTTTGAATATTTTATATAAGCCATGTACATACACCCCTTCACTGGCTTCTAAACCCCCAGTTAGCTCCTACAAATATTGTCCAATACTGAATAATATGATGTGATCTTCACTTATATTGTATACATTTACTAATACAAACTGTCCTGTGTATAATCCATAAGTGGAGGAATTCAGTGAGTCTGTTAACCACTTGCATGCTAGAGAGCGGTCTCCAACACATTGCGAAGCCTTATTGTACAAGCAGAGAATTTTTACAATTGCTTGCATGATACGCCAGCTATGTAAATTGTATATAACCCCACTTCATTTTTTTGGTGTTCCTCAGTGTTCGTTTAAATTTAAAGCAATGTGTTGGAGATGTCTTTATCATTCAAGGGGATTGAAAGTCCCATTTATATTATAGTAACAGTTGATGTGGCCAAAAAAAGGCATAAGTCTATCAAGTCTAACCCATTCCAAAACACCCCTGTCGATCCAGAGAGAAAAAAAAACCGAAGCCATTTCCAATTAAGCAACAAGTGGGTAAAAAAAAAAAATCCTTCCTGACTCCAAATGGCAGTCAGATATTTCCCTGGATCAACAACCTATCTGCATTAAAGCCATCTGTCTTAATTATCAATGTTGTCCTGTGCTAGATAGGTGTCCATTTCTTTTGTGAAAGCAGGTACAGTATCTGCAAGCACAGCATCCCGACTCAAAGAATCCCATAGCTTTACCACCCCTTACTGTAAAAAAAAATCCCTGCCTTTCTTTTAGGGATTCAATGGTACAGTTGTAGTCCCCTACAGCTGGGGATCCAGAAATTAACTACATGGGCAGTAAGGACTCTTCAAACTTAAAAAGAGGCTCTATAGAATAACATAAGAACTGGAAAGTGTATATCAGTGGGAATGTGTAGCTCCCATTTATCTTAGTGCATTTCCACTAAGGAGCCCAATTGTGCAGATGATGTCAGAGTCCATGAATCTCTCTTCATGTATGTATATCTTTATTTATATGGCATCACACAGTGTACACAGCACCTTACAATACACGTATGTTATTACAATAAATGAAAAGGGATAAAATAAGTGCCACATTCATAGAAACGATAGGAGAGAGATCCCTGCCCCAAGGAGCTTACAGTCTAAATGGGTAATAGGAGACAGACAGCAGGGTATGAGGGTGTCAAGTGCTGAGATTACAAGTGTTGAGTTTGGCCAAAGGTAGTGCATGTTCCTAGTGCTCCAGAAGATAAGATTTCAGGGTAGACTTAAAGACAGAGGGGGATTGTTCTAGACGCAGGGAGAGGGGGATGGAGTTCCACAGGTAGGGAGCGGAAAGCGAGAAAGGTTTGAGATGGGAGAGGGCAGAGGGTGTGGATGGTGTAACAAGAAGGGCGTTGTGTGCTGAGCGAAAGAGGCAGCCGGGTATATAAGAGGAGATGAGGGAAGAGATATAAGGAGGGGTAGCGGTGTGGGGAGCATTAGAGATAAGAAGGAGTTTTTAAGTGATGCGTTGCTGACATGACGTCAGATGTGAGAATTTTGGGGCGAGTGTGGTGGTTCATGCAGCCGAGTCTAAAACAGATTGCATTGGGGAAAGATGGGAAGCCAGTTAGTAGTTCCATGTAACATTGTGATCAGCTATTCCTGTTTGTCATTAGGCCAGGAAGATGTTCTTGGGTGAAATGGCAAGCCTGGAAGCCATCCTCCACACCAACACCGTGAAGGCCCCAAAACCCATCAAGGTTATTGACAATCCAGGAGGGGGAGCTATGCTGGTTATGGAGCATCTAGACATGAGAAGTCTAAACAGGTACAGGGATCAGAGCAGTCAGATCTTTCCTACAATAGGACCAGATGCTACACAAGATTTGCTAGCAAACTTTTTGACTTTATGGATTTCACAAGTGCAGAATATATAAAGTCAAATTGCCTCAATGTTTTATTTTTTTTTATACTCTTCACCTATTTTTTTGTACTTTTATCTCCATGACAGTTGTATGTTTTCATCTCTTTTTAGTGGATATTTTAATTTGTTCCTTATGGTGCAACTGGTTTGCAGCAGAATTTCTCCATTTTTGTTTTGGTACATTGTTAACAAATATGTTGTCTGTTTTTTTCTGCACCGTGAGGCTTTACTGCCACCTTGTGGCGCTTTCAGGTAAAGTCAAGGTTTTCCAATTCCCACAATTCATGGAAGCAGACCAGCCGAGCAATACATATCTAAACATGTTGCTTAGTGATATGTACGCCAGTTAATTATATTTTACTTAAGGGTTAGTAATGTCAAAAAAGAAAGTTTTTTGCATTTAGAAGAGCTTAAAAGGTTGAGCTGAATGTAAAAAAAACGTATCTTTCAAACACAGGCATTTAAAGTTCGATGTCTCCTGCTGACATCTGTAAAGCTGTCGCAGAAGATCTGTGTCGGTCGACACCGAGGCTCTGCAGCAGAGCCGCAATCATGTTATTGACAACGAATCCCTTCATTGGAATGGTCTAAAACGTGTGCTTGCAAACCAGGCACACATCGAACTTTAAATGCAGATATTTCTCAAACCATAGCGGTTTGAGAGATATGTTGTTTTGCATCTAGATCAACTTTTTAAGCTCTTCTAAATGCAAAAACCTTTTTTTTTTCATTACTAACCCTTTAACTCTTGAGTGCCAGACAGTTATGCGTTGCTTTTGCAAATTGTTGCACAATGTTTAGAGCTGAAAGGGTTATAGAGACTAATCCCTTTGTTTGGTAGATAATTCTCTAACATGTTATGTTGGGGACCTCTAGCATCCAAGGGGACAGTCTTGATGTGGGAGGGAACTCTTTGAAGACTAAATAACCCTAGTTTAAGGCAAGCAAAAGGATGTGAGAGACTCTGAGCATGAACAAAAGCAGTGTTGCCTGTTCTAAGGCTAGTCACTGCTCAAGAACATCACATTTTAGCTCTCTAGTGCCATTACAGAGGAGAGATTTCAACATACTTATTATACTAATCCCGCCCACCAGGGCAGTCCAGTTCCAAAACGATGGACAAGTTCCCTCTGAATGGGAAATACCAGCTAACCCCAGACATACGTTTCAGCCTTGTTTGGGCCTCATCAGTGAGATGCAGCTGGATTCCCTAGGCACAGAGAGCAAGGGGTCCACATCTGGATTACCCTTTACTCTTAGGGAGAGACCCTAAGAGAAACCAGCTGCACCTCACCGATGAGACTACAACAAGGGCGAAACGTACATCTGGGTTTAGCTGGTATTTCCTGTGCAGAGGGCACTTGCTAGTCATTTTGGAAGTAGACGGTTTACTTTTAAATGGTTGCACGCAAAAGAGTGAGAGACCATATGAAACAGTTACCATGTCATCATACTAAAAATGTCGACTTGAGAATCTCGCTCTGCATGTAAGCACAAGATTCTCACGTCGAATAGTAAAAGGTTGCATGCTGCCCCGGCTGTATCACATCATGCTGCCCCTGAGCTGTATCACATCATGCTACCCCGGCTGTATCACATCATGCTACCCCAGAGCTGTAATAATGTTACAATGTAATTTTCTTGTACTCCGTGCTGCCCCAGGGCTGTATTAATACGGTTCTATTACAGTTCCGGGGCAGCACGGAGCACAAGAAAATGACATTGTAAGTTTATTACAGCTCCGGTGCAGCATGATGTGATACAGCCGCGGCAGCATGTGTCACAGCTTACCTTGTTTCCAGCGCCACCGCTTCAGCGACACTCTGCGTCATTCCACGCGTCATCTACAGGCACGAGGCTTCAGAGTGAAGCAGGCCTCTGTTTTATGCCATTCTTCCTGTAGTCTTCTCCTACCTACTTCCTTCCTCTGGGCCTGCTCCTCCTACCTGCTTCCTGTGGAGGGGGTTTAAAGGGCAGCCTGAGTCTGACTCAGTTGCCCTTGCGTTGTTGTACAAAGCAGTTCTGTGTCCTTGGGCTCTGTGTATGACCTGGCTTGTCTGACCATCCAATCTGGTGCTGACCTGTGGCTCTGTCTGACTATTCTCCTGCCTTAGCCTTATAGTAGACACTCAATCTGGTGCAGACCTGTGGCTCTGGCTGACTACCTGAACTGTGTATGACCTGGCTTGTCAGACTACACTCTCTAGTGCTGACCTGTGGCTCTGTCTGACAATTCTCCTGCCTTATCCTTATAATAGACACTCAATCTGGTGCAGACCTGTGGCTCTGGCTGACTATCTGAACTGTGTATGACCTGGCTTGTCAGACTACCCTCTCTGGTGCTGACCTGTGGCTTTGTCTGACTACTCTCTTGTTATTCCCCTGTACCTAGCAGACACACAATTTGGTGCGGACCTGGGGCTCTAGTAGACTAGCTATTAAACTGACTGCAGGTGTGAGTCAAGCTTCTGCTTTCTCCATACTGACTGCAGGCTGAGTCAGGAATCCTCTGCTACATTTCTGACTGCAGGAGTGAGTCAGTTAGACCCCTCACTACGTCGGATCAAGATCCTGTGTTCCAGTTCCTGCTCCTGGTTCCTGCAGAGACTACCAGTGACTGAGGCCTAGTCTCCAGCAGTGTGGTCAAGTTTGGCAGCCTACTATTCCTGATAGCAGTGCTTGTTGGCTTGTGACTCTCTGCTTGTTCTTGCTATATTATGATTGTATACTACCTTACTTATATTTTAATAAATTGCATTTAACTCTACCATACTGACTCCTCAACATCTCTGGGGAAACAGTGACAGCATGCAACCTTTTACTATTCGACATGAGAATCTTGCGCTGTCATGCAGTGTGAGATTCTCATGTCGACATCTTTAGTTTGGTGACATGGTAACTGTTTCATATGGTTGCATGCTTTTCTGCATGCGACCTTTTAAAAGGATATCGAACTAGACCGCCTTTTTAGGCAGGATTAGGCTAATGTGTACGTGGAAATGTCTCCTCTGTAACGCCACTAGAGAGCTAAATTGTGATGCTCTGAGCGGTGACTAGCCAGAGAACAGGCAACATGCTTTTGTTCATACTTAGAGCCTCTCGCATCTCTTGGCTTGTTGTTTCCTAAGTTAAGGCAACATGCTGTCTTCTCTGTGCAGATTTCCATTCAGTCTGTGAAGTATGATTGATATTAATCTGCCCTCCCCTGATAAGAGCTTTTGAGAAAATAAGTATAGCTGGGGATGATTGAAGTTGTAGTCCAACAGCAGCTGGAGAGCCACATTTCCCATCCTAGCAATGAGCCATTTGAATCTGCTTCCTTTCAGACATTCAGCAAAGCTGGGAGATCAGCTGGCGGATCTTCACCTTCATAACCAGAGGCTGCGGGAGACACTAACCAAAGAAGGCGGGACTGTGGGTAAATCTAAAGGACACCACCGCAATAACAGGATTAGTATAATGTCTTGTTCTCTAAGGATAGAGGCCGAGATAGGACTCACAACTCAAACTGCCCTCTGCTGTCCAGACGTTGGGCCATATGTACAAAGAAAAGTGGAGTAATTCTGGGGAAGACCATCTGCAAATATTCCCTGTTGATTTGAAATATTTTCTTAACTCAGTGAATGCTACAGAGGGGTTTAAAGGGATAGTAACACATAATATGTAAAAAATGTATATCTATATATTGTAGGGTTCATCCCCCTGAGTAAAACAAGGTAACGCCCACTGCTGAGAGGTGTTTTATCCAGAAGTTATTGCAGTTTAAATTGGAATTTGTGTAGGTGCAGTACCACAGTGGCCTGAAATAGTACAGTGGTGCTGTTAGTTGCCCACAAACCTCAATAGGCTGGTGTAGAAACAGCACCACTGTGCAATTTCTGAGATATTACACTTAAAAAATTCAAGTTTGAGCTGCAGTAATGTTTGTATGAAGCTTCTCTCAGCAGTGGGATTAACCCTTGTTTCACTCATAAGGCTAACCCCTACAATATATATTTTTTACATATAAGTGTTATCATCCATTTAATGTTCAATAAATAAATATAGAGGAAAATAGCTCCTCCGTTACTTTGTGAATATAGCATGTAATGTACTAGATGTTGATCATATGAGGCATGATTTTATCCCATCTGTGCTGAATTGTAGCAGACTTTTTTTTGTGACTCCTCAGGTAAAGGGACGGGGAAGTCGGACCTACAGTACATTGACAAGTTTGGTTTCCATACAGTAACCTGCTGCGGATACCTCCCACAGGTGAGAAAGTGAGACTCCAAGACCTTAAAGAGATAGTAGCATAGAATTTGACGGCAGATAAGAACCATTTGGCCCATCTAGTCTGCCTATTTTCCTACTGTAAAAACCTCAAACGTTATTTGGTGCTTAGTCTTTTCTTATATTAAGGACAGCCTTATGCCTATCCCATGCATGCTTAAAGAGATAGTAATACTTTGTTTTATCTTTATTTTATTTTGTAGGCATTAAAAAAACATGAAGAACGATATAAGTCTTAACTCTCAAACCTTTATGGTTTAAGAGATATTTACAAACAAAGTATCCCCTCCCGCCCCTTTTACCTAGTGTAATCATCTCTTCTCAGATGTGGAATCCAGTCCATAGACCAGACAGATAACAGCAGGGGACAATCTTCTTCCTATGAGAACAATGAAAGCCCTGCCCACCTTGACAAGTTTTTCAGGTTTTTCCCTTATCTTAATTGAAGATTGTCCCTCTCTGCAGTCTACCTGGGCACCTCCCTTCTGATCTGGCTGAGCAGTGTTACATCAGTAAAAGGGGCAGGAGGGGGATACTTTATCATTCGATTACTCTTGAACTACAACTCTGACAGAATTGAAATAACACTCTCCAAAGTCCAAATACTATGATGATTAATTACAGCTGCTTTTATTATGAAACATTACTGTCCCTTTGAATGGGGCTTTTAATCCCTTGAATGCTCATAGACGCTCATAAACACCATGCCTGTAGGAGCTCATAAACACCTTTGTGATATGCCACAGTAAGTGCCTTCCCCAGATAGCCAGTTCACCACCTGGGCATGCTGCACCAGGAGACAAGTAGGAGGGGGCCCATATGTCTCCTCCCCTTGTATCACCGATACAGTGTGGGTGAGCACTGAGCATGCTCCTGTATTTTATATCATGCCTCCTCCTCCTTCCAGCAGGGCTCTGCTTGTGATAATGATAACCAAGGCACTAACTGGACACACTGCAATGGGAACAAGGGGGGAGGAGGGGTCCATATTTCTCCTCCCCTTATATCACCGATGCAGTGTGGGTGAGCTCCTGTATTTTATCACTAAACTTCACGTCCGTGCATGGCTGTCACATTTCTGGTTGATAACTAGAGGTTGAATCGTAACCATTTTGAGAACCTTCTTACCTGTGGGTATGTCCCTGTGCCAGGTGAATGATTGGCAGGATGACTGGGTGACATTCTATGCCCGCCAGCGAATCCAGCCCCAGATGGACTTGATTGAAAAGTCGTCAGGAGACAGGGAGGCGAGAGAACTTTGGTCTCAGTTACAGGTGGGTAATTAAAACCAGAAATATTTAAATGTACGTCATTAGTTCGCCTTTACCCAAGTAAAAACAGAGCTGTACAGTATGGCTGAAGATGTGCAGACGTTTAATCTCTGAAATACTAGAGAGGTCGCCAACGCATCTCAAAGCATTGGCTACCTCTCTGGCACTCAAAGGGTTAATGTGTTGGATATCTTTCTGTGGCATTCAAGGTGTTTAAAGGGATAGTAATAGTTAAAATGTAAAACAAAAATATGTTGTAGGATTTATCCCCCTGAGTAAAACAAGAGTACTCCCACTGCTGTAAGGTGTTTCATTCAAAAGTTATTAATTTTCAAAGTTTATTTTTTTAGGTGCAATATCACAGTGGCCTGAAATTGTACAGTGGCGCTGTTGCTACACCGTCCTATGGAGATTTATGGTCCTGAGACCAGAGCTGTCCATAGGATCGTGTAGCAACAGCGCCACTGTACAATTTCAGGCCACTGTGATATTGCACCTAAAAAATTCAAGTTTGAGCTGCGATAAAATTTGACTAAAACACCTTTCAGCGGTGGGAGTATTCTTGTTTTACTCAGGGGGATAAACCCTACAACATATTTTTTTTTTACATTTTAAGTATTACTATCCCTTTAAAGGGATAGTAACACTTAATATGTATTAACCCTTTGAGTGCCAGAGGGGTACGCAATGCTTTGCAATGCGTTGCGTAACCCTCTGGCACTCAAAGGTTTAACATGCATATTGTACTCAGGAGGATAAACCCTACAACAAGAAAATTCCGACCGTTGAGCAGTGTTTTAGTCAAATTTTATTGCAGCTCAAACTTGAATTTTGTAGGTGCAGTATCTCAGCGGCCTGACATTTCCCAGTGGCTCTGTTTCTACACCATCCTATGGGAGTTTACGGGCAATTGACCAGAACTTTCCATAGGATGATTTAGCAACAGCGCCACTGTAAAATTTCAGTCCATTGCGAAATAGCACCTAAAAAAATATACGTTTGAGCTGAAATAACTTTTGAGTAAAACACGTCTCAGCAGAGGGAGTGCCCTTGTTTTACTTATTGAGATAAACCCATCAATATATATTTTATACATATTAAAGGGATAGTAATACTTAAAATGTAAAAAAAATATGTTGTAGGGTTTATTTCCCTGAATAAAAGGTGTTTTATTCAAAAGTTATTAATTTTCAAAGTTGAATTTTTTAGGTCAAATATCACAGTGGCCTGAAATTGTACAGTGGTGCTGTTGCTACACGATCCTATGGACAGCTCTGGTCCCAGGACCATAAATCTCCATAGGATGGTGTAGCAACAGCGCCACTGTACAATTTCAGGCCACTGTGATATTGTACCTAAAAAATTCAACTTTGAAAATTAATAACATTTGAATGAAACACCTTTCAGCAGTGGGAGTATTCTTGTTTTACTCAGGGGTATAAACCCTACAACATTTTTTTTTTACATTTTAAGTATTACTATCCCTTTAAGTGTTACTATCCCTTTAAGTGTTACTATCCCTTTGAAAGATAATGTTTTTTATGTAAAACTATATAATAAATATATAATATTAGTCCCTTACATCCCCGGTAAACCAGTAGTTATAAGATCCTTCAATCAAAAGCTATTACATCTCAAACTCTTTTTTTTTCCTAAGCTGTGGTAAATTTTTTAGATGACAAAGAAGGGTAATCCTGTAAAACACAAAAAGGAAACAAAGAGCAGGGGGGCGCCCCTAGTGTAATTCCACTTAGCACCGTAACTGCTGTGTCCTCTGAACAGACCACGCTGGAGCCAGATATCGGGTAACGGAGTGGCAACAGGCGCACTCCTTTTATTTATATTGGTGCACGTTGAGGAAGGAGTTAAGGCCACTATTGCCAGGGGTAATGGGGAGCTCCTACAGAGCGTGACCGGCCAGTCTCATGGCCCACTCTACTCTGCCAAGCGCGCGCTCTGAGGCGCTTCCTGTTTCCTCTCTCCAGCAGCCTCCATCTCATTGCCGGCTGGTTGCTAAGCAACCAGCCACCGATCACCCCCGGCAGCTCCAGGATAGGAGCGAACATCCCAGTAACCACCACCATATCACCCCCAGGTGGGCACTCACATAAACAATGGCCAAATTCTTGCTTATACAAGTATTGGCAGAAAAGCTTATAACAGACCCTCGCCTTCAGGCTGCTCCTCCTCCTCCAGGACTCACAAAAAACGGCAAAAAGATAGAGAGGGCTACACAAACAGTAAAAGCGCAAACCACCACAGGTATATCCTAGGACTATCTGATGTCAAAATAAGACCAATAGCATACAGGTACTCACAATTCCTGGATAGGCGCCCGATAGTGTAATATTGTAACAATTCTATCATAGAATGAATTTAAAATTTCATGATGATCAATATCAGCATGCGGAGAGTTCTTAGCCTCTGACTCCGCTCAGGGTCTTTCAGTTCCGTCTGGAGTTATCCGTAAGTCTCCACCAGGACTGATCCCTCTGGTGCTATATTCTAGGAGAATTTCTACCTCCTCTATGGGTCATAGGTGCAAAGAAATAGCGAAATAGCTTTTGGCGTTGGTAACTTTTCAAAGTACAGTATCGTTGGGATCATTAATATTTTCATTGTTGGTTGTTATTGGAAATATGTCGTTTGTCCCGACTGAAATTGTTGTATGTAACGACAAAAAATGTCTTAACTAATGACAAAAATGTCTTTAAAAATGTCTTAACTGACGACAAAAATTCTCACATTCAGAACACATTTACTCCACTTTTTTCTTAACGTACAAATTTTGTCTTTTGAAAGAAATTTTTTTGTCGATAGTTACGACAAATTTTCTTTTCATCTATACGACACTGGAGAATAGTTTTGCCATGCCCTTGCCCCGCCCCTTTGCCCATCAGTTCTGGAGTTGTGTCGTACACAACAGGCATTACTATTTTTTTGTTGTATACGCTATAGAAAATATGTCGTTCATGCACACAATTACTCATTTTTGTCTTTCACGCTTCCCTTCGGTGTGGTGTGAATTGCTTCTATTGTTACATCAAGCTCCAGGTTGCAGGCTCAGCAATACTACTACGGCAACCTCAGTCTAACACTAACCGGAGTTTGATGTAACAATAGAAGCCAGTCACAGCACACCGAAGGGAAGCGTGAAATCTCTCCCTGGAGCAGCTGGGAGGGAGATGGGAGGAGAATTAGGAAGTCAAAAAGGGTTATGACGGAGATTCAGCGTGCTTCATTATGCAGACTGGCACAGCTTGAAGATTAAATATCTTTAGAAGTACGTAAGTGAAAAAAACCATACATTTCCTACTTCCTGAATAATTAACCCTATGTTGAAACCTTTTTAAGGGGCGATAGTTCCACATTTCATGGAACATATGGAAGTCTTCTAACAGCCGATTATTTCTGTCCACAGCTCAAGATCCCAGCCTTGTTCTCTGGCATGGAGATTGCGCCAGCGCTTCTACACGGGGACCTGTGGGGTGGAAACGTGGCAGAGCTGGAATCCGGTCCTGTCCTGTTTGACCCGGCCTCCTTTTACGGCCACTCTGAATATGAGCTGGCAATTGCCGGCATGTTTGGAGGGTTCGGTGGATCCTTTTACTCTGCCTACCACGCCAAAATCCCCAAAGCCGCCGGGTTCGAGAAACGGCTGAAGCTCTATCAGCTGTTCCACTATCTGAACCACTGGAACCACTTTGGGAGCGGATATAGAGGCTCTTCCGTAGGCATCATGAAGAGCTTAGTAAAGTGATCGCCCAACTACTTTAACCCCTGCTAGAGACAGGGTTTCGTTATCACTCTTACCGTACAGATGACCAATCACTAAGGCAGCGGGTTTGTGGACTTTGTATTAAGAAAATCGTTAAAGGAAAACTAACGCCTAATAAGCATACCTGGGAACCTCAACTTCTTGTGCCCCCAAAGAGGGCTCATGTGCTGCGACAAGGGGGATTTAAATGAAGCAATTCTCACAATAAAGGGGGTGGGGCATAACCTGGTCTGCAGGGCTTATTGTACGTGTGTCAGAAATTGGGCAGAACAGGGTGAGAGGGAGGAGAAGTGGGTGGAAAGGAGGAGAAGTGGGCGGCAAGTGGGAGAAATGGTGGGAAGTAGGTGGAACAGGGTGAGAAGGAGGATAAGTGGGTGGAACAGGGTGAGAAGGAGAAGTGGGGGTGAAGTGGGTGTCACAGGGTGGGAGGGCGGGGAAGTGGGTGAAACAGGGTGGGATGGAGGAGAAGTGGGTGAAAAGTGGGTTGAACTGGGTGGGAAGAAGGAGAAGTGGGTGGAACAGGGTAGGAAGGAGGAGAAGTGGATGGAACAGGGTGGGAAGGAGGAGAAGTGGGAGGAACATGGTGGGAAGGAGGATAAGTGTTAGGAAGAGGGTGGGAAGGAGGAGAAGTGGGAGGAACAGGGTGCGAAGGAGGAGAAGTGGGTGGAAAATGGGAGGAACAGGGTGGGAAGGAGGAGAAGTGGGCAGGAAGTGGGAGGAACATGGTGGGAAGGAGGAGAAGTAGATGGTAAGTGGGTGGAACAGGGTGGGAAGGAGGAGAAGTGGGAGGAGCAGGGTGGGACGGAGGAGAAGTGGGAGGGGAGTGGGAGGAACAGGGTGAGAAGGAGGAGAAGTGGGAGGGAAGGAGGAGAAGTAGATGGTAAGTGGGTGGAACAGGGTGGGAAGGAGGAGAAGTGGGAGGAGCAGGGTGGGACGGAGGAGAAGTGGGCAGGAAGTGGGAAGGAACAGGGTGAGAAGGAGGAGAAGTGGGAGATAAAGTGGTCAGGAAGTGTGAGGAACAGGCTGAGAAGGAGGAGATGTAAGAGTAACGGGGTGGGAAGGAGGAGAAGAGGGAGGAAAGTGGGCAGAACAGGGTGGGAAGGAAGAGAAGTGGACAGGAAGTGGGCGGAACAGGGTGGGAAGGAGGAGAAGTGGGCGGAAAAGGGTGGAAAGGATGAGAAGTGGGCGGAGTTTCATAAGAAACTCATCACCACAGGATATTCAGTCTCTGTCCCCGGTAGACTCGGTAGCTAACACTAAAAACCGGAGTATCTGGGGCAGATCTGTGGAGTTCCCAGGTATGTTAATAAACTCACACTTGCCCAGAAATTCCTAATGGCCCCTATGAATTTTTGCCCTGTACCTTTGTTCAAGAGATAACCTCATCAAGGAATCCCAGATGTCACGATCATGGAGGCGAACATGACACTGGCAGAACCATAGGACATAAACTCCGCCCACTGCGTACAGTAATGTTTTGTGGCTCTTGTCTTCCATCTGCATCAGTTTGCAAGAAAGAAACGTAGCTCTGGTGGGCGGAGTTTGTGTCCAGGTAGCAACTGTCATGTCCGCCTCCATCAAGACATCCAGATGTTATCTCTTGAACAAAGACGCAAGGGTAAAATTCATAGAGGCCACGTGTATTTTCTGGCCATACCAAGATAGGCGTGGGGGTAATTATTATAAAGCGTTTGTGTTCCTTTACAGGTTCTGTGCCTCATAGTACAATAGCACTTTAAGGGAAGAAAAATAAATTAGATGCGAGTTTATTTTTGCCTTTATCTCTTATTCACAATAAAATTATATTTAAGAAAAGTGTGACAAGCTTCTTGCGTTAATGTGGAAATGAGTGAGGTCTTTGCTCTCTGTTTCTCTCACTCCGGTGAGATCATGTGCTCGAATCCCACCCAGGCCTCTCATGTCACTCTGCCAGGGCCGGATTTACATCTCAGGAGCCTGTAGGCCAGTGCTTCTCAACCTGTGGGTCGGGCAGGGCCGGCGCCACCTATAGGCAAGGTAGGCGCTGGCCTAGGGCGCACATGTACTGGGGGCGCGGGCGTGCAGCAGAGAAGAGCTGCGCCCGCACGCACCACACCGGAACCCAACACAGTTAGATCTGTGTCAGTACTGCGCTCCCTCATCGTCATCAACTCTTTAGTAATGCACAGAGCGCTGGGAGTCATGATCTCCCGGCGCGCTCTGCATTACTGAAAAGAAGACAGCGCGGAGCTCCAGGTATGTGATGGGGGGCAAATTGGAGCTGATGGGTGGCAAAGTGGAGCTGATGGGGGCAAAGTTGGGGCTGATGGTGGCAAGTTGGGACAGATGGGGGGCAAAGAGGAGCTGGTGGGGGCAAATTGGAGCTGATGGGGGGCAAAGTTGGGGCTGATGGGGGGCAAGTTGGAGCTGGTGGGGGCAAATTGGAGCTGATGGGGGGCAAGTTGGAGCTGATAGGGGCATAGTGGAGCTGGTGGGGGCAAAGTGGAGCTGGTGGGGCACGTTAGAGCTGGTGGGGGCAAGGTGGAGCTGATAGGGGGCAAAGTGGAGCTGGTGGGGGCAAGTTGGAGCTGGTGGGGGGCATCTCTTACAGGCATCTCCAGACCAGGGGCAGAGAGAAGACAATCATGAAATGAGGTGGGGTATAAGTAGGCGGGGTATAAAGGGGTGGGGCACAAGGGGCAGAGCCAAATGGGCGGCAAAATTAGGTTTTGCCTAGGGTGGCAAAAATCCTTGCACCAGCCCTGGGGTCGGGACTCCTTTGGGGGTCGAATGACGATTTGCCAGGGGTCGCCTAAGACCATCAGATATTTCTATTCATAACAGTAGCAAAATTACAGCGATGAAGGAGCAACGAAAATAATTTTAGTGTTAGGGGTCGCCACAACTTGGGAAATTTTATCAAAGGGTCACGGCACTAGAAAGGTTGAGAACCGCTGCTGTAGGCACAGAAATCTGAAGTGCACCCCACCCCCACAAAAAAAAACAACAATGTTTTGAGGGAGATATTTTTGAGGGTGTTTCATCTTCAGTATATTTCAAAGTAATGATTTGGAGAGATGGTCTCTCAGACCTTTGCAACACATTTCCCCTGTCTAGCATGAAGAAGTTAAGTTAGTGAAAGTCCCATTTAAATCAATAGGCATGTGGTGGGGAGTTGGGCAATATGACTCCCACCTGATTTCCACTGATTTAAATGGGGCTTTAATTAAAGGGATAGTAATACTTTAATATTACTAATCTCCATAGTGCAAACCAAGCACTATGATCCGATTAACTGTTGCATATGTGAAACGCGTTGATCTGTTTGCTCACACCTGCTCATGAAGATGTCTCACGGTCTGTATACATTTACATGTTCCTTGGATACTTTTCAACACAAAGCTGTTTTTTGAAGCTGAATAAAGAAATTGTTGATTTTATACGGATACATTGTGTCGGAAGCTTTTATGTTAGTGCAGCCGTTCCTTTGTTTGTTTGTGTGATACGCACGTGAGCCAGGGATTGAGTTTATTGAGCAGCACTATGTCCAGTGTAGCTTGTGTGGAATATTTATAGTGGACCCCACAGGAATCAATGCCGATCTGTCCGACTGCATCTTTACTATGTTCCACGATGAGCACAGTGAAGATCAAAGGAGGGCTGGGCATGGGGGCAGTTGTCCGCTGAGCCGGTCATATGCCTGAGCCAGTGGGTCACTGCTTCACTCAATCCCCTGATTGCTGCTATAATTGGAGTTATATTAGTGATACCACTGAGCTTAAAACTGATACCAAATAAATTACAATTGAAATGGTGCTACATTAATGATACTATAGAGCTTACAGATGAAACGGAGCTATACAGGTGACACCACTGAGATACAATCCAAATGTAGTTACACTAGTGATATCACAGAGCTTACAGTAGAAATGGTGCTACACAAGTGACACCACTAAACTACAATCCAAATAGAGCAACACTAGCAGCATAACCCATTTCCGTTGTAAGCTCTATAGTATCACTATTGTAGCGTTACTTCAATTTTTAAGCTCTGTGGTATCACTAGTATAGCTCCATTTCAATTGTAAGTACTGTGATATCACTAGTATAGCTCCATTTCAATTGTAAGCTCTGTGGTATCACTATTATAGATCCATTTCAATTGTAAGTTCTATGGTATCACTAGTATAGATCCATTTCAATTGTAAGCTCTGTGATATCACTAGTATAGATCCATTTCAATTGTAAGCTCTGTGATATCACTAGTGTAGCCCCATTTCTATTGTAAGCTCTGCGGTATCACTAGTGTATCTCCATTTCTATTGTAAGCTCTGTGGTATCACTAGTATAGCTCCATTTCAATTGTAAGTACTGTGATATCACTAGTATAGCTCCATTTCAATTGTAAGCTCTGTGGTATCACTATTATAGATCCATTTCAATTGTAAGTTCTATGGTATCACTAGTATAGATCCATTTCAATTGTAAGCTCTGTGATATCACTAGTATAGATCCATTTCAATTGTAAGCTCTGTGATATCACTAGTGTAGCCCCATTTCAATTGTAAGCTCTGCGGTATCACTAGTGTATCTCCATTTCTATTGTAAGCTCTGTGGTATCACTAGTGTAGCTCCATTTCAATTGTAAGTTCTGTGATATTATTTGCTTCACAACATTAATACCAATTTTAAAATTAACAGAAGGGGGGGTGGGATGGGACAGCGGGCTGGAATGATAGTAGAAATGGGTCACTTGATTGTATTTGACCCCAGGCCACAAGGTGACGGCCATCTGCTGGTAAAGATACATCTTGCTAAATTGTAGCACGTTCATGTGAAATGATAGTCACCTGTATTAAAAAGCCTCAAAGCCCAGCAGAGTACCTTACAGCACCGGCAACATAACAGTCATTGATCTTCACCATGAAACCCTTTGAGTGCCAGAGTGTTATCCAGTGCATTGCAAAGCAATGAGTTGGCTACCCCCTCTGGCACTCAATAGGTTAAAAGTTAAATGTAACAAAATCTGTACTGATACACTGCAACAAATACATTATAACAGGCTGATTTGGGATAATCGGAGCTGTAATGTCCATCAGCTGGAGAGCCAGAGGTTGCCTGCCACTGTATTAGGACGTAGTAACAAAATGTATCTCTTATAAAGTAAACATTTATAACTAAATCATGTGATGGAAATTGTGTAACTTTGTCGCAGACTTTTTTCCCTGAATGTTTTGTTTGGGCTTTTTGGGAAATAAAAGTATCAACAAGTTTAAAAATAGACTAAATGAATCCATCTGAAAGATCTTTGTGTTGAACTTGAATAGATTTGTGTCTGATAATTAGATCAATCGTTAGGGAACTACAATTCAAACGATCACCAATCCAATCTGACTAGACACGTTTGGATTTACATACAGAAGACAGTTTTCTCTTGTGTTTGCTGATCAGGTTGGTTACTAATACAATCTACACACTCCAAACTATGAAAAAAAAACAAAATAAAAATTATCCTCGGGGAGGGACAGAAGGAGGGGCAGGACGGACAGCTAGTTCCTAAATCACAGTTCTGTCCCCAGGAGAGGCCAAGAGGTTTCAACTGGTGGAACAAGACAGCAGCCTGCAAATCATCGTCTATGTGGAAGGCTGGTAAGTTCCTTTGCTTTCTTGTGAACCTTTGGTCATTTGAACACATAGTTACATATTGACAAGGTTGAAAAAAGACATGTGTCCACCAAGTCCAGCCCATTCCAAAATCACCCCTGTTGATCCAGAGGAAGGCAAAAAACAAACCCTGAAGCCTTTTACAATGTATCCCTAAGTGGGTAAAAAAAAAAATCCTTCCTGACTCCCAATGGCAGTCAGATATTTCCATGGATCAACATCCTATCTGCATTGAAGCCATCTGTTATCATTTTCAATATTGTTCTGTGCTAGATAGACATCATTTGCTTTTTTGAAAGCAGTAACATTATCTGCAAGTACAACATTCTGAGGCAAAGTACTCCATAGATTTACCTCCCTTGCTGTAAAAAAAATCCCTGCCTTTGTTTTTGCACAAAGTAAACCAGCTGCACCATAAGAAATAGAAATTACCATAGATTTAAATGGGGCTATTAACCGCTTGAATGCTATAGAGATCTCTACTGCATTGTATTGCAATGCACTGGACACCTCACTAGGATTTAACAGGTTAAAATCCCAATTTAAATCCATTCACATGTTTATTTGTCCTCAGTGGTACAGTTGGTTTGCCTCAGATTTGTTCCACTTTTGTATTTGTGCATGTGGCCCAAAATATGTATTTTCTCTCCACTGAGACTACTTCAGTGTTTAAGGGGTTAATATCACATTCCTTCCAACTCCCTTCTTCTTTGCTGTCTCATTTTTTTACCAGGTAAGTGAAGCAGCTAAACAGGTTTTTAAGTGTAAATCTATTCTTTGAGTGCCACAGGGTACCACTGCACTCAAAGGGTTAAGAATGTAAACCGTGTATCAAGTAAATTAGTGCAGTGGTGTAAAAAAAAAGTCAGAAAGTAACAATTCTAATGGATTTTTCTGTCATTCATTTTTCTGTCCACTTCATTCATTTTATGTTATTTACTGTTAAATAATGAAAATCCTAATAATGAAAATATATATATTTTAGTGCTTTTCCTATTGTACAACAAGGTTATTCACAATGCTGATAGACACTTCTTTCAAAAGATATTACTTAACGTTTTCCTGTTAACTTGAGTTCAAGATGTTTTGCTGACAGGTGACGCTATTGCCACATCCATCTATAGAAATGTTGGGGGTTATGCACTAAGAGGTGATAAATAGGTGATAAAGTGGAGATGACTTCTCCAGTGATATCACTTCTCCAGTTCCTATGTTATTCTATGGAGCTTATGTACTAAGATCTCCGTAACTGAAGAAATCTTAGTGCATTGACTCCATAGAATAAGATAGGAACTGGAGAAGTGATATCACTGGAGAAGTCATCTCCACTTTATCACTTCTTTATCACACCTTAACGCATCTCCCCCATTTTCTCCACTTTATCACACCATAGTGCATATCTACCTTCCCTCTTTGTATCTGCGACTTTCAGCTTTTCAAGGGCAATAATAGCAACAGTACCACCTGCACACAACAATATCATGTACTTCCATTCAAAAAAGTACAAGTTTGCTTTGTAGTAAATGTTGACTTGACAAAGTAAATGTAGGCAGACAATGTAACAAAGCAGCGGGGAATGCAAGCAGGGTGCTGGGTTGTATAGCTAGAGGCATTAATAATAGATAGAGCAGTGGTTCTCAACTCCTATCCTCAGGACCTACTAACAGGCCAGGACTTAGGGATTTCTCTGCTTGAGCACAGGTGTGGTGATCAGATGCTCATTCACATTGATTAACTCACCTGTGTTCTAACAAGGAAATCATGTGATCAGAGGCTCATTCACATTGATTAACTCACCTGTGTTTTAACAAGGAAATCATGTGATCAGAGGGTCATTCACACTGATTAACTCACCTGTGTTCTAACAAGGAAATCATGTGATCAGAGGCTCATTCACATTGATTAACTCACCTGTGTTCTAACAAGGAAATCATGTGATCAGAGGCTCATTCACACTGATTAACTCACCTGTGTTCTAACAAGGAAATCATGTGATCAGAGGCTCATTCACATTGATTAACTCAACTGTGTTCTAACAAGGAAATCATGTGATCAGAGGCTCATTCACATTGATTAACTCACCTGTGTTCTAACAAGGAAATCATGTGATCAGAGGCTCATTCACACTGATTAACTCACCTGTGCTCTAACAAGGAAATCATCACATCCTGGCCTGTTAGTGGGTCCTGAGGACAGGAGTTGAGAAACACTGAGATAGAGGGATGTGGTCATGTCATTCTACAGCTCTTTGGCTAGACCTCACCTAGGGAGTTATGCACCATGATGCGATAAAGAGGTGATAAATTCTCCAGTGAGATCACTTCTCCAGTTTCTATGGAGTCTATGCACTAAGATGTTTCCCACTAGAACAATATTATGCATATGTTCCATAGAATATCATAGGAACTGGAGAAATTAATTCACTGGGAAAGTTATCTCCTCTTTATCACACCTTAGTGCATAACCCCTTTATAGTATTGTGTACAGTACTGGAGAGTCCCCATCTTCAGAAGGATATAGATAACCCCTTCATGTCCTGTGACGTACCCGGACAGTCACGCTGGTACGTCACTTACTTTTACTCACCTCGCTCCACCAGGGACTGAAGTTGATCGCTCCAAGACCGGAGCGATCTCTTTCAGTCCTTCGTTCGACGTGCTGCCCCACCTGATCAGTCACGTGGGACGGCATGTCAAACTCGCCTATCTGGTCCAAACACCCCGGGACCGCTGGTCCTTAAGGGGATAATCTGTAGAGAATTCAGAGAAGAGCTACTGAATTGGTAAATGGGTTTACAATCAGGATAGACTAAAGGATCTGAACATGTATAGCTTGGAGGAGAGAAGAGAGAGAGGGGATATGACAGACACATTCACATACATGAAGGGATTGTTAATTCTGAACTTTTATTCCCAAAGTAATATCTTTGTTAAAGAAATAAATATTTGCAAATAAGAAAAATATCTATTTTCATCTAGTATCTTATTTTATTCAAGGTGCCACTAACATGTAAATCTAGAATTTCCGGGTCACCCCTAACATTTTACAAGTCATTTGTCAAGAGAGTAATGAAGGGTACAAATAAGTAACAGTTTTTTTTTTAGGTCCCGCAATTAGAATAACAATACAGACATATATTGCATAAAACATCCATAAATATACATTTCAGACTTGCTATTCACATTTTTGTCATTCTCTTTATAAAACGTTATGACCCCTGATTGAGAGACACTGACCTGGTATTTACCAAGTGCAAAAGTTGCTGGAATCTAATCTGACCTTGTTTTACATCCCTATATATACATTACATATTCTCAAAGTATTTGATAAATATGAATTAAAGGGATAGTAATGTTTCATAATAAAATGAGCTCTAATTAATCATCATAGTATTTGGACTTTGGAGAGTGTTAGATCAATACTGTCAGAGTTGTAGTTCAAGAGTAATTCAATGATAAAGTATCCCCCTCCCGCCCCTTTTACTGATGTAACACTGCTCACCTCAGAGCAGCAAGACTGTCCGGATGGATCACAGAGAGAGATAATCTTCAGTGATCATGAAGAAAAACTTGTCAAGGGGGGAAGGGCTTTCATTGTTCTCATAGGAAGAAGATTGTCCCCTGCTGTTACCTGTCTGGTCTATGGACTGCATTCCACATCTGAGAAGAGATGGCTTACACTAGGTAAAAGGGGCGGGAGGGGAAACTCTGCTTGTGAATATCTCTCAAACCATAAAGGTTTGAGAGATAAGACTTATATCATTCTTCATGTTTTTTTAATGCCTATAGAATAAAATAAAGATAAAACGAAGTATTACTATCCCTTTAATGAACTGCAAACATTAAGTTTAGAGTTGAAAATAAAAATATATGTGATTATGCATAAATCCAAGTAATTGGAGGAATTGTGGAGCAAACTAGTTCAGCTACTTGTTTTATAAGTATGCCCTAATTTTTTTTTCAAAAGAGTCAATCTGACCCCTTCATCCTCTTCTCCTTAATTTTTTTTACTAAATTACCCCTTCCTTTGCCACTGCAGCTAATGCTAGCTCTGCCGACAATGGGAGAATTAATTATTTGTTTGGATGGAATGGGGGAGGCGCATTTTATTCCCAACAGGATGGTTAACCCTTCCCTTATCAATAAAGCAAGATGTCCATGATCTGGTAATGGAGGGGATGAACACAGGTGGAACAGATGTGGGGAGGGTTTACACAGGGGTCCGGGCGAGCTATTGGCCCCTGGTTTGCTCTGTCTGATGAAGCCCAACATTGACTACTTCCCTTGGGCTGGTTTTGGACTCATATTGGAGCATTTCCACCTCTCCACATGGATTCTAAAGGAATTTTTTTTCCCCAAATACCCAAATCTGCAAACAGATTGAGACCTTTGGCCAGGATGTGGCTGTAAAACTGACCATCAGAAAATATCAGCTGATGTAGTAAATAGCTGTTAGGCACATTCCAGGCCCTTATTAGGTATTTTAATCTGTTATATTAAAAGAGATAATAATGTTTCACAAAAAAAGCAGCTCCAATTAATCTTCATAGTATTTGGGCCATGGAGAGTGTTATATCAGTACTGTCAGAGTTGTAGTACAAGAGTAATTGAATGATAAAGTATCCCCCTCCCGCCCCTTTTACTGATGTAACACTGCTCACCTCAGAGCAGCAAGACTGTCCGGATGGATCACAGAGAGGGACAATCTTCAGTGATCATAAGGAAAAACCTGAAAAACCTGTCAAGGGGGCAGGGTTTTCCTTATGATCACAGTAAGAAGATTGTCCCTTGCTGTGATCTGTCCGGTGAAGTGACCAGATTCCACATCTGAGGAGAGGTGCCTTACACTAGGTAAAAGGGGCGGGAGGGGGATACTTTATCATTCAATTACTCTTGTACTACAACTCTGACAGTACTGAAATAACACTCTCCATGGACCAAATACCATGAGGATTAATTGGAGCTGCTTTTATTGTGAAACATTACTGTCCCTTTAAGAAACACATTACTAGGGTAATGTTCCCCTTTAAATCAATGGGAATTTGGGGAATGTGCATTTTTATACCATGGTGCAGTCGCCCAGCATTTCCTTTGATGATAGAGTCTTATATATTTTGTATTTATAAATCGGTGTTATCGGGGCAGGATTTACATCTCAAGGTCCTCTCTGCAAGGCATTCTAGTTGGCCTTAGCTCCGCCCATGACCACACCCCCAGTCCTCCCGACCCCACCCCCAGGTCCATCCACTGTTTCCTGGCACAGAAAATGCCCTTGGCCTATAACAAGCAAGGACAAAAAAAAATCGTAATACTTCGTTTTATCTTTATTTTATTTTGTAGGCATTAAAAAAACATGAAGACCGATATAAGTCTTATCTCTCAGACCTTTATGGTTTGAGAGATATTCACAAGCAAAGTTTCCCCTCCCGTCCCTTTTACCTAGTGTAAGCCATCTCTTCTCAGATGTGGAATCCAGTCCATAGACCAGACAGATAACAGCAGGGGACAATCTTCTTCCTATGAGAACAATGAAAGCCCTGCCCCCCTTGACAGGTTTTTCTGGTTTTCCCTTATCTTAATTGAAGATTATCCCTCTCTGCAGTCTACCTGTCCCTTCTGATCTGGCTGAGCAGTGTTACATCAGTAAAAGGGGCGGGAGAGGGATACTTTATCATTGAATTACTCTTGTACTACAACTCTGACAGAATTGAAATAACACTCTCCAAAGTCCAAATACTATGATGATTAATTAGAGCTGCTTTTATTATGAAACATTACTATCCCTTTAAATCCATAGGTTGGTAGAGAGATCTGCAACGCATTGCATTGGTCCTGTGTGTTATCATATCAGCACTGTGTGTATGAATGCACCTCCTATGTTCTATGTATTTACCATGTTATAACCATTTAAAGACCAGGTGGGTTAATATAAATGACATATTCAGGCATGTTAGTAAATAGGAACCCATCCCGCCCCTCCTGTGTGATTGCTGTGGCATGTGGATCTCACCTAGGATTTATTTTGGGACTGAGAACAGAATCTGTTTATTGCAGTGCACGCCAATCCCATCCAATCACAGAGAATGTTCCTCCTCAGTCCAGAGGCTGTGGATCCAGAAGAACTACATGACCAGCTGAAGACAGTGCTAAAGACCCCAGTCCTGCGGCCCTTCAGCCGATCCCAGGGTGGCTGCATCAGCCAAGGACTGAGCTTCGAAACCGATCAGGGGAGAGTGTTTGTGAAGATCCACAGTGGAGCACAGGTCAAACCTAAAAATATATGTATAAGTCAGTGCTGGGGCCAGTTTGCCAACACTGACATCACTGAGTTGTAAAACAGAATGATGTTCACACTGTCTCGTCTGCTACTGGTGGATTCAGACTAGTGAACAGCCAATGGGAGACATAAAGTTGAATGGGCATCTCTTTTACAAGCCATTTATTAACCCCTTGGCTGCTTGAGAGTTCTCCAATGGATTGTTTAGCAATGTGGACATATAAACAATTTACGTGCATATATATTCCTATTTTACAACTCTCTCTCTCTCTATCTATCTATCTATCTATCTATCTATCTATCTATCTATCTATCTCATATCTATCTCTCTATTTTTATCTATCTATCTATCTATCTATCTATCTATCTATCTATCTATCTATCTATTTCTCATATCTATCTATCTATCTATCTATCTATCTATCTATCTCATATCTATCTGTCTATCTATCTATCTATCTATCTATCTCATATCTATCTCATATCTATCTCTCTATTTTTATCTATCTATCTATCTATCTATCTATCTATCTATCTATCTATCTATCATATATTTCTCATATCTATCTATCTATCTATCTATCTATCTATCTATCTATCTATCTATTTCATATCTATCTATCTATCTATCTATCTGTCTGTCTGTCTGTCTATCTATCTATCTATCTATCTATCTATCTATCTATCTATCTATTTCTCATATCTATCTATCTATCTATCTATCTATCTATCTATCTATCTATCTATCTATCTATCTATCTCATATCTATCTCTCTATTTTTATCTATCTATCTATCTATCTATCTATCTATCTATCTATCTATCTATCTATCTATCTATCTGTCTGTCTATCTATCTATCTATCTATCTATCTATCTATCTATCTATCTATCTATCTATCATATATTTCTCATATCTATCAATCTATCTATCTATCTATCTATCTATCTATCTATCTATCTATCTATTTCATATCTATCTATCTATCTATCTATCTATCTATCTATCTATCTATCTATCTCATATCTATCTATCTATCTATCTATCTATCTATCTATCTATCTTATATCTATCTATCTATCTATCTATCTATCTATCTATCTATCTATCTATCTATCATCTCTCTCTCTCTCTCTCTCTCTGCCATTTTCTTGTGTTGTCACAATCTGGGGCTGGACCACTTAAAGGGATAGTAATACTTAAAATGTAAAAAAAAATATGTTGTAGAGTTTAACCCACTGAGTAAAACAAAGGTACTCCCACTGCTGAAAGGTGTTTCATTCAAAAGTTATTAATTTTCAAAGTTGAATTTTTTAGGTGCAATATCACAGTGGCCTGAAATTGTACAGTGGCGCTGTTGCTACACGATCCTATGGACAGCTCTGGTCAGTTGACCATAAATCTCCATAGGATGGTGTAGCAACAGCGCCACTGTACAATTTCAGGCCACTGTGATATTGCACCTAAAAAATTCAACTTTGAAAATTAATAACTTTTGAATGAAACACCGTTCAACAGTGGGAGTACTCTTGTTTTACTCAGGGGGATAAACTCTACAACATATTTTTTTTTACATTTTAAGTATTACTATCCCTTTAACAACTCCAATCACTTAGACCTTCGTATCAGTCCCCCTCCTTCCTATAGAGAGGGACCCTATTAACCTTCTGTCTCTATTGTCTTTTAATCTTGAATGTATATATACTTGTATCCATTGCAGCCGACTTGTTTTCTGTTGTCTCATCAACCTATTGTACAGTGCTGCTAAATCTGTTGATGTTAAAAACATGATTATAACAATAATGCTAAACATTTTTATGACTTTTCCTCTTAATTAAAACATGGTTTCTCTCAAGGGTGGGAGATGTTCATTCAAAAGTTATTACAGTCCAAAACTTCCGTTTTGGAAAGGCATGGGAGCGTTCCATTTTATAGAGACAATGTTCCTGTTACTGACTAGAGCTCTCCATAGATCGAAATAGTGATAGTGTCGCTGAAAAAGGACAGGGCACAAATATGCTGCATTCATCTGAACATAAAAGTGCAAGTTTGAGCTGCAATAATGTTTGAATGGAATATCTCACAGCAGTGTGAGTGTCCTTGTTTCAGTAAGATTAAAGAAACTATTTATGTCACAATGCATTGGAGGCATCCCTAGCATCTAAGGAATGGTCGTCCAACATGCGGCCCATGGGCCAAATACAGCCCGTCTGATCCCAGGGTGCGGCCCATCTGAGATTTGTAAAAAAATGTTTTTATCTAGTTAACTAGCATACATGAGCTTGTAGGTCAATGAGGGTTAACTACCAGCCTCCCAGTATCATACAGGTCAAGAAAAGATGTTCGTTATATAAGTACTGCCATTGACTTGATCAATAAATGAATCCATATTTCTGAATAGCTGACAGGCTATAATTTACCATTTTATCAATATATAACAAAGGTACAGTAATGTTTCACAATAAAAGCAGCTCCAATTAATCTTCATAGTATTTGGGCCATGGAGAGTGTTATTTCACTACTGTCAGAGTTGTAGTACAAGAGTAATTGGATGATAAAGTATCCCCTTCCCGCCCCTTTTAACTAGTGTAAGACACCTCCCCTCAGATGTGGAATCTGATCTCTTGACCGGACAGGTCACAGCAAGGGACAATCTTCTTACTGTGATCATAAGGAAAACCCTGCCCTCCTTGACAGGTTTATCAGTTTTTTTTTCCTTATGATCAATGAAGATTGTCCCCCTCTGCGATCCATCCGGACAGTCTTGCTGTTCTGAGGTGAGCAGTGTTACATCAGTAAGAGGGGCGGGAGGGATACTTTATCATTCAATTACTCTTGTACTACAACTCTGACAGTACTGAAATAACACTCTCCATGGCCCAAAAACTATGAAGATTAATTGGACTTGTGTTTTTGTGAAACATTACTATCCCTTTAATGCAGTCCTCACAAGTGTGGCTTTCTGATCATGTTGACCACGTCTGAAAAATATTGGACATCCATGATCTGAGGGTTCTATGACTTATATAGACCACTGATATTCTGGTTCTGTATATATCATTAGAATGTTTAACATACACCTTACTCTATAAATCACAGTTTACGCCCCCACATACACAACAATAAGCACTCAGTGTAAATAATATTTCTGTACAGGCTAAGACTATGTTTAATGGTGAAGTTGCAAGTTTAGAGGCCATTGGGAAAACCGGCGCAGTGCGTGTTCCAGAACCCATCGCAGTAACAGAGCTGCCAACAGGGGGAGCTATGCTAATTATGAAGCATATCGAGATGAGAAAAATAGACAGGTGAGACAAGCTCTGTGGTATCATTACTATAAAGGGGCATTAAAGGGATAGTAATACTTCATTTTAACTTTATTTTATTTTGTAGGCATTAAAAAAACATGAAGAACAATTAGGGTTGCCACCTTTTCTTCAAGAAAATACCGGCCATGGCATTCCCTCCATAGACTTAACATTGGACAGAAGCCAATTTTTTACCGGCCTGCCAGTAAAATACTGGCTGGGTGGCAACCCTAAGAACAATATAAGTCTTATCTCTCAGACCTTTATGGTTTGAGAGATATTCACAAGCAAAGTTTCCCCTCCCGCCCCTTTTACCTAGTGTAAGCCATCTCTTCTCAGATGTGGAATCCAGTCCATAGACCAGACAGATAACAGCAGGGGACAATCTTCTTTACATGAAAACAATGAAAGCCCTGCCCCCCTTGACAAGATTTTCAGGTTTTTCCCTTATCTTAATTGAAGATTGTCCCTCTCTGCAGTCTACCTGGGCACCTCCCTTCTGATCTGGCTGAGCAGTGTTACATCAGTAAAAGGGGCAGGAGGGGGACACTTTGTCATTGAATTACTCCTGAACTACAACTCTGACAGAATTGAAATAACACTCTCCAAAGTCCAAATACTATGATGATTAATTAGAGCTGTTTTTATTATGAAACATTACTGTCCCTTTAAGGCTTATGTACTATGAGGAACAGCAACAATTCAAGAGCAAACAAGCATCAGTTTAGGGACTTTCAACCACTCCAGTGGTCTTGAACATCTTATGAAGCAATGCACTGGACTCCTCTCTAGCATCCGAGAGGTTTATTATAGAAATATGGAGCATTTGTTTTGCCCCAGAGTTGATGCAAGTTTTCTTTAAAACGTATCCCCCATAAGCTCTCAGTGTTGGACGTCAAGCAGGTTCCTAGAATCCCCTAACTTGCACACAGGTGGATCAATCAGTGGTTCAGTAATTCTGACAGATCCGCCAGTGCTAATGATACCTTTCCATTCCTCATGTGAGGAGATCCTGAAAGCCCAGCGCTGTTTGTGGCAACAGAGGACTTTCAGAAGCTTAAACTATGCCCTTTGGGTTATTACCATTACATCAAGATGAAGAAAGTCTCACTCTTTGTCCTGTAGATTCGCTGAGAGGCTGGGGATGCAGATAGCAGATCTTCATCTACACAACTGGACAATGAAAAGGAAACAGCAGAAGCTGGAACGGACCATTGGTGAGATCTGAGTCACTAGGTTTTATTCTTGAAGGATCACAAATGCTTTTAGATGCTTCTCACCCTGTTCTGTCCATTTCTGACCACTTCTCCTCCTTCCCACCCTGTTCCACCCACTTCTCAACCACTTCTCCTCCTTTCCACCCTGTTCCATCCACTTCTTACCCACTGGTCCTCCTTACCACCCTGTTCCACCCACTTCTCAACTACTCCTCCTCCTTCTCACCCTGTTCTGCCCATTCCTGACCACTTCTCCTCCTTCCCACCCTGTTCCACCCACTTCTCAACCACTTCTCCTCCTTCCCACCCTGTTCCACCCACTTCTCAACCACTTCTCCTCCTTCCCACCCTGTTCCACCCACTTCTTACCCACTTGTCCTCCTTACCACCCTGTTCGATCCACTTGTCCTCCTTACAACCTTGTTCCTTCCCATCTGCTCCTCCTATTTCTCCTCCTTCCCACCCTATTCTGCCCACTTGCCAAGTACAATGTCCATAAGTCCCACCCACCCACCCAATTAAGCCACACCCCTTTTATGATGCGACTTGCGCGCACACACACATTGCCAAGCACGTGCACACATAAACACCAAGGGGGGCTTGAGCGCCTGCCCTTTTTGTCCAAAGTGCCCTTGTGCCCTTTTAGTTGTAGTTCAAGAGTAATTCAATGACAAAGTATCTCCCTCCTGCCCCTTTTACTGATGTAACACTGCTCAGCCAGATCAGAAGGGAGGTGCCCAGGTAGATTGCAGAGAGGGACAATCTTCAATTAAGATAAGGGAAAAACCTGAAAAACTTGTCAAGGGGGGCAGGGCTTTCATTGTTCTCATAGGAAGAAGATTGTCCCCTTCTGTTATCTGTCTGGTCTATGGACTGCATTCCACATCTGAGAAGAGATGGCTTACACTAGGTAAAAGGGGCGGGAGGGGAGACTTTGCTTGTGAATATCTCATAAACCATAAAGGTTTGAGAGATAAGACTTATATTGTTCTTCATGTTTTTTTAAATGCCTACAAAATAAAATAAAGATAAAACTAAGTATTACTATCCCTTTAACAAAACAAAAAAAAAAATTACTGGTGAAGTGCCCTTTTTTTCATTTGAGCCCCTGCCCCCCCAAAATGTCTGTGCACGTCCCTGCACATCGCACACCTTAAATTGTTAAAAGTATATTGTTGTTTAAACTCTGCATATACATAAAAAGATATATGATTTCTTGCCTACAGGGAAGTGTCCTACAGATTTCCCGGTTGTGGACAAGTTTGGATTCCACGCG
The DNA here is from genome assembly GCA_037306005.1 of Rhinophrynus dorsalis. NCBI lineage: Eukaryota > Metazoa > Chordata > Amphibia > Anura > Rhinophrynidae > Rhinophrynus > Rhinophrynus dorsalis. The sequence continues at coordinate 9,855,264 of CM074727.1, read as the reverse complement.
GTCACGTGTTGTGGGTATATCCCGCAGGTAAGCACCCTAACCCTGGCCAGAAACACATTGCACTGTCTACATCAGGGTAGTTAACCCTTTAAGAACCAGAGCGGTGAGCAATGTATTGCCAGGTAATGTGTTGCATACCCTTTTGGTCCATAAAGGGTTAATCTTTGGAAGGTTAGCCTGTTGGGAGCTAAAACTCCCATTAACCCCCGACAGAGAATGACCCCAACTGCTAAAGGTCCAAAGACTGTGCAGTGTTTATGGCCACTCAGAAAACTAAGACTTACATATGTCCCAAGTGTCCCTCTTTAGGAAATATTAGGGATCCGTTCCTCCCAAGTGTCCCTATTCAAGAGTTATTGGGGCTCTATTCCTCCCAGGTGTCCCTCTTTAGGTGATATTAAAGGTACATACCTCCCAGGTGCCCCTCTTTAGGAGATATTAGGGGTGCATACCTCCCATCTGTCCCTCTTTAGGAGATATTAAAGGTACATACATCCCAAGTGTTCCTCTTTAGCATATATTAGGATCTGTACCTCCCAAGTGTCCCTCTTTAGGCGATATTAGGTGTCCGTTCCTTCCAAGTGTCCATCTTTAGGAGATATTAGGGGTCCCTACCCCCCAAGTTTCCCTCTGTAGGAGATATTAGGGGTCCATACCTCCCAACTCTCGTTCTTTAGGATGGACAGTCCCTCTTTGAGACCCAAGTCCATCTGTCCCTCTATTCCACCCTGGTGTCCCTGTGTTTAGGAGATCAGACTGTGTGGTGTGTATATAAGTGTATCACCCTGGTGTCCCTGTGTGTTGGAGATCAGACTGTGTGGTGTGTATATAAGTGTATCACCCTGGTGCCCCTGTTTTTAGGAGATCAGACTGTGTGGTGTGAATAGAAGTATATCATCCTGGTGTCCCT
>CM074727.1:9672275-9854154 GCA_037306005.1 Rhinophrynus dorsalis | reverse complement strand
TGTGTATATAAGTGTATCACCCTGGTGTCCCTGTGTGTTGGAGATCAGACTGTGTGGTGTGTATATAAGTGTATCACCCTGGTGCCCTGTTTTTAGGAGATCAGACTGTGTGGTGTGAATAGAAGTATATCATCCTGGTGTCCCTGTGTTTAGGAGATCAGACTGTGTGGTGTGTATATAAATGTATCACCCTGGTGTCCCTGTGTTTAGGAGATCAGACTGTGTGATGTGTATAGAAGTGTATCACCCTGGTGTCCCTGTGTTTAGGAGATCAGACTGTGTTGTGTGTATAGAAGTGTATCACCCTGGTGTCCCTGTGTTTAGGAGATCAGACTGTGTGGTGTGTGTATAGAAGTGTATCGCCCTGGTGTCCCTGTGTTTAGGAGATCAGACTGTGTGGTGTGTATATAAGTGTATCACCCTGGTGTCCCTGTGTTTAGGAAATCAGACTGTGTGGTGTGTATATAAGTGTATCACCCTGGTGTCCCTGGGTGTAGGAGATGAGACTGTGTGGTGTGTATATAAGTGTATCATCCTGGTGTCCCAGTGTTTAGGAGATCAGACTGTGTGGTGTGTATATAAGTGTATCACCCTGGTGTCCCTGTGTTTAGGAGATCAGACTGTGTGGTGTGTATAGAAGTGTATCACCCTGGTGTCTCTGTGTTTAGGAGATCTGACTGTGTGGTGTGTATATAAGTGTATCACCCTGGTGTCCCTGTGTTTATGAGATCAGACTGTGTGGTGTGTATATAAGTGTATCACCCTGGTGTCCCTGTGTTTAGGAGATCAGACTGTGTGGTGTGTATAGAAGTGTATCACCCTGGTGTCCCTGTGTTTAGGAGATCAGACTGTGCGGTGTGTATAGAAGGGTATCACCCTGGTGTCCCTGTGTTTAGGAGATCAGACTGTGTGGTGTGTATAGAAGTGTATCACCCTGGTGTCCCTGTGTTTAGGAGATCAGACTGTGTGTTGTGTGTATAGAAGTGTATCACCCTGGTGTCCCTGTGTTTAGGAGATCAGACTGTGTGGTGTGTATATAAGTGTATCACCCTGGTGTCCCTGTGTTTAGGAGATCAGACTCTGTGGCGTGTATAGAACTGTATCACCCTGGTGTCCCTGTGTTTAGGAGATCAGACTGTGCGGTGTGTATAGAAGTGTATCGCCCTGGTGTCCCTGTGTTTAGGAGATCAGACTGTGTGGTGTGTATATAAGTGTATCACCCTGGTGTCCCTGTGTTTAGGAGATCAGACTGTGCGGTGTGTATATAAGTGTATCACCCTGGTGTCCCTGTGTTTAGGAGATCAGACTGTGCGGTGTGTATAGAAGTGTATCGCCCTGGTGTCCCTGTGTTTAGGAGATCAGACTGTGCGGTGTGTATAGAAGTGTATCGCCCTGGTGTCCCTGTGTTTAGGAGATCAGACTGTGCGGTGTGTATATAAGTGTATCACTCTGGTGTCCCTGTGTTTAGGAGATCAGACTGTGCGGTGTGTATATAAGTGTATCACTCTGGTGTCCCTGTGTTTAGGAGATCAGACTGTGTGGTGTGTATAGAAGTGTATCACCCTGGTGTACCTGTGTTTAGGAGATCAGACTGTGTGGTGTGTATAGACGTGTATCATCCTGGTGTCCCTGTGTTTAGGAGATCAGACTGTGTGGTGTGTATAGAAGTGTATCCCCCTGGTGTCCCTGTGTTTAGGAGATCAGACTGTGTGGTGTGTATAGAAGTGTATCACCCTGGTGTCCCTGTGTTTAGGAGATCAGACTGTGTGGTGTGTATATAAGTATATCATCCTGGTGTCCCTGTGTTTAGGAGATCAGACTGTGTGGTGTGTATAGAAGTGTATCACCCTGGTGTCCCTGTGTTTAGGAGATCAGACTGTGTGATGTGTTTATAAGTGTATCACCCTGGTGTCCCTGTGTTTAGGAGATCAGACTGTGTGGTGTGTATAGAAGTGTATCACCCTGGTGTCCCTGTGTTTAGTAGATCAGACTGTGTGGTGTGTATAGAAGTGTATCACCCTGGTGTCCCTGTGTTTAGGAGATCAGACTGTGTGGTGTGTATATAAGTGTATCACCCTGGTGTCCCTGTGTTTAGTAGATCAGACTGTGTGGTGTGTATAGAAGTGTATCACCCTGGTGTCCCTGTGTTTAGGAGATCAGACTGTGTGGTGTGTATATAAGTGTATCACCCTGGTGTCCCTGTGTTTAGGAGATCAGACTGTGTGGTGTGTATATAAGTGTATCACCCTGGTGTCCCTGTGTTTAGGAGATCAGACTGTGTGGTGTGTATATAAGTGTATCACATTGCTCCACAGCAATAAAACTCACATAAATGTCTGTATAAATGTCAGTATATGTGTTTCTAAATTAGTCTGTGTAAATATAATACTTTGGTCCTGCTTTAAAGCATTTATTAGGTTTACAAAAACATGTCAATAGGCCATAACATAACTTAAAAATTATCTGTAATGCCCAAAGTACCAGGCTCATCTCCAGCAACATCACCTAAAACAAAAGTGCTTCTCTTTGGGCATTTTAAATGTTGGGAGGTATGAAATCTGGAGGTCTCCAGCCAGTGCCGGGTACATCCGCGCAGTAAATGTTCTTTGGGTGAAGATATAAGGAGTGGGTTTAGTAGCAGCGAGTTGAAGTGGAGATCAAAAGATTTCAGATCCCCTCACATTGTCTCAATATGATCACATCCCTACAGCAGCAATTTGTTATCAATGTGTTTCTAGGTAAACGAGTGGCAGGACGATTGGGTGACCTTCTTCACATCTCAGAGGCTTAAACCACAACTGGATTTAATTGAGAAAGACTACGGGGACCGAACAGTGCAAAGCCTCTGGTCTGAGCTGCAGGTGAGATGATTGCACTTGGATAATGTAACGCATTCAAGTGCACACTCAGGGCGGGATTTAAAGGCATAGTAATGTTTCATAATAAAAGCAGCTCTAATTAATCATCATAGTATTTGGACTTTGGAGAGTGTTATATCAATTCTGTCAGAGTTGTAGTACAAGAGTAATTCAATGACAAAGTATCCCCCTCCCGCCCCTTTTACTGATGTAACACTGCTCAGCCAGATCAGAAGGGAGGTGTCCAGGTAGACTGCAGGGAGGGACAATCTTCAATTAAGGTAAGGGAAAAACCTGAAAAACTTGTCAAGGGGGGCAGGGCTTTCATTGTTCTCATAGGAAGAAGATTGTCCCCTGCTGTTATCTGCCTGGTCTATGGACTGGATTCCACATCTGAGAAGAGATGGCTTACACTAGGTAAAAGGGGCGGAGGGGGGAAACTTTGCTTGTGAATATCTCTCAGACCGTAAAGGTTTGAGAGATAAGACTTACATCGTTCTTCATGTTTTTTTAATGCCTACAAAATAAAATAAAACGAAGTATTACTATCCCTTTAACTGTGAATTCTGTGTCCTTGTGCTCAGAAATGCTTCAGACTTGAGAAAGGGAGTTCATCCTGAAAGCTTGTCAATCCATAATTCTGTTAGCCCAATAAAAAAAGTTATTAGAAGATATTAATTTTGTTTGTTATTTTACATATATCATATATATATAACTTATATATATATAATAATCCTTTGAGTGTTAGAGAGGTATCCAACGTATGCTCAGGGTTAAAACAAAGGTATTTGCACTGCTGGAATCAACCTTATTCATAAGTTATTAAAACTCATACTTAGTCATAGACTCTCTCCCTCAGAGAGAAATATAAACATTTTATTCAAATGAAAACAATGTATGATCTGTAACAACATTTGAATGAAGCAGAGGGTCTATCCTTGTTTTACTCATGAGGAAAAGTCCTACAGCAAATATGTTTTCCATAATGAATAGTGATCCTTCAGACATCTTTAAAATTAAACATTTACTATTCTTAAGGATAAAGTATTGGCAGCTTTTAAATTATATTAAACAATGCTATTGTTTTGGTTGATCTGGTGAAGTCATCGGCTGTATTCTTATTTAATCTTCTTTTTTGCTTACTGTTTGTATCTCCTCGTTTACTAAATAGATCTCTAAAGTCTTTATCTTACTACATTGATGCAACAATAGAAATCCTGCAAGCAGAGAACAATTGGGCTCTATAGGGAAAACTCTGACATATAATATCACTAGACTGCTGTGTAATGATCAAGAGGAAGCAGATAAAAGTCATATGATTAATTAACTCTTTGAGTGAATTGGATTACAAAGCATTTAACTTGGTGTCCAGACAATTTTTGCATTGTATTCTATGGGAGAGGTGAGTCCCTGACTACAGAATGAGATAGTAACAGCTCTAGCACATGACTCTCATTATGTTACATTCTATGGGAGAGGTGAGTCACTGACTACAGTTCTATATAGAATGTGATAGTAACAGCTCTAGCACATGACAGTTATTATGTTACAGTCTATGGGAGAGGTGAGTCACTGACTACAGTTCTATATAGAATGTGATAGTAACAGCTATAGCACATGACAATATTATGTTACATTCTATGGGAGAGGTGAGTCACTGACTACAGTTCTATATAGAATGTGATAGTAACAGCTCTAGCACATGACAGTTATTATGTTACATTCTATGGGAGAGGTGAGTCACTGACTACAGTTCTTTATAGAATGTTATAGTAACAGCTCTAGCACATGACAGTTATTATGTTACACCGAGTCACTGACTGCAGTTCTATATAGAATGTGATGGTAACAGCTCTAGCACATGATAGTTATTATGTTACATTCTATGGGAGAGGTGAGTCACTGACTACAGTTCTATATAGAATGTGATAGTAACAGCTCTAGCACATGACAGTTATTATGTTACATTCAATGGGAGAGGTGAGTCACTGACTACAGTTCTTTACAGAATGTGATAGTAACAGCTCTAGCACATGACAGTTATTATGTTACACCGAGTCTCTGACTGCAGTTCTATATAGAATGTGATAGTAACAGCTTTAGCACATGACAGTTATTATGTTACATTCTATGGGAGAGGCGAGTCACTGACTGCAGTTCTATATAGAATGTGATAGTAACAGCTCTAGCACATGACAGTTATTATGTTACATTCTATGGGAGAGGCGAGTCACTGACTGCAGTTCTATATAGAATGTGATAGTAACAGCTCTAGCACATGACAGTTATTATGTTATATTCTATGGGAGAGGCGAGTCACTGACTGCAGTTCTATATAGAATGTGATAGTAACAGCTCTAGTACATGACAGTTATTATGTTACATTCTATGGGAGAGGTGAGTCACTGACTACAGTTCTGTATAGAATGTGATAGTAACAGCTCTAGCACATGACAGTTATTATGTTACACCGAGTCACTGACTGCAGTCCTATATAGAATGTGATGGTAACAGCTCTAGCACATGACAGTTATTATGTTACATTCTATGGGAGAGGCGAGTCACTGACTGCAGTTCTATATAGAATGTGATAGTAACAGCTCTAGCACATGACAGTTATTATGTTACATTCTATGGGAGAGGCGAGTCACTGACTGCAGTTCTATATAGAATGTGATAGTAACAGCTCTAGCACATGACAGTTATTATGTTATATTCTATGGGAGAGGCGAGTCACTGACTGCAGTTCTATATAGAATGTGATAGTAACAGCTCTAGCACATGACAGTTATTATGTTACACCGAGTCACTGACTGCAGTTCTATATAGAATGTGATGGTAACAGCTCTAGCACATGACAGTTATTATGTTATATTCTATGGGAGAGGCGAGTCACTGACTGCAGTTCTATATAGAATGTGATAGTAACAGCTCCAGCACATGACAGTTATTATGTTACATTCTATGGGAGAGGCGAGTCACTGACTGCAGTTCTATATAGAATGTGATAGTAACAGCTCTAGCACATGACAGTTATTATGTTATATTCTATGGGAGAGGCGAGTCACTGACTGCAGTTCTATATAGAATGTGATAGTAACAGCTCCAGAACATGACAGTTATTATGTTACATTCTATGGGAGAGGTGAGTCACTGACTACAGGTCTCTATAGAATGTGATAGTAACAGCTCTAGCACATGACAGTTATTATGTTACAGTCTATGGAGAGGTGAGTCACTGACTACAGTTCTATATAGAATGTGATAATAACAGCTGCATCACATAAAGACAATTTGAACTTTAATAACCTTTGAATAAATCATCTCCCAGCAGTGGGAGTGTCTTGGTTTTACTTAGCAGCAAAAGACTTGTTTTTCATGTTAAAACGTTATCGCTGGCTGTGATGCTTTATTCACAAGTTATTAAAGGGATAGTAATACTTCGTTTTAACTTTATTTTATTTTGTAGGCATTAAAAAAACATGAAGAATGATATAAGTCTTATCTCTGAAACCTTTATGATTTAAGAGATATTCACAAACAAAGTATCCCTCCCTGTTCAACCAGATCAGAAGGGAGATGCCCAGGTAGACTGCAGAGAGGGACAATCTTCAATTAAGATAAAGGAAAAACCTGAAAAGCTTGTCAAGGGGGGCAGGGCTTTCATTGTTCTCATAGGAAGAAGATTGTCCCCTTCTGTTATCTGTCTGGTCTATGGACTGGATTCCACATCTGAGAAGAGATGGCTTACACTAGGTAAAAGGGGCGGGAGGGGAACTTTGCTTGTGAATATCTCATAAACCATAAAGGTTTGAGAGATAAGACTTATATCGTTCTTCATGTTTTTTTAATGCCTACAAAATAAAATAAAGTTAAAACGAAGTATTACTATCCCTTTAAATTCCAAACTATTTTGAAGTGGTGGGTGGTTGATATTGAAGTCTTCTTTATCCCTTTAAGGATCAATGTTTTGCACCCCCCAATAGACCTTAGTGTTCAGAGAACACGGTTGGTTCATCGTCTTTCCCTTTGTTCACTTTCTTTCAGATAAAAGTGCATAATGCCTTTAAAGACGCAGTGATCTTCCCGTCTCTCCTGCATGGAGACTTATGGGAGGCGAATGTTGCAGAAGACGAGACTGGTCCTATACTCTTTGACCCCGGCTCTTTCTATGGCCATTCTGAGTACGAGCTGTCCATAGGAGAGATGTTTGGGGTTCGCTGTCAGGATTTTTACTCAGCCTATCACAGGAAGATCCCTAAATCTCCGGGCTTTGAAAAACGACTTCAGCTTTACCAGTTATTTCACTCCTTGAATAACTGGAATCACTTCGGACTTGCGTTCAGGGAGGGCTCCTTAAACCTCATGAGGAATCTGCTGGAGATCTTGTGAAGAGATGATTCATTCAAGACCAGGGCCGGATTTACATCCCAGGCTCGCCTAGGCAAGGCGCACTAGGTGCCCTGAGCTCCACCCATGGCCACTCCTCACATGACCCCGCCCCAGATCCATCCAATGTTTCCTGGCACAGAAAATTCCCTTGGCCTCCGACACGGAAGAACAAAAACTGCTTTTACCCCTTGGTTGCTAGAGAGATCTCCATCGCAAATGCAGGGTTAAATAATATCATTTAAAGGGATAGTAATACTTCATTTTAACTTTATTTTATTTTGTAGGCATTAAAAAAACATGAAGAATGATATAAGTCTTATCTCTCAAACCTTTATGGTTTATGAGATATTCACAAGCAAAGTTTCCCCTCCCCGCCCCTTTTTCCTAGTGTAAGCCATCTCTTCTCAAATGTGAGTCTGGTTGTATGACAGTACTGATAACAGAAGGGGACAATTTTCTTTGTATGAAAAGATCTCCATTGCATTACATCACAATGCGTTCAGTGGCTCAGGAACCCCCACAAATCTGGGGGGGATAGCACTTTGCCCCTCCAGCCCCCCTGTGTGTCACTTTGTACCCCTGTGCGTCACTCTGCCCCCCCAGCTTCTCTGTACCTTCTTTGTAGCGTGGCCGAGCAGACGGCGGTAGAGGAGCCTCTGATCCCGTACCCAGTCTGACAGGAAGCTGCTTGTTGCGCTGGGCGAGCAGCTTCCTGTCAGACCAGAGTAGAGGATATGGAAGCTCCTCTACCTGTGGTCTGCTCTGCTTGACCACGCACGCTACAAGGAGGTCACCCAGAGCCTGCGCTCCCCGGGCCAGTGCGCCTAGCTCCTGTGGGGATTTCTACATTATCTGCCCCCTTCATGATTTCCTGGGATAGTAATACTTCGTTTTAACTTTATTTTATTTTGTAGGCATTACAAAAACACGAAGAATGATATAAGTCTTATCTCTCAAACCTTTATGGTTTGAGAGATATTCACAAGTAAAGTTTCCCCTCCCGCCCCTTTTACCTAGTGTAAGCCACCTCTTCTCAGATGTGGAATCCAGTCCATAGACCAGACAGATAACAGCAGGGGACAATCTTCTTCCTATGAGAACAATGAAAGCCCTGCCCCCCTTGACAACTTTTTCAGGTTTTTCCATTATCTTAATTGAAGATTGTCCCTATCTGCAGTCTACCTGGGCATCTCCCTTCTGATCTGGTTGAACAGGGAATGGATACTTTGTTTGTGAATATCTCTTAAACCATAAAGGTTTGAGAGATAAGACTTATATCATCCTTCATGTTTTTTTAATGCCTACAAAATAAAATAAAGTTAAAACGAAGTATTACTATCCCTTTAAAGGGATAGTAATACAAAAGAAAACACTGTTGAACAAAGACATAGTCAAAAAGGTCAGAATTGCTCCGGCCCTTAAGGGAAAACGACCTCATATTTTCCCGGTCCTTAAAGGGTTAAGATGAAGGAAACGGTGTGAAGAATTAAAAACTTGTACCTGACACTCCCAAAGAAAATAAGGTTTTATATTAACACCCTTATATGACTGCTTGTATATACATATGGCTGTCTCTGCCTTGTGGTTGGCTAATGTCACTGGAAGTTACTTGTGAATTGAATACCAATAAGTTCAGTATATGACTGCTATTGTTTGGTTGTTATACAAATTTATGGGAAGCTTTTAACGCATAAAGTGTACAAATATATGTTCTCCGGACAGTAGATTGATGTACCAGGGCAGAGGCGTAACTAGAAGCCACCGGGCCTGGTGCAAGAATTGCCATGGGGCCCCCCCGCCCACATTGGCCCCCTCATCCACATTGCCCCTTCCACAATGCCCCCTTCATCTCCACATTGCCCTCCCTTCATCTCCACAATGCCCCCCTCATCTCATCTCCACAATGCCCCTTCCATCTCCACAATGACCCTTCCACAATGCCCACTTCATCTCCGCAATGCCCCCTTCATCTACACAATGCCCCCTTTATCTCATCTCCACAATGCCCCTTCCATCTCCACGATGCCCCTTCCACAATGCCCCCCTTCATCTCCACATTGCCCCCTTCATCTCCACAATGCCCCCTTCATCTCATCTCCACAATGCCCCTTCCATCTCCACGATGCCCCTTCCACAATGCCCCCTTCATCTCCACATTGCCCCCTTCATCTCCACAATGCCCCCTTCATCTCATCTCCACAATGCCCCTTCCATCTCCACGATGCCCCTTCCACAATGCCCCCCTTCATCTCCACAATGCCCCCTTCCACAATGCCCCCTTCCATCTCCACAATGCCCCCTTCCACAATGCCCCCATCTTCACATTTCCCCTACCTCCAGTCCCTGGTGGTCTAGCGGCATGGCTTGACAGATCTGTGCCTCCTTCGGCACAGATCTCTGCAACCGGAGCTCCAGAGCGCCGCTGTAGTAATGCAGAGGCTGGGAGATGATGTCATCTCCCAGCGCTCTGTATTACTACAGCGGCGCGCCGAGTGGGAGATCAGGTAAGTGCCTGCTGCGGGCGAGGGGGTCGCAGGCAGTGGCCGGGCCCCTGGAGTGACGGGCCCGGTCGCAGGTGCGACCGCTGCGACCCCTACTGTTACGCCACTGTACCAGGGTCCCACTGTTTTCTGACAGTTCTGAGCTGAAGGACCTGCTGGACATCTTCTGATTTCGAAGGGAAGTAAGCACGAAGTGTCTGTCATCTGTGCACTAAGTTTCCTTGGCTGACCACTGCGTCTACGGTCCTCAAAGTTGCCTGTTTCATTGTGCTTCTTCAAAGGAGCTTGGACAGCACATCTGAAGCCCCCTGTCTGCCTTGAAATTTCTGCCTGGGAGAGGCCTTGCTGATGCAGTGTAATTACCTTGTGTCTTGTTGCTGTGCTCAGTCTTGCCATGGTGTATGACTTTTGACATTAAACTGTCTTCAGCAACCTCACCTTGTTAGCTGAGTTTGGCTGTTCCTCACCCAGTTTTATTCCTCCTACACAGCTGTTTCTGTTTCAGTTAATGATTATGTTTCAACCCACATACTCAATTGATGATCATTAGCACCTGTTTGGTATAAATGTTTAATTAAACACCTGAGTATACGCCTACAAAATTCCTGACTTTGTGCAATTGTACCTATAAGAACTGATGCCTTTTTGAAGGCAAAGAGTGGTCACACCAAATATTCATTTGATTTCCATTTTTCTTCTGTTCACTCACTATGCCTTTTGTTAATTGATAAAAACTAACTATTAACATGTCTATTTTTAAATCATTCTTACTTTACAGCATTTTTATACAGTATATAATCAGGGCTATTTTTTGGGGGAAAACAGAATGAATATGTTTATTTATATGCGCACACAAGCGTGCACAGCGATTTACAATTTAAAGGGATAGTAATACTTTATTACTACTATCCCCCATATTGTACATATTTGCAAAATAATTTAATAGCCCCCAGGTTCATCTCTCAAACCTTTATGGTTTGAGAGATAACCGAAGGCAAAGTTCCCCCCTCCCTCCCCCTTCCCTGAAGTCAGCGTTGTGCTGACTGCAGGGATATCCAGTCTGTCTTTAATCATGTGGCTCTGCAGCAGAGCCGTGATTGTGTTAGTGACAAAGAATTATTTCACTGAAACGGCCTTCTACGTGTGCTTGCAAACCACTCACAAACCAATCACATGTAGAAGACCGTTTCAGTGAAATAATTCTTTGTCACTAACGGGATCTCGGCTCAGCTGCAGAGCCGCAAGCCTGTCGTACGACAGACTTCCCCTGCAGTCAGCACAACGCTGACTTCAGGGAAGGGGGAGGGAGGGGGAACTTTGCTTTCAGTTATCTCTCAAACCATAAAGGTCTGAGAGATGAACCTGAGGCTATTATTTTACAAATATCTACAATATGAGGGATAGTAATAATAAAGTATTACTATCCCTTTAAACAATACAGGGTTTCAAGTGCTTAGCAAAGTGAAATTCTGGAAGTGGGGTCCCTGTATGGAAGCTTACAATCTAAAGTAATATACAGTATTTTGTTTTAAATTTTAGGAATAAGCCATTGAGCAACACACTGTAAAGCTCTGGTCCATAACGGGTTAAAATACCATATAGGATAATGTATTTTTTTGTTGGTACGGAGTACCCCACAAATAAATCACTGTATATGTGGTTCTCATATCCAATCATGAACAGGTTTGCGTAATAATAGCCCCATAGCTATCCCTCTGCAGCTGTTGATAAAATAAATGGTTACGCCTTAAAGGGATAGTAATGTTTCATAATAAAAGCAGGTCTAATTAATCATCATAGTATTTGGACATTGGAGAGTGTTATTTCAATTCTGTCAGAGTTGTAGTACAAGAGTAATTGAATGATAAAGTATCCCCCTCCCGTCCCTTTTACTGATGTAACACTGTTCAGCCAGATCAGAAGGGAGGTACCCAGGTAGACTGCAGAGAGGGACAATCTACAATTAAGATAAGGGAAAAACCTGAAAAACTTGTCAAGGGGGGCAGGGCTTTCATTGTTCTCATAGGAAGAAGATTGTCCCCTTCTGTTATCTGTCTGGTCTATGGACTGGATTCCACATTTGAGAAGAGATGGCTTACACTAGGTAAAAGGGGCGGGGAGGGGAACTTTGATTGTGAATATCTCATAAACCATAAAGGATTGAGAGATAAGACTTATATCATTCTTCATGTATTTTTAATGCCTACAAAATAAAATAAAGTTAAAACGAAGTATTACTATCCCTTTAAGTAATTCTCAGTGATTATAATTCTCAAAACATTTATGACAATCTCAGTAAATTCCTTGGGTATATTTTAACCCCGATTATTCTTGAATTGCTCCTTTACCATCTATTAAAAGAGTATCATATCACTGTATTATCTATCCCCATCTACTTATTGGTCTATTTAGATTGCGCAGCGACACTTGCCGTTTGTAATGACTATTTTCTTGCTCATATATCTGGAAATTACTGTCATATTGTATACAAGCCTACATGTTTTGGAAACATTAAAATTGTCTTTACTCTTTGTTGGATAGTGTATAAATTATTTAATCTTAATTATGTATTTTTCAACGATTGGGTTGAAGGATTGATACACAAATTACACATCTCTACACACAGACACACACACCTCTCTCTACAGACAACCCCTCCCTCTTGTATTACACAAATATATAAACACACATACACCACTTTCTAAACAAACACCCTCTCTCCTCTATCACACACCTCTCTACACACAGACACACAAACACGTGTATCACACACATCTCTACACAGACACACCATACTTTCTGCGTTACACACTCCTCTCTACACACAAACACACACACTCTCTCCTGTATCACACCCCTCTCTACACAACACACTACCTCCTGTATCACACAACTCTCTCTCTACACACACACTCCCCTGTAACACACAATTCTCTACACACATACACACTCCCTCCTGTATCACACACATACTCTCCTGTATCACACAATTCTTTACACACAGACACCCTAACTTCTGTATTACACACACATCTCTCTACACAACACTCTCTACGGTATAACAATTATCTACATAAAACACTCCCTCCTGTATCACATATCTCTCTACACAACACCCTCCTGTATCACAAATCTCTCTACACAACACACTCTCTCCTGTACCACACATCTCTCTATATACACACACACTCCCTCCTGTATCACACAACTCTCTACACAACACACTCCCTCCTGTATCACACACCTCTCTATACAACACACTCCCTCCTGTATCACAAATCTCTCTACACAACGCACTCCCTCCTGTATCACACACATACTCTCCTGTATCACACAATTCTTTACACACAGACACCCTAACTTCTGTATTACACACACATCTCTCTACACAACACTCCCTACTGTATAACAATTATCTACATAAAACACTCCCTCCTGTATCACACATCTCTCTACACAACACACTCCCTCCTGTATCACAAATCTCTATACACAACACACTCCCTCCTGTATCACACACCTCTATACACAACACACTCCATCCTGTATCACACACCTCTATACACAACACTCTCTCCTGTATCACACACCTCTCTACATAACACACTCCCTCCTGTATCACACAATTCTGTACATAACACACTCCCTCCTGTATCACACACCTCTCTATATACACACACACTCTCCTGTATCACACAATTCTCTACATAACACACTCATCTCTCTACACAACACACTTCCTCCTGTATCACACATCTCTCTACACAACACAGTCCCTCCTGTATCTCACATCTCTCTACACAACACACTCCCTCCTGCATCACAAATCTCTCTATACAACACACTCCCTCCTGTATCACACACCTCTCTATACAACACACTCCCTCCTGTATGACAAATCTATCTATACAACACACTCCCTCTTGTATCACACACCTCTCTATACAACATACTCCCTCCTGTATCACACACCTCTCTATACAACACACTCCCTCCTGTATCACAAATCTCTCTACACAACACACTCCCTCCTGTATCACACACCTCTATACACAACACACTCCCTCCTGTATCACACACCTCTCTACACAAGACACTCCCTCCTGTATCACACATCTCTCTACACAACACACTCCATCCTGTATCACAAATCTCTCTACGCGGAAACAAACGATGTGACGAGCACCCAGCGAGAACGAACAAGATAAAGTGTCTTGTTCTTGGGCATAGTGACCCCTCAATGGTGCTACAAGTCACGTTTTTCACTCCCATGTGCCATTGCAGAGAGGAAATTTCCATATTCACCTCAGACTGGTCCCGCCCTCAGACAGTCCAGCTCTGAAATGTCATGCAAATCCTCCCCACACGAGAGAATCGGCAAAACCACAGACAGATGTTTCGGCCTATATAGACCTCATTTATGTGGTGCTGTTGATTCACTCTAGGCACATGGAGAGCAAAGGCCTATGCCTGGGATCCCCTTCCACTTAGTGAGACAAAGAAACAAACGATGTGACAACCACCCATCAAAAACAAACAAGATAAAGTATCTTGTTCTTGGGTATAGTGACCCCCCCAATGGTGCTACAAGTCATGTTTTTCACTCCCAGGTGCCATTGCATAGAGGAAGTTTCCATATTTACATCAGACTGGACCCACCCTCAGATAGTCCAGCTCCAAAATGTCAGGCAAACCCACAGATGTATGTTTCAGCCTATGTGGGCCTCATGGGTGTTGTGCAGCTGATTCCCTCTAGGCACATGGAGAGCAAGGGCCCATGCCTGGGATCCCCTTCCACTTAGGGAGACAAAGAAACAAACGATGTGACGAGCACCCATCGAGAATGAACAAGATTGTTCTTGGGCATAGTGACCCCCTCAATGGTGCTACAAGTCACGTTTTTCACTCCCATGTGCCATTGCAGAGGAAATTTCCATATTCACATCAGACTGGTCCCTCCCTCAGATAGTCCAGCTCCGGAATGTCAGGCAAAGCCTCCCTGCATGAGAGAATCAGCAAAACCACAGACGTACGTTTCGGCCTATGTGGGCCTCGTCGGTGTGGTGCAGCTGAATCCCTCTAGGCACATGGAGAGCGAGGGCCCATGCTTCCATGTGCCTAGAGGGATTCGGCTGCACCACACTGACGAGGCTCACATAGGCTGAAAAGTAAGTCTGTGGTTTTGCTGTTTCTCTCGTGCGGAGAGGATTTGCCTGACATTTCGGAGCTGGACTGTCTGTGGGCGGGACCAGTCTGATATGGATATTTGCTCTCTGCGATGGCACATGGGAGTGAAAAACATGAGTTGTAGCACCATTGAGAGGCTATCATGCCTTAGAACAAGACACTTTATCTTGTTTGTGCTTGATGTGTGCTCCTCACAACTCTTTTTGTCTCTAAGTATAAGGGGATCCCAGGCATGGGCCCTTGCTTCCATGTGCCTAGAGGGATTCGGCTGCACCACATTGCCGAGACTCACATAGGCCAAAATGTATGTCTGTGGTTCTGCTGGTTCTCTCGTGCGGAGATGATTTGCCTGACGTTTCGGAGCTGGACTGGCTATGGGCGGGACCAGATGGATATGGATATGGATATGGAGATTTTCTCTCTGCAATGGCACATGGGAGTGAAAAACATGAGTTCTAGAACCATTGAGACGCTATCATGCCTTAGAACAAGACACTTTATCTTGTTTGTGCTTGATGTGTGCTCCTCACAACTCTTTTTGTCTCCCTAAGTATAAGGGCATCCCAGGCATGGGCCCTTGCTTCCATGTGCCTAGAGGGATTTGGCTGGACCACACTGATGAGGCTCACATAGGCCGAAACGTACGTCTGTGGTTTTGCCTGACGTTTCGGAGCTGGACTATCTGTGGGCAGGACCAGTCTGAAATGGATATGGCTATTTCCTCTCTGCAATGGCACCATTGAGAGGTTATCATGGCTTAGAACAAGACAATTTATCTTGTTTGTGCTTGATGTGTGCTCTTCACATCTCTTTTTGTCTCCCTAAGTATAAGGGCATCCCAGGCATGGGCCCTTGCTTCCATGTTCCTAGAGGGATTCGGCTGCACCACACTGATGAGGCTCATATAGGCCAAAACGTACGTGTGTGGTTTTGCTGTTTCACGTGGAGAGCATCTGCCTGACATTTCAGAGCTGGACTGTCTGTGGGCAGGACCAGTCTGATATGGAGATTTCCTCTCTGCAATGGCACATGGGAGTGAAAAACTAAGTTGTAGCACCATTGGGAGGCTACCATGCCTTAGAACAAGACACTTTATCCTGTTTGTGCTTGATGTATGCTCCTCACAATTCTTTTTGTCTCCCTAAGTATAAGGGCATTCCAGGCATGGGCCCTTGCTTTCATGTGCCTAGAGGGATTTGGCTGCACCACACTGACGAGGCTCACATAGGCCGAAACGTACATCTGTGGTTTTGCTGTCTCTCTCGTGCGGAGAGGATTTGTCTGACATTTCGGAGCTGGACTATCTGTGGGCGTGACCAGATGGATATGGATATGGATATGGATATGGAGATTTCCTCTCTGCAATGGCACATGGGAGTGAAAAATGTGAGTTGTAGCACCATTGAGAAGCTACCATGCCTTAGAACAAGACACTTTATCTTTTTTGTGCTTGATGTGTGCTCCTCACAACTCTTTTTGTCTCCCTAAGCATAAGGGCATCCCAGGCATAGGCCCTTGCTTCTATGTGCCTAGAGGGATTCGTCTGCACCACACCGACGAGGCTCACATAGGCCGAAACATATCTCTGTGGTTTTGCTTGAAATTTCGGAGCTGGACTGTCTGTGGGCGGGACCAGTCTGATATGGATATGGAGATTTCCTCTCTGCAATGGCACATGGGAGTGAAAAACGTGAGTTGTAGCACCATTGAGAGGCTATCATGTCTTAGAACAAGATATTTTATCTTGTTCGTGCTTGATGTGTGCTCCTCACAACTCTTTTTGTCTCCCTAAGTATAAGGGCATCCCAGGCATGGGCCCTTGCTTCCATGTGCCTAGAGGGATTTGGCTGGACCACACTGATGAGGCTCACATAGGCCGAAACGTAAGTCTGTGGTTTTGCCTGACGTTTCGGAGCTGGACTATCTGTGGGCAGGACCAGTCTGAAATGGATATGGCTATTTTCTCTCTGCAATGGCACATGTGAGTGAAAAATGTGAGTTGTAGCACCATTGAGAAGCTATCATGCCTTAGAACAAGACACTTTATCTTGTTTGTGCTTGATCTGCAATGGCACATGTGAGTGAAAAATGTGAGTTGTAGTACCATTGAGAGGCTATCATGGCTTAGAACAAGACACTTTATCCTGTTTGTGCTTGATGTGTGCTCCTCACAAAGTGTTAGTAATGTCTAAAAAAAACTTTTTTTGCATTTAGAAGAGCTTAAAAAGCTGATCTAAATGCAAAAAAACGTATCTCTCAAACCGCTATGGTATAAGAGATATGGGCGTTTAAAGTTTGATTTCTCCTACTGACAGCTGTAAAGCTGTCAGCAGGAGATCCGTGTCGGTCGACACGCTGGCGCTTGAGAAGTGCCGAGATCTTGTTACTTACACGGAATCCCTTCATTGGAATGGTCTAAAATGTGTGCCTGAATACTAGGCACACGTTTTAGACCATTCCAATGAAGGGATTCCGTGTAAGTAACGAGATCTCGGCACTTCTCAAGCGCCAGCGTGTCGACCGACACGGATCTCCTGCTGACAGCTTTACAGCTGTCAGTAGGAGAAATCAAACTTTAAACGCCCATATCTCTTATACCATAGCGGTTTGAGAGATACTTTTTTTGCATTTAGATCAGCTTTTTAAGCTCTTCTAAATGCAAAAAAGTTTTTTTTAGACATTACTAACACTTTAAATCTCACTACACAACACACTCTCTCCTGTATCACAAATCTCTCTACACAACACACTCCCTCCAGCATCACAAATCTCTCTATACAACATACTCCCTCCTGTATCACACACCTCTGTATATACTCACATACTCTCTCCTGAATCCCACACCTCTCTACACAACACACTCCCTCCTGTATCACACACCTCTCTATACAACACACTTCCTCCTGTATCACACACCTCTCTACACGACACACTCCCTCCTATCACAAATCTTTCTATACAACACACTCTCTCCCGTATCACACACCTCTCTACACAACACAATCCCTCCTGTATCACAAATCTTTCTACACAAAACACTCCCTCCTGTATCACACACCTCTCTCTCTACACACACACTCTTCTGTATCACACATCTCTCTACACGACACACTCCTTCTTATCACAAATCTTTCAATACAACACACTCTCTCCCGTATCACACACCTCTCTACACAACACAATCCCTCCTGCATCACAAATCTTTCTACACAAAACACTCCCTCCTGTATCACACACCTCTCTCTCTACACACACACTCTTCTGTATCACACATCTCTCTACACGACACACTCCTTCTTATCACAAATCTCTCTATACAACACACTCTCTCCCGTATCACACACCTCTCTACACAACACAATCCCTCCTGCATCACAAATCTTTCTACACAAAACACTCCCTCCTGTATCACACACCTCTCTCTCTACACACACACTCTCCTGTATCACACATCTCTCTCTGTCTACACACAATCTCCTGTATCACACAATTCTCTACACACATTAACACTCCCTCCTGTATCACACAATTCTTTACACACAGACACCCTAACCTCTGTATTACACACACATCTCTCTATACAACACACTCCCTACTGTATCACAATTATCTACAGAAAACACTCCCGCCTGTATCACACATCTCTACACAACACACTCCCTCCTGTATCACACACCTCTATACACAACACACTGTCCTGTATCTCACACCTCTCTACATAACACACTCCCTCATGTATCACACAATTCATTACATAGCACACTCCCTCCTGTATCACACACCTCTCTACACATCACACTCCCTCCTGTATCACACACACACTCTCATGTATCACACAATTCTCTACATAACCCGCTTCCTCCTGTATCACACACCTCTGTACACAACACACTCCCTCCTGTACCGCACCTCTGTACACAACACACTCCCTCCTGTATCACGCACCTCTGTACACAACACACTCCCTCCTGTATCCCACATCTCTACACAACACACTCCCTCCTGTATCACACACCTCTCTATACACACACACTCTCCTGTATCACACAACTCTCTATACAACACACTCTCCTGTATCACACACACTCCCTCCTGTATCACACACCTCTCTACACAACACACTCCCTCCTGTATCACACACCTCTATATACACACACACTCCCTCCTGTATCACACACCTCTCTACACAACACACTCCCTCCTGTATCACACACCTCTCTACACAACACACTCCCTCCTGTATCACACACCTCTCTATACAACACACTCCCTCCTGTATCACACACCTCTCTACACAACACACTCCCTCCTGTATCACACATCTCTATATACACACACACTCCCTCCTGTATCACACACCTCTCTACACAACACACTCCCTCCTGTATCACACACCTCTCTATACACACACACTCTCCTGTATCACACAACTCTCTATACAACACACTCTCCTGTATCACACACACTCCCTCCTGTATCACACACCTCTCTACACAACACACTCCCTCCTGTATCACACATCTCTATATACACACACACTCCCTCCTGTATCACACACCTCTCTACACAACACACTCCCTCCTGTATCACACACCTCTCTATACACACACACTCTCCTGTATCACACAACTCTCTATACAACACACTCTCCTGTATCACACACACTCCCTCCTGTATCACACACCTCTCTACACAACACACTCCCTCCTGTATCACACATCTCTATATACACACACACTCCCTCCTGTATCACACACCTCTCTATACACACACACTCCCTCCTGTATCACACATCTCTACACAACACACTCCCTCCTGTATCACACACCTCTCTATACACACACACTCCCTCCTGTATCACACACCTCTCTATATACACACACACTCCCTCCTGTATCACACATCTCTACACAACACACTCCCTCCTGTATCACACACCTCTCTACACAACACACTCCCTCCTATCACACACCTCTCTATACACACACATACTCCCTCCTGTATCACACATCTCTACACAACACACTCCCTCCTGTATCACACACCTCTGTACACAACACACTCCCTCCTGTATCACACACCTCTCTACACAACACACTCCCTCCTATCACATATCTCTCTACACAACACACTCCCTCCTGTATCACACACCTCTCTATATACACACACTCTCCCTCCTGTATCACACACCTCTCTACACAACACACTCCCTCCTATCACACACCTCTCTATACAACACACTCCCTCCTGTATCACACACCTCTCTACACAACACACTCCCTCCTGTATCACACACCTCTCTATACACACACACTCCCTCCTGTATCACACACCTCTCTACACAACACACTCCCTCCTGTATCACACACCTCTCTATATACACACACACTCCCTCCTGTATCACACATCTCTCTACACAACACACTCCCTCCTGTATCACACACCTCTCTATACAACACACTCCCTCCTGTATCACACACCTCTCTATATACACACACACTCCCTCCTGTATCACACATCTCTACACAACACACTCCCTCCTGTATCACACACCTCTCTATACACACACACTCCCTCCTGTATCACACACCTCTCTACACAACACACTCCCTCCTGTATCACACACCTCTCTATATACACACACACTCTGTCCTGTATCACACATCTCTACACAACACACTCCCTCCTGTATCACACACCTCTCTATATACACACACACTCCATCCTGTATCACACATCTCTACACAACACACTCCCTCCTGTATCACACACCTCTCTATATACACACACACTCCGTCCTGTATCACACATCTCTACACAACACACTCCCTCCTGTATCACACACCTCTCTATATACACACACACTCCCTCCTGTATCACACACCTCTCTACACAACACACTCCCTCCTGTATCACACACCTCTCTATACACACACACTCCCTCCTGTATCACACACCTCTCTACACAACACACTCCCTCCTGTATCACACATCTCTATATACACACACACTCCCTCCTGTATCACACACCTCTCTATATACACACACACTCCCTCCTGTATCACACACCTCTCTACACAACACACTCCCTCCTATCACACACCTCTCTATATACACACACACTCCCTCCTGTATCACACATCTCTACACAACACACTCCCTCCTGTATCACACATCTCTATATACACACACACTCCCTCCTGTATCACACACCTCTCTATATACACACACACACTCCCTCCTGTATCACACACCTCTCTATACACACACACTCCCTCCTGTATCACACATCTCTACACAACACACTCCCTCCTGTATCACACATCTCTATATACACACACACTCCCTCCTGTATCACACACCTCTCTATACACACACACTCCCTCCTGTATCACACATCTCTACACAACACACTCCCTCCTGTATCACACACCTCTCTATACACACACACTCCCTCCTGTATCACACACCTCTCTATATACACACACACTCCCTCCTGTATCACACATCTCTACACAACACACTCCCTCCTGTATCACACACCTCTCTACACAACACACTCCCTCCTATCACACACCTCTCTATACACACACATACTCCCTCCTGTATCACACATCTCTACACAACACACTCCCTCCTGTATCACACACCTCTGTACACAACACACTCCCTCCTGTATCACACACCTCTCTACACAACACACTCCCTCCTATCACATATCTCTCTACACAACACACTCCCTCCTGTATCACACACCTCTCTACATAACACACTCCCTCCTGTATCACACATCTCTATATACACACACACTCCCTCCTGTATCACACACCTCTCTATACACACACACTCCCTCCTGTATCACACACCTCTCTACACAACACACTCCCTCCTGTACCACACATCTCTACACAACACACTCCCTCCTGTATCACACATCTCTACATAACACACTCCCTCCTGTGTCACACATCTCTATATACACACACACTCCCTCCTGTATCACACACATCTCTACATAACACACTCCCTCCTGTATCACACACCTCTCTATACACACACACTCCCTCCTGTATCACACACCTCTCTATACACACACACACTCTCCTGTATCACACATCTCTCTACACAACACACTCCCTCCTGTATCACACATCTCTATATACACACACACTCCCTCCTGTATCACACACCTCTCTACACAACACACTCCCTCCTGTATCACACACCTCTCTATATACACACACACTCTCCTGTATCACACACCTCTCTACACAACACACTCCCTCCTGTATCACACATCTCTATATACACAACACACTCCCTCCTGTATCACACACCTCTCTACACAACACACTCCCTCCTGTATCACACACCTCTCTATACACACACACTCTCCTGTATCACACAACTCTCTATACAACACACTCCCTCCTGTATCACACACCTCTCTATACACACACACTCCCTCCTGTATCACACACCTCTCTATATACACACACACTCTCCTGTATCACACACCTCTCTACACAACACACTCCCTCCTGTATCACACATCTCTATATACACAACACACTCCCTCCTGTATCACACACCTCTCTACACAACACACTCCCTCCTGTATCACACACCTCTCTATACACACACACTCTCCTGTATCACACAACTCTCTATACAACACACTCCCTCCTGTATCACACACCTCTCTACACAACACACTCCCTCCTGTATCACACACCTCTCTATATACACACACACTCTCCTGTATCACACATCTCTCTACACAACACACTCCCTCCTGTATCACACACCTCTGTACACAACACACTCCCTCCTGTATCACACACCTCTCTACACAACACACTCCCTCCTGTATCACACAACTCTCTATATACACACATACTCTCTCTTGTATCACACAATTCTCTGCATAACACACTCCCTCCTGTATCACACACCTCTCTACACACAGACACACACCCTCCTGTATCACACACCTCTACACACACAAACACATGTATCACACACCTCTATACACACACCCCCTCCAGTACATCACACCCCTTCCCTCCTGTCAGTGACTCAGCACAGAGCAGGGAATTTCCGCTTCGCGCTCCGCCCCTTTCTGTCCCTCTCTGCTCCCCGTACCAGACTCCTGAGAGCTTGTTGCCATCAGGAACAGACCGGGTGGGTCACGTGTGAGACAAAAGCAGAGACAGGAGGACCCGGGACTGACAGCGGGACAAGGGACTGACAGGAGGACCCGGGACTGACAGCGGGACAAGGGACTGACAGCGGGACAAGGGACTGACAGGAGGACCCGGGACTGACAGCGGGACAAGGGACTGACAGGAGGACCCGGGACTGACAGCGGGACAAGGGACTGACAGCGGGACAAGGGACTGACAGGAGGACCCGGGACTGACAGCGGGACAAGGGACTGACAGGAGGACCCGGGACTGACAGCGGGACAAGGGACTGACAGCGGGACCAGGAACAGAACAGGAGGCTGACAGCAGAGCTACAACAGGTACTGACAGCGGAGTATTGCACCAGTAACTTTCTCAGAACCAGAGGCTGACACTGGCACCAGTGTGCACCCCCAGTATAGGACAGGTTCCTGTGTGCACCCCCAGTATAGGACAGGTTCCTGTGTGCACCCCCAGTATAGGACAGGTTCCTGTGTGCACCCCCAGTATAGGACAGGTTCCTGTGTGCACCCCCAGTATAGGACAGGTTCCTGTGTGCACCCCCAGTATAGGACAGGTTCCTGTGTGCACCCCTAGTATAGGACAGGTTCCTGTGCACACCCCTAGTATAGTACAGGTTACTGTGCGCACCCCCAGTATAGGACAGGTTACTGTGCGCACCCCCAGTATAGGACAGGTTCCTGTGTGCACCCCCAGTATAGGACAGGTTACTGTGTGCACCCCCAGTATAGGACAGGTTCCTGTGTGCACCCCCAGTATAGGACAGGTTCCTGTGTGCACCCCCAGTATAGGACAGGTTCCTGTGCACACCCCTAGTATAGTACAGGTTACTGTGCGCACCCCCAGTATAGGACAGGTTACTGTGCGCACCCCCAGTATAGGACAGGTTCCTGTGTGCACCCCCAGTATAGGACAGGTTACTGTGTGCACCCCAAGTATAGTACAAGTTACTGCGTGCACCCCCAGTATAGGGCAGGTTACTGTGTGCACCCCCAGTATAGGACAGGTTACTGTGTGCACCCCCAGTATAGGACAGGTTACTGTGTGCACCCCAAGTATAGTACAAGTTACTGCGTGCACCCCCAGTATAGGGCAGGTTACTGCGTGCACCCCAAGTATAGTACAGGTTACTGCGTGCACCCCCAGTATAGTACAGGTTACTGTGTGCACCCCCAGTATAGGACAGGTTACTGTGTGCACCCCCAGTATAGGACAGGTTACTGTGCGCACCCCCAGTATAGGACAGGTTACTGTGCGCACCCCCAGTATAGGACAGGTTCCTGTGCGCACCCCCAGTATAGGACAGGTTCCTGTGCGCACCCCCAGTATAAGACAGGTTCCTGTGCGCACCCCCAGTATAAGACAGGTTCCTGTGCGCACCCCCAGTATAAGACAGGTTCCTGTGCGCACCCCCAGTATAAGACAGGTTCCTGTGCGCACCCCCAGTATAAGACAGGTTCCTGTGCGCACCCCCAGTATAAGACAGGTTCCTGTGCGCACCCCCAGTATAAGACAGGTTCCTGTGCGCACCCCCAGTATAGTACAGGTTCCTGTGCGCACCCCCAGTATAAGACAGGTTCCTGTGCGCACCCCCAGTATAAGACAGGTTCCTGTGCTCACACCCAGTATAAGACAGGTTCCTGTGCGCACCCCCAGTATAGGACAGGTTACTGTGCGCACCCCCAGTATAGTACAGGTTACTGTGCGCACCCCCAGTATAGTACAGGTTACTGTGCGCACCCCCAGTATAGTACAGGTTACTGTGCGCACCCCCAGTATAGGACAGGTTACTGTGCGCACCCCCAGTATAGGACAGGTTACTGTGCGCACCCCCAGTATAAGACAGGTTACTGTGCGCACCCCCAGTATAGGACAGGTTACTGTGCGCACCCCCAGTATAGGACAGGTTACTGTGCGCACCCCCAGTATAGGACAGGTTACTGTGCGCACCCCAGTATAGGACAGGTTACTGTGCGCACCCCCAGTATAGGACAGGTTACTGTGCGCACCCCCAGTATAGGACAGGTTACTGTGTGCACCCCCAGTATAGGACAGGTTACTGTGTGCACCCCCAGTACAGTACAGGTTACTGTGAGCACCCCCAGTATAGGACAGGTTACTGTGTGCACCCCCAGTACAGTACAGGTTCCTGTGTGCACCCCCAGTATAGTACAGGTTCCTGTGTGCACCCCCAGTATAGGACAGGTTACTGTGTGCACCCCAAGTATAGTACAAGTTACTGCGTGCACCCCCAGTATAGGGCAGGTTACTGTGTGCACCCCCAGTATAGGACAGGTTACTGTGTGCACCCCCAGTATAGGACAGGTTACTGTGTGCACCCCAAGTATAGTACAAGTTACTGCGTGCACCCCCAGTATAGGGCAGGTTACTGCGTGCACCCCAAGTATAGTACAGGTTACTGCGTGCACCCCCAGTATAGGACAGGTTACTGTGTGCACCCCCAGTATAGTACAGGTTACTGTGTGCACCCCCAGTATAGGACAGGTTACTGTGTGCACCCCCAGTATAGGACAGGTTACTGTGCGCACCCCCAGTATAGGACAGGTTACTGTGCGCACCCCCAGTATAGGACAGGTTCCTGTGCGCACCCCCAGTATAGGACAGGTTCCTGTGCGCACCCCCAGTATAAGACAGGTTCCTGTGCGCACCCCCAGTATAAGACAGGTTCCTGTGCGCACCCCCAGTATAAGACAGGTTCCTGTGCGCACCCCCAGTATAAGACAGGTTCCTGTGCGCACCCCCAGTATAAGACAGGTTCCTGTGCGCACCCCCAGTATAAGACAGGTTCCTGTGCGCACCCCCAGTATAAGACAGGTTCCTGTGCGCACCCCCAGTATAGTACAGGTTCCTGTGCGCACCCCCAGTATAAGACAGGTTCCTGTGCGCACCCCCAGTATAAGACAGGTTCCTGTGCTCACACCCAGTATAAGACAGGTTCCTGTGCGCACCCCCAGTATAGGACAGGTTACTGTGCGCACCCCCAGTATAGTACAGGTTACTGTGCGCACCCCCAGTATAGTACAGGTTACTGTGCGCACCCCCAGTATAGTACAGGTTACTGTGCGCACCCCCAGTATAGGACAGGTTACTGTGCGCACCCCCAGTATAGGACAGGTTACTGTGCGCACCCCCAGTATAAGACAGGTTACTGTGCGCACCCCCAGTATAGGACAGGTTACTGTGCGCACCCCCAGTATAGGACAGGTTACTGTGCGCACCCCCAGTATAGGACAGGTTACTGTGCGCACCCCAGTATAGGACAGGTTACTGTGCGCACCCCCAGTATAGGACAGGTTACTGTGCGCACCCCCAGTATAGGACAGGTTACTGTGCGCACCTCCAGTATAGGACAGGTTACTGTGCGCACCTCCAATATAGCACAGGTTACTGTGGTTTATTTTATCAGTATGTGGGTCTGTCCTGATATAACAAGTCTCAGATCTCCCTAGTGTAATTGATAAAGCCTAGCTTTGCCCACAAGTGCCCAGGTCTGTTCTAATGTAAGGCTTACCTGACATCTCCTAGGTGTAACAGGTTCGGCCTAGCAGTGCCTGGGTCAGTCCTAAGGTAACAAGTCATTCCCCTCTCTCTGTTCACCCAGGTGCGGCCAGTTATGTGTAGCACTGCCCATATTTGCCCTGGTTTGTCCCAATGTAACTATTCCCTACCCATGTGTAGCACTGCCCATATGTGCCCTGGTCTCTCCCAATGTAACTATTCCCTGCCCATGTGTAGCACTGCCCGTGTGAGCCCAGTTCTGTGTAATATAAACAATTTCTTCCTTTCCAGTTGTGACAGAACTTCCAGTAAGATGGCTGCGGACGACTGTGAGCGAGAGGAAGATGGAAGCCCGGATGTGATCGCCAGTGGTAACATACTGGAGACGTTCACGGAGTGCCAGGAAACCCGAGGTCTGATTGGCAGCCTGCGGACGGTGTGTGAGGAGCTCGTGAGCAGGGAAGTGTGCACTCAGAGGTTTATAGGTGAGGATGGATAGCCCGTACTACTTATGCTGCCCGTCTGACTGTGCCTCTCTTAAACTTTTGAGTGGCTGAGGGGGTACGCAACACATTGCAAAACAATGCGTTGCGTGCACCTCTGGTACTCAAAGGGTTAAAGGAATTCATTTGTATTCCTTGAGCGTCTCTGACTCTTTATTTACATATGCAAATTATCCTTGGGATTAGTCACCCCAAGGGTAATAGGGGAATCCAGCATTGGACCCCTTGCTCACAGTTCCTAGAGAGATCAGCTGCACCTTACTGATGAGGCCCGACAAGGCCAAAACGTATGTCTGGTGTTGGTTGCTTCTCTTGTTCAGAGAGGAATTGTCTGGCACTTTGTGGTTGGACTGCTGTAAGGGCAGAACCAATATGTTATGATTTAGGATGTTTCCTTTCTGTGATAGGCACTAGGGGGCTAAAAGAGATTGCACCCTGTGTAGGACACCATTCCTATAGAGCCTGCAAATTTGTATTGTAGGTTCGTTCCTAGCTGAGCATATCTGACTCTTTATATACATTTTAAAGGCATTCATTGAATTTCTTGTATCTGTGAAGTTTAAAGGGATAGTAATACTTCGTTTTATCTTTATTTTATTTTGTAGGCATGAAAAAAACATGAAGAACGATATAAGTCTTATCTCTCAAACCTTTATGGTTTAAGAGATATTCACAAGCAAAGTTTCCCCTCCCGCCCCTTTTACCTAGTGTAAGCCATCTCTTCTCAGATGTGGAATGCAGTCCATAGACCAGACAGATAACAGCAGGGGACAGTCTTCTTTGTATGAAAACAATGAAAGCCCTTCCCCACTGACAAGTTTTTCAGGTTTTCCCCTTATCTTAATTGAAGATTGTCCCTCTCTGCAGTCTACCTGGGCACCTCCCTTCTGATCTGGCTGAAAGAGGCGGGGGATACTTTGTTTGTGAATATCTCTTAAATCTCATAAAGGTTTGAGAGATAAGACATATCGTTCTTCATGTTTTTTTAATGCCTACAAAATAAAATAAAGATAAAACGAAGTATTACTATCCCTTTAATGCACTTTTCTCCTGCTGTGTAAAACAAGCATACTCCAACCGCTTTGAGGCATTTCATTCAAAAGTTATTCAGAGCAAATTTGTTTTTTATAAATCAAAATCACATTATGTGGTATGGCCACGAGGGGGCAGTGTTGACATTGCTTAATATGGCTTTGATCAGTGATCAAAAGCTCACTGTAGACGACAATAGCAACAGCACCATCAAGTGGGGAGTTTTTCCACAAAATAGATTTTTTCTATCAAAATGTTTGCGTTTGTAATAACTTTTGACTGGAGCGTGTCTCAGCAACCGGAGTACCCTTGTTTTACTCAGCTGGAAAAAAATAATATAATATATATATTTTATGACTTAGTGTTTGTTGTCCTTTTAACACAGACTCTTTCAGTGTCATTAATTTCCAATTAAAGGGATAATATTGCTTGAAAATAATTTTATTTTCTATTGTATTTTATTTTGTAGGCATGAAAAAAACATGAAGAACGATATAAGTCTTATCTCTCAAACCTTTATGGTTTGAGAGATAGTCACAAGCAAAGTTTCCCCTCCCATCCCTTTTACCTAGTGTAAGCCATCTCTTCTCAGATGTGGAATCCAGTCCATAGACCAGACAGATAACAGCAGGGGACAATCTTCTTCCTATGAGAACAATGAAAGCCCTGACCCCTTGACAAGTTTTTCAGTTTTTTCCCTTATCTTAATTGAAGATTGTCCCTCTCTGCAGTCTACCTGGGCACCTCCCTTCTGATCTGGCTGAGCAGTGTTACATCAGTAAAAGGGGCAGGAAGGGGGATACTTTGTCATTGAATTACTCTTGAACTACAACTCTGCCAGAACTGAAATAACACTCTCCAAAGTCCAAATACTATGATGATTAATTAGAGCTGCTTTTATTATGAAACATTACTATCCCTTTAAGTGAAATCCTCCTCAGATTACAGGATGTACATAGACGTTATGGTTTCTTAACGTACGTTTTCCCCATGACGTCTATGTACGTCCTTGGTCCTTAAGGGGTTAACCCGTTGGATGGGTAAAAACAAGCAGAAAGAGAAGGATCTAAAAGTAGTGTTTATTGTACAAGACACATATATAACTTACAAGACAAACTGAGCCTCTCTCCTTCCCAGTCCTTTTAACCACAATACTGTGTAGCATGCGATCAACAACCAGATGTTATCCTCTGCACTGTCCTCTTAGTATTCATTCCATAGAGCTCAGTTCATATATATCAGTATGTATTCCATATAGTAACATAGTAAATCGGGTTGAATAAAAACACAAGTATTTCAAGTTCAACCTTTGACTCATACCCTTGTGACATGAGAATTATATAGCTTTCTTGCTACCAAATAAGTTAGTCTTTATCAGACCTTCCTGATTTACTAATAAACAGTATAACTCTGCATGTTCCCTGTTGAAAGAAATGTATCCATTGTATCTTCTCTTAAATGTATCCATTGTGTCTGCCATAACCACCTCCTTGGGCAATGAATTCCACAATTTAACAGACCTTACTGTAAAAAACCCCTTCCTCTGCTGAAGTCTAAACCTACTTTCCACTAATCTTAAGGGGTGTCCCCTGGTCACCTGATCAGGCCTTGGAATGAATAGCTCACGGCAGAGATCCTTGTATTGACCTCTCATATACTTGTACAATGTGATAAGGTCTCCTCTTAGTCGTCTTTTCTCTAGAGTAAATAAACCAAGTTTGTTTAGTCGTTCCTCATATGTCAAGTCCTCCATTCCCTTAATTAATTGTGTCACTCTTCGCTGTACCCTCTCTAGTTCTAGTATATCCTTTTTCAGAACCGGTGCCCAAAACTGCACTGCATATTTGAGGTGAGGTCTTACCAATGATTTGTACAGTAGTAACAATGTGCTTATGTATAGCAATATGAATCTCCAACTTGTGTTCAAATTAAAGTCCTGCTTAGAGCGGTGTCTCAGAACCGAGGTTTTTTCTTTTTTCTCCCCTTTTTTATATGCATCTAGTGGATCTGTGGTTTTGGTTCTTTTCTTAGCATTGATCTAGTGCATATATATCTTTTTTTTGTAACCCCCTTGGATGCTAGAAATGTCCCCGGCTTGTTTCTTTGCAATGCACTGGAGATCAATCTGGCATTCCAGGAATGAACCCTTCGAGTGTCAGAGGGGTATGCAATGTGTTGCGTAACCCTCTGGCACTCAAAGGGTTAAAATTCCCATTTAAATCTGGGAAGAATTTTTGTCACCTATGGCAAAGCTGGTTTGCTCCAGAATTGTCCCAATTCAGATTCCGAAATATGGGCATTAAAGGGATAGTCATGTTTCACAAAAACAGCAGCTCCAATTAACCTTCATAGTATTTGGGCCATGGAGAGTGTTATTTCAGTACTGTCAGAGTTGTAGTTCAAGAGTAATTGAATGATAAAGTATCCCCCTCCTGTCCCTTTTACTGATGTAACACTGCTCACCTCAATATTGTCAGAGTTGTAGTACAAGAGTTATTGAATGATAAAGTATCCCCCTCCCGCCCCTTTTACCTAGTGTAAGACACCTCCCCTCAGATGTGGAATCTGGTCTCTTGACCGGACAGATCACAACAAGGGACAATCTTCTTACAGTGACCATAAGGAAAACCCCGTCCTCATTGACAAGTTTTTCCCTGAAGATTGTCCCTCTCTGTGATCCATCCGGACAGTCTTGCTGCTCTGAGGTGAGCAGTGTTACACCAGGTAAAAGGGGTGGGAGGGGGATACTTTAGCATTCAATTACTCTTGTACTACAACTCTGACAGAATTGAAATAACACTCTCCATGGCCCAAATACAATGATGATTAATTGGAGCTGCTTTTATTATGAAACATTACTATCTTTTTAATTTGGTGCATCCTTAAGTTAAATCTCTATATTTTTATTTTATATTACAAATATTTGTACTGATAAGCATTTGTTTGTTTTGGAGTCAATGCATGCAACTTCTATAAATGAAAAATTAATTTCTAATCTGTATTTGGATTCTCCTTTACTGTTTCCTACAATAAGCTGGTCATTGTGCACGTCTCTTTTAGTTATAATGGACCGGTATCAGGAACAGCCTCATCTCTTGGATCCCCATCTAGGTACGTTACACCGTCAGATCTCTTTCTTGCTTTGGGCTTCTCTGCAGAACTGGGATTTGAAATCTGTATAAACTGGTATTGTGTTTTTAAAGTGTTAGTATTGTCCAAAAAAAGTTTTTTTTGCATTTAGAAGAGCTTAAAAAGTTGAGCTAAATGCAAAAAACTATATCTCTCAAACCGCTATGGTTTAAGAGATCCAGGCATTTAATGTTCGCAGTTTCCTACTGACAGCTGTAAAGCTGTCAGCAGGAGATCCATGTCGGTCGACACGCTGGAGCTTGAGAAGTGCCGGGATCTCGTTACTTACACGGAATCCCTTCATTGGAATGATCTAAAACGTGTGCCTGGTATTCGGGCACACATTTTAGACCATTCCAATGAAGGGATTCTTTGTAAGTAACGAGATCTCGGCACTTCTCAAGCGCCAGCGTGTCGACCGACACAAATCTCCTGCTGACAGCTTTACAGCTGTCAGTAGTAGAAATCATACTTTAAACGCCCATATCTCTTAAACCATAGTGGTTTGAGAGATACAGTTTTTTTCATTTAGCTCAGCATTTTAAGCTCTTCTAAATGCAAAAAAAAACATTTTTTTGGACATTACTAACACTTTAAATTCTTTTACTATCAGTAGTTTTGTGACGTGGCTGGATTTACCTTCCTCCAGTCCCATCCACTGTTGCCTTGATCTGTAAAAAAGCAAGGACCCCATGGTTGTTTGAGAGATCAAAGCATCTAAAGTTCCCCCCTCCCACCCCTTTAATCAGCATTTTAACAACAGAACTAACTGTAGTGCAAAGGACAATTTTTATTTTGTTTGTTCGCCATGTGGGAAAACTTTAGTCTAAGGCAATGGTCTAGAAATGTCCTCAAGGACAGGACTTAGGGATATCCCTGATTACACTCAAGTTAATCAGTGCCTCCTTCATTTTGACTGACCCATCTGTGCTCAAGGAGGTCACACTGTTAAAGGAATAGTTTCAGTTTATTTAGATTATTGTATATACACAATATGTAAAGACAAATTATCTGTGCTGTTTATTGTACTATATCCTTGAGACTGAACTTCCTGAATCTGTTTTGCAGGGTGTTTTCTGTTGTGGAACATTAAAGTGGGTCTAGTGATAGAATGTAAAAAAGATAGCATACCGAACATTCAGTGTAGCAGAGAGAGTGTAAAATTGTGTGACATCCTGTTTTTATTGCACATATTACTCACTTGCAGGTTAAGTCAATATGGTTCACTTTTAAAAGGTCGCATGTAAAAGAGTGTGCGACCCAGGGACGGATTTACATCTCAGGAGCCTGTAGGCACAGATATCTGAAGCGCCCCCCCATTGACCATCTCTACAATGCTCCAAATCTCCATATTGCCCTCACGTTGCCCCCCATCAGCTCCACATTGCCCCCATCAGTCCACATTGCCCCCATATTGCCCCATCATCTCAACATTGCCCCCATCAACTCCATATTGCCCTCACATTGCCCCCCATCATCTCCACATTGACTCCATCAGCTCCACAATGTCCTCATTTTGCCCCATCATCTCAACATTGCCCCCATCAGCTCCACATTGTCCTCACATTGCCCCCCATCAGCTCCACATTGCCCCCATCAGCTCCACATTGCCCTCTTTTTGCCCCCATCATCTCAACATTGCCCCCATCCTCTCAACATTGCCCCTATCAACTCCATATTGCCCCCATTAACTCCACTTTGCCCTCATATTGCCCCCATCAGCTCCACATTGCCCCCAATCAGCTCCACATTGCCCTCACATTGCCCCCATCAGCTCCACATTGCTTCCCCCCCATCATCCCCATATTGCCCTCACATTGCCCCCATTATCTCCAAATTAAGCCTCGTTCTGTCCCCCACATCCGTTTCCTACCTCCCTGGTGGTCCAGCGGCAGGAGAAATCTGTGCTTCTTCATAGACCTGCAGCTGCTGGAGCTCCCGCACGGTCTTCTCTTTAGTAATGCAGAGCGCTGGGAGATGATGTCATGATGATGTCATCTCCCAGCGTTCTGCATTACTAAAGAACCGGGAGAGCTCAGCAGCTACAGGTCTGTGAGACACAGCTTACAATGCGGCGGGTGTCTCGGCGCGGCATGCCACGCCACTTAAAAAAAACAAAACAAAAAAAAACAATACAAAATATATCCATTGCAATGGCAGGCGCCCCTCTGTAGGGTGTGCCTGTAGGCAGATGCCGACTCTGCCTTAAGAAAAATCCGGCCCTGGTGCGACCACATGACCCATTAAGTAAGTCGCCATGATAAAAATGGTGACATGAGAATCTCACACCGCATGACAGCGCGGGGTTCTCATGTCGCTTACTGAGCATCTCATAACTTTAAGCAGTCATCCCCTGATTCAAGCGCGCTACCAAATAACGCAGCGGCCACCAGATGGGTAAGGATGATGGGAGATGTAGTGCAGCATCAGACAGCAATAACACTAATTGTTCTCAGAAGGCACTGATATAACACACAGCCTTACCTTATGCTTTAGTATAGACATAGCGCTGAAGGCACTCTTATGGCTGTCTGTAATGATGCTATCCACTGACATCCCAATCTGTAGTGCCAATTACTATAAATATAGGAAGCTCCTGTCATCGGCAGTTACAGTATTTGGTAGCGCACTTGAATCAGGGGATGACTGCTTAAAGGTATGTGATGTTCATAAGCGACATGAGAATCTTACTCTGTCATCAGTGCGAAATTCTCACGTCGCCATTTTTATCATGGAAACTTACGTAATAGGTCATGTGGTCACAAGCTCTTTTGTGTGCAACCTTTTAAAAGGATACCACTCAAAATAAAGAGTAGATATTTTTTTAAATCAGCGTGAGCCAATCCTGGTCAAGCAGGTATCTCCCCACAGCATGCACTGCACTGCTTAGAGCTCTCGAGGAACAGGGTGGCGTCCCCTTCCTTAAATCCTGACCTCCATACAGACCTCGAATGCAGGTTTGCAATCCCTCAACTAAGACTAAAGAAACACTGAAATATTGATTTTGACGGTAGAATAGAAACATCTGGCACATCCGTCTATGTAATTTTTAAAGAGATAATAATATCACAAAATTGAATGTCCATCTGATTTTTCAGTGTAATTTTCTATACTAAATAGTTTGCTCTGAACATCCTTTGCTTTTTATATTTCGCTTGAAAATCCAATAACAAGTCCCCCCCCGCCCCTTATCAGTGTGTCACGCTTACTTCCCTCCTGTCACCCACACACGACAATAGGAGCCGTGATGGTGCTGGCTCTGGGTTCAGGTGCTAGCGAGCGATGCTGGAGTGCGGAGCTTGAGTGCGGTGACGGCGTGCTAGGTACTCCCTTGCTGCAGCCGAAGCTGGCTAAAGGTGCTGGTCGCGAAACCAGATTGTTCCACCCCGGTTGAGCCGAGGTGCAACCAGGATAGGAGTACCTAGGAACCGTAAGAAACACCAGGCCAGCAGGACACCAGACGGGAAACAGGGAACACGGCAGAGGTCAGGCGCGGCCAAAGGTTCAATCAGGAGCGGAGATCAAACGTGGTCAGACGAGCCAAGGGTCAAGCCGGGAGACAGGAGCAGACGTGGTCAAACAAGCCAAGGGTCAAGCCAGGAGACAGGAGCAGACGTGGTCAAACAAGCCAAGGGTCAAGCCAGGAGACAGGAGCAGACGTGGTCAAAAGCCAAGGGTCAAGCCAGGAGACAGGAGCAGACGTGGTCAAACAAGCCAAGGGTCAAGCCAGGAGACAGGAACAGACGTAGTCAAACAAGCCAAGGGTCAGTAAGTAGTCCAGAGCCCAGGACCAAACTGAAGAACTAAGGAACGGGCGCCCTATGCCTGGGGCAGCCCGTTTAAAAAGGCAGTCCAGCCAATGGAGAGCAGGGAGCGGGAGGCTCGTCCGTGAGCCAACCCGCATTGGAGGAGTGGAAGCCATTAGGGGAGCGAGACGGGCGCATGCGCATCCGCCAGACTGAAGGCGGACGCGAACCGCGCATGCGTGCCCGACAAGGAACCCGGAAGTGCTGCCGCGAAAGAAGACGCGGCCCGGGTGAACGCGCCGGCGGTGACACCTCCGATCCAAAAGCCTGACTGGATAGATCGCAACGAGGGACAATGTTGGGTTTGTCAGTGTCAGAAAAACCCTGCTCCCCTTGGCAAAGGACAGCAGGTTTTTCTTTATGCTGATATTAAATTTAAAATTCTGGTTCTAACTTATAGAGCCCTCACCAACACCTCACCCCCCTATATTTCATCTCTCATTTCCAAATACACTCCCACCCGCCATCTTCATTCTACACATGACCTTCTCCTCTCCACAACTCTTATTACATCCTCACACTCCTACAGGACTTCTCCCACCTACAGGACTCCTCCCACTCCTGCCTACAGGTCTTCTCCCACTCCGGCCTACAGGACTCTTCCCACTCCCACCTACAGGACTTCTCCCGTGCTGCACCTCAGCTCTGGAATTCCCTCTCCCGCCCCATCAGACTCTCCCCCAGCCTTCAGATACTCAGACGCTCCCTGAAAACTCACCTTTTCAGGGAAGCCTATCAACTACCTCCATAACCAGAGACGTGCACAGATATTTTGGGGGGCAGGGGCTCAAATGAAAAAAAGGGCACTTCTCATAATTACTTTTTAATTACTTTTTTTTTTTTTTTTAGTTAAAAGGGCATGAGGGCACTTTGGACAAAAAGGGCAGGTGCTCAAGCCCCCCTTGGTGTCTATGTGTGCAAGTTCCTGTCCATAACCATTATCACCAAGAACCACCCCTTCCCTGGACTTCTGCACTCAACACCACTTCTCACTCCCACCCGGTGACCGGCAGTTCATGTGGCAGGAGGCACTACACCAATAGCACTTACTGCTTCTGTGTCCAACCTTCCTTCCTCTAGACTGTAAGATATCACCAGCAGGGGGCGCTCTGATCCTTCTGTTCTACACATCTGATTGTACTATTTAATATCTCTATATGTCTATTCCCTATTGTACAGCGCTGCAGAGTTAGTTGGCGCTATATAAATAAAGATTAATAGTAATAATATTCTCCCTCAATTCAGTCCATTTAGATGGGCTTTCTGCTCTGTAGGAAGTCAGCGTCACGAGCTGAAAAGGGGCGGGAGGGGGAAACCTGTAACTGGATTTTCAATCCAAAAATAAAGGTAAAGGATGTTCAGAACACACAATTACATTGAACAATCGTATGGATATTTAGTTTTTGATATTGCCATCCCTCTAACCTACATAGTCTTACATATGTCTCAGAATAGACTTATAAGAGTGCTGAGTGTGGACTTCTGTGACCTGTTGGTATTGTGATCTATGGAGAGGCAACTGTCACAGACCAACCGACACTAACAGCAACAGTGACACAAATCCAAAAATATCCTTCAACTCAAACTATGACAAAGAAAATGCAGATTTCCATTGTAATAACTTGTGAATGAAGTATCTCAGCAGTGGGAGTACCGTAGCAAGAAATTCTAAATGAAAATGTTTTTGTCATATAAGGAATTATTGTATTTTATTTAAAATCAGCCATTTTTTTTCCTCTTTCTTGCAGAATGGATGTTGAATTTGTTGCTGGAAATTATACAAGACAAGAGCTCTCCTCCTGTCCTGTTTCATTTGGCTTTCAAATTCCTCTACATCATTTCCAAGGTAACTGGATCTGCAGAAGAAGTGCAATTATACCCTAGGAACAAGAATCGATTTTTATATTGCGTTTACAATGTACTATGTATTGTGATCTCTGAAGTCTTTTATATATATAAATATATAATCAAGGGCGGACTGACCATACGGGCATCCGGTCACAGACCGTGGGCCCGCGACCAAGGGGGGCCCGCCACATCCAAATTCCCAATTACTATGTTAACCCCTTAAGGACTACGTGACGTGGTATGACCGTCACGGTCCTTATACCCTTAAGGACCAGTGACGGTCATAGCACGTCACGTACTTTTTACTTACAGCGCTCTACCGGGAGCGCTGTAAGTAAAAACGGGGCCTAAAATTGATCGCTCCAAGACCGGAGCGATCTCTCTTAGGCCTCCAAGCGGCACGCCGGTACGCGTAACAGGTCACGTGTACCGGCGCGTCGGCAAAGATCAAAGCGGTCCTTAAGGGAAGGTAACTTCCCTGGACCGCTGGTACTTAAGGGGTTAATGTTGGACTTCATGTCCTCTTGCCTGTAGGGCCCGCCCACGCATATTTAAAGTGGCCGCGCCGGCCGCACTGTTCTCCGTGAGGCATTAATAGGCCTCAATGTGAACAGCTTTGGCCACTGTCCCAGTGGCGTACTGGGGGGAGCGGTCAGCCCTGGGTAGTAGGTATAAGAGGGGTACAGGATTTTGCCCTTAGTTCCAACGCAGCAGCAGTACCAGCCGGCAGCTGCTGCCTGGAAGGAAGAATCCGGAAGTCTCACTTTCCCACCTGACTGACAAGCCAGCCAATTGCATCGCAGGACACAAGGAGCGGTACAAGCTACCAGTGAGTGGAGACACAGCGCTTTACCAGTGAGTGAAGACACAGCATGGTGAAACAGAGATATGCGGCACCACCTCTCCAGTCCAGCCAGAACCAGTGATGGCTGTTAAGTTAATTAAAGTCCTTGATTAATAATTGGCATGTTAGAACATTAATGCCAATTATAAAGTTAGAAAAAAAGAAATTGGCTGGGTTGGTAGGCTGGAGTAATAATTTGGGCGTGGGACAAAAATGTGGGTGGGGCATAACTGGGGCAAGGTGAAGGGGGGCCCATTACCTCCACTTTCCCGGGGGACCAAGGTGCTGTCAGTCCGCACCTGATTATATAGATATATATATATTCACAAAAAATCAGAACTTACAGGTCTTCTGCAGTGTTAAAAATACACAATTTATTGCAGGTCAGCATTTCAATCCCTGCTTGGATCGTCTTGATAAATATCCCATCAGGGATTGAAAATTTCACCTGCAACAAACTGTTTTTTTTTTTTACATTGCAAAAGACCTGTGAGTACTGATTTTTTGTGACTTCATGAATGAATATTCATTGTACACCAAGGCATCTTCCACCATTATCTAGGGTGCGTCCTACCTCTATATCATAAATATATATATCTCCCTAAAAACGAGCACACTGAATTTCTTTTCCCAGAGAGCTTTCTGTCTGGAAGTGTGAAAGCAGAGCTAGTGATAAAGTGTTTAAGAGACAACATACAGAGCACTCTGTGCTTCAGGGATTGTGTTACATTGTATCACTGTTCTGCTGTGATGGGCAGCAGACCAGAAAAGAGAGATGCATATAGGTCACTGTCAGGGGCATAAAATTGTAAAAAAAAAAAAAAAAAAAACCCAAAAAAGAAATAAAAAGTTATGCTTTTGTAGAATATGTAATCTCAAAATTAACTCTGATTTACCCATGACTTACTATGACTGTCAAGGGTCGTTAAGGGGTTAAAATCTTGAGGACCAGACTGATGTGTAATGCAATGAAGCTGATGGGGTGCTGAGTAATTTTCTTCTCCTGCAGGTTCGGGGCTACAAGATCTTTCTGCGTCTCTTCCCCCACGAAGTGGCCGACGTGCAGCCCGTATTGGGAATGATTTCAGAGCAGAACCCTAAAGATCACGAGGTAACGGAATATACTGCTCTACTGGGACTTGGTCCTGGTATCCTGATTAATGACCTTACAGCTCGGCCCGAACCATTCACAGAATGTGTAACGTGGGGAGTTGCTAGGAACTGTGATGATGCATTAGGTATTTCTCCTGTGGTACTTGGTTATGGTGCCTTTTAAGGGATAGTAATGTTTCAAAATAAATTCAGCTCCGATTGTTCTTTATTGTTTTTTGGCCATGTAGAGCGTTATTATCATTCTCTATGATGTGCAGTTCCAGAGTAATTGAATTATAAACTGTCCCTGTCCGGTCCGGACACTTTATCATTCAATTACTCGGGAACTACACATTGTAGAGAATGATAATAACGGACTGTGAACATAAAGAAAATCCTTCCTCCGCTTGACGAAGGAGGTCAGGTTTTCCTTATACTCACAGAACATTGTCCCTCGCTGCGATTTATCCGGACTGTCTAGCTGTGCAGCGTGAATAGGTAAAAGGGGGGGAGGGGGACACTTTATAATTGAAATACTCTCGAGCTACACATTGTACAGAATGATAATATCACCCTACTTGGCCCAAGAATAATCAGAGCTGAATTTATTTTGAGACATTACTATTGCTTTAACATGAGGGGAATGTACCAAAGTCCAGCATGTAGCGACTTTACTGCATTTCCCTCAGGAACACAGTACAGTTACAGTACGAAAGGCTTGCCATCCAGCAACTTTACCGACTTTCCATAGGAACACAGTAAAGTTACAGTAAGGAAGGTTTGCTATGCAGCAATTTTATTGACTTTCCCTAAGAACACAGTAAAGTTACAGTAAGGAAAGCTTGCCATGCAGCAACTGTACTGCATTTCCCCAGGAACACCATAAATTTAACAGTAAGGAAGGCCTGCCATCAGCAATTTTACAGACTTTCCCAGGAACACAGTAAAGTTACAGTAAGGAAGGCTTGCCATCAGCAATTTTACAGACTTTCTCAGGAACACAGTAAAGTTACAGTAAGGAAGGCTTGCCATCAGCAATTTTACAGACTTTCCCAGGAACACAGTAAAGTTACAGTAAGGAAGGCTTGCCATCAGCAATTTTACTGACTTTCCCCAGGAACACAGTAAAGTTACAGTAAGGAAGGCTTGCCATCAGCAATTTTACAGACTTTCCCAGGAACACAGTAAAGTTACAGTAAGGAAGGCTTGACATGCAGCATTTTACTGACTTTCCCAGGAACACAGTAAAGTTACAGTAAGGAAGGCTTGCCATCAGCAATTTTACAGACTTTCCCAGGAACACAGTAAAGTTACAGTAAGGAAGGCTTGCCATCAGCAATTTTACAGACTTTCCCAGGAACACAGTAAAGTTACAGTAAGGAAGGCTTGCCATCAGCAATTTTACTGACTTTCCCCAGGAACACAGTAAAGTTACAGTAAGGAAGGCTTGCCATCAGCAATTTTACCAACTTGTCCCAGGAACACAGTAAAGTTACAGTAAGGAAGGCTTGCCATCAGCAATTTTACAGACTTTCCCAGGAACACAGTAAAGTTACAGTAAGGAAGGCCTGCCATCAGCAATTTTACTGACGTTCCCCAGGAACACAGTAAAGTTACAGTAAGGAAGGCTTGCCATCAGCAATTTTACAGACTTTCTCAGGAACACAGTAAAGTTACAGTAAGGAAGGCTTGCCATCAGCAATTTTACAGACTTTCCCAGGAACACAGTAAAGTTACAGTAAGGAAGGCTTGCCATCAGCAATTTTACTGACTTTCCCAGGAACACAGTAAAGTTACAGTAAGGAAGGCTTGCCATCAGCAATTTTACAGACTTTCCATAGGAACACAGT
Organism: Rhinophrynus dorsalis; assembly: GCA_037306005.1. Lineage (NCBI taxonomy): Eukaryota > Metazoa > Chordata > Amphibia > Anura > Rhinophrynidae > Rhinophrynus > Rhinophrynus dorsalis. The sequence continues at coordinate 9,813,386 of CM074727.1, read as the reverse complement.
ACAGTTACAGTACAGAAGGCTTGCCATGCAGCAAATGTACTGACTTTTCCCAGGAACACAGTAAAGTTACAGTAAGGAAGGCTTGCCATGCAGCATTTTACTGACTTTCCATAGGAACACAGTAAAGTTACAGTAAGGAAGGCTTGCCACGCAGCATTTTACTGACTTTCCATAGGAACACAGTAAAGTTACAGTAAGGAAGGCTTGTCATGCAGCAAATTTACTGACTTTTCCCAGGAACACAGTAAAGTTACAGTAAGGAAGGCTTGCCATGCAGCAATTTTACTGACTTTCCCCAGGAACACAGTAAAGTTACAGTAAGGAAGGCTTGCCATGCAGCAATTTTACTGACTTTCCCTAGGAACACAGTAAAGTTACAGTAAGGAAGGTTTGCCATGCAGCATTTTACTGACTTTCCCCAGGAACACAGTAAAGTTACAGTAAGGAAGGCTTGCCATGCAGCAATTTTACTGACTTTTCCCAGGAACACAGTAAAGTTACAGTAAGGAAGGCTTGCCATCAGCAATTTTACTGACTTTCCCCAGGAACACAGTAAAGTTACAGTAAGGAAGGCTTGCCATGCAGCATTTTACTGACTTTCCCCAAGAACACAGTAAAGTTACAGTAAGGAAGGCTTGCCATGCAGCATTTTACTGACTTTCCCCAAGAACACAGTAAAGTTACAGTAAGGAAGGCTTGCCATGCAGCATTTTACTGACTTTCCCCAGGAACACAGTAAAGTTACAGTAAGGAAGGCTTGCCATGCAGCAAATTTACTGACTTTTCCCAGGAACACAGTAAAGTTACAGTAAGGAAGGCTTGCCATGCAGCATTTTACTGACTTTCCCCAAGAACACAGTAAGGTTACAGTAAGGAAGGCTTGCCATGCAGCAAATTTACTGACTTTTCCCAGGAACACAGTAAAGTTACAGTAAGGAAGGCTTGCCATGCAGCATTTTACTGACTTTCTCAGGAACACAGTAAAGTTACAGTAAGGAAGGCTTGCCATGCAGCTATTTTACTGACTTTCTCAGCAACACAGTAAGGTTACAGTAAGGAAGGCCTACACGGTGGCCTACCAGGCTGCAGTGGATATTTCACACTAAAAACACTGAATGTTGCAATCTGCATTCCAGTGCATGGCCCACCCGTGCGTACGCAAGCCAGAAATTGCCGATTACTGTCTCTGACAGCTACTGGTTGCCTCCACCTAGCACTCCTCTTGCAGCGCTGTTCTGTGACCCTGCCTCCTCATTGCGCTAATATACCTCCGCTTCGGTGTCAGATCTGTTGGTTGCACCCGGTACGCTTGACCTGTACACTCGCTATTCCGAGATTTGGGTTCTCTCTGGGCGCCTCGGTCAGTTTCCACTGTTTGGCAGTTCTGTCCAGGTCTGAGCTTTCGTTCGCCCATCACGGGTTGGTACTCTAGCGCTTCAGGGTCACAGACGTTCCGGGGATATCCCCTGAGATATTTGCCTGGCAGTATTTTGTATCCTCACTATTCGGGCAGTCAAGTAATTGTTGCCTACAGAACCCTACAGCCAGTGGCCTCCGATAAGGCTGATAGGGCATCTGTCCGCTGGTCTCCTATCCTAAGCCATCATTAGGCTCTGTTTGCCTAGTATCACTGTTACTATCCTGTGGGATAGTAGTGGCCTCCGCTCAGTCCTTTATCTGTGGCTTATCGCTTGGGCTCACTCCCTGCGTAGGGAGTCTCAGTTAACCTATGCACTACTAGGGCCTGTCGGCCTCCCTTGGCCTAGTAGTATCCCTGCTTTTCTCTTCCAGATTCACACAAACTGTGACCTGACCTGTGTCAGTATTGTAGCTTTGGTGCCTACTGGACCTGAGTGGGTTACTTTATTCTGGTGACCTGACCTGTGTCAGTTTTGTAACATCTGTACCTACTGGACCTGTGTGGGTTACTATACGTTATTGTAGCCTGACCTGTGGCAGTTGTGTCATTTGTATGTACTGGACCCGCGTGGGTCACATTATCCTTGTTCTGTTTATAAAACTGTGTTTTACCAAAACCTTTCCGTGTCTGAGTGTCCTTAAAACCTTTACAGGTACGCAACGCATTGCAAAGCAACGCGTTGCGTACCCCTCTGCATTGAAAGGGTTAACATCAGCCGGACCTTGACCCGTGTACACGGGCTTTTACACTAGTTACTTATAAAAAGCTGATTTTGTGTTTGGATAAGCACTGAAAATTCAACAATCCATCATTAAACCGGAACTTTCATCACATTAATATTGAGCCCCAAAATACAAGTACAAATAGCGATATGTATAGACTTATTTGTAGTTCAAGTATAATTGCGGTGTTTGTGAATATATATAACTTTTTAGGCAGACAGGCAGCGGGGAACAGCGCAGACATCTTGTATAGACAGCATCTCTGCGTCTGCGCTGTCCGTCCACTTCAACTCCATGACTGGTGAGTTGGATGCCTTTGTGCCTTAAGGCACCGGAAGGGACTGACCGCGCAGTTTCAGAGAGCGCCTACTGCAAGATCCCTTCCGGTTCCTGTCTACAAAGGTCTATTTCTCACTAATGCCGCAATTATACTTGAAACTACAAGTAAGTCTATACTTATCGCTATTGTACTTATATTTTGTGGCTCAATATTAATGTGATGAAAGTTCAGCTTTAAAGCAGTCATTGTTTTATTAACTGCACGGGCAACACAGTGCTAGTATTGCTAGTTGATTTTGTGTCTTGTTCCCCTATATTCCTCCTTAGACTTGGGAAACCCGGTACATGTTGCTGCTTTGGCTCTCCATGACCTGCCTGATTCCGTTTGACCTTTCACGTCTGGACGGCCATCTCTCGAGCGATGCAGGACAGAGACGCAAGTCCACAATGGATCACATTCTGGAGGTCGCTAAGGTATTTCCCGTGTCATTTGTAAACCAGTGGAGAATATATAATGTATAGGCAAAATGAATGAGTTTCGCAGTATGTGATAAACTTTTTTTATTGGACTAACGTTCAATATTTTATATAATAACTAGTTAAAGGGGAACTTTCACCCCGCAATAACTTAACGTTCGCTTGTTGCTCACCTGGCGACTAGCTGCTTAGTAGCGCTAGTCGCCAGCAATATTACCTGGTTCTTCAGATATCGGCTTTTTGCCGATGGTGACAGGAGCAGGAAGCACGGACGTCTCTTCACAGTGACGTCCGTGTGCCTGCGCTGTCAGTCTCTTTTGCACCACACCAAAGCTATGGTCTGAATTCGGAGCCCCGCTTCGTTATCGGCCTACCTGGGAACTTTTAAAATGATCTGACCCTGAGATCTTTGAAATGTTAACCCTTAAAGCATCCCATATGTAGATTTAATGCAATACGTACCTGCTTGCACTAACCCAGAGGTGCTCCTGTCAGCCCTCAGTGAACCTTTATCATGTTATAACTTAGAGAGATCACTGCCTAAACACAGACGACAACTAGAACCATTCCCCCAGTCTTTCTGGAACAATTATCACCAATTTAGAGAGTAAAGAAACAATTGATTGCTGTAAATCATTTAGTAGGTGACACAGACCTCTCTCACCCTGAGAATTTGGCCCTTCACCCTGAGACCCTGAGATTTGGGTCAAAACCCTGAGACTTGGGGTCAAACCCTGAGAGTTCCCAGGTATGGTTATCAACTGCGTCATGGGCAGTCTGTAGTGTGCATGACTGCAGCGCACGCAGCCGTCTCTACTGCTCATGACAGCTTCTGACAAACGCACATTTAGCGAATGGTTATATAGGATAATAATAATAATTTAGATTTTTTATTAACCGGAAATGTTTTGTTTTTATTCTAAGTCTTATCTGGTGGTCAGTGACAAGGCGCGAGATGCTGCTGCTGTGCTGGTTTCAAAGTAAGTCTGTGTATTACCATAGTTAAATTAATATGGGGCTCCCACTGGCATTTTCTTTTAACCCCTTGGGGGTTAACAGAGCGATATTGCATCTGTTTGACAGCGAAGCTGATTAGTTGAAAGAATAGTAATGTGTGTTATTTTACAAATGTTTTTTTAATCAAAATTGGTCTGTGTTGTCTATCTTAATCTATTTTAATTGTGTAATTATGTATTGTTTTTATATTACTATGAATATTTTATATTATTAAAATCAGTGGAAGTTTTTGTTTGTTACCTTTTAGTCCGGTTGTTGTGCACTAGAATTAATTTAGACGTTTCTTAGGGACATGGAGTACTGTGGATCAAGCCTGCTGTTATGTAAATCAGCCACAAGGTGGCATGAGAAAACCACTTATTGTCTGTGTGTGTGTGTATGTATCACAGACGGGCAATGCCGTCCCACACTGCTAGTATTTTTATATATATATATATATATATATATATATATATATATATATATATATATATATAATTAATATATATATATATTTTAGTTATCCATACACACAGCCTGGGGTCATAATTACACCTGTTTCACTGCAGAGCTCATCAGAAATACATCTAATCAATCGGTTATTCTCCCAGATTTTGTTCCATTTAACTGTTTAAATTAATAAGCCCATCATTTTCATCAATGTAAAAATGTCTACCAAGATTTTAAGTTGGTGTGTGGGGGGCTAATAGGTAGATCAAAAGCCACAGGTCACCAGGGGGCCTATGCACTAAGATTTCTCAAGTGGGAGAGATCTTAGTGCATAGGGGGTATAGAATAACATTGGAACTGGAGAAGTGATATCAATGGAAAAATTAATCTCTGCTTTATCACTTCTTAGTGCAGCCTGAGTAATGTTTGCATTGGAGACCTCTGTGGCATTCACAGGGTTAAAAGACACTTAAATCAATAGGAAATTTGGAAAGTTTTCCTTAGAAACACTTGTGTGTTTGTGGTTTTTTTTTTTTTACAATATTGTGACTAATGCTGTGGTCCAGTTTTGTTCTGCAAAATGTGCAGCCATGTTGTGAAACATGTTTGAATGTGATAGCAAGGGACTTTGACAAGTGCTGGTCAACGTACCGGATTTGACCCGGAGTTTCCTGTGTTTATAATTTAATTACATGGTCTTCAGGGACAGAGGCTGAATCTAATGGCTCAGTGAGTTCCCTTGTAAATCTGCTCACTTCTCTGCCAGTTCTGCACACCGTCCACCCTGTTCGTCCCACTCTCAGACCATTTTAAAGGGATAGTAATGCTTCAAAATAAAAGCAGCACCAATTAATCTTCATAGTATCTGGGCCATGGAGAGTGTTATGTCAATACTGTCAGAGTTGTAGTTCAAGAGTAATTGAATGATAAAGTATCCCCCTCCCGCCCCTTTTACTGATGTAACACTGCTCACCTCAGAGAAGCAAGACTGTCCAGATGGATCACAGAGAGGGACAATCTTCGGTGATCATAAGGAAAAACCTGTCAAGGGGGGCAGGGTTTTCCTTATGATCACAGTAAGAAGATTGTCCCTTGCTGTGATCTGTCCGGTCAAGAGACCAGATTCCACATCTGAGGGCTGGTGCCTTACACTAGGTAAAAGGGGAGGGAGGGGGATACTTTATCATTCAATTACTCTTGAACTACAACTCTGACAGTATTGAAATAACACTCTCCATGGCCCAAATACTATGGAGAGTAATTGGAGTTTCTTTTATTTTGAAACATTACTGTCCCTTTAAGGACAAACACCCTCTTGTCTCCTTTCAATCAAGCCCCACCCACATTTTGACATTGGACACTCCCACCCTCAGACCTAAATGAGACAAGAAAGTTCCCAGAAATGAATTCTGTTACGGTAGGAGATCATGTTAGTAGGAATAAAAAAAAAAAAAAAAAAATCCCGTGTCACTAGGTCAGGGTGCAGCAAGTGGAACGATTCTTTGGCAAACCAATTTCCTCATAGGAGACTAAAAAAAAAACCAAAAAAAAAACCTAATTCCAATTGATTTAGATATGACCTTTAACCTTTAGGATGTAGAGGGTTCTGTAACACATTGCTTCACAATATACTGGCGACCTCTAGAATTCTACAGGTTAAAGGCCCCATTTAAGTCGTGTTTGAACCCTTTGAGCGCCAGAGGGGTACGCAGCACGTTGCTTTGCAATGCAGTGCGTACCCCTCTGGCACTTAAATGGGTAAGGATAAAACCAAAAACAAAATCCGTTTTTGCATTTATTCCTGACAGGTTTATAGTCCGTCTTGATGTGAAAGAGAAGAGGATGGCTGATTTCCTGGACTGGTCCCTTTCCACTCTATCCAACGCCTCCTATCTGAGCATGGAAGGGACCATCGCTATAGACGGAATGCTGCAGGCTCTGGTAAGTCCGCTGATGCACACTATTACAGTAAGTACGCAGGATCTTTTCTTACAGCCTTAGCTGGAGAGCCGAGTCCCGGCTGAAGTCATCCTCTTCTTCCCAATAAATCAACATCAGTGTGGGTTGATAGTGTTCTATGTGTCATAAGAGGCACGACTGAAAGCAGATCTTCTTACACCGAATAAGTGAGGTGAATACAGGGGTCTGTCTGGTGTGATTTCCATTCCAAGGCCTGATCAAATAACTTGGGGCCACCCTTTAACCCTTTAAGGATGGCCGATTGCACATGTGGCCATCACTTAAGGACGTTCCTGGCACATCATGGGTCCTTAACGCAAATCTACCCATGACGTGCCAGGACCATCAAGGATCTTTAAAGGGATAGTAATACTTTATTATTACTATCCCCCATATTGTAGATATTTACAAAATAATTTAATAGCCCCCAGGTTCATCTATCAAATCTTTATGGTTTGAGAGATAACTGAAAGCAAAGTTCCCCCCTCCCTCCCCCTTCCCTGAAGTCAGCGTTGTGCTGACTGCAGGGATATCCGGTCTGACTTTCATCATGCGGCTCTGCAGCAGAGCTGAGATCACGTTAGTGAAAAATAATTATTTCACTGAAACGGTCTTCTACATGTGCTTGCAAACCAAGAGCAAACCAAGCACATGTAGAAGACCTTTTCAGTGAAATAATTCTTTTTCACTAATGCGATCGCGGCTCTGCTGCAGAGCCGCCTGATGAAAGCCAGACCGGATATCCCTGCAGTCAGTACTACGCTGACTTCAGGGAAGGGGGAGGGAGGGGGGAACTTTGCCTTCGGTTATCTCTCAAACCATAAAGGTATGAGAGATGAACCTGGGGGCTATTAACTTATTTTGCAAATATGTACAATATGGGGGAGAGTAATAATAAAGTATTACTATCCCTTTAAGGACGCCGCCTGAATTCCATGACGGTCCTGGCACGTCATGGGTTCTTAACGCAAATCTACCCATGATGTGCCAGGACCATCAACGGTCTTTAAGGGCCTAAGATTAGAGGAAAGGAGGTCTCAACTTCAGCAGAGTAAGGTGTTTTTTTTTTTTTTTTTTATACAGTAAGGTCTGTTAAATTGTGGAATTCCTTGTCCCAGCATGTGGTAATGGCAGGTACAATGGATACATTTAAGAGAAGATTTAGATGCGTTTCTATCAGAAGGGAACATACAGGGTTATAATGTGTATTAGTTTAATCCTCTGGTCCGAAGGACGAGCGCTAGTGAGGCTGATCGTGATTCACCGCACATAAAAGTGGCTGCTTTTGCCACCAGCAGGAAAGGACAAAAAGCACGGCAACAGCTAAATTTAATGGAATTCTGAATGTTCCTTATATTTGGGGCCTATATTCAGAATTTTACATGTGGCATTAGGGCTCTTAAAACTGTCCTTACAGCAGAGTAAGGATTTTTTTTCCTTTTCAGTAAAGACTGTTAAATTGTGGAATTCCTTATCCCAGCATGTGGTAATGGCAGATACAATGGATACATTTATACGCATTTCTAGCAATAGGGAACATACAGGGTTATACTGTGTATTAGTAGGCAAAACAGGAAGCTCTATAAACAGAGTAATAGCCATTTAGGAGTCTGGGAGACTTATATAATTCTCTCTTTCTTGGTGATGCTGTGGCAGAGGTTGAACTTGATGGATTTTTGTCTATTTTTAAAGAAGCAGTAAACTTTTTTTTTTATGAAAACACATATTTTATAGAGCTTTTCCTGCTGAATAAAACAAGGTCACTCCCACTGCTGTCAGATGTTTTATTCAAAAATTATAGCAGTTTAAATAATCAGGAAGTGAATTTACTGTGTTTACTTCCTGATAGTTCTAACTGACAGGAAGTGAATTTACTGTGTTTACTTCCTGATAGTTCTAACTGACAGGAAGTGCATTTACTGTGTGTTTACTTCCTGATAGTTCTAACTGACAGGAAGTGCATTTACTGTGTTTACTTCCTGATATTTCTAACTGACAGGAAATGAATTTACTGTGTTTACTTTCTGATAATTCTAACTGACAGGAAGTGACTCAGCAGTTTCTATCACATTCTATGGAGAACTATATGTCTCTGACTTTCCTTTCCATTAGAATCTAACAGGAAATATAATTAGAATTTGACCACTAGAGGGCACTGCTAATGTAAAAGAACATGGGTTTAAACTTTAATAACTCTGGAAATATAAATCTCTCGGCAGCGGGAGTACCCTTATTTTACTCAATAGGAAAATCCCTGCAATATATATTTTTTCATAAAAAAAGTTTACTGCTCCTTTAACCTTATTTACTCTGTAAGTATAAGTACAAAGAAAAGAAGGAATATAGAACATATACTGCAGCACTGAGTATCATTGGGACGTTTAACCCTCGTGAATACTAGAAGCAATGCGTTGGAGAACTCGCTAGCACTCAAGGGGTTAAAATTCCCATTTAAATTAAAGGGGTAATGGTTTGTCCACTGTGGTGCAGTTGGTTTGCTCACTAATTGCCCAACTCTGTCCACATGGGTCCCAGCTGTTTCTCTGTGTGATGTCCCCTGATGACTTCCAGGTGACACTGGTCAGTGCATTGCACAGCGCCGCTAACCTCTCTACTATTGACGTCCCATTTCAATCAGCGGAAATTTGGGGAATATTTACAGTATCTGTTCCCTGTGGTGAAGTTGGCTGGTCACACAATTGTACATAAGGTCCCAGTGCCGGATTTACATCTCAGGAGCCTGTAGGCACAGAAATCTGAAGCGCCCCCCCCCATTGGCCATCTCCACAATGCTCCAAATCTCCATATTGCCCTCACATTGCCCCATCATCTCAACATTGCCCCCATCAACTTCATATTGCCCTGACATTGCCCCCCTTCAGCTCCACATTGTCCCATCAACTCCATATTGCCCTCACATTGCCCCCATCAGCTCCACATTGTCCCCATCAACTCCGTATTGCCCTCACATTGCCCCCATCAGCTCCACTTTGCCCTCATCAATGCCATATTGCCCTCATATTGCCCCATCATCTCAACATTGCCCCCATCAGCTCCACATTGCCCCCATCACCTCTACTTTGTCCCCCATCACCTCTACTTTGTCCCCCATCAGCTCCACATTAAGCCTCACATCCCCCCCCTCCCATCCGTTTCCCACCTCCCTGTTGGGCCAGTGGCAGAACAGGTCCATGCTTCTGCACAGATCTGTAGCTGCTGGAGCTCCCGTGTGGTCTTCTCTTTAGTAATTCAGAGCGCTGGGTGATGATGTCATCTCCCAACGCTCTGCATTACTAAAGAGCTGGGGGAGCTCAGCAGCTACAGGTCTGAGAGGCACAGACCTTACCATGCGGTGGGTGGCGCAGTGCGGCACACCACTTAAAAAAATAAAATAAAATATGTCCATTGCAATGGCAGGCACCCCTCTGTAGGGTGCGCCTGTAGGCAGATGCCTATTCTGCCTTATGGAAAATCCGGCCCTGTAAGGTCCATATTATCATATATTTATTTCAGTCAGTTAGTAAATGTTACAACATGTATTTTCCATAGAATAGCAAGTTATAATTTAGCGTTGATCTTCCTTTAATAACTCCCTTTTCTAGATTTCCTTCTTGTCCTGTTCCAACCTGTAATCCTCCTTATTCACCTGCTAAATTATCAGATAATTCTTCTTCTGCAGGGCTTGTCTGAGGCTTGGTTCACCTGTTCATTAGCTGAACACTGAAGCGATACTGATTTAGTAATACTGAAACCCGCCTGACTTATGCCTCGCAGCTAAGTATCTATCTGACAGCAAACACATTTAATTTATATGTGCCAAAATAATAAAGAGAACTAGTTTCTTGGAATAAATGACTCTTAGGCCTAGATTCCATTGCATTTGATACGTGTTATCAAAGTTTTTTCTAACTGTTCAACATTGAAGTCCATGTAGATATTTGTACATAAAACATGTATGCAGGGATATTTTAATGCATGGGCATACCCTGCTCTGCACTGGGGAGGTGGGCTTTTGTTTCAGGGGTGCCAGCTGGCCGTTTTTTTTTCCAAAACAGAACATGTTTAATCCTCTGGACAGATGGACAAGAACTAGTGAGGCGTATCTGAATGCACCATACATAAAAATGGTTGCTTTTGCCACGAGCAGTAAGGGACAATATGCAAGACTACAGCCAAATTTAATTGTATCCTAAATGCTTCCTTATATTTTGGGGCCTACATTTAATTTTTTCACTGGGGGCATCCGGGCTTTTAAAACTGCCCTGCTGTTGTTACATAGGTAGAAGTACATCATACAGCAGTCAGGTGTATCTATATATATATATATATATATATATATATATATATATATATATATATATATATATATATATATATAAATTACTGTGTATAACAGAAGCACTTACCTAGGTAGGAGTCCATCATACAGCAGTCAGGTGTATCTATATAATTACTGTGAAGCACTTACCTAGGTAGGAGTCCATCACACAGCAGTCAGGTGTATCTATATATATAATTACTGTGTATAACAGAAGCACTTACCTAGGTAGGAGTCCATCATACAACAGTCAGGTGTATCTATATAATTACTGTGTGTGTATCAGAAGCACTTACCTAGGTAGGAGTCCATCACACAGCAGTCAGGTGTATCTATATAATTACTGTGTGTGACAGAAGCACTTACCTAGGTAGGAGTTCATCACACAGCAGTCAGGCGTATCTATATAAATACTGTGTGTGACAGAAGCACTTACCTAGGTAGGAGTCCATCACACAGCAGTCAGGTGTATCTATATAATTACTGTGTGTGACAGAAGCACTTACCTAGGTAGGAGTCCATCACACAGCAGTCAGGCGTATCTATATTATTACTGTGTGTGACAGAAGCACTTACCTAGGTAGGAGTCCATCACACAGCAGTCAGGTGTATCTATATAATTACTGTGTGTGACAGAAAGACTTACCTAGGTAGGAGTCCATCACACAGCAGTCAGGTGTATCTATATAATTACTGTGTGTGACAGAAGCACTTACCTAGGTAGGAGTCCATCACACAGCAGTCAGGTGTATCTATATAAATACTGTGTGTAACAGAAGCACTTACCTAGGTAGGAGTCCATCACACAGCAGTCAGGTGTATCTATATAATTACTATGTGTAACCGAAGCACTTACCTTCTGCAAGTATATATGTGAATTATATAACACTGTTTCATATTAGAGAAACTAATTAAACTCCATTCACATGAAAATTGTGATAACTGGATTTTGACTGTCTTTTTAAATTAGGCCACGTGTTTTGCCTTTAATCTTGGTAATAAGCTGTTGATGGAGGGCGGTAAAAAGTTAAGATCCAAACTGTTTACGCCCCTCACTATTTAAAGATCTTTTTGTATTTTCCCAGTGCTTTTAAAAATGTTTTCCATTAGTCACGTCCCAGTTTTAGTGAAGAAGTGATCCTAAGATAAGGCCGTTCTGCCAGTTTCACCAACTTGAAACTCCAGTTTGTAGACTCCAGCGATCATTTAATGGAATGAACACTCCAAACCAGTTTTAGACATTGTCCGTCCCTCCCAAAGGCCCTCTCTCTTATTTAACTAACCCCATCCTTAGACACAAGTATCAGGCTTTGTTATAAGCTGCTAATGATCACAGACTGATAATAAGCTTTGCTCGGGGATTAAAGTGTGGATGTTTCCCCACACAGGTGTAAGGGTCTCCCGAATGGTCCATAATATGCAGTGGACTTACAGTAGGTCTCTGCTGAGCCTTTTCAAGAGGGTTAATTGGAACTATTAAGGCATAACACTGGCTAATCTTCTCTTACCGTCTGTCCCCCCTCGTACCAAAGTGATCTGAATGATTGTAACCCTTTGCGTCCCAGTGGAGTGCGCAACATGTTGCGATGCAGTGTTTTGCAAAACCCTCTGGCATTCAAAGGGTAACAATCTGGGAATACTTTCTTGCTACTTTAAATTTATTTGGTGCTTTCATTGTACTGGGGCAATGTGCACAATGGCAAAAGTTGCACAATTTTGGGTTAAGGTTGCTGCATCTTAGGGACCATAGAGGGAGATTTATAAAAAGTGTTCTTGTTTGTTTATGGGAACGAATCCTTAAAAGGATAGTAATGGTTAATGTTATGTTTCTTTCATATTTTAGGCATTAAAAAATATTAACAACATTGTAAGTCTTATCTCTCAAACCTTTATGGTTTGAGAGATATACCGTGCTTCCAAAATTACCTCTTCTTGTCTGTTTGAGAGAAGTCAGCCCTCTAGCTGACCGCTGCAGAATCCGTTCATTTGACCAGAGGGAGCCTCGTTAGCAGTGAGTGGAAATCGCGCTATTTCAGAACAAATACTTAATTGGAACGGTCTACAAAGTATGTCTGGTTTGCAAGCACACTTTGTAGACTGTTCCAAGAATTTGGTTTGCCAAACAGTGAGGTGTTTAACTATCTTAGAGTCCAGCATTTTTTGGGAAAAGAGATGTTGGCAACCTCGAATAATATATGAAGGCAGTGGAAATAGTCTTCAACGGGAGAAGGGTTGTGAAAGTAGTATCTCAAGGACTAAAACTGGTAAGGTTGGGTAAGTTGAGTGATAAGTTTTCAGCTATAATCTCATGGGAAAAGGAGAGGGGAGAAGAACTGAAATTAAATGAATGGAATAGGTCTTTTCAGGAGTAATTTCTTCTGTACACTCATTGAATTTGGCGGAAACCCATTTTAAAGTCATAAATAAGTGGTATATGGTCCCAACTACGCTGAAAATTATTTTTCCCACTAATTCATCTGTGTGTTAGAGATGTAATCAAGTGGAGGACACATATTCCCATATGTGGTGGGGCTGTTTGAGAATTAAAGAAGCAGTAAACTTTTTTATGAAAAAATATATATTGTAGGGATTTTCCTACTGAGTAAAATAAGGGTACTCCCATTGCGGAGAGATTTATATTTCCAGAGTTATTACAGTTTAAACCGATGTTTTTTTACATTAGCAGTGCCCTCTAGTGGTCAAATTCTAATTAGATTTCCTGTTAGATTCTAATGGAGAGGAAAGTCAGAAAAGTCAGAGACATACAGTTCTCCATAGAATGTGATAGAAACTTCCTGTCAGTTAGAAGTATCAGGAAGTAAACACAATAAATTCACTTCCTGTCAGTTAGAACTATCAGGAAGTAAACACAGTAAATTCACTTCCTGTCAGAACTATCAGGAAGTAAACACAATAAATTCACTTCCTGTCAGTTAGAACTATCAGGAAGTAAACACAGTAAATTCACTTCCTGTCAGTTAGAACGATCAGGAAGTAAACCACAGAAAATTAACTTCCTGATTATTTCAACTGCTATAAATTTTGAGTAAAACATCTGACAGTGGGAAAAGTTCTATAAAATACGTGTTTTCATAAAAATAAGTTTACTGCTCCTTTAAAAAGTTATAGAGTAATATGTTTGAGTTAGTTGAGGATTTGACATCTATTAGGTTAGACAGATCTCTTAAAGTGGCTTTACTACATATGGGATGGCCACAAATGGAACTGAAAAATAAATCTTTGATTATTCACAGCTTCTTGGCTGTTAATATAGTGATCGCTCGGCATTGGAAGCAGTATATAGATATTCCCTGGCAGGTTGTTATGGCTCAGTTGTTGAACCAGATTAAAATGGAAAAATATATCAGCAGGGTAAATACAAACTCAAGTAGGTAATATAAACAGCGGGCTGTATGGCAAGAGGAATTCAAATATAGGCAGGTAGATACCCTTGAACAAAAGTTGATGCATTGAGGAATTATTTTTAAAATGTTTCCTCGTATTTCTCCTCTTACTCCCCTCAGGTATATAAAGTGATAGTAATGTCTCATAATAAAAGCAGCCCTAATAAATCATCATAGTATTTGGACTTTGGAGAGTGTTATTTTAATACTGTGAGAGTTGTAGTTCAAGAGTAATTCAATGACAAAGTATCCCCTTCCCGCCCCTTTTACTGATGTAACACTGCTCACCTCAGAGCAGCAAGACTGTCCGGATGGATGACAGAGAGGGACAATCTTCAATGATCATAAGGGATAACCTGAAAAACGTGTCAAGAGGGGCAGGGCTTTCATTGTTCTCATAGGAAGAAGATTGTCCTCTGCTGTTATCTGTCTGGTCTATGGACTGTATTCCACATCTGAGAAGAGATGGCTTCCACTAGGTAAAAGGGGCAGGAGGAGAAACTTTGCTTGTGAATATCTCTCAAACCATAAAGGTTTGAGAGATAAGACTTATATCGTTCTTCGTGTTTTTTTAATGGCTACAAAATAAAATAAAGATAAAACGAAGTATTACTATTCCTTTAAGGGAATGTATGAATGTATTCGTGCAGGAATGAATGAACTTGATATAGTTTTTGTACTGTAACGTTTATATTTGTATTGGAATAAAAAAGAGTAATAAAGAACATCTTTGGAAAAGGCCAAAAAAATAAAAAAAATAAATAGTTTTATTTAAAAAAAAAATAAAAAATTTTAAATACCCCAACATGTTTTGTGGTACAAACCACTTCTTCAAGAGGATGCATCTAATACAAAATAAAACCTCTCTTGAAGAAATGGTTTGTACCACAAAACACTTTGGGGTGTTTTTAAATATTTTTTCTTTTAAAATAAAACTATTTTTATATTTTCATTACATGGTCTGCGTGGAAAACTTCCTTTGATATCAACTGATGCTGTGTAACGGGCTCTGTAGTGGGGAGGGCTAGCATCGAAATTCCCCACGAGTGATTGGACCGGGATCTATCTAGTGGACCCAGTCAGTTATTCTATGTGACCATTAATACAACTGATGCTGTGTAACTGACTCTCTAGTGGGGAGGGCTAGCATCGAAATTCCCCACAAGTGATTGGACCGGGATCTGTCTAGTGGACCCGGTCAGTTATTCTATGTGACCATTAATACAACTGATGCTGTGTAACTGACTCTCTAGTGGGGAGGGCTAGCATCGAAATTCCCCACGAGTGATTGGACCGGGATCTATCTAGTGGACCCGGTCAGTTATTCTATGTGAGCATTAATACAAGTGATGCGGTGTAACTGACTCTCTAGTGGGGAGGGCTAGCATCGAAATTCCCCACGAGTGATTGGACCGGGATCTATCTAGTGGACCCGGTCAGTTATTCTATGTGACCATTAATACAACTGATGCGGTGTAACGGGGCTCTGTAGTGGCGAGGGCTACCATCGAAATTCCCCACGAGTGACTGGACTGGGATCTATCTAGTGGACACGGTCAGTTATTCTATGTGACCATTAATACAACTGATGCTGCGTGTATGTTACTCAATAGAAAGTACCTCTCTCCTCGCATATTGTTCTCTGTATTTATAAATCAAGTCTCTGTAAAATTGTCTCTGGCACTGAACGGGTTAAATTTGGAATGCGTTTGTGTATGTGCATGCATGATTTCATTTGAATGCTGGAGGGATATGAAACGCATTGCTTTGCCAGGCCAGAGAGGTCTTCATAGCACTGTTTTTCAATTATTATTTGGAGACATCTCTAACGTCCAAAGTATTAACTCAACAATGCGCTGTGTGCCCCTCTGGCACTCAGAAGGTTAAATGGTCAAATGATAAAATTAGCCCAGTGCACCCCGGACAGACGCCGCTCCGTGACAGACACAATAGACATATTTTTAGACGTCCCAGCAGGAGGCCTGTTAATGCAGACGGGCCAGTTTTACTCACACAAAAGCACTTGACGCCTCAGTTGGATTCACCCTTTGTTCTGGGTGCTGTTACACTGCGGAGCAGGGGCCTGTCAGGACAAGCTCTGAACATTGCACCATGACGTTCTCTCCTTTACTAGGTTACACCTGTTCTGCAGCAGGTGTGTAGTGACAGGTTACTCTGTTTACAGGTGTAACTCCTTCTGCTGGTATGTGTAACTGTTTGGGGCAGCGATGGAGGACGTGAAACCCTCCAGCTGCTGACACACTACATCTCCCATCGTTCCGTCTGGGGCTTGTAGTCTGGCAGCACTGGAGAACCTCATGAGATAAAGACAAAGTCATGTCTCAAGTTGCTAAATTTGAAATTCCAATTTATTTTTAAATATTTTTTTTTTATTTTTATTTTTTTTAGAGCAAACGGCTGCATCGTAGTTTAGAAATAAAAAATCTTATGGATATAAATGAGGATTTTATACCTTTGAGTGCCAGAGGGATATGCAATAAATATTGATAAATACATTTTGGCCATATAAAGAATTTTCATTTGAATTAAAAACAAAACAATATGTAAAACTGTGAGTTGTGACCTCTTATCCAACAGCCCACGGGTTTAAGATGGGATTTGTTTTCCACAATCCTCTCAGTCTGATCCCAGAGCAACAAGGACAGAGTTTTCGTGGTGTTAGGGTACACCTTTAAAACCCTATGATTAAGGCTGAAATGACAGGCCGGCTTGGTTAGTGCTGTAGGCTGCGGCACACCCAGTTCTTGCGTGACACACATGCCATCGTGTTGAGGTAGCCTGGGGCACCGCAACTGAGAGGAACACACACACACAGCACATCAGCAAAAACAATTTAATTAGGGGGATGATTAATAGTGACATTGATAGGAATGGTGACCCAGATATTAACAGGCATCAGTGAAATGTTTAGATGCACGCTGTGAGTGTCTTGAGTCATGGCCAAAGACCGAAATGAGGCCAGTACACACAGATAATGGTCAAGGGCCAAAATCTGATTTAACCCTTTGTCTGCCTGAGGTGTATAGCAATGTGTTGGATATCCCTCTGGCACTCAAAAGGTTAAAGGGTTAGTAATGGCTAATTGATTCTATTTGTTAAACATTACAAAAATAACGTATTTGGAAAAGTCCTGTCTCTCAAACTTTTATGGTTTGAGAGAGATCCTCATTTAAAGTTGCCCTATCCTACCCCTTCTCCTGACGTAAGCTGACAGCAGAAGTTCCTGGTCTGGGGAACAACAGGTGGTTCTTCAGCAGAGCCGCAATAGTGCGATTTAAAAATAAATACTTCTTTAGAATGGTGTACAAAGTGTTCCTTGTTTGAAAGCACAATTTTTAAACCGTTCCAAAAAAATATTTCTTTTTAAATTGCGCTACTGCGGCTCTGCTGAAGAGCCTCCTCGTGTCGGCCGACACGGATCTCCTTCTGTCAGCTTTAGCGGCGGATATCTCTCAAACCATAAAGGTTTGAGAAATAGGACTTTTTCCAAATACTTTATTTTTGTAAAATCTAACATATAGAATCAACTTTATTTTGGGCATTATTACCCCTTTAAAGGGATAGTAATACTTCGTTTTATCTTTATTTTATTTTGTAGGCATTAAAAAAACATGAAGAACGATATAAGTCTTATCTCTCAAACATTTATGGTTTGAGAGATACACAAGCAAAGTTTCCCCTCCCGCCCCTTTTACCTAGTGTAAGTCGTCTCTTCTCAGATATGGAATGCAGTCCATAGACCAGACAGATAACAGCAGGGGACAATCTTCTTCCTATGAGAACAATGAAAGCCCTTCCCCCCTTGACAAGTTTTTCAGGTTTTTCCCTTATCTTAATTGAAGATTGTCCCTCTCTGCAGTCTACCTGGGCACCTCCCTTCTGATCTGGCTGAGCAGTGTTACATCAGTAAAAGGGGCGCGAGGAGGATACTTTATCATTCAATTACTCTTGTACTACAACTCTGACAGAATTGAAATAACACTCTACAAGGCCCAAATACTATGATGATTAATTAGAGCTGCTTTTATTATGAAACATTACTATCCCTTTAAGGGAAGCATGCTGTGTTCATCCAGTTGGTTTATATGGCACAAGATATAGGGTTGTATATTCAAATCAAAAAATGGATTAAACCGCCTGCACCAGACGAGACAAATATTCTCAGAAATGAACATTACCATTCAAAGTTTTGAAAGCCCCATTTAAATCAGACGTCTCTCTTTGGCGACCTCTTTATCATTCAAGTGATTTAAACCCCATATAAATAAATGGGGATTCTTGTTCACCTTTTACAGTGCAGCCGGTTTGGGACTCTCGTTGTCACTTAGCCAGGAAAATATCTCTGGCACCCATAGGGTTAAAAGAACGCTACCATTTCTTAATAGTAACCCCCCCACACTCGCCTTTATTTGGACAGAAAACTCTAATTTCCGCTATGAATCAGTACTGTGTACATTGGATCCATATAATTAATTTTTAACTATTGCTGGTATTGGGTCCGTGGAGGCGGACATTATTCCTTGATGATGGACTATAAGCCCCTCCCACTGAATGCTTCAGTAGAAGGAGTTTGGGGCCTTTAGTTCTGCAAACAGAATCGTGTCTTCTTCTGTGGACATGGTTTCCATTGCTAAATAAGGATTCATTTTGGGGAACCGCTGATTAAGATACATTAGGGGGATTTATCAGGATGCATTAATTTTACTTTTACCCCTTCCATACTAAAGACATCTCAGATGTATTTGAGTAATTCAAGGACAAATCAGCTGCACCATAGTTGACAAAAATCCCCATAGATTTAAAAATTACATTTTTTTTTTCTTGAATGAAAAAAACATGTTTTAAGACTTTTCCTGCAGATGTAATATGCCATCCCAGGGTTATTACAGTTTAAAGGGATAGTAATACTTAGAAAGTAAAAAAAATATATTGTAGGGTTTATCCCCCTGAGTAAAACAAGAGTACTCCCACTGCTGAAAGGTGTTTTATTCAAAAGTTGTTACAGCTCAAAGTTGAATTTTTTAGGTGCAATATCACAGTGGCCTGAAATTGTACAGTGGCGCTGTTGCTACACCATCCTATGGACAGCTCTGGTCCCGGGACCATAAATCTCCATAGGATGGTGTAGCAACAGCGCCACTGTACAATTTCAGACCACTGAGATATTGCACCTAAAAAATTAAACTTTGAAAATTAATAACTTTTGAATTAAACACCTTTCAGCAGTGGGAGTACTCTTGTTTTACTCAGGGGGATAAACCCTACAACACATTTTTTTTTTTTACATTTTAAGTATTACTATCCCTTTAAACTATTCACATTAACCCCCCCCCCTTGATGTCCAGAAAGTTCACCTACAGTTCACTTGGTGTTCAGACAGTTTTTGTGTTACATTCTATAGGAGAGGTGAGTCACTGACTACAGTTTTCCATAGAATGTGATAGTAACAGCTCTAGCACATGACAGTTATGTTACATTCTATGGGAGAGGGGAGTCACTGACTACAGTTCTCTATAGAATCTGATAGTAACAGATCTAGCACATGACAGTTATTATGTTACATTCAATGGGAGAGGTGAGTCACTGACTGCAATTCTCCATTGAATGCGGCTTTGAACGGTTATAACTTTTGAATGAAGCAACTGAAAACAATTCTATATAGAATGTTATAGTAACAGCTCTAGCACATGACAGTTATTATGTTACATTCTATGGGAGAGGGGAGTCACTGACTGGTCTATATAGAATGTGATACTAACAGCTCTAGTACATGACAGTTATTATGTTACATTGTATGGGAGAGGTGAGTTACTGACTACAGTTCTATATAGAATGTGATAGTAACAGCTCTAGCACATGACAGTTATTATGTTACATTCTATGGGAGAGGGGTGTCTTTGACCACAGTTCTATATAGAATGTGATGGTAACAGCTGTAGCACATGATAGTTATTATGTTACATTCTATGGGAGAGGCGAGTCACTGACTGCAGTTCTATATAGAGTGTGATAGTAACAGCTCTAGTACAAGACGGTTATTATGTTACATTCTATGGGAGAGGTGAGTTACTGACTACAGTTCTATATAGAATGTGATAGTAACAGCTCTAGCACATGATAGTTATTATGTTACATTCTATGGGAGAGGCGAGTCACTGACTGCAGTTCTATATAGAATGTGATAGTAACAGCTCTAGCACATGACAGTTATTATGTTACATTCTATGGGAGAGGGGTGTCTTTGAACACAGTTCTATATAGAATGTGATGGTAACAGCTGTAGCACATGATAGTTATTATGTTACATTCTATGGGAGAGGCGAGTCACTGACTGCAGTTCTATATAGAATGTGATGGTAACAGCTGTAGCACGATAGTTATTATGTTACATTCTATGGGAGAGGTGGGTTACTGACTACAGTTCTATATAGAATGTGACTTTGAACGGTTATAACTTTTGAATGAAACAACAGAGAACAGTTCTCTATATAGAATGTGATAGTAACAGCTGTAGCACATGATAGTTATTATGTTACATTCTATGGGAGAGGCGAGTCACTGACTGCAGTTCTATATAGAATGTGATAGTAACAGCTCTAGCACATGACAGTTATTATGTTACATTCTATGGGAGAGGGGTGTCTTTGAACACAGTTCTATATAGAATGTGATGGTAACAGCTCTAGCACATGATAGTTATTATGTTACATTCTATGGGAGAGGCGAGTCACTGACTGCAGTTCTATATAGAATGTGATGGTAACAGCTGTAGCACGATAGTTATTATGTTACATTCTATGGGAGAGGTGGGTTACTGACTACAGTTCTATATAGAATGTGACTTTGAACGGTTATAACTTTTGAATGAAACAACAGAGAACAGTTCTCTATATAGAATGTGATAGTAACAGCTGTAGCACATGATAGTTATTCTGTTACATTCTATGGGAGAGGTGAGTCACTGACTGCAATTCTCCTACGAATGCGGCTTTGAACTGTTATAACTTTTGAATGAAACAACTGAAAACAGTGGGAGTGTTCTTGTTTAACACAGCAGGGAAAGCTTTACGACATATGGGTTTTCATTAAAAAAAAAACGTTTACTGCTCCCTTAACCCGTTCAGGACCAGAGGAGTGTGCAACACGCTGTTTTATTAAATGTAGTTTGTAACACTTCAAATGTTAATAGGGGATCTCTGGTGCATTTCCTCACTGTAGTACAAGAGGTGCACTTTGTCTGACATGTTACTGTGCCCCCAGGGACCTAAAACGACTTTGCACCTTCTTGTTCTACAAGACCCAGAGGCACAAAAAAAACCACACAGGTCAACCTAAATACCAGTTTACTATTTCCATATTTTCTTCTTTTTCAGCTGGGGGTGAGGTGAGATGAACTCACAATGTATGTGGCCTTTGGGGTTATTGTTTTCTGTCTACAGAGAAAAATGAACTGTACGGCACTCCTTAAAGGGACAACGCCTACAAATAAAATGGGAGTTATGCACATTCCAGTATTGTGTACTTCAGCTCAGCTTTTGTTGCAGTGCTTTAGATTCCACTCTGCCACTCAAAGGGTTAAAACAAACAGCAACAACTTTAGTTAAACCTTGGTGTCCGCACAATTTTGGCAATTTAGAAAACGATGCACCAACACGTCAATCGTCCATTGAACAATGCGGAGGTAAAAGCAATAACTCATTATTGACAGAATTGTAAAATGCATATACAAACGTACCTTAGTCCCTACTTGAACGATGAGAGAGGCTTGTAAGTGGGTGCTGCCGCTGGCCTTTGATCAACATGTTTCAAGTCACAGCCAATCGCTGTCACTCCTGTCAGCGCATTTTTACAATATGTTACGTACCCCCCCAGTCCTTATAAGACAAAGTAACACACTCCCCTTAAAAATAAACGTTGGACTGTAAGCTCGTTGGGACAGAGAACCTCTTTTCAGTAATTTTACACTAATAAGGACCATGTCGGCCTCCCCAGTAGACCATGATGTTGAGGCATGCTGCTAGGCCAGCGGTTCTCAACCTTTCAAGTTGTGGCGACCCCTAACAGTAAAATTATTTTCGTTGCTCCTTCATCGCTGTAATTTTGCTTCTGTTATGAATCGAAATATAAATATCTGATGGCTTTAGGCGACCCCTGGCAAATCGCCATTCGACCCCCTAAGGGGTCCCGACCCACAGGTTGAGAACCACTGAGCTAGGCCAAAACCACCAAGGTGGAGTCACATCGTTAACATTCCAGAAGGGGTTCCAACACATCCCCCTCTGGCGATCAAAAGGTTAAAGGGATAGTAATACTTCGTTTTATCTTTATTTTATTTTGTAGGCATTAAAAAAACATGAAGAACGATATAAGTCTTATCTCTCAAACCTTTATGGTATAAGAGATATTCACAAGCAAAGTATCCCCCCCCCCCGTTCAGCCAGATCAGAAGGGAGGTGCCCAGGTAGACTGCAGAGAGGGACAGAAAAACCTGAAAAACTTGTCAAGGGGGGCAGGACTTTCATTGTTCTCATAGGAAGAAGACTTATATCGTTCTTCGTGTTTTTTTAATACCTACAAAATAAAGATAAAACGAAGTATTACTATCCCTTTAAGGGTCATTTGCATAGTTTGGGGATGGTGGTCTGCGGAGCAAGGTTGTTTCTAAAGTCCTTTAAAGTGTTAGTAATGTCCCTGAAAAAATCTTTATAATTTTGTAGTGCTTCCTATCTCTCAAACCGCTACGGTTTGAGAGATATTCGTATTCAAAGTTCCCCCCTCCCTCCTCTTTCCCTGATGGCAGTGCTGTGCTGACTGCAGGGGAATCCTGTCCGGGGAGCAACTGGCGGCTCTGCAGTAGAGCCACAGTCTCATTATTTAAAACAAACACTGGAAAGGTCTACAAAGTGTGCCTGGTTTGCAAGCACAGTTTGTAGACCGTTCCAAAGAAGTAGTTCGTTTTAAATAACGCAATTTCGGCTCTGCTGAAGAGCCTCCTCATGTCGGCGGACACGGATCTCCTTCTGTTAGCTTTACAGCTGACAGCAGGGGAAGGGAAACTTTAGCGGAGGATATCTCTCAAACCATAGCGGTTTGAGAGATAGGATTTGTGGTATATAGTTTATTTTTTAAGCACTACAAAATTATAAAGATTTTTTTCAGGGACGTTACTAACACTTTAAAGGACTTTAGAAACAACCTCGCTGAGGGACGTTACTAACACTTTAAAAAGGAACTTTCACCTCAGCATGATTAGGTCTTTATCCCTTCCTCTCTATCCTCTGTATATAGCTTTCTGTTTAATTTTGCCCAAAATCGCTCTGAGTAATAGACAAACGAAGATATAACCTGGTGACGCAACCATCGGTACAAGCTGTACCGCAGCCATGGGCGGATTGTCCTATCGTGGGATCGGGCATCCCCCGGTGGGCTGCTAGATCGTGGGCCTTTGGGGGAGATCAGAGGATCTCACCTCACCGTCCCACGATATTTTGAAAGAGAGGTCTGTGTTGCCACCGGCACTTTCTGTGACAGCCTTCGCGTTCCTTGTTAACCCTTTAAGTGCCAGAGGAGTACGCAACTCATTGCTGTGAAATGCGTTGCGTACCCCTCTGGCACTCAAAGGGTTAATGTAGAGCACCAGTATATGACATCATATCCTGGCGCCTGCTCTCCCATGCCACACAGGGGCCACAAGGGGGCGTCGATAGGGACGTCGGTGCAGCTAGTGTGTGGTTTAAAAAAAAAAATAAAAAAAAATGCCCGGGCTGGTATTCCCCTGCAATCCGCCCCTGGGCATGCAAGACGCTCCCACAGGGCTTGTCTCTGAATCCTCTGGCCAGTCTGTCAAAACCACGTGACCTGGCACGCTCCTTGAATCATGCATGTCCAGTTCATATTATTCTTTATCTATATAGCTCCAACTAATTCCGCAGCGCTGTACAATAGGGAATGGACAGACAGAGATATTAAACAGTACAATTGTGGAGAACAGAAGGACCCTGCTTTTGAAAGCTTACAGTCTATAGGGTCATGTCCGTGAGGTGCGAGCGCGTTCATGTACAGCGCTCGCACTGTATAAATAATCAGCCTGTTGTGCCAAGTGGTGCTACAGTAGAGGGGTTGATGAGAGTCATAGTGAATCATTTGCATGCACAGTGTGCAGGATGCGCTTCACGCACACAAGATAAAAAAATGACGGGCCGTCTCTTCCCCTGTGACTGACAAGACTCGGGGAGAGCTGACGCATGCGCTGTCTCTTTTGGGACCAGTGAGGGAGCATCGGGGGTCTCTCTTCAGTTGTGATCTCCTCTTGGTTCATCAGAACCTCACAATGCATCCCCAGCTTCATCAGCAGGACTTCTCCTGGAGGTACAGATCTGCCAGTAAGTCACCATCCTTGTGTTAATTGTCCTTTTTAACCCTTTGAGTGGCAGAGGGGTATGCAACGCATTGCAAAGTAATGCATTGTGTTCCCCTCTGGCATGCAAAGGGTTAAGCATGAGACCCGGTGCTTTAGCCCTATCAGCAACTACTTACCAACGCCCCTGTCTCCTGGCACTCTTTAAAGGATTAATACGGTTTTCATTACTTACTTATTTCGCAAATATATTTTAACCCCTTAAATATCAGAAGGAAGTGCAGTTAATTTTGCATCTTCTGTTCTTTAAGGTTGAAGTTACTTCAAATGCTAATTATGTAACAGCCAACTCCCTGTTCTATAACGATGGAGCTTCCCAGAAAGTCTGGGTTGGTACCGTTTGTAGTAGTGGGGTCCATTGGTATCAGAATATCATATAACAGGTCATTCCTGCAGTGGACAAAGCCTTTGAGACAAGGACAGCTCATTGTTACCCAGCCATGTATTGAAAGTGACTGAAACTCGTCTGTACTCGGATCCCACACTTCACAGACAGACGCTGCCCACTTCACCTGCCGTATATGCATTGATGTTAAAATTAGATGCGGAATGCTTAAAGGGATAATAATACTTAAAATGTAAAAAAATATGCTGTAGGGTTTATCCCCCTGAGTAAAACAAGGGTACTCCCACTGCCGAGAGATATTTTATTAAAAAATAACAGCTCAAACTTGAATTTTTTAGGTGCAATATCACAGTGGCCTGAAAATTTACAGTGGAGCTGTTGCTACACCATCCTATAGAGATTTATGGTCTATAGACCAGAGCTGTCCATAGGATGTGTAGCAACAGCCCCACTGTAAATTTTCAGACCACTGTGATATTGCACCTAAAATATTCAAGTTTGAGCTGTTATAATTTTTTAATAATATATCTCTCAGCAGTGGAAGTACCCTTTTTTTATTCATGGGGATAAACCCTAAAATATATATTTTTTACATTATAAGTATTACTATCCCTTTAAGGTACACCAGTTACCTTAAAGTAGGTTTAGTTAATATTAAAGCGACACAGAAAACTGTCTGCATGTTCTGATAGCTGTTTGTTTGTAATATAAATTATTTTTGAGAAAAATTAACCTTGTTTGCTGGTGGCAAAATGGCATTTTATGCTAATTAGCACAACATTCAGGCAGATTTAAAGGGATAGTAACACTTCGTTTTAACTTTATTTTATTTTGTAGGCATTAAAAAAACATGAAGAATGATATAAGTCTTATCTCTCAAACCTTTATGGTTTATGAGATATTCACAAGCAAAGTTCCCCTCCCGTCCCTTTTACCTAGTGTAAGCCATCTCTTCTCAGATGTGGAATCCAGTCCATAGACCAGACAGATAACAGAAGGGGACAATTTTCTTTGTATGAAAACAATGAAAGCCCTTCCCCCCTTGACAAGTTTTTCAGCTTTTTCCCTTATCTTAATTGAAGATTGTCCCTCTCTGCAGTCTACCTGGGCACCTCCCTTCTGATCTGGTTGAACAGGGGGGGATACTTTGTTTGTGAATATCTCTTAAACCATAAAGGTTTCAGAGATAAGACTTATATCATTCTTCATGTTTTTTTAATGCCTACAAAATAAAAATAAAGTTAAAATGAAGTATTACTATCCCTTTAAATTCTCTGTAAAACAAACTGAACTTGTCTTAGGGTGTATCCGTCACCATAACAGAAGTTTAGCTCATTTTAAGGAGACATAAACAGTGCCTATATATTGTACTCTCCATTTTGTTTGTAACAGAAATAATTTTTGAGAAATTTAATTTGATTGGGCCAATATTACCAAAGACTTCGCTATGAAGGATTCTGGCCAGAGTCCACAGGCTGGGGAGATTTCTATTAGTGCAGAGAGCGAGTAGAAAAAAATATTTATAGCGGAGGTATTACCCAAATTAAAGTTACTCCCAATTAATTATGCACACAACGATAAGCATATCCAGATTAGTATTATCCGGAATAAGTCTGGAGTTTTTGAGAAATCCAACTATTTCTGAGACTGTCAGGCAGGCAGCCTGCTGTAGATGGGCAGTGCCATCATTTCCTTCATGTACCTTAAGGTACAATGCAGCGCCTCCTAGAGGAGACCAGGACGTACAGCGCAGGCCCGCAGATGTCTCTTTGGCAAGATGTCTGCGCTGATACCTGCCTGTGCGTCTCAGAAAAAGTTGGATTTCTCAATAACGCCGGACTTATTCCGGAAAATACTAGTATGGATTTGCTTACCGTTATGTGCTTAACCCTTTGAGTGCCAGAGGGGTACGCAACACATTGCAATACGTTGTGCATCCCCCTGGCACTCAAAGGGTTAATTATTTTGGGGTAACTTTAATTTGTGTGATAGTTCTGCTTTAACAGGAAAATCAGTAGTAAATCACATCTGCAGATTTTAATGATCTGTAAAACAAACTAAAATAGTCTTAGGGCGACAGTTGCTCTTTAACGCTTTCAGTGCCAATGCGGTTCGCAAATCATTGCTTCACAATACATTGCCCACACCTCAGAGGCTAAAATCTTTACTGTGTACAAAGGTCATCCAAGTTCACTTGGTGTCACTGAAACTAGCCAGAGTCTTAGGAACCTTTTGAAGAGAGGATTTTGTACTGTAATGGCCTCCCAGCCCCATTGTATGCTAAACAGTTGGCCATTATCAGGTTAATCCACTTTGGGTCTGATAGGTTTCTTGTTTTTTTTTCCCCTTGTTGTGCTGATGTACTGAAATCACTGACAAATTGTCCTGAAGGGTCTCTCTGGCACCAACAAATTTTCTTTATAGCTCTGGAGTGGATGGTGACAGCGGGAAAACTAGGAGACTCTTATACTAATTATTGATCTCCTGCCTGCAGGTCATTGCAGACATTTGCTTACCTGAGGGATTGAGTTTAAAGGGATAGTAATACTTCGTTTTAACTTTATTTTATTTTGTAGGCATTAAAAAAACATGAAGAACGATATAAGTCTTATCTCTCAAACCTTTAGGGTTTGAGAGATATTCACAAGCAAAGTTTCCCCTCCCGCCCCTTTTACCTAGTGTAAGTCATCTCTTCTCAGATGTGGAATCCAGTCCATAGACCAGACAGATAACAGAAGGGGACACTCTTCTTCCTATGAGAACAATGAAATCCCTGACCCCCTTGACATGCTTTTCAGCTTTTTCCCTTATCTTAATTGAAGATTGTCCCTCTCTGCAGTCTACCTGGGCATCTCCCTTCTGATCTGGTTGAACAGGGGGGGATACTTTGTTTGTGAATATCTCTTAAACCATAAAGGTTTGAGAGATAAGACTTATATCGTTCTTCATGTTTTTTTAATGCCTACAAAATAAAATAAAGATAAAACGAAGTATTACTATCCCTTTAAGGGCTGTTTCACACAGGAGACCAAAATGCAGCAGCATCCCTCTTATATTTCTACTAGTTGAACAGCCCGTTACACAGGCCACAGTGTCACAGCCACCAGGTCGCGGGGCAGTCACGCGCAGTGGAGACTGCCCGCGCCACAGCTGATACAGAGCTGGATACTCGGAGCTGGATACTTCGGAGCGCCCAGCTCTGTATCAGCCACGGCGCGGGCAGTCTCTACTGCGCATGACTGCAGCACGCGCATCAGGGTCTACTGCGCATGTCGCGGCGTTACACATGATTTAGTGAATTATTATATAGGATGTTCTGAATGTTCCTTCTACTGCATTATCCACTGATCCTGTTTCATAGGAAACGGGATGGACTGTGTTCCTGCATCAGTAAAGATGCAAGTTGCTGGACTTCTGAGACTTTCCCCAAAGTGTTAGTCAAATGCAACTTACCTTTCAACTTGGCCAACATCAGCAACGCTCTGCCGCTGTTATGCAGTGCGAGACTGTCATGTCGCCATTTTTAATCAGGTGACATAGTGAATCAAGTGGACCTTTTAAAAGTGAACCATGTTGATGTCGCCCATGTGAAAGGGGCATACCTGGGAACTTCCAATTGAGGTCTACCCGGAGAGGAGTCCTCTGGTGTAGCAGGGGGTGACAATAATGACGCGATTCGCATCAAAAAGGGATGGGGCTTGACGCGAGTTGAGGGGGCAGGGCTTAAAGGTGTCACATAGAAGGCTGGGGAAGGAGGAACAGCGGGAGAAAAAGCAGATGTGGGCAGAGTTTCAATAGACACTCTCCACATCTGGAGGAATCGGCCTTTGTCCCGGAGACCCGGTAAAGCTCTGTCAGAACAAGAGTCTCCGGGGCAAATCCGGAGAGTTCCCAGGTATGGAAAGGGGCCTAGGTTCATGTGGATGACTTCAACGGCCTACAACTGCTTACAAAGTGTTTATCCTGCTTTCCCCTGGCAAACCCATCACACGGGTGGTTGGCGTTGGATGGACGCCTCACTTTGACGTCAACCATAACTGACTGTCTGACAGCCACATGGGCTGCCATTGATTGTATGTTTGTGAAGAACTTCATAGTGAGTCGGTCAAACCACATGAACACTGTACATGGTGGGCCCCTACCCACATATTATTTTTATGGATTTAAAGTACAAATTTTAATGGCTTCTCAGTAAAATATTATCTAGAGGACAAACCTGATTAGTGATTTATTTATTAAAGAGATAGTATTGTGTGGATATTAAAGGGTTAGTAATGTCTAACATTAACAAAACCTAATATTGTAGGTATTAAAAAAATAATCTTACTGGGACAAGTTCGATCACTCAAACCTTTATGGTTTCCCCCTTTTGCTGACGAGCAGTAAAGTTGTCAGCAGTGGATTTGAGTTCTGTGACTCGGCAGCTCTTCAGCAGAGCTGAATGAGTGATATCTAAAAACAGATACTTCACTGGAACGGTCTACAGAGTGTGCTTGGTTAGGAAGAACACTGCAGACCATTCCACTGAAGTATTTGTTTTTCGATAGCGCTCATTCAGCTCTGCTGAAGAGCCGCTGGCCGGTCTGGGACCGGGATCTCATGATGACAGCTAGATGCTGACGTCTGGAAAAGGGGAGGGAGGGGGTAACGTTAAGCGCTTATATCTCTCAAACCATAAAGGTTTGAGAGATCGGACTTGACCCAGTAAGTTTATTTTTTGAATACCTACAATATTAGGTTTTGTTAATGTTAGACATTACTAACCCTTTAAAGGAAAAAAGGAGGGGCGCTCCTAGTGTAATATATCCAAAAGTTAGTGACCTTCACCAATTGACCACCGTACTTACAATAAATCAGGCCACTAAAAGCGGCCAGCAGGACAGATGAGGGTCTCAGACTACCCCCACTCAGTCAATCCACAATAGGAATGGATCGCAGCTCACCAACAGTACCAAGACACCTCTATCGAGATCCTTAGAAAACAAGAACACAAACAGCCAGAAGGCAAGGTTGATTATTCAATATACTTTTTTTTTTATAACAAAGCGTACATTTCTAAGTGTCCATAACATTGTCGTCTTTGTTTTATTTTATTTTAAAATGTGCTCCTCTCACCCCTTTTCCAAACGTCATGCTGCCTTCCCTCAGATCTGAAAGCCGGTAGCTTGACAGGACAGATCGCAACGAGGGACAATCTTGTGTCTATCCGTATAAAGATAACCCTGCCCCGCCTCTTGATAAAGGAGGTTTTTCCTTATGCTGACACAAGATTGTCCCTTGTCTTGATCTGTCCGGACCAGCTTTCTGATCTGAGGGAAGTCAAAGTGACGTATGGAAAAATGGCAGGAGGGGGGACACTGGACACTTTGTTTTATTTTAAAGGAGCAGTAAACTTATTTTTATGAAAACACATATTTTATAGAGCTTTTCCTACTGAATAAAACAAGGTCACTCCCATTGCTGTCAGATGTTTTATTCAAAATTTATAGCAGTTCAAATAATCAGGAAGTGAATTTTTTGTGGTTTACTTCCTGATAGTTCTAACCGACAGGAAGTGAATTTACTGCGTTTACTTCCTTATAGTTCTGACAGGAAGTGAATTTACTGTGATTACTTCCTGATAGTTCTAGCTGACAGGAAGTGACTCAGCAGTTTCTATCACATTCTATGGAGAACTGTATATCTCTGACTTTTCTGACTTTCCTCTCCATTAGAATCTAACAGGAAATCTAATTAGAATTTGACCACTAGAGGGCACTACTAATGTAAAAAAACATGGGTTTAAACTGTAATAACTCTGGAAATATAAATCTCTCGGCAGTGGGAGTACCCTTATTTTACTCAGTAGGAAAATCCCTACAATATATATTGTTTCATAAAAAAGTTTACTGCTCCTTTAAAGACTACACTATTATGCACACTTAGAAAGGTACACTTTTTTTATA
Organism: Rhinophrynus dorsalis; assembly: GCA_037306005.1. Lineage (NCBI taxonomy): Eukaryota > Metazoa > Chordata > Amphibia > Anura > Rhinophrynidae > Rhinophrynus > Rhinophrynus dorsalis. Next base: position 9,782,632 of record CM074727.1, on the reverse strand, counting down.
AAAAAGTATATTGAAAAACTGACCTTGCCTTAATATCCACACATTACTATCCCTTTAAAGTTCAAACGATTAACCCCTTAAGGACCAGCGGTCCAGGGAAGTTACCTTCCCTTAAGGACCGCTTTGATCCTTGCCGACGCGCCGGGCCACGTGACCTGTTACACGTACCGGCGCGCCACTTTGAGGCCTAAGAGAGATCGCTCCGGTCTTGGAGTGGTCAATTTTAGGCCCCGTTTTTACTTACAGCGCTCCCGGTAGAGTGCTGTAAGTAAAATGTACGTGACTTTCTATAACCGTCACCGGTCCTTAAGAGTATAAGGACCGTGACGGTCATAGTACGTCACATAGTCCTTAAGGGGTTAAATACACAAAAGAATGTGTTCTTCATTGCTTTTTAATTCATACCTCTTTGCACATTGTCTGTTTACATAACCTCCAACATTTCATAAATGAAAACTGTACACTCATCCTCTTCCCCTCAATACAAAAAAAAAATCAATATAAATCATTAGAGCAGGGCTGAGCAACATGTGGCTCTCCAGTTGTTTTTGGACTACAGTATACCTTATTCTCATCCAAACCATCCACTGGCTGGCTGAGATTATGGTAGGGCAGCCATAGTTGAATAACAATCCCTAATTAACATGAATTTCAAGTTTCTTCTTATTTTCGAAATCTGAGTGCAAGTGATCTCTTTCACCATCACGCTGCACTCACCTGAATTGCGTTATATTGCTGTGGGGCGTCATTTTTTTTGGCGATCTCTTAGAACACAAGATCAGATATCAGGCTACAGAACAAAGTTTGTGCGACTTGTGATCTGATTGGCCGGTGGCCGATAGCCAATCAAAGGACAAACTCCAGCTGTCAGACATTCAGAGCTCTCACTGACCATTCAGTAACAACACTTGGCTTTCAAAATACTAGAAGACATATGGCAGTAATGGGGGGCGGGCATGGCAGGGCCAACTGGAATTTGAGCGGGTATGGCACCTTAGAAAACAGGCCAGTACTTTAATGTTGGAGGAAGAGCATTTCCATGTTTATCAATGTGCATATATAAGAATATGCCTCTCAAATATACATTACTTTTGTCACCCTTTGGCCGGTCTATCCTGTATTTATCAATGGTGCAGACATGGGCAAAAATTAAAAGTGGAGTCATTCTGCGCAACCCAGCTGTTCTGTAGGAGACAATTAAATATCCCTAATGAATAAAAGAGGGCTTTTAACCCCTTAAATACCTATGAGGTCTACAGGGTAATGAGCAAACCAATGGCAACATAGAACAAAAAAGATTCCCATTGATTCGCTTTGCATTGCATTGGAGAGGGGTTAAAACATCCATTTAAATTCACGGAAATCATCTTTTTTGTATCCAGTGTCGTAGTTTGTTTTGTGTAGAATTAGTTCTCTTTTTTTCAGAGTATGGCCTGCGCTGTTCCACATGAACACAAGTCATCAGGGATCACAATATATTTCTTTGTATCTACGCGGAATACATATCAGTGACTTGTACTGAACATTGTTTAATAGCGGGGAATTAATCCTGTGTGGAATCTTCCCAGATCCTCTTGTAATTATATGTTTGATTGGAAATTAGGTCAGTTCATTCTATTGAAAGAAACGTTTTACATATTCTGCAACTGTTCCCAACCGAGCTTTGGAATGCGAACAATGGGAGCACCGATGTACACCGGCATTATATAGAAATAATGGCTTATTATATACGGTGAGTCACAGACTAGGAATTCTAAGTGTTTCATGGCCCTTGGTGAAGAAAAGAACCTACATGGCGGTTATTACAATTCAGTGAGAATCTATCTGGTGTTAATGGACATAGGTGTTTATGAAAGGGAACCGCACCTATAGGACTATGTCTCCTAAAGTGGAATTTCACCCCCAACAAACAAATCAATGCATCATTCATAATTGCTTGTATGTTGTGGCTTATTTTTCTTCTTAAAGGGATAGTAACCCCTTCCCGAACAACGTGACACCAAAAGACAGCAATCGTACAAACATACCGAACTCCGTTAGTCCCATCTCTCAAACCTTTATGGTTTGAGAGATGTAAGGCAAGACAGTCCTCCGGTCCCTCCCCCTTCTGCCTGACGAGCTGTAAAGCTGTCAGAGGCAGAATCCGGTTGGCCGACTTTCGGCGGTTCTGCAGGAGCGCTGTCATCTAGATATCTAACTATAATTACTTCATCGGAATGGTCTACAATATGTGCTTGCAAGTTAGGCACACGTTTTAGACCATACAGATGAAGTAATAATACGGAGATATCTAGATGACAGCGCTCCTGCAGAGCCGCCGTCTGGTCCTGGAAGCAGGATCTCATGACGTCTGCTATACAGCGGACGTATGAGAAGGGGGAGGGACCGGAGGTCTGTCTTGCCTTACATCTCTCAAACCATAACGGTTTGAGAGATGGGACTAAGGGAGTTCAGTATGTTAGTACAATTGCTGTCTTTTGGCGTCACGTCGTTCGGGGGGGTTACTATCTCTTTAATGCCATACCGTAAGAGAGATCCTATTTTGAAATCGTACCTTGTGACGTCGGCTGCGGTACTAACTTGTACCGTGGCCTCTGCAGACCATCCCCTGTAATATGAAACACTAACAACTGATAATAACCCCCACATACCTTTCTATCATTATGAAATCCTAATGGCCCGCTAGGAATTTTGCCCTTGTTCAAGAGAGAACATCGTCAGTCAGTCTATAATGTCACGGCTATTGTGTGGAATGTCTGGTCCCACAGAACATGTGTGAGATTAGATTTTAGGGCTCAGAACGCTTATAGACATTTTACAGATGCTAGTATGGAGTACAGGAGTATATAATCTAGTTCATTGTTAGGCTTCTGGCCTTTAATGTGTTTATAGATAGTAGGGTGTTTCCTGCTGAGTAGACCAATGGTGCTTCATTCAAAAGTAACTACAAAGCAAACCTGCCCTTTCTGAGTGCAGTATGTTCATGGCCTGTTCGTTTTATATTTGTGCTGTTGCTATTGCAGTCTATGGAGAGCTACTGTCAGTGACACAAAATATATACAGAAAAGTACCAAACATGTGCTTACAGGACTGACTCATCCAAATGCTTTTTTAGAAATATCACCAATTGTGTGTGTGTGTGTATGTATGTATGTATGTATGTGTGTATGTGTATGTGTATATATATATATATATATATATATATATATATATATATATATATATATATATATATATATATATATATATATATATAATGTTTATAGTCTGTTGCAAACCAAGTGCAGTATAAGAAATAAATTAAAACTCAAAAATGTCTCATAGATTTAAATGAGGCACTTAATCCCTTGATTGCTAGAGAGGTCGTGTTGGAGGTGTTAAAAATCTAATTTAAATAGATTAGAATGTTTATTCATTACGGTGCATTTGACTTTTCTTTGTATATCAGCCCAGCGGGCACACTGTCAAAAGTGGTGGAGCACCCACTGAAGAGTGGCATGGGTTAATGACAGCCTACATCCCTACTTATTGCAAGGAACGGATCCGATCAGCTCCCTGTGCTAACGTCGGTTTTTATACCCCTTGGGATCAGGGTATCCTTTTAAAACATTGAGCTGCTACACGCCGCATTAAGCATGTCGCCGTGATGAAAAGGGAGACATGAGAATCTTTCCCTGCATGAAAGTGAGAGATTCTCATGCTCGTTCTCAACCCGCAGCATTGCCCGCATGCCTAAGGAACAACAAGCAACACTGGACGTTACAATTGTAGCATGGTTAACCCTTTCAATGCCACAGAGGTCCCCAATCATTGGGATCCCCTCTGTCACTCAAAGGGTTAAGCTACATACTGCACAAAAAAATCCTAGATATGCTTGTTTGATATGTAGCTTAACCCTTTGAGTGCCAGAGAGGTTCCCGGTGAGTAGGATACTCTCTGGCATTTAAATGGTTAAACATGTTACAAACTGTAATGTCCAGTGTTGCATGTCGTTCCTTAGGTATGCGGGCAATGCTGTGGGTTGAGTTGAAGCGCCATTTAAAAATGCGACATGAGAATTTCAAGCTTTTATGCAGGGCGAGATTCTCATGTCGCCCTTTTCATCACAGCGACATACTTAATGCGGAGTGTATCCGCACAATGTTTTAAATGCAATATTTTAAAAATGAACCAGGATCAGTGCAGGTATTACGGACCCCGGTGCAAACATTTTTGGGGCCCCCCCATCAAAAAATATTTCCATAGAGAGACAACTAGAAGCTATTGGATGCTGAGGTAAATGGGGTCCCCTTGGATCCTGTAGTCACCTCCCTGCACGGCACGCTGTCCGTATTGATAACGCGCTTTCATGCGAGTTTTTAGGGAGGTAATTCGGCTGTTGGTGACAGCTGGCTTCCTTTCTTACTGCTGGGAAGAGGTCGATACCATTGACAGCAATTTTAATGTGTTGGAAAGATCAGCCCTCTTGTTACCCTAAGCACTGAATATTTTTCTACCTACAGGCCCAGCTTTTTAAACACGGGAAAAGAGAAGACTGTTTGCCATATGGTAAGAATCATTTTATAATGTCTAACAGGCTGATTTAAAGGGCTAGTTACTCTTTAGTTTGACTTTACATGTTCTGAAAGTATATAATAATAATTTTAAAGTCAAATTACCTATATATTTTCAATCTTTTTTTTTTTCTTTTTTTCCCTATTGTCACCTATTTTTTTTTACACTTATGCTCCCGACATTGAGCTTCTTGGATCTCTGTTTCTAGAGAGTTTTCCATGAGGAACTGTGAAAGCAAGAATAGTGATAAAATGTAGGAAAGATACAGAGCACTTAGAACTGCAGGGATAATGTTACATTGTATCACTGTCCTGCTTTGATGGCCACTAAATGGGAAACTCTGGATACCTTCCAGGAGCTCTCTGTCAGGAACATTAAATAAAAAATAATAAATATGTGTAGGTGGGGAAAAAAGTATAGACCAGTGGTTCTCAGCCAGGGTGCCTCACTTTTCCCATGAAGATTTTAACAAAATTGATGATGTTTATTTTCTAATGTGTATTTATGAAAATTATTATGCACAATATGCTCCTTATTGTCCTTTTCACTTTCAGACCTAATAATAACAATACATTTGTGTACTGTTCCTTTCAATAATCATATAATATATAAATTCCAGGGGCTCCCTGAAAATTCCAGATTGCATGTTAGGGGTGCCTTGAGTGAAAAAAGATTGAGAACCACTGGTATAGACAATTTGACACACAGTATGTAAAGTCAAAATAAATAGTTGCTATAACTTTAACCCTTTGAGTGCCAGAGGGGTGCACAATGCATTACGTACCCCTCTGGCATTCAAAGTGTTAATAAACGCATGCGCAATCCAAGCGCGCTATAGCACAAATTACATTTCCATTGTGGGATTTTAGCACCTCGATTGCTAAACAGGTCCCCAGTGCGTTGTGAATCCATGCGAAGGGGATCGCTACCCTTCAAGGTGTTAAAAGCCGCATTTAAATCATTGGGAATTTTGGTAGTGCAGTTAGGTTATTCCAAAGTTGCTCTTCTCCTTGGATTTGGTCCCTAATGTTCCCCTCTTCCTCCCTCAGCCTCCATCGTACTGACCAATCTCGACAACTGCAGACTGTCCTAATGTCCCCCCCCGCAGCCTTCATCATACTGACCAATCTCAACAACTGCAGACTGTCCTAACATTCCCCTCTTCCTCCCTCAGCCTCCATCGTACTGACCAATCTCGACAACTGCAGACTGTCCTAATGTTCCCATCTTCCTCCTGCAGCCTCCATCGTACTGAACAATCTGACAACTGCAGACTGTCCTAACGTTCCCCCCCCCCCGCAGCCTTCATCATACTGACCAATCTCAACAACTGCAGACTGTCCTAACGTTCCCCTCTTCCTCCATTGTACTGACCAATCTCTACAACTGCAGACTGTCCTAACGTTCCCATCTTCCTCCTGCAACCTTCATCGTACTGACCAATCTCGACAACTGCATGCTGTCCTAACGTTCCCATCTTCCTCCTGCAGCCTTCATTGTACTGACCAGTCTCGACAAGTGCAGACTGTCCTAACATTCCCCTCTTCCTCCCTCAGCCTTCATCATACTGACCAATCTCAACAACTGCAGACTGTCCTAACGTTCCCATCTTCCTCCTGCAGCCTTCATTGTACTGACCAGTCTCGACAAGTGCAGACTGTCCTAACATTCCCCTCTTCCTCCCTCAGCCTCCATCGTACTGACCAATCTCGACAACTGCAGACTGTCCTAATGTTCCCATCTTCCTCCTGCAGCCTCCATCGTACTGAACAATCTGACAACTGCAGACTGTCCTAACGTTCCCCCCCCCGCAGCCTTCATCATACTGACCAATCTCAACAACTGCAGACTGTCCTAACGTTCCCCTCTTCCTCCATTGTACTGACCAATCTCTACAACTGCAGACTGTCCTAACGTTCCCATCTTCCTCCTGCAACCTTCATCGTACTGACCAATCTCGACAACTGCATGCTGTCCTAACGTTCCCATCTTCCTCCTGCAGCCTTCATTGTACTGACCAGTCTCGACAAGTGCAGACTGTCCTAACATTCCCCTCTTCCTCCCTCAGTCTTCATCATACTGACCAATCTCAACAACTGCAGACTGTCCTAACGTTCCCATCTTCCTCCTGCAGCCTTCATTGTACTGACCAGTCTCGACAAGTGCAGACTGTCCTAACATTCCCCTCTTCCTCCCTCAGCCTCCATCGTACTGACCAATCTTGACAACTGCAGACTGTCCTAACGTTCCCCTCTTCCTCCGCAGTCTCCATTGTACTGACCAGTCTGGATAACTGCAGACTGTCCTAACGTTCCCCTCTTCCTCTGCAGCCTCCATCATACTGACCAATCTCGACAACTGCAGACTGTCCTAACGTTCCCTTCTTCCTCCGCAGCCTCCATCGTACTGACCAGTCTGGATAACTGCAGACTGTCCTAACGTTCCCCTCTTCCTCCGCAGCCTCCATCGTACTGACCAGTCTGGATAACTGCAGACTGTCCGAGAGTAACCAGACGGTTCTTCGTAAACTCGGGGTCAAACTGGTCCAACGTCTTGGTCTCACGTTTCTCAAAACAAAAGTGGCAAAATGGAGGTTTGTGATTTCCACTCCCCCTCTCCCTGATTCGATTTATTTCACATCTGATACTAAGAAGCAAAACCCATAAAATTTGGCTCAAGTAGAGTCATAACCACAAATAAATACACGTATACAAATACTTTTGCATGAGTCACATTTCAGATTCAGCTGACTCTGACTTTTGATCCAACTTGAATAACCATTGGCTCATTTAATGTTTGCTAATGGGGTAAATAACTTTTAACCCTCCAAGTGCTATCGGTTCAATCAAGGCGCAGCTTCCATGTCGTGCAGTACGAAGAGGCCTAGATTTTCAGAAAAACAAAAGAGCCATGTTGAGAATTCAGTGAGGTTCTATGGTTTCATGTGGTGCAGTTTGTTTCCCCAAAAACAGGAGCAGACAACCTTTTGCTCTCCAGCTCTTGGGTACTACAATTCCAATCATCCCCAAACTTCCAGTTGGAGAGTCAGCGGTGCCTGTCCTAGTGCAGTAGGGCGGATTGTAGTGGAAAACCAGCACAGGGGATTTTCGTTTAACCCTTTACAGTGCATTGGAGACCTCAGTATTTGTCTTGCACTCAAAAGGTTAAAAATGTCCTACTATCTGGCATTCCATTGTGTGTGTAGATTTGTATAAAAATAAATAAAATACAAACCCACACGCGCGCGCAAACGCACTACACACACAGAGACGCACTACGCACACAGAGACGCACTACGCACACAGAGACGCACTACACAGAGACGCACTACACAGAGACGCAATACACACACAGGCGCAGTACACACACACACAGAGACGCACTACACACACAGAGACTGTGTAGACGCACTACACAGAGACGCACTACACAGAGACGCACTACACACAGGCGCAGTACACACACAGAGACGCACTACACACACAGAGACGCACTACACACACAGAGACGCACTACACACACACAGACGCACTACACAGAGACGCACTACACACACACACAGGCGCAGTGCACACACACACAGGCGCAGTGCACACACACAGAGACGCACTACACACACAGAGACGCACTACACACACAGAGACGCACTACACACACAGAGAACGCACTACACACACACAGATGCAGTACCACACACACACACACACACACACACATGCAGTACTACACACAGACGCAGTACCACACACACAGACGCACTACACAGACACACTCTCCCAGGCATAGTATATTGTGTGTTGGGAAGGGGATCTACTGATCTCCCAAACTGGCCCATGCAGTCCTTTATGCATGCCTTATCCCCCAGCAGGACAATCCAACCATGGTCCAAAATCTGTGCTCTCTTGAAATAGTGTAGTCAATGGCCTGGATGCTAGTGGAAAGATAAATTATACATACAAATCCTTATTGAAGACCCACTCTCACAGGACTTTCCAGTGATGAATTAGGTGCCAAGTAGTGTTGAGCGAGCATGCTCGGCCGATGCTCGGATCGGCTCGAGCATCGCTCTGCTCGGCACATGGCGGTACTCGTACGAGTACCGCATGTGCTCGCCCGCCATGTTCGGGTCTCCTCCCCGCACGTTTTGCGGCTGCTGCGCAGCCAATAAACGTGCAGGGAGGCTCTGACATCAGTGTAATGCCAGCAGCCATGTTGGCTGCTGGCATTACACTGATTGGCTGGCCAGAACCCGTGATCGGGTGCTGTATAGCACCTGACCAGCGAGTTCGGCTCAGTCTTAGCCAGGGAGAGATGAGGATAGGAAGGGAAAGTCAGTGTAGGGAGAAAAAAAGCGATTGTGAAAAAAAAAGAACCAAAAGTCCTTTTTAGGACTACTGTGTGTGGGGGCAGCAGGTTATTTTGTGTGGGGGGAAAAAAAAAAAAAAAAAAAAACATATATTCTGTTTAGTGTGCAGAGTTGCAGATTAGAGCACATTCTGTTTAGTGTGCAAAGATGCAGATTAGAGCACATTCTGTTTAGTGTGCAAAGTTGCAGATTAGAGCACATTCTGTTAAGTCTTCAAACTAAAATATTAAAGTCACATATTCCATTCTGTGTTCGTCACCGCAGTTTAGCAGCCTATTCTGTGTACTCTGCACAGTTGCAGAATAGGAAGAAATACTGTTAAGTTTTCAAACTCAAATATTAAAGTCACATATTCCATTCAGTGTGTGTCACCGCAGTTTAGCAGCCTATTCTGTGTACTCTGCACAGTTGCAGAATAGGAAGAAATACTGTTAAGTTTTCAAACTCAAATATTAAAGTCACATATTCCATTCTGTGTGTGTCACCGCAGTTTAGCAGCCTATTCTGTGTACTCTGCACAGTTGCAGAATAGGAAGAAATACTGTTAAGTCTTCAAACTAAAATATCAAAGTCACATATTCCATTCAGTGTGCTTCGCCGCAGTTTAGCAGCACATTCTGTGTACTGTGCAGAGTTGCAGAATAGGAAGAAATACTGTTAAGTCTTCAAACTCAAATATTAAAGTCACATATTCCGTGTAAGATGAAGAAGGCGGGTAAAAAGGGACGGGGAAGTGGACGTGATCCTGATAGTTCAGGGCGCGGGTCAGGACGCGGAGAAACTGTGCCTGGTGCCAGAGCACAAGAAAGAAAGACATCCACCATACCTAGCTTCATGTCTCATTTCACAGGGCGTCGCAGGACATCACTCTCGAGGTCCGACCACTGCGAACAGGTGGTCGGTTGGATGTCAGCTGATACTGCTTCCAGTCGGTTAAGCACCACCCTGTCTTCCACCAAGTCCACTCTCAGTAGCCAAGAGTCTGGTCAACATAATCCTCACTCTGATCATCCTTCCTCCCACCATAGAGGGTCTGGTCAAAGAAGTGATCCCACACTGGGATATAGTGAGGAGCTCGTCTCATCACCAATCCTTCATTTGACCCTCTCTCCAAGCACGCTTGCAGAGGAACATGACATCTTGTGCCCTGATTCACAACCTCTAGAGGGTACCCAATCACAAGAAGATGACAGATGTGAACGGCATTTAAGGTCAAAGGAAGTAGTGGATGATGATGATGATGATGAGACACAGTTGCCATTAAATCAACCACTATTACCGTCTCAAGACCTTGTTGAGGAGAATGTTATACAGTTGTCAATGACTGAGTATGTGGTGGGATCAAGACATGAGGAGGATGATCAGAGTGAGGAAGTGGAGGAGGACTTGGTGGACGATGAGGTGACTGACCCCACCTGGGAAGGTGTAGAGCCGAGCGATGACAGCAGTCCTGAGGGTGAGCCATCTGCAGCACCGCAACAGGCTGGAAGAGGCAGTGGTGTGGCTACAGAAAGAAGGCGGACCGCACCAAACCGGCCCGCAAATGTTCCACGGAGCACCCCCTTGCGTAAATCTACCTTGCCAAGGGGTAGGTGTTCCGCGGTATGGCGTTTTTTTAAGGAAAGTGCGGACGACAAAAGAATTGTAGTTTGCAACCTGTGCCACACCAGAATGAGCCGAGGCATGAACACTAGAAACCTCACCACCACCAGCATGATCCGACACATGGCATCCAAGCACCGTAATAAGTGGGAGGAACGCCTGGATCGCCCATCTGTGTCTGCAGGCCACACCACTGCCTCCTCTTCCCCTGTTTTCGGTGCCGGCCAATCGCCTGTCGAAGGCGCAGGCCCGCATACCTCCCGCCCTGCACCTGTACCATCTGAAGCACCATCAGCGACCACATCCACTTCCCTGTCCCAGCACAGCGTCCAAATGTCGTTACCCCAGGCATTTGAGCGCAAGCGAAAATACCCAGCCACCCACCCACAGGCCATAGCACTAACCTCACACCTTTCCAAATTACTGGCCATCGAAATGCTGCCATTTAGGCTTGTGGACACTGAGTCCTTCCGCAGCCTGATGGCAGCAGCTGTCCCTCGGTACGCGGTCCCCAGCCGCCACTACTTTTCCCGGTGTGCCATCCCCGCATTACACCACCATGTGTCCCGTAACATCACCCGTGCCCTGACCAACGCAGTTACTGGGAAGGTCCACTTAACGACTGACACATGGACAAGTGCTTGTGGCCAGGGACGCTACATTTCCCTGACGGCACACTGGGTGAATGTCGTGGAGGCTCTGAGCGACTCGGACCCTGGGATGGCACGGGTGCTACCCACGCCGAGGATTGCGGGCCCTACCTCCATCAGGGTTTCCGCCAGCACCTACGTTATTGGCTCCTCCTCCTCCGTTTCCACCTCCGAATTCTCTACACGCAGCGCCACTCCCCCATCAGCCAGTAGCTGGAAGCAGTGTAGCACTGCAGTGGGGAAGCGTCAACAGGCCGTGCTGAAGCTGATCTGCCTTGGGGACAAACAGCACACGGCCTCAGAGCTGTTGCAGGGGATTAGTCACCAGACCGAGCAGTGGCTCTCGCCACTCAACCTGCAACCAGGCATGGTTGTGTGTGATAATGGGCGTAACTTGGTGGCGGCTTTGGAGCTCGGCAACCTCACACACGTACCATGCCTAGCGCATGTATTTAATTTAGTGGTTCAGCGATTTCTAAAAACCTACCCCAATGTGCATGATCTCTTGACCAAGGTGCGCCGCGTGTGTGCAAATTTCCGTAAGTCATCTACAGCTTCGGCCGGCCTGTTGAAGCTGCAGCAGCGCTTACAATTGCCAGCTCACCGGCTGCTGTGTGACGTGAGCACGCGCTGGAACTCCACCTTCCACATGTTGGCCCGGCTTTGTGAGCAGCAGAGGGCAGTAGTGGAGTACCAGCTGTTACACGGTCGTCGCCTCTCCGTTCAACTTCCTGTAATCAGAAGTGAGGAGTGGGAATGGATGTCAGACCTCTGTGAGGTTTTACGCAATTTTGAGGAATCGACACAGATGGTGAGCGGCGATAACGCTATTATCAGTGTAACCATCCCACTTCTGTGTCTACTGAAACGCTCGCTGCTCACAATTAAAACCGACGCTTTGCATGTGGAAGAGGTGGAAATGGGGGAGGAAGAGCTTACACAAGGTGATAGCCAGAGCACCCTCACTTCGTCTTCTCAGCGACAATTGGAGGAGGCGGAGGAGGAGGAGGAGGAAGACACGGTTGCCTCCGCTACAGAGGGTAGCCATGGAACTTTAGTTCCATCTCTTCAGCGTGGGTGGGCAGAAGAGGAGGAAGAGGATGAGGAGATTGAGAGTCATCCTCCTGGTGAGGACAGCGAAATCTTGACTGTTGGTACTCTGGCACACATGGCTGACTTTATGTTAGGCTGCCTTTCCCGTGACCCACGCGTTATACGCATTTTAGACAACACGGATTACTGGGTGTTCACCCTTCTGGACCCCCGCTACAAAGAGAATTTCTCATCTCTCATTCCTCCGGTGGAGAGGACAAGCAAAATGGTGCAATACCAGAAGGTTCTTGTTGAAAAATTGCTCCAAAATTTTCCATCTGACAACGCTGGCGGCAGAGTACGTGCTACCTTGGCCAGCCGAGAAAGGGAGAAAAGGGGAGCACACAGCAGTTCCGACAAAGGCAGGGCAACACTCTCCAAGGCGTGGGACACCTTCATGACACCCCGCCAGCACCCTCACCCTGATGCGCAGCCTAGTGTCACAAGGAGGGAAAAGTTTTGGAAGATGGTGAAGGAGTACGTAGCAGACCGTGTCAGCGTCCTCAATGATCCCTCTGTGCCTTACAACTACTGGGTGTCCAAGCTGGACACGTGGTATGAACTGGCACTCTACGCCTTGGAGGTGCTGGCCTGCCCTGCCGCCAGCGTTCTGTCTGAGCGGGTATTTAGTGCTGCTGGTGGCATCATAACAGATAAGCGTATCCGCCTTTCCACCGACAATGCTGATAGGTTGACACTTATAAAAATGAACAAGGCCTGGATTTCCCCTGACTTCTCCACTCCACTGGAGGAAAGCCCCGGGGGAACATAAACTCACTTTATATATGTTATTTACAATGATGGGAATACTCTGTATTCCCATTCACCCCTTCCACCCAAAAAACGGGTATATGGTTGACTCTTAATCTTCTCATCCTCCTCCTCCTCTTCCATATGCCCTGTGCTATAATTTTTATATAGGGCCAGCTAACCAGCGGGCCCTGTGATATAATTTTTATATAGGGCCAGCTCACCAGCGGGCCCTGTTTGACAATTTTTATATAGGTCAGCTCACCAGCGGGCCTTCTCATATAATGTTTTATTGGGTCAGCTCTCTAACGGGCCCTCTCATATAATGTTTTATAGCGTCAGCTCACTAGCGGGCCTTCGCATATAATGTTTAGGATGGTCAGCTCTGCAGCAGACCCTCACCCATAATGTTTTAGATGGTCAGCTCAGCGCACGTTTCCCTCTTAATCATGGCCTCAGTTCAATAAAATCAAGGAAATTTTTGGGATAATTTGCCTCTGCTCACGTTTCCCTCTTAATCATGGCCCCAGTTCTGAAAATCAAGGACATTTTTGGGATAATTTGTCTCTGCGCACGTTTCCCTCTTAATCATGGCCTCACTTCAGAAAATCAAGGAAATTTTTGGGATAATTTGTCTCTGCGCACGTTTCCCTCTTAATCATGGCCTCACTTCAGAAAATCAAGGAAATTTTTGGGATAATTTGCCTCTGCGCACGTTTCCCTCTTAATCATGGCCTCACTTCAGAAAATCAAGGAGATTTTTGGGATAATTTGCCTCTGCGCACGTTTCCCTCTTAATCATGGCCTCACTTCAGAAAATCAAGGAAATTTTTGGGATAATTTGCCTCTGCGCACGTTTCCCTCTTAATCATGGCCTCACTTCAGAAAATCAAGGAGATTTTTGGGATAATTTGCCTCTGCGCACGTTTCCCTCTTAATCATGGCCTCACTTCAGAAAATCAAGGAAATTTTTGGGATAATTTGCCTCTGCGCACGTTTCCCTCTTAATCATGGCCTCACTTCAGAAAATCAAGGAAATTTTTGGGATAATTTGCAGATAATATACAAGTAAATATACAGCAAATATTGTTTGGTAACAATTTTTCGCCTAAAGTCGTTTTTATTTTCCTTTTTGTGTGTTTTATGGTCAGTCTGTAAAAATGGCGTACTACGGGCGAAAGATCGTTCCCAGCAGCGATGTTGGAGTCCAAGATGCATCCAGACATCCTCCCTATGCTGTCCCTGAACCATTTCTGTGGTGTTTCCATCCTTTTCTGCCCTTTTCCTATGGACCAGGCACCCTCCCCTCATCAGAGCAGGGGGTGCCTGGTGTAGTGCTCGAGTCCTCCCATTGACTTCAATGGGGCTCGGGTGCTCGGCCGAGCACTCGAGCCTCCGGGGGCGCTCGGTCAGAGCACCCGAACACCCGAGCATTGGGGTGCTCGCTCATCACTAGTGCCAAGTTATTGAATCAATGTTTCGGCCTTGCTTTGGGCCTTTATCTATACATATTGATACAGGGACGAAACATTGGTTCAATACATTTGTACCCGATTGAACAGCAAAAAGTCCTGTGATCGAGGTTCTTCAGTAAGAATTTATGTATATAGATTTATAGATGTATAGATATATAAAATAAAAATGCCCTGCCCTTTGTGCTTTCTATATCACAAAACTGAAGGCAGGACACATAATGATATATAATTAATATATATAACAGGGAACTGAGGGCAGGGCAGCTTGCTATGTGCTCATGAATATAGCTTAAGGCACAAAGGGCAGGGGACAGAATGTGGAATTTCATATATTTGCTGGGCATGGTGCCCAATAGCAATATATAAATTTAGGCCAGGGGAATATTTAATGTGCAACCTTGCCTTAAAGGGATAGTAATACTTCGTTTTAACTTTATTTTATTTTGTAGGCATTAAAAAAACGTGAAGAATTATATGAGTCTTATCTCTCAAACCTTTATGGTTTGAGAGATATTCACAAGCAAAGTTTCCCCTCCCCGCCCCTTTTACCTAGTGTAAGCCATCTCTTCTCAGATGTGGAATCCAGTCCATAGACCAGACAGATAACAGAAGGGGACACACTTATTCCTATGAGAACAATGAAAGCCCTGCCCCCCTTGACAAGGTTTTCAGGTTTTTCCCTTATCTTAATTGAAGATTGTCCCTCTCTGCAGTCTACCTGGGCACCTCCCTTCTGATCTGGCTGAGCAGTGTTACATCAGTAAAAGGGGCGAGAGGAGGATACTTTATCATTGAATTACTCTTGTACTACAACTCTGACAGAATTGAAATAACACTCTCCAAAGTCCAAATACTATGATGATTAATTGGAGCTGCTTTGTTATTGTCATTGTCACATCCAAGAGACTCTCTGCATTTGGCGTTCATGACAGATACAGAAGGTCTGTGTGGACGGCATCTGCTCCCAGTGGAACTGATCTGCAAACAGGACACTATATCCCTGATTTGCATTAAAGGGATAGTAATACTTAAAATGTAAAAAAAATATGTTGTAGTGTTTATCCCCCTGAGTAAAACAAGAGTACTCCCACTGCTGAAAGGTGTTTCATTCAAAAGTTATTAATTTTCAAAGTTGAATTTTTTAGGTGCAATATCACAGAGGCCTGAAATTGTACAGTGGCGCTGTTGCTACATGATCCTATGGACAGCTCTGGTCAATTGACCATAAATCTCCATAGGATGGTGTAGCAACAGCGCCACTTTACAATTTCAGGCCACTGTGATATTGCACCTAAAAAATTCAACTTTGAAAATTAATAACTTTTGAATGAAACACCTTTCGGCAGTGGGAGTACTCTTGTTTTACTCAGGGGGATAAACTCTACAACATTTTTTTTTTTACATTTTAAGTATTACTATCCCTTTAATGTCCTGAAGTCAGACCATTGAGACTTCCATTGCCCATCCCTATGCTCTTTCCTCCTGATTGATTCTGGAGTTTCCCGTTCAGCCCACATTGTTCCTTTCCTTTGAGCTAAAATGAGGAAATCACAAGGTCCCGTTGGCTATAGATCCTAATAACTATTCCACATGTCCAACCGGATCGGTCACTTGTACAGCTGCTGGGGCAGACTGCTTTGATAGGGTGGACCTCGCCTTAGATCTCTCACGCTGATAGACTGCAGATCATTTCCCCTTCATTTCATGTCACTGGTGGGAAGACCCTTAGGTGGTCATGGGAAAGCCTTGAGTCTTATCTTGGCCCCCTGGTAAGAGCTGGACATCTCCTTCGCCTCCTTCCAGCCAATGAAAGTTTAATTCACAGTTTTGCCTTTTGCCAGAAAAAATAAAAATAAAGAATGTCTTTATTTTGCTATTCTGTGGATTCGGCATCGATACAAATATGGAATATTGAGAACTTTATTCCAGTATATCAACATGATTAAGGGGCTTTTTTAGGATCTAATTTTTCACAATACACGGGGACATCTCTATCAACCAAAGGGCTAAAATTATTTTATTGTTTATTTTTTATAATAAATCATAAAACATGAATGTATTTTTTTTCTACCCACATTAGGGTAATGAAGAGGAGAAAATGTAATTTCCAGATATTGTTTAAAGCAGTGGATCTTAAATTGGTTTATTTGTATCCCCATAGTGCTCTGAAAGAGGTGCAGTGGGTTCCACTGAACAAATAATACTAATGATGGCCAATGGAACAGGCTGGGGTGTCAGACAGTGTATGTGTGGGTCTGTGACTACCAGTGGAACAAGGCTGGGGTGTCAGACAGTGTATGTGTGGGTCTGTGACTACCAGTGGAACAAGGCTGGGGTGTCAGACAGTGTATGTGTGGGTCTGTGACTACCAGTGGAACAAGGCTGGAGTGTCAGACAGTGTATGTGTTGGTCTGTGACTACCAGTGGAACAAGGCTGGGGTGTCAGACAGTGTATGTGTTGGTCTGTGACTACCAGTGGACAGTGGAACAAGGCTGGGGTATCAGACATTGTATGTGTAGGTCTGTGACTACCAGTGGAACAAGGCTGGGGTGTCAGACAGTGTATCTGTGGGTCTGTGATACCAGTGGAACAAGGCTGGTGTGTCAGATAGTATATGTGTAGGTCTGTGACTACCAGTGGAACAAGGCTGGGGTGTCAGACAGTGTATGTGAGTCTGTGACTACCAGTGGAACAAGGCTGGGGTGTCAGACAGTGTATCTGTGGGTCTGTGACTACCAGTGGAACAAGGCTGGTGTGTCAGATAGTATATGTGTGGGTCTGTGACTACCATACCTGGGAACTCTCTGGGTTTGCCCCGGAGACTCTGGTTGTGACACTGCTTTACCAGGTCTCCGGGGCAGAGGCTGATTCCTCCGGATATGGGGAGTTTCTATTAAAACTCTACGCACTCCTGTTGTTTCCCCCGTTGTCACTCCTTCCCCAGCCTTCTTTTGAGCTCTGTCTCACACCTTTAAGCCCCCCCACTCGCATCAAGCCCCGCCCCTTTTTGACGCGATTCACATAATTATTCTCACCCCCCGCTGCACCATAGGACTCCCCTCCGGGTGGACATCACTGGAAAGTTCCCAGGTATGGTGACTACCAGTGGACAATGGAACAAAGCTGGGGTGTCAGACAGTGTATGTGTGGGTCTGTGACTACCAGTGGAACAAGGCTGGGGTGTCAGACAGTGTATGTGTGGGTCTGTGACTACCAGTGGAACAAGACTGGGGTGTCAGACAGTGTATGTGTGGGTCTGTGACTACCAGTGGAACAAGGCTGGGGTGTCAGGCAGTGTATATGTGGGTCGGTGACTACCAGTGGAACAAGACTGGGGTGTCAGACAGTGTATGTGTGGGTCTGTGACTACCAGTGGAACAAGGCTGGGGTGTCAGTCAGTGTATGTGTGGGTCCGTGACTACCAGTGGAACAAGGCTGGGGTGTCAGACAGTGTATGTGTGGGTCTGTGACTACCAGTGGAACAAGACTGGGGTGTCAGACAGTGTATGTGTGGGTCTGTGACTACCAGTGGAACAAGGCTGGGGTGTCAGGCAGTGTATGTGTGGGTCTGTGACTACCAGTGGAACAAGGCTGGGGTGTCAGGCAGTGTATATGTGGGTCGGTGACTTCCAGTGGACAATGGGACAAGACTGGGGTGTCAGACAATGAGTTTGAGGCCTTTCTTCTATTCAAGGGTTTAAAGCCCCATTTTAAGCGATTAGGTAATTGTGTTTGTTCCCTGTCGTGTAGTTGGTTTGGAACAGAATTGCACCGCTTTTGACTTTGTAGATACTGCCCACGATTAATCTTTTTAGGAGATAGAAGATTGGAGAGAGACACTGACAACCACTGACCAGAGCTGGATTTTCTTGTGTTCTTCAGATATCAGCGAGGGGCCAGGTGTTTGGCAGCGAACCTGCTCCAGTCATCCTCTAATTCCATAACGTCATCGAACCCGAACACTTCCCCGAGCGAAGACGAGGCGTACGACATTCCAGAAGAGATCGAGAACGTTGTTGGTATGTGACGTGTTTCATGCACTGGAAGTGGAACTAGCACTTTATAACGAGATTTCAGTATCATCTAGATTTATGTTTACCATGCTTCACTTAACCCTTTGAGTGTCAGAGAGGTATCCAACCATTGGCTACCTCTCTGGCACTCAAAGGGTTAAAACAATAGCTTGAGCTATTCTTTTTTATGTATTTGTCAGTTTATGCAAATTAGCAGGTAGGAAGTGGCAGTTGGGGGGAGTGCGGAGTTTTAGTATCTGTCTAGTAGGAAGTGGTGGTTGGAAGGGAGAGTGGAATGTTAGTAACTGGCTGGTAAGAAGTGGCAGTTGGGAGGGTGTGTGCAGTACTAGTGTCTGGCTGGTAAGAAGCAGCATAGTCTTTAAATCTAAACTCAAGCACTAAATGCAGAACGGCTGATACAACAAACAGGTGATTGTGAAAGGTCTTTCAAAATCAGCACACTTATGCCTTTGTTCAAGGAACCCTATCTCCTAAAAACAAGGGCAGAATTCATAGGGGCCATTAGGATTTTCTGACCATAGCCAGGTAAGTGGGAGTTACCATTCAGAGGCGTGCACTCTCCTTTGAAAATAAATTTTTTTCTTTTTTTTACTTGACAGGTGAGGTTTGTGGTAGTCAATTCTACGACTACAACTCCCATCATCCTCTGGTTTAGCTAGAGTATCAAAGGTTTCTCACCTCCGCAGTGCTACATATATTTTATTTATAATACAATATTGCGCTCCGGTATCCCTGTAGTACTATATATATTTTATTTATGGTACAATATTGCTGTCTGATATACCTGTAATACTATATATATTTGATTTATGATACAATATTGCGCTCTGGTATCCCTGTAGTACTATATATATTTTATTTATGGTACAATATTGTACTCCGGTATCCCTGTACTACTATATATTTTATTTATGGTACAATATTGCACTCCGGTATCCCTGTAATAATATATATATTTTATTTATGATACAGTATTACTTTCTGATATACCTGTAATACTATATATATTTTATTTATGGTACAATAGTGTGCTCCGGTATCCCTGTAGTACTATATATTTTATTTATGGTACAATATTGTGCTCCGGTATCCCTGTAGTACTATATATTTTATTTATGGTACAATATTGCTCTCCGGTATCCCTGTAGATGTCTGTGTGCCGGGGTTTTTACATAAACAGACAGATCTCAGCCTCCGAGATATGAAAGTCCACATACACACAAGCGCAGGAGGAATGCGGATTCCTTCACTGATTGGACACTTATTTATGTTCCCTCTGGGGTAAACTTTCTTACCAGCACGATAAACATTGTTATGTTTCCCTGCAGAATGTCACAGCTAAGGTGGTGAAAACCAGTTGGGCCTCCTTTTATCTCTAAGGGCTGTAAGTTCAGAAGAAATGTAGAATGTTTCTAGGTCAAACCAACTGCTCTATAGGTGAGAACTAAAAATTCCCACTGGTTTAAAGCAGAACATTCAACTTTATAATATTGCCCCCCAATACATCCTATATATTAATTCGCTAGGATGTTTGTCAGAAGCCATCATGCGCAGTAGAGACTGCCTGAACGCATGGAATGCTGGGAGGTGTAGGAATGCTGGGAGCACGGAATGCTGGGAGGTGTAGGAATGCAGGGAGGTGTAGGAATGCTGGGAGCACAGAATGCTGGGAGGTGTAGGAATGCTGGGAGGTGTAAGAATGCTGGGAGCACGGAATGCTGGGAGGTGTAGGAATGCTGGGAGCACAGAATGCTGGGAGGTGTAAGAATACTGGGAGTTCTGTGCTGGGAGCATTCTGTGCTTCCGGGCAGTGGCAACAGTGCATGATTGCATTGGCAGCAGGACGCAGAGAAGGGCCGGCCTCTTAACCCTTTGAGTGTCAGATGGGGGGGTATGCAATGCATTGTGTACCCCCGGCACTCAAAGGGTTAACATCACCCGGACCTTGGCCTGTGTACATGGGCTTTTACACTAGTCACTAATATAGCGATAGGCAAAGGAATAGTAGTATTATGCTGAATAAATCCACGTTATTGAAAGCGGAACTACCACCACTAAACAACTCCCCCCCCCCCCAATAATTCAACATCTGGCGACTAGCTGCTCAGTAGCGCTAGTCTCCAGAATTATTACCTTGTTAAACAGAATTATCCATTCTTCCTGGGCTAACAGTCAGGAAACAGCGCAGACATCTTTCAATAGTGACGTCTGCGCGCCTGTGCTGTCGGCCCCTTTTGGAGCTGAACATCTCCTAGCAACGCCTCCTAGAGCAGTCTGGGACTGACAGGCAGTGCGGAGCGCAGACATCTTTCCCTAGTGACGTCTGCCTGTCTGTGCTGTCAGTCCCTTTTGGAGCCAAACTTCTCCTAGCAATGCCTCCTAGAGCCGGCTGGGACTGACAGCACAGGTGTGCAGACGTTACTACGGGAAGATGTCTGCGCACCGTCCTACCTGTCAGCCCAAGAAGAAATGATAATTCTATTTAACAAGGTAATAATTCTGGAGACAGCTTGTCGACAGATACTGAATTATTGGGGGGCAAGTTGTTTAGCGCTGGTAGTTCTGCTTGAAGTAATCCACCTTTTTTTTCTGGCTGCCAGCGGGCAACAGCGCAGACATCTTAGAGGGAAGTTACTTCTGTCTGCGCTGTTTGTCCTGAGCACTGTCCGGATTGGTGGTGATGTCCGTTGGTTACCTTAAGGTAATGGAAATCGCTACCTGTGCAGGCGCACATAGCTTCTCTTGTAAGTTCTATGCCCTGGATGCCTGCAGAAGAAGGTGGATAACTTCAATAACGTGGATTTAAGGGGAACTACCACCCGACACAATCTTTAGCTTCACTAAGCCCCATTCTGGCGACTAGCTGATTAGTAGCGCTAGTCGCCAGAATAATTACCTTATTTAATAGATTTCTCCTCTCTTCTATGGCTGACAGTAGCACGGAGCGCAGACATCTTGCCATTGTGACGTCTGCGCTGTCAGTCTCAGCCGGAGCCAAATGGCTCCTAGCAACGCCACCTAGACCCGGCTGGGACTGACAGCGCAGACGTCACAGTGGCAAGATGTCTGCGCTCCGTGCTACTGTCAGCCATAGAAGAGAGCAGAAATCGATTAAATAAGGTAATTATTCTGGCGACTAGCGCTACTAATCAGCTAGTCGCCAGAATGGGACTTAGTGAAGGTAAAGATTGTGTCGGGTGGTAGTTCCCCTTTATTCAGCATAATACAACTATTCGTTTGCCTATCACTATATTACTAATGTATTGGGGGGCAATATTATGAAGATGATTCCGCTTTAAATGAAAATATTAATCCCTTGAATGCGAGAGAGGTCTTCCTCTATTTTACTTAACTGGAAATGCCCTACAATATATATTTTTTTTTATAAAAAAAAAGTTTACTGATCCTTTAAAGTGACAGTCATACTCTTTTTTGACTTTACATATTCCACAAGTGCTTTAAATGTAAAGTCATATTGCCTATATTTTTATTTGTTTTTTTTATCCTCACTTACTTTTTTTACCGTTCTGCATCTCCGACATGGAACCCTCTGAATCAGTTTGCAGTGAGCTTTCTGTCAGGGGCTGTGAAAGCAGGTATAGTGATGAAGTGAAAAAATGATACAGTGTAAAAAAGATGGTGATCCCGTGTAGAAAAGCCAGTCTCTACAGCTTACAGGGCACTCAGTGCTGTAGGGATAGTGTTACATTGTATTACTGTCTACTTTCACAATTCCTGGCAGAGAGCTACAAGTGTAGAAAATATTAACGCTTTGAGTGCCAGAAGGGTACCCAACGCTAACCATTTGAGTGCCAGAGGGGTACACGTTGGGTACCCTTTGAGTAACAGACGGGTACACGTTGGGTACCCCTCTGTTACTCAAAGGGTTAAATTGACTTTAAATATTACGCACTTTGTATGATCTGTAACGTCTGTCACTGTCACTTTATCCATACCTCCCAAGTGTTCCTCTTTAGGATGGACAGTCCCTCTTTGAGACCCAAATCCCTCTGTCCCTCTTTCCCACCCTGATGTCCCTGTGTTTAGGAGATCAGACTGTGTGGTGTGTATAGAAGTCTATCACCCTGGTGTCCCTGTGTTTAGGAGATCAGACTGTGTGGTGTGTATATAAGTGTATCACCCTGGTGTCCATGTGTTTAGGAGATCAGACTGTGTGGTGTGTATATAAGTGTATCACCCTGGTGTCCCTGTGTTTAGGAGATCAGACTGTGTGGTGTGTATATAAGTGTATCACCCTGGTGTCCCTGTGTTTAGGAGATCAGACTGTGTGGTGTGTATATAAGTGTATCACCCTGGTGTCCCTGTGTTTAGGAGATCAGACTGTGTGGTGTGTATATAAGTGTATCACCCTGGTGTCCTGTGTTTAGGAGATCAGACTGTGTGGTGTGTGTATAGAAGTGTATCACCCTGGTGTCCCTGTGTTTAGGAGATCAGACTGTGTGGTGTGTATATAAGTGTATCACCCCAGAGTCCTGTGTTTAGGAGATCAGACTATGTGGTGTGTATATTAGTGTATCACCCTGGTGTCTCTGTGTTTAGGAGATCAGCCTGTGTGGTGTGTATATTAGTGTATCACCCTGGTGTCCCTGTGTTTAGGAGATCAGACTGTGTGTTGTGTATATAAGTGTATCACCCTGGTGTCCCTGTGTTTAGGAGATCAGCCTGTGTGGTGTGTATATTAGTGTATCACCCTGTTGTCTCTGTGTTTAGGAGATCAGACTGTGTGGTGTGTATAGAAGTTTATCACCCTGGTGTCCCTGTGTTTAGGAGATCAGACTGTGTGGTGTGTACAGAAGTGTATCACCCTGGTGTCCCTGTGTTTAGGAGATCAGACTGTGTGATGTGTATATAAGTGTATCACCCTAGTGTCCCTGTGTTTAGGAGATCAGACTGTGTGATGTGTATATAAGTGTATCACCCTAGTGTCCCTGTGTTTAGGAGATCAGAATGTGTGGTGTGTATATAAGTGTATCACATTGCTCCACAGCAATAAAACTCACATTAATGTTTGTTTAACCCAACGACCTTGGCCTGCAGTTAAGGACCATGGTGCCTTTGTTTATTTTTTGTCACATGACGTGCAAGGACTGTCACTGGTCCGTAAAGCAAGTTTACCAATGACGGTCTTGGCACATCTTGGGTCCTTAAGGGGAGGGGAAGCTTTTCAGCTTAAATATCTTTTGAACTGCAGAAATGAAAGCACTTAAAGGGATAGTAACGTTTCACAATAAAAACAGCTCCAATTAATCTTCATAGTATTTGGGCCATGGAGAGTGTTATTTCAATACAGTCAGAGTTGTAGTTTAAGAGTAATTGAATTATAAAGTATCCCCCTCCGGTCCCTTTTACTGATGTAACACTGCTCACCTCAGAGCAGCAAGACTGTCCTGATGGATCACAGAGAGGGACAATCTTCAGTGATCATAAGGAAAAACCTGAAAAACCTGTCAAGGGGGCAGTGTTTTCCTTATGATCCCAGTAAGAAGATTGTCCCTCGCTGTGACCTGTCCGGTCAAGAGACCAGATTCCACATCTGAGAGGAGGTGGCTTACACTAGGTAAAAGGGGTGGGAGGGGGATACCTTATCATTCAGTTACTCTTGTACTACAACTCTGACAGTATTGAAATAACACTCTCTACAGCTCAAATACTATGAAGATTAATTGGAGCTGCTGTTTTTTGTGAAACATTACTAACCCTTGAATGCTAGAGAGGTCTCCAACTCCTTGATGGAGACCTCTAGCATTCACGGGGCTAAAAACCCCATTTAAATTGTCAGTGACAGTTACTGTGAAGCTATGCTCTGTTTTAACTGGTGTCTGGAACAAGGAAACAACTACGATTTTTCTTTTCACCTGCAAGAACGTGTCCCCTGACACCCTTTCCTGACATTCGTTCCCGTCACACTGACACAATAATTGTGCTGCTAATACCTTTGTTGCTTCTGAGCTTTAAGTATCATTTTGTTTGATAAAAGCCAGTGTGTACCTAGCTCCTGTTTGACTAGAAAGGGCTGCGGACTAGCAGAGGGATTGGCAATATTGAATAGGTATTGTGTGCACGCTTTCCCGCATTAGTACTGTTGACTGACACACCGGCCTGGGGAATTGTAGTTTATAGAACACAAATAATGCTCCCTTCTGCCTGCCAACTCCAACCTGTATTCAGCCGGAGGGCCCAAGAAAGCATTAACCCCTTCGATGCTACGAATGTCTCCAATGCATTGCTTCAAGACATTTCTAGCATCCATGCGATTAAAGGGATAGTAATGTTTCTCAATAAATCAGCTCCAATTAATTTTCATAGTATTTGGGCCATGGAGATTGTTATTTCAATACTGTCAGAGTTGTAGTTCAAGAGTAATCCTATATAATAATTAGCTAAGTTGTGTGTAACGCCGGACATGCACAGTAGACACTGCTGCGCGTGCGGCAGTCATGCACAGTACAGACTGCCCGCGCCGCGGATGATACAGAGCTGGGCGCTCCGAAGCAGCGTCCAGCTCTGTATCAGCAGTGGCGCGGGCAGTCTCTGCTGCGCGTGACTGTCCCGCGACCGGCTGCCAGAGACCCTGTGGCCCGTGTAACGGGCTGTTCAACTAGTTGAATGATAAATTATCCCCCCGCCCCTTTTACTGATGTAACACTGCTCACCTCTGAGCAGCAACACTTTCCGGATGGATCGCAGAGAGAGACAATCTTCAGTGAGCATAAGGAAAAACCTGTCAAGTGGGGCAGGGTTTTCCTTATGATCACAGTAAGAAGATTGTCCCTTGCGGTGACCTGTCCGGTCAAGAGACCAGATTCCACATCTGAGGAGTGGGGGCTTACACTAGGTAAAAGGGGGAGGGGGATACTTTATCATTCAATTACTCTTGAACTACAACTCTAACAGTATTGAAATAACACTCTCCATGGCCCAAATACTATGAAAATTATTTGGATCTGCTGATTTTGTGAAACATTACTATCCCTTTAAAGGAATTCTAACAACAAAAATGAAATAGGTTGCTATTACCTATTTTAATAGTTTGCTTATTACGTCAGTCGCACAACGTTTTTCTATATGAAACGTCACAATTGTAATTATCTTGCACCTTGTTTTTTAACAGAGCAATTGCTGATTGGCTTGAAGGACAAAGACACCATTGTCAGATGGTCTGCGGCAAAAGGGTAGGCAAGACTCTCTTTGTGGTTTACATTAAACAGGGCTTAAAAGTTTGTCTTTTTTGTTTTTACTTTTGGCGCAACCGTTAAAGGTCTTACAGTTGGCAAAGCAAATATTATTATAGTAAAATTTGCTGAGCCCTCAGGGCTTTTTAATGGAGGTAGTCGGGATATCGTACGTTTGCATTTTGCAACCAAGTCTTAGAGCTACGGACAATAGTTCCGTGTACAGAGCACCAACACCTAAAAATGATTATGCACATAAATCCCCTGTACTGCAATATCTGTCATTTCTGGGGCCTAAAATCTAGTCTTACCCATGCTCAAGGGGAGCTTCCATTGTTGCCTTTCGGTAGGGCTGCATGTCTCCCATTACGAGAGCAATCTTGATAGGCGTCTGGGAAGTGCTAGTGGTTTATTGTATGTAAACGGCCTGAAAAAAAGTAATTGCATTTTGGAATGCAAGAGCAGTGGGTACGAATATCAATTCAGTAAGTTCTTAACCCTTTGAGTGCCAGAGGGGTACGCAACGTATTCTGGCACTTTAAGGGTCAAGATAACGGGGAAGGGGAGTTTATTATATTTGAAATCTGATACTTGTGCAGCAACTATGAATCTCATTTTGTGTTTTCACTTAAGGATCGGCCGATTAACTGGGCGACTACCCAAAGATCTGGCGGATGACGTGGTTGGGTCTGTCCTGGACTGCTTCAGGTAAATCTGTGTGTTACACACTATTATTTATTAATTACCAGAGGGGGAAGTCATTTAAAGAGGAATTATCTCTTTGTAACAAATAAAAGAGCTTACAATATCACCCATATTTATG
Organism: Rhinophrynus dorsalis; assembly: GCA_037306005.1. NCBI lineage: Eukaryota > Metazoa > Chordata > Amphibia > Anura > Rhinophrynidae > Rhinophrynus > Rhinophrynus dorsalis. The sequence goes on along the minus strand of CM074727.1, from coordinate 9,756,092 downwards.
TTAGTCATTTTTAATTTCAAACAATAGTTTCTGAGATATTGAGCTCTATTTATGTGTTAGAACACAGGAAGATAAGCTCAACGGTATCCACCTGAAGCATCAGACCACAGTTAATTATATTTTTAAAAACTCCAATTTATTTAAAATACTTATAAAAGATTGCACGTTGAGGACTTCATAAGTCCATCACAGACATGGTTTTACAACCAAATGCCTAACGCGTTTCGTAAACATACAGTCTACTTAATCGTAGGCTATGATTAAGTAGACTGTATGTTTATGAAGCGCGTTAGGCTTTTGATTGTAAAACCATGTCTGTGATGGACTTATGAAGTCCTCAACGTGCAATCTTTTATAAGTATTTTAAATAAATTGGAGTTTTTAACCATATAATTAACTGTGGTCTGATGCTTCAGGTGGATACCGTTGAGCTTCTCTTCCTGTGTCCTCACGTTTGTGGAAATCTTGGCTGAGATTGACGAGGGTGCTTCGGTTCCCCCAAACATACAGACATGGGTGAATCCAATGTGTTTTTTGAACTATGAAATCATAATATATATATATGAATAGGGCATTGTCCCTTTAATACTTTGGATATTTTTAATAGCAACCATTACAAGCATTGTTTCGTTAAATTATTTATGTGTTAGCTCATGCAGCCGAGCTAGTACTTCCTGGTAGGAAATGGCAGTTGGAAACTCAGAGTTATGTGTTATGGTTAAGTTCTCCAGGCGAGCCTCGAGGACTTGCGCTGACTGACAAATACCTTATAAACTATTGTTTAAATAAAAAATTCCTAACATGACTATAGTTTGCTTTTGAAAGCTCTTTCAAAATCACCTATTTGTTACAAAAGTGACAGGTCCACCTTAAAGGGGAACTGTCACTGAAATAGTACTCCTTCGGCCAATGTGTTCTTCCTGCCGATGAGGCCTGGGCGGCATTGTTAATCCCAGTAGACCAAAATTAGAGCAAAAGGAGGAGTTCTGAAGTGAGATCTCTGGGGCTCCCTTGTCGGGAAGAATCTGTACCTTAGGACTGAAGTCATACCGTTCAGTCTCATTGCAGCTACACGCACAGTCCCCATATACCTTTTGTATCAGGCTGGAAAGAGTGACACAGACCACCTATGGGGAGGCACAATGAACCTGCAAAGCTTGCCCTGGGAGCCACAGACTTCTGGGTTGTGTTCCACCTGAAGGGGGTAGTGTACTGATCTCCTAGGGCCATTTACCCGTTCTGGGATATCTCCTGTGATATCACTTCTCCAGTTCCCATATTATTCTATGGAGTCTGTTCACTACGATTTATCCCACTTGAGAGATTTTAGTGCATAGGCTTTATAGAACAGCATAGGAACTGGAGAAGTGCATCTCCCCCATTGCGTTGTGTGGTGCATTTCACATAGGAAACGGGCTGCAATTGTCTCAGAAGGATGCAACATATTGTAACTTTCTTAGTGTGATAACGCAGCTACAGATTTGTAGTATTGATTTAATTGGAATTGCTTTGAATCCCACAACTATCGCAGGTAATGTAAAATGTCAGGTATAATACGGACCTGTGCATAATACGCTGGTGTAAATTATACCCAAGATTTAAGGGGAGAACAAAAGTGCCTATGTATAATACGCACCCTTGTTTTCCCCCTCTACTCAGAAAAAAAAAAAAAAAAAAAGTGTGTTGTTTTTTTTTTTTGGTCAGATTACCTCCCTCCACCCACCTCAATCCGCTCCCAGCTTCCTCTCCTTCCACTCACCCCCAGCAGAGACATCTGGGATATCTGCACAGCGGGCGCATTGCTTGAATTTGCCAACTGCTTCTCTCATTGCCCTTTGAGGACCTGTTAATTAAATCAAATGATAATGCCCTTTGAAGACCTGAAGGTCCTGGCAGGGCATTACCGTAGATCCAATGCATAGACCTCAGAGCTCAGAAGCTAAATTAGTACCCTGTGAGGACCTTCAGGTCCTCAAAGAGCATTATCATTAGCTTTAATTAACAGGTCCTCAAAGAGCATTACCATTAGCTTTAATTAACAGGTCCTCACAAGGCAAGGCATGAAACGGACTGCAAATGAAAGGATGCCGCCCGCTGTGCAGATATCCCAGATGCCTCTGGAGGGGGTGAATGGAATGCTAGAGAGGTCTCACAATGCTCTGAAACCTCTCTAGTATTTGAGGGGTTAAAAGCCACATTTCATCAGTTTGATTTGCCCCACAATTGCTCCTGTTTTTTTGGTGTGTATTGACGGAATGTTTCATTTCTGTCTGTTCTATCAGTTTCCAGGAGACTAATAACGCTTGGCATGGGGGCTGCCTGGCACTGGCGGAATTAGGAAGGCGAGGATTGCTCCTGCCCTCTAGACTTCCGGACGGTAAGCACCTCTCTCTTTTATTAGGAATGCACCACGTTCTGCCATTTTATTTCTTCTTTTTCACAAATAGTAAATATAAATAGTAAATATAAATAGCAGCTGAATTCTGTCAGGGTGTGGTTAACTCGTTGGATGCCAGAGAGATTTCCCCTTGCTGGGGATTATGGGAGTTGTAGTCACAGACAGTAGGAATTCTTCAGGTTGCCCACTGCTGCCGTAAAGTGTATCTAGACCAGAGATCTGGCTTTCCATAGTTGTCTGAACAATTCCCATCATCTTCACCTGGTGTTAGTTTAAGGAGTAATAGTATGTAAAAGACATGTAGTTATGGGCTTTACCTGATTAATACAATAATGTACACCTTAATCTGAGACCCATCTGGCCTTTAAAAGGAAACTTATCCCTCAAAATAAGTGGCTCTTCAGTTGTGCAACAGATTAATTTACCTCGGTAGGAGTCCATCATACAGCAGTCAGGTGTATCTATATAATTACTGTGTGTGACAGAAGCACTTACCTGGGTAGGAGTCCATCACACAGCAGTCAGGTGTATCTATATAATTACCGTGTGTGACAGAAGGACTTACCTAGGTAGGAGTCCATCATACAGCAGTCAGGTGTATCTATATAATTATTGTGTGTAACAGAAGCACTTACCTAGTTACCGTGTGTAACAGAAGTACTTACCTAAGTAGGAGTCCATTATACAGCAGTCAGGTGTATCTATATAATTACTGTGTGTAACGGAAGTACTTACCTAGGTAGGAGTCCATCACACAGCAGTCAGGTGTATCTATAAAATTACTGTGTGTAACAGGGCCACTTACCTATGTAGGAGTCCATCACACAGCAGTCAGGTGTATCTCTATATAATTACTGTGTGTAACAGAAGCACTTACCTAGGTAGGAGTCCATAATACAGCAGTCAGATGTATCTATATAATTACTATGTCTAACGGAAGCACTTACCTAGGTAGGAGTCAATCATACAGCACTCAGGTGTATGTATATAATTACTGTGTGTATCAGCAGCACTTACCTAGGTAGGAGTCCATCATACAGCAGTCAGGTGTATCTATATAATTACTGTGTGTAACAGAAGCACTTACCTAGGTAGGAGTCCATCACACAGAAGTCAGACGTATCTATATAATTACTGTGTGTAACAGAAGGACTTACCTAGGTAGGAGTCCATCATACAGCAGTCAGGTGTATATCTATATAATTACTGTGTGTAACAGAAACACTTACTTGGTAGGAGTCCATCATACAGCAGTCAGGTGTATCTGTATAATTACTATTAATGTGTGTAACAGAAGCACTTACCTAGGTAGGAGTCCATCATACAGCAGTCAGGTGTATCTATATAGTTACTGTGTGGAACAGAAGTACTTACCTAGGTAGGAGTCCATCATACAGCAGTCAGGTGTATCTATATAATTACTGTGTGGAACAGAAGCACTTACCTAGGTAGGAGTCTATCATACAGCAGTCAGGTGTATCTATATCATTACTGTGTGTAACAGAAGCACTTACCTAGGTAGGAGTCCATCACACAGCAGTCAGGTGTATCTATATACATATTGTGTGTAACAGGACTACTTACCTAGGTAGGAGTCCATCACACAGCATGTGTTTGTCTGTGTATTTTTGCATTATCTGCAGTTTCCTGTATATAGTGATGTCTGTGTGTGTCTGCCTTTTAGGTCACATGTCTTCACAGTAGACTTGAATGTGTCATAAGAGCCACTAGTGTTTTTCAGACTCTTGTCTGTCTAACACTCTCTCACTCTCACTTTCTCTCTCTCTCTCTCTCTCTATCTCTCACTCTCCCCACCTAGTTAGGAAAGTCCTTCTATGAACCCGTTGTGGATTTACAGGGTTGTACATTGCCTTACTTAGCAATGCGTTGTATCCCCTCAGATCATCAAGGGATTAAACAAATTAACTGGCTATTATTCCTGGGGCATGGTTTGTCATTAAAGGGATACAAATATTTCACAATAAAAGCAGCTCTAATTAAAGCAGATTTATCATACAAATAATATTGGCACCCAATATATTTGTAACCTAGCGATTTGCAAATCCTTACTGTTTTTAAAGTCAACATGTCCACGATAATACTGATACACTGCTTCTTTCCAAGGCATCGGGCTGCACAGAGCTTACAAGGTAAGCCCTGTGTGCCTGCTCTTTCAGGAACTTACGGTTACCTTAACCCCTTGCATTGCTCTGCAATGCTTTGCGTACCCCTCTGGCACTCAAGGGGTTAAGGTAACCAAGTGGCGACACCACCAATGCTGGCAGTGAACGGGACAGACAGCGCTGTCATTTCCTTTAAGATACCTGCTCTGTCTGTCCTCTCGTTCCTGCTGAAGAATCGGTGTATCCGCATTAACGCAGACGTATTGACTTTAAAGACAGTAAGGATTTGCAAATCACTAGGTTATGAATATATTGGGTTCCTGTATTATATGTATGGTAGTTCTGCTTTAATCTTCATAGTATTTGGGCCATGGAGAGTGTTATTTCAATACTATCAGAGTTGTAGTACAAGAGTAATTGAATGATAAAGTATCCCCCTCCTGTCCCTTTTACTGATGTAACACTGTTCACCTCAGAGCAGCAAGACTGTCCAGATGGATCACAGAGAGGGACAATCTTCAGTGATCATAAGGAAAAACCTGTCAAGGGGGGCAGGGTTTTCCTTATGATCACAATAAGAAGATTGTCCCTTGTTGTGATCTGTCCGGTCAAGAGACCAGATTCCACATCTGAGGGGAGGTGACTTACACTAGGTAAAAGGGGCGGGAGGGGGATACTTTATCATTCAATTACTCTTGTACTACAACTCTGACAGTACTGAAATAACACTCTCCATGGCTCAAATACTATGAAGATTAATTAGAGCTGCTGATTTTGTGAAACATCACTATCCCTTTAAAGGAATTCCATCAACAAAAATGAAATCTTCAGTGATCATAAGGGAAAACCTGAAAAACCTGTTAAGGGGGGCAGGGTTTCCGTATGATCACAGTAAGAAGATTGTCCCTTGCTGTGATCTGTCCAGTCAAAAGACCAAATTCCACATCTGAGAAGAGATGGCTTACACTAGGTAAAAGGGGGGGAGGGAGATACTTTATCATTATTCAATTACTCTTGTACTACAACTCTGACAGTATTGAAATAACACTCTCCATGGCCCAAATACTATGAAAATTAATTGGAGATGCTGTTTTTGTGAAACATTACTATCCCTTTAAAGCAGTAGTTGTATAGGTTAGTAATGTGGAACCTGCAGGTCAGGTTTCTGGGATGATGTCATGAGGTACATCAGTCACCCAGGAGATGGCTGCAGGAATAGTAGCTGTAGGTAACTAGTGCTTGGAAGAATGTCTGATTCCGTGTCATGTTCCCTACCCCTTCATTTCTTACATAGTTCTGAGTTTTGCAACTTGCGATACTGTTGTCCATCTCACATTCTTTTCCGAGCGCCGTTGCCCGGAGCTATCCTTACTGCTGCCCTCTGTTTGCTTTGCCTCGGGGCAAGATCATAAAACGGGTTGTTGAGCAAGATTGCACAGCGGAGAACAGACTTGTTAACTGCCGTTTCTTGGACTTATTAGTCGTCCTTATATATCGGAACAGACACGAGCAGCTTTGGGGCAATCGAACTCTTACAAAGAGGACCAATAAGAATTCCCCAAATTCTCATTGATTTCAGCCTATGAGTGCCAGGGGGATACGCAGTACGTTGCTTTACAATGCGTTGCGTACCCCTCTGGCACTCAAAAAAAGGTTAAATGGGACTTTTGACCACTTGGATTCTAGAGAGATCTCTTGCATTCAAGGTGGTTAAAATCCCCATTTAAAGGGATAGTAATGTGACACAATAAAAGCAGCTTCAAGTAATCTTCATAGTATTTGGGCCATGGAGAGTGTTATTTCAATACTGTCAGAGTTGTAGTTCAAGAGTTATTCAATGATAAAGTTTCCCCTCCCGCCCCTTTTACCTAGTGTAAGCCATCTCTTCTCAGATGTGGAATTTGGTCACAGACAGGTCACAGCAAGAGACAATCTTCTTACTGTGAGGTGAGAGGGCAGGTTTTTCCCCTTATAATCACTGAAGATTGTCCCTCTTTGCGATCCATCTGGACAGTCTTGTTGCTCTGAGGTGAGCAGTGTTACATCAGTAAAAGGGACGGGAGGGGGATACTTTATCATTCAACTACTCTTGTACTACAACTCTGACAGTATTGATATAACACTCTCCAAGGCCCAAATACTATGACGATTAATTGGAGCTGCTTTTATTGTGAAACATTACTATCCTTTTAAAAGGGAAATAACTCCTACTAATCATAAGGTTAAAGGGATAGTAATACTTTGTTTTATCTTCATTTTATTTTGTAGGCGTTACAAAAACATGAAGAACGATGTCTTATCTCTCAAACCTTTATGGTTTGAGAGATATATTCACAAGCAAAGTTTCCCCTCCCGCCCCTTTTACCTAGTGTAAGTCATCTCTTCTCAGGTGTGGAATGCAGTCCATAGACCAGACAGATAACAGAAGGGGACAATCTTCTTCCTATGAGAACAATGAAAGTCCTGCCCCCCTTGACAAGTTGTTCAGGTTTTTCCCTTATCTTAATTGAAGATTGTCCCTCTCTGCAGTCTACCTGGGCACCTCCCTTCTGATCTGGCTGAGCAGTGTTACATCAGTAAAAGGGGCGGGAGGGGGATACTTTGTCATTCAATTACTCTTGAACTACAACTCTGACAGTACTGAAATAACACTCTCCAAAGTCCAAATACTATGATGATTAATTGGAGCTGATTTTTTTGAGAAACATTACTATCTCTTTAATCCATGTTATTCTTTATTTCTGCCCTACGGTTCATTTGGTTTGGCTCAGAATATTGCTACAGTTTACTCTGGTGCATTAATCGAGTTTTGGCTAATGTACTAACTGCAACAAATGAACTTTGCCATAGGGAGCTGTTTAAAGTACCCCTTGACTTAAAGGAAGGTTTTTAACATGTTGAATGCTGGAAGCAATGCATTAGTGATCTCTATAATGTTCAAGATGTTAAAATCCACCTTTAAATCAATGAGAATTTGGAGAATTTAATTCTCCTGTGTTACAATTCATAGTAGAAATGACCCCTTTTGTCTTTATAGATAAGGTTAAGTGAGGCTGAAACACTGAGAATTGGAGAAAAACAACTACTACAACGGGACAAAAAAATGTCCCTGAATTCCCATTGATTTAAATGGGGCGTTTAATTTCTTGAATTGTAGAGATGTCTCCAAAACACTGGCTGATTTTATCATAAAACATAACACTGATACAGTGTATCACTCCTCCAGTGCAAAGAGACAGAATGAATACATTGTCTGTTCAGATGCACAGCTGTCATTGTGTACCGTGTGATCAGACTGCCAGACAGAACTAGCAGTCTAATCACAGTACCGCTCTGTCTCTTCATCCACACCTCATTCTCTGCCTGTCACCTAGTGCTCTCTCTCACCTCATTCTCTGCCTGTCACCTCATTCACTCTTTCGCACCTCATTCTCTCTCTCACTCACCTCATTCTCTCACTCATTTCATTCTCTCTCTCACCTCATTCTGTCTCTCTCCACATTCTCTCTCTCTCTCACCTCTTTCTCTTTCTCTCTCTGTCTCTCACACAAACCTCATTGTCTCTCACCTCATTCTCTCTCTCACTCACCTCTTTCTCTCTCACCTCATCCTCTCTCTCACTTACCTCATTCTCTCACCTCATTCTCTCTCTCACTCACCTCATTCTCTCACTCACCTCATTCTCCCTCTCTCTCTCTCTCTCTCTCTCACCTCATTCTCTCTCTCACTCACCTCATTCTCTCTTTCATTTCATTCTCCCTCTCACTCACCTCATTCTCTCTCTCACTTACCTCATTCTCTCTCTCACTCACCTCATTCTCTCTCTCACTCACCTCATTCTCTCTCTCACTCACCTCATTCTCTCACTCACCTCATTCTCCCTCTCTCACCTCATTCTCTCTCTCTCACTCACCTCATTCTCTCTCTCACTCACCTCATTCTCTCTCTCACTCACCTCATTCACTCACTCACCTCATTCTCTCTCTCACTCACCTCATTCTCTCTCTCACTGACCTCATTCTCTCACTGACCTCATTCTCTCTCTCACTCACCTCATTCTCTCTCTCACTCACCTCATTCTCTCTCTCACTCACCTCATTCTCTCCCTCACTCACCTCATTCTCTCTCTCACTTACCTCATTCTCTCTCTCACTTACCTCATTCTCTCTCTCACTCACCTCATTCTCTCGCTCTCACCTCATTCTCTCGCTCTCACCTCATTCTCTCGCTCTCACCTCATTCTCTCTCTCTTTCTCACCTCATTTGCCCTCTCACCTCATTCTCTGTCTCTCTCACTCACACTCCTCATTCTTTCACCTCAGTCTCTCACTCTCTGTTCCCAGTAATGAAGGATACTCTTAGTGAACAGCTGTGTTGGGTATCACCATTTTCTATATAGCTCTCCATTCCTCTATATGTAACTTACCAGTTCTCTCTAATTCACCACCCCTGTTTATAACCCACCATCCCTCTGTATAACCCACCATCCCTCTGTATAAACCACCATCCCTCTGTATAAACCACCACCCCTGTTTATTAACCCTGTATAATTCAGCAGACATCTGTATAGAGTATAACCCACCAGTCCTCTGTTTACCCCACAAGACCTCTGTATAACGTATAACCCACCAGTCCTCTGTATAACTCAGGAGACATCTGTATAGAGTATAACCCACCAGTCCTCTGTTTACCCCACAAGACCTCTGTATAACGTATAACCCACCAGTCCTCTGTATAACTCAGGAGACATCTGTATAGAGTATAACCCACCAGTTCTCTGTTTACCCCACAAGACATCTGTATAACGTGTAACCCACCAGTCCTCTGTATAACTCAGCAGACCTCTGTATAACCCACCAGTTCTCTGTATAACTTATAACCCACCAGTTTCTCTGTATAACCCACCAGTCCTCTGTATAACATATAACCCACCAGTTCTCTGTATAACCCACCAGTCCTCTGTATAACGTATAACCCACAGGTCCTCTGTATAACCCACCAGACCTCTGTATAATGTATAACCCACCAGACCTCTCTATAACCCACCAGTCCTTTGTATAACCCACCAGACCTCTGTATAACGTATAACCCACCAGACCAATGTATAACGTATAACCCACCAGACCTCTGTATAACCTATAACCCACCAGACCTCTATATAAACTATAACCCACCAATTCTCTGTATAAACTATAACCCACCAGTCCTCTGTATAACATACCAGACCTCTCTATAACGTATAACCCACCAGACCTCTGTATAACCCTCCAGTCCTCTGTATACCCCACCAGACCTCTCTATAATGTATAATCCACCAGACCTCTGTATAACCCACCAGTCCTCTGTACAACATATAACCCACCAGACCTCTGTATAACCCACCAGACCTCTGTATAATGCAGCTTAATAAAAATTCCAGTTTGAGCTGTAATATCTTTTGAATGAAACACCTTGTTTTACCTGTGGGATAAACACTACAGTGTGTGTGTGTGTGTGTGTGTGTGTGTGTGTGTGTGTATGTATATATATATGGGTATATATATATGTGTATACCTTTGTGCATACATATATCTATATATAAAAGAGAGAGCCTCGTTACATAATTTGTCTCCTCAGGAGACACACACATACACCCAGCGGTGGCAATAAGGAGGAGTTACTGCTCCCATTGGGTGATTCAATGGGGATGTGATTTTCACAGGACTGTCCAGCCTGCCTACCACTATCCAACTGAGGAAAAAAACAAAATGGCTGCCACTTGCTCTTACACCACAGCACACACACATGCCCCACTCACACAGCGCCAAACAGACAAACACACACACGCACACCATCAAACAAACACACACACACAGCGCACCAAATACACACACACACACAACCAGAAAGAAATATGGCTGACACACACACACACACACACAACACACACACACACACACACACACACACACACAGTCACTCACTCTGACTCCCAGTGGCCTCAGCAGGACCTGTGGTACAGCCACTGAAGGAAAGCTGCAGCACCAGGCACTCAAAGGGTTAAGGTACGCCCTCATTGCTGAATTATGTCTTGACTGTCATCATTTCCCATGCAACACAGAGGACAGGCAGCCATCAGTTACACACTTAACCCACTGACTGCCACAGGGTTATGTATCAAGTTTTACCCCTCAGGGAGTGTGTTCAAACACCTTACACTGTAAACGTGCATTTCCCTCCCACTTCTTCTCCTTCCCCAGCCTATTACTAACACTTTTTTCACATTTATGTTAAGCCCGGCCCACTTTTAACCCAAATTCCCTCATTGCTCTTTCCACGTCAGCACCACATGAGGGACTCCACAACTAAAAGTTCTCAGGTATGAATACACTTCCCACCAATATCTAACTGAGGAAAATAACAAAATGGCTGTCACTTGCTCCTACACCACAGACACACACATGCCCCACTCACACAAACGCACAAAAAAAAATACACACACAAAACCAGAAAGAAATATGGCTGACACACACACACAGTCATTCACTCTGACTCCCTGTGGCCTCAGCAGGACCTGTACTACAGCCACTAAAGGGAAGCTGCAGGACCAGGGGAACAAAATGGCACTCAAAGGGTTAAGGTAGGCCCTCATTGCTGAATTATTTCTTGACTGTCATCATTTGCCATGCAACACAGAGGCCAGACAGCCATCAGATTCACCCTTAACCCACTGATTGACACAGGGTTGTGTATCAAGTTTTACCCCTCAGGGAGTGTGTTCAAACCCCTCACACTGTAAACTTGCATTTCCCTCCCACTTCCCAAATTGCCCCATTGGCCTCTCAGCATCAGCACCACATGAGTCCCCTCCAGGGACTCCACAAGTCAAAGTTCCCTGGTATGAATACACTTCCACTGCTATTTAACTCTGACATGCCTCTCTCTACCTTAACCCTTTGAGTGCCAGAGGGGTGCACAACGCCTTGCAACACCGTCTGGCATTCAAACAGTTAACATGCTTGTATAAAGCTCCTTTTATTTTCTGCTTTCCATTTGCACAACCCAAACACACACAGGAAAAATACTGCTATTCTGGCCCAAAGTAAAGGAGAAATAAAATACAACATTGCATACCCCCCAAGTGTCCCTTTTTAGGATATATTAGTACTTCATACCTCCCAAGTGTTCCTCTATACGATATAGTGCTTCATACCTCCCAAGTGTACCTCTTTAGGAGATATTAGTGCTTCATACCTCCCACCTGTCCCTCTTTAGGATATATTAGTGCTTCATACCTCCCACTTGTCCCTCTTTAGGATATATTAGTACTTCATACCTCCCAAGTGTACCTCTTTAGGAGATATTAGTGCTTCATACCTCCCACCTGTCCCTCTTTAGGATATATTAGTGCTTCATACCTCCCACTTGTCCCTCTTTAGGAGATATTAGTGCTTCATACCTCCCACCTGTCCCTCTTTAGGATATATTAGTGCTTCATACCTCCCAAGTGCTCCTCTTTAGGCTATATTAGTGCTTCATACCTCCCGAGTGTCCCTCTTTAGGATATAGTAGTGCTTCATATCTCCCAAGTGTCCCTCTTTAGGATATATTAGGGGTACATACCTCCCAAGTGTCCCTCTTTAGGATATATTAGGGGTACATACCTCCCAAGTGCTGCTCTTTAGGATATATTAGTGCTTCATACCTCCCAAGTGTCCCTCTTTAGGATATATTAGCGGTACATACCTCCCAAGTGTCCCTATTTAGGAGATAGTAGGGGTTCGTACCTCCCAAGTGTCCCTCTTTAGGAGATATTAGGGGTACATACCTCCCAAGTGTCCCTCTTTAGGATATATTAGTGCTTCATACCTCCCAAGTGTCCCTCTTTAGGATATATTAGTGCTTCATACCTCCCATGTGTCCCTCTTTAGGAGGGACACTCCCTTTTTGACACTCTCTTCTACCCTTTTGTCCCTCTTTTCTGGAGATCACAATAAGTAGTGTGTATCACATTGCTCCAGAGCAATAAAAATCACATAAATGTGTACTTAATCTTCGGTATACGTGTGTATAAATTAGTCTGTGTCAATAAAATACTTGCTGCAAATAATATATTCAGTTACACAAAGAGGTGTCAATAGGTTTAAACCCTTATACTCTCTTAACTTGCAGGGAAGTAATGTACAAGGGAGGGAGGGATGTAGGACGCCTATGCTACTCAAACTGTTAACCCTTGGAGTGCCACAGGGTTAACCAACACATTGCTTTGCAATGCGTTCACAACCCCTCTGCCGCTCAAAGGGTTAAAGGGATAGTAATACTTCTATTAAACTTTATCTCTGAGTCTTCTTTATATTTTTTTTAACATGTAGCACTATATTTAACTGCTTACAGTGTTGTACTTAAAACGATATTCCAGCCAAAAGGATCCCCCTCCTGCCCCTTTCCCTGCATCACTCAGCCTCTCAGCCTCTCAGTCTGGTCTGGATGGAGCGTGAAAAGGGACAATCTTCAGTAAGCAAAAGAAAAATCCTGTACTCCTTCATCAAGGCGTTCATTATAGTTACTGAATGAAGATTGTCCCTCGCTGCATCGGTCTGGTCCCACAACCGGATTCCACATCTAATGGGAGGGTCCAGAAGGGGCAGGAGGGGGATCCTTTTGGCTTCAATACAGTTGTAACTACTGCACTAAGTAATGAAATATAGCGGTACATGTTACTAAAAGTATAAACAAGACTCAGAGATAAACTTTAATAGAATTATTACTATCCCTTTAAAATATTATATACTCTTCACATTTTCCGGTCTGACCATGTTGGGGTTTTTTGGACCTTTTTTTATTTTTATTTTTATAATGGACACTACATGACCAGGAAGATCCCTGCCCGGGAAGATTTCCTCAACTCACAGACGCCCAGCATGCCCTCCACGGCCGATACCCTGCCAGCCCCTAGGCTCAGGCCTGTTTCCTCACAATCAACAGTGGCTTCTTCCTCCCGCGCTGGATCCGGACATTGCGAGGCACATTGTGGGGAGAAGAGTGTCTCCTCTGTACCAGGGCCAGTAATGTGGGCGCTGAATCTACATTATTTATGTCACTGGGACAAATTAACAGCACTCTATTTAACCCTTTGAGTGACAGACAGGTAACTAATGCATTGCACCACGATGCATTGGATGCTTTTCCAGCACTCAAAGGGTTAACTGACATGACATACCACTGTATACTGCATGGCACTCTATGGCTTAACATGCTGGTATAAGTCTCTCTCTGGTCCCTAGGGGGCTATATTTTACTTCTAATTCTCTGAATACTGCAGATTGTTAGCTACACAGCACTGTAACGCTCCTACACTAATCCCAGGGTGGCCACAGCCCCCACTTCTACACCCAGAACCTGCAGATTGTTACCTACACAGCACTGTAACGTTCCTACACTAATCCCAGGGTGGCCACAGCCCCCACTTCTACACTCAGATCCTACAGATTGTTACCTACACAGCACTGTAACGCTCCTACACTAATCCCAGGGTGGACACAGCTCCCACTTCTACACTCAGATCATACAGATTGTTACCTACACAGCACTGTAACGCTCCTACACTAATCCCAGGGTGGCCACAGCCCCCACTTCTACACTCAGATCCTACAGATTGTTACCTACACAGCACTGTAACGCTCCTACACTAATCCCAGGGTGGCCACAGCCCCCACTTCTACACTCAGATCCTACAGATTGTTACCTACACAGCACTGTAACGCTCCTACACTAATCCCAGGGTGGACACAGCCCCCACTTCTACACTCAGATCCTACAGATTGTTACCTACACAGCACTGTAACGCTCCTACACTAATCCCAGGGTGGCCACAGCCCCCACTTCTACACTCAGATCCTACAGATTGTTACCTACACAGCACTGTAACGCTCCTACACTAATCCCAGGGTGGCCACAGCCCCCACTTCTACACTCAGATCCTACAGATTGTTACCTACACAGCACTGTAACGCTCCTACACTAATCCCAGGGTGGCCACAGCCCCCACTTCTACACTCAGATCCTACAGATTGTTACCTACACAGCACTGTAACGCTCCTACACTAATCCCAGGGTGGCCACAGCCCCCACTTCTACACTCAGATCCTACAGATTGTTACCTACACAGCACTGTAACGCTCCTACACTAATCCCAGGGTGGCCACAGCCCCCACTTCTACACTCAGATCATACAGATTGTTACCTACACAGCACTGTAACGCTCCTACACTAATCCCAGGGTGGACACAGCCCCCACTTCTACACTCAGATCCTACAGATTGTTACCTACACAGCACTATAACGCTCCTACACTAATCCCAGGGTGGCCACAGCCCCCACTTCTACACTCAGATCATACAGATTGTTACCTACACAGCACTGTAACACTCCTACACTAATCCCAGGGTGGACACAGCTCCCACTTCTACACTCAGATCCTACAGATTGTTACCTACACAGCACTATAACGCTCCTACACTAATCCCAGGGTGGCCACAGCCCCCACTTCTACACTCAGATCATACAGATTGTTACCTACACAGCACTGTAACACTCCTACACTAATCCCAGGGTGGACACAGCTCCCACTTCTACACTCAGATCCTACAGATTGTTACCTACACAGCACTGTAACGCTCCTACACTAATCCCAGGGTGACCACAGCCCCCACTTCTACACTCAAATCCTACAGATTGTTACCTACACAGCACTGTAACGCTCCTACACTAATCCCAGGGTGACCACAGCCCCCACTTCTACACTCAGATCCTACAGATTGTTACCTACACAGCACTGTAACGCTCCTACACTAATCCCAGGGTGGCCACAGCCCCCACTTCTACACTCAGATCCTACAGATTGTTACCTACACAGCACTGTAACGCTCCTACACTAATCCCAGGGTGGACACAGCCCCCACTTCTACACTCAGATCCTACAGATTGTTACCTACACAGCACTGTAACGCTCCTACACTAATCCCAGGGTGGCCACAGCCCCCACTTCTACACTCAGATCCTACAGATTGTTACCTACACAGCACTGTAACGCTCCTACACTAATCCCAGGGTGGCCACAGCCCCCACTTCTACACTCAGATCCTACAGATTGTTACCTACACAGCACTGTAACGCTCCTACACTAATCCCAGGGTGGCCACAGCCCCCACTTCTACACTCAGATCCTACAGATTGTTACCTACACAGCACTGTAACGCTCCTACACTAATCCCAGGGTGGCCACAGCCCCCACTTCTACACTCAGATCCTACAGATTGTTACCTACACAGCACTGTAACGCTCCTACACTAATCCCAGGGTGGCCACAGCCCCCACTTCTACACTCAGATCATACAGATTGTTACCTACACAGCACTGTAACGCTCCTACACTAATCCCAGGGTGGACACAGCCCCCACTTCTACACTCAGATCCTACAGATTGTTACCTACACAGCACTATAACGCTCCTACACTAATCCCAGGGTGGCCACAGCCCCCACTTCTACACTCAGATCATACAGATTGTTACCTACACAGCACTGTAACACTCCTACACTAATCCCAGGGTGGACACAGCTCCCACTTCTACACTCAGATCCTACAGATTGTTACCTACACAGCACTATAACGCTCCTACACTAATCCCAGGGTGGCCACAGCCCCCACTTCTACACTCAGATCATACAGATTGTTACCTACACAGCACTGTAACACTCCTACACTAATCCCAGGGTGGACACAGCTCCCACTTCTACACTCAGATCCTACAGATTGTTACCTACACAGCACTGTAACGCTCCTACACTAATCCCAGGGTGACCACAGCCCCCACTTCTACACTCAAATCCTACAGATTGTTACCTACACAGCACTGTAACGCTCCTACACTAATCCCAGGGTGACCACAGCCCCCACTTCTACACTCAGATCCTACAGATTGTTACCTACACAACACTGTAACGCTCCTACACTAATCCCAGGGTGGCCACAGCCCCCACTTCTACACTCAGATCCTACAGATTGTTACCTACACAGCACTGTAACGCTCCTACACTAATCCCAGGGTGGACACAGCCCCCACTTCTACACTCAGATCATACAGATTGTTACCTACACAGCACTGTAACGCTCCTACACTAATCCCAGGGTGGCCACAGCCCCCACTTCTACACTCAGATCATACAGATTGTTACCTACACAGCACTGTAACACTCCTACACTAATCCCAGGGTGGACACAGCTCCCACTTCTACACTCAGATCCTACAGATTGTTACCTACACAGCACTATAACGCTCCTACACTAATCCCAGGGTGGCCACAGCCCCCACTTCTACACTCAGATCATACAGATTGTTACCTACACAGCACTGTAACACTCCTACACTAATCCCAGGGTGGCCACAGCCCCCACTTCTACACTCAGATCATACAGATTATTACCTACACACCACTGTAAAGCTCCTACACTAATCCCAGGGTGGACACAGCCCCCACTTCTACACTCAGATCCTACAGATTGTTACCTACACAGCACTGTAACGCTCCTACACTAATCCCAGGGTGACCACAGCCCCCACTTCTACACTCAGATCATACAGATTGTTACCTACACAGCACTGTAACGCTCCTACACTAATCCCAGGGTGGCCACAGCCCCCACTTCTACACTCAGATCATACAGATTGTTACCTACACAGCACTGTAACACTCCTACACTAATCCCAGGGTGGACACAGCTCCCACTTCTACACTCAGATCATACAGATTGTTACCTACACAGCACTGTAAAGCTCCTACACTAATCCCAGGGTGGCCACAGCCCCCACTTCTACACTCAGATCATACAGATTGTTACCTACACAGCACTGTAACGCTCCTACACTAATCCCAGGGTGGCCACAGCCCCCACTTCTACACTCAGATCCTACAGATTGTTACCTACACAGCACTGTAACGCTCCTACACTAATCCCAGGGTGGCCACAGCCCCCACTTCTACACTCAGATCCTACAGATTGTTACCTACACAGCACTGTAACGCTCCTACACTAATCCCAGGGTGGACACAGCCCCCACTTCTACACTCAGATCCTACAGATTGTTACCTACACAGCACTGTAACGCTCCTACACTAATCCCAGGGTGGACACAGCTCCCACTTCTACACTCAGATCCTACAGATTGTTACCTACACAGCACTGTAACGCTCCTACACTAATCCCAGGGTGGACACAGCTCCCACTTCTACACTCAGATCATACAGATTGTTACCTACACAGCACTGTAACGCTCCTACACTAATCCCAGGGTGGACACAGCTCCCACTTCTACACTCAGATCCTACAGATTGTTACCTACACAGCACTGTAACGCTCCTACACTAATCCCAGGGTGGACACAGCTCCCACTTCTACACTCAGATCCTACAGATTGTTACCTACACAGCACTGTAACACTCCTACACTAATCCCAGGGTGGACACAGCTCCCACTTCTACACTCAGATCCTACAGATTGTTACCTACACAGCACTGTAACGCTCCTACACTAATCCCAGGGTGGACACAGCTCCCACTTCTACACTCAGATCCTACAGATTGTTACCTACACAGCACTGTAACGCTCCTACACTAATCCCAGGGTGGACACAGCTCCCACTTCTACACTCAGATCATACAGATTGTTACCTACACAGCACTGTAACACTCCTACACTAATCCCAGGGTGGACACAGCTCCCACTTCTACACTCAGATCATACAGATTGTTACCTACACAGCACTGTAACACTCCTACACTAATCCCAGGGTGGACACAGCCCCCACTTCTACACTCAGATCCTACAGATTGTTACCTACACAGCACTGTAACGCTCCTACACTAATCCCAGGGTGGCCACAGCCCCCACTTCTACACTCAGATCCTACAGATTGTTACCTACACAGCACTGTAACACTCCTACACTAATCCCAGGGTGGCCACAGCCCCCACTTCTACACTCAGATCCTACAGATTGTTACCTACACAGCACTGTAACGCTCCTACACTAATCCCAGGGTGGCCACAGCCCCCACTTCTACACTCAGATCCTACAGATTGTTACCTACACAGCACTATAACGCTCCTACACTAATCCCAGGGTGGCCACAGCCCCCACTTCTACACTCAGATCCTACAGATTGTTACCTACACAGCACTGTAACACTCCTACACTAATCCCAGGGTGGACACAGCCCCCACTTCTACACTCAGATCCTACAGATTGTTACCTACACAGCACTGTAACGCTCCTACACTAATCCCAGGGTGGACACAGCCCCCACTTCTACACTCAGATCCTACAGATTGTTACCTACACAGCACTATAACGCTCCTACACTAATCCCAGGGTGGACACAGCCCCCACTTCTACACTCAGATCATACAGATTGTTACCTACACAGCACTGTAACACTCCTACACTAATCCCAGGGTGGACACAGCTCCCACTTCTACACTCAGATCCTACAGATTGTTACCTACACAGCACTATAACGCTCCTACACTAATCCCAGGGTGGCCACAGCCCCCACTTCTACACTCAGATCCTACAGATTGTTACCTACACAGCACTGTAACGCTCCTACACTAATCCCAGGGTGGACACAGCCCACACTTCTACACTCAGATCCTACAGATTGTTACCTACACTGCACTGTAACGCTCCTACACTAATCCCAGGGTGGCCACAGCCCCCACTTCTACACTCAGATCCTACAGATTGTTACCTACACAGCACTGTAACGCTCCTACACTAATCCCAGGGTGGACACAGCCCCCACTTCTACACTCAGATCCTACAGATTGTTACCTACACTGCACTGTAACGCTCCTACACTAATCCCAGGGTGGCCACAGCCCCCACTTCTACACTCAGATCATACAGATTGTTACCTACACAGCACTGTAACGCTCCTACACTAATCCCAGGGTGGCCACAGCCCCCACTTCTACACTCAGATCATACAGATTGTTACCTACACAGCACTGTAACACTCCTACACTAATCCCAGGGTGGACACAGCTCCCACTTCTACACTCAGATCCTACAGATTGTTACCTACACAGCACTGTAACGCTCCTACACTAATCCCAGGGTGGCCACAGCCCCCAATTCTACACTCAGAACCTGCAGATTGTTACCTACACAGCACTGTAACACTCCTACACTAATCCCAGGGTGGCCACAGCCCCCACTTCTACACTCAGATCATACAGATTGTTACCTACACAGCACTGTAACGCTCCTACACTAATCCCAGGGTGGCCACAGCCCCCACTTCTACACTCAGATCATACAGATTGTTACCTACACAGCACTGTAACGCTCCTACACTAATCCCAGGGTGGACACAGCCCACACTTCTACACTCAGATCTTACAGATTGTTACCTACACACCACTGTAACGCTCCTACACTAATCCCAGGGTGGCCACAGCCCCCACTTCTACACTCAGATCCTACAGATTGTTACCTACACAGCACTGTAACGCTCCTACACTAATCCCAGGGTGGCCACAGCCCCCACTTCTACACTCAGATCCTACAGATTGTTACCTACACAGCACTGTAACGCTCCTACACTAATCCCAGGGTGGACACAGCCCCCACGTCTACACTCAGATCCTACAGATTGTTACCTACACAGCACTGTAACGCTCCTACACTAATCCCAGGGTGGACACAGCTCCCACTTCTACACTCAGATCATACAGATTGTTACCTACACAGCACTGTAACGCTCCTACACTAATCCCAGGGTGGACACAGCCCCCACTTCTACACTCAGATCCTACAGATTGTTACCTACACAGCACTGTAACACTCCTACACTAATCCCAGGGTGGCCACAGCCCCCACTTCTACACTCAGATCCTACAGATTGTTACCTACACAGCACTGTAACGCTCCTACACTAATCCCAGGGTGGCCACAGCCCCCACTTCTACACTCAGATCCTACAGATTGTTACCTACACAGCACTGTAACGCTCCTACACTAATCCCAGGGTGGCCACAGCCCCCACTTCTACACTCAGATCCTACAGATTGTTACCTACACAGCACTGTAACGCTCCTACACTAATCCCAGGGTGGCCACAGCCCCCACTTCTACACTCAGAACCTGCAGATTCGGTGAACCAGCAAGAGCCGGAACCTCCATACACGGGGGGCACCTATCACTGTGTCAATGTCCCCTCTCTGTGTGTATGTCTGTTGCGTGTCTGTGTATCTGTTCCATGTGTGTTGCATGTCTGTGTGTGTGCACGTGTGTCTGTAGCGTTTGTGTGTTTGTAGTGTGTGTGTGTCTGTTGCATGTGTGCGTATGTTTTTTGCAAGTGTGTGTGTGTGTGCGCTGGGGAGGGCTGGCAACTTGTGGCCTGGGGGCCAAATACAATCTACTGGCCCATTTCTTCAGTCGCTCCTGCCCAGTGTCCCAGCCCATCCCCTTTAGTTACTTTTAATATTGGTATTAATGCTGTTAAGTAAGGTAAACAAGACCACATAGCTTACAGTTGAAATGCGGCTACTCTAGTGATACCATAGAGCTGACAATTTAAGTACAGCAACATGATTGATACCATAGAGCTTACAAGGGAAATGGGTTATGCTGTTAGTGTAGCTCTATGTGGATTGTAGCTCTGTGGTATCATTTATGTAGTTCCATTTCAATTGTAAGCTCTGTGGTATCACTAGTGTAGCTCCATTTACAGCAGCAATTGGGAGACTGAGTGAGGCAGTGGCCCACTGGCCCAGACATGTGACCAGCCCAGGGGGCAATTGCCCCTCTTCCCCCCAGGCCAGCCCTCCCCTGTGTGTGTGTGTGTGTGTGTGTATGTCTGTTACATGTTTGTGTGCATGTCTGTTGCATGTTTGTGTGCATGTCTGTTGCATGTTTGTGTGCATGTCTGTTGCATGTTTGTGTGCATGTCTGTTGCATGTTTGTGTGCATATCTGTTACCTGTGTGTGTGCATATCTGTTACCTGTGTGTGAGCATGTCTGTTGCACGCATGTGTTTCTGTGCATATATGTTGAGTGTGTGTGTGTGTGTACATCTCTGTTACATATGTGTGTCCATGCGTGCATCTCCGGTGTGTGCATGTCTTTTGCATGTTTCTGCCGCTCACTGTGTGTATGTGTCTGTCTGTGTGTTGCATAAGTTTGTGTTTATCAGTGTGTTTACATTTCACATACATGCGCCCAACGGTCATAACATGACGGACAACGCTATCTATCTATCTATATTACTATCCCTTTAACCTTAATAAACACAAGTGTAGATAGTCACATTAAATCCTCTTGTGTCTATAAACTACTGAGATAAAATCTGAGCAAAACAGATTTGTAGTAAATACATGATTTTTTTTTTTTTTTTTTTTTTTTTTTTTTTTTTTATTGAATGAGAATTTTTAGGAGGAACAAAAAAAATCAGAACCCGCCCAAATGTTTAAGAAAAATTGGATTATTTATTTGCAACTGACCGATATGCTGGGATCCCCCACTAGCAGTGCTTTTTTCTTTATATACAGATATAAAAATAAATTACATACATTACATAGATAAATATCACGTACGGAGCAGTCCGTCTTATGTACAGAGGGCACAACCTTGTCACTTATAGCCAGTTAACCCTTTGAGTGCCAGAAGGGTATGCAAAGCAGTGTGCTGTGTACCCCACTGTCACTCATTAAGCACAAGAGAGGGCGTGCAACTCATCGCTAAGCAATGCGTGCAGACCTCAGTGATACTTTAAGGGTTAAAATAATAATTGGCACAACTTTTTAAGATAAATCTTATACAAAAATATACAAAGGGAGCAGTTTACAAAAAAAATCTCATTATTAAATTATAAAGAAGCGATTTTGTTAATCTGAGGTACAGTGTAACCAAGGGCCGTACGCACAGAGAGAAGCGGAGAAATTCTGATGCAGATTCCAGTATATTTAAATCAGGGTATTTAACACGTTTACTGCTGGAGCGGTCCCCAGCGGATTGCTATACAATGCACTGGATAATTCTTTAGAATCCAAGGGTTTAAACAGCCGATTTAACCCTTTGAATGTCAGGTATGCAAAGCATTGCAACTGCATTGTTGGTTTGCCCCAGAATTGCTCAAATTCTCTCTGTGCCTGTGGTCCTAAGTTAACCCTTTAAAGACCAGGGACGTATGTATTGCTATGATTTACAATGCATTGCACATTACTCTGGTCTGTAAAGGGTTATAAACCCTTTGAGGGCCAGGGTGGGCACATTATGTACCACCCCCTCTTCACAGGGTTAAGGTCTAGCTAGCATTATGGACTTTACAATTTAACCTCTTCAGGACCAGCGAGGTCTGGAATGCATTGCTTCGCAATGTGTTGTACATCCCCTTTGGTCCTAAATGTGTTAACATTTCATTTTTTTTTTTTTTCCTTATGTTTAATTACTTTAAAAAAAATAATATTTTGTCAGACTCACAGCTAAATATTAGCTTCCAATAGCAGTTTTATCTTACATCTGTTTAAAAACCTTTAACCTCTAATAGGCCGAAGAACATTTTACTGTTTTACGCTTTCTAGAGACGAAGGTGTTAACAGGCAAAAGGAACACAAAAACATGGGAGACAACAGTTTTTATGACTATTTACAGGGAATAGGAAACTTCAAATACCTTCTGACTACTTAAAACAGTGATCGTCAGTTATTGCACTACCTTTGCCGGGGCTGGTTGGGGTGAAGGTAACTATAGTCCCCCCAACAGAGAGAGGTCCAGCAAATGACAACCCCTGTCTTAAAGGAACACAGGTTAAACGTTGCTGTAGTTTGAAAGAATATGTTCTAGTATTCACAGGTATCTGTGTAATAGTAACCATACCTAGGATAGGCTTTAAGATAAACAACATTGCATGGGCTGTGTTTCAGCAGGCTGGGCGAAGCCATTTTCTTTTGCAGCTTCCTGTTACATATACTGAAATAGTCCTTCTGACCAGGAAGTCAGGAGCACAAAGGGAAAATGGTTTCCTCCAGCATGCTGAAAATTAGCACAGACCCATTTGGTTATCCAATTCATACCCATCTGGCACTCAAAGGGTTTTTAAGTCCCGTCAAGGTATGAAAGCTTTTACATCAGTATGAGTGAATGGTACATCATGTTGTTGATGTAAGAGCAATTTGCATTTTTAGCATTGACATTCCATTAACCCTTTGCATGCCAGAGGAGTAGTGTGCAATGTTTTGCACAACCCTCCGGCACTCAGCGGTTTATCCCTTTGAGTGCCAAAGGGCTACGAAATGCATTGTCTGGCACTCAAAGGGTTAAACCCAGTGGATGGTAGCGACATCTTGATTATTCATGTTATTAAGAATTTCAGATACACACAATCATGGTTACAGGAACAGATACAGGGCTATAATATATAAAGCAGACTGGGGCTGTTTTATGGGCAGAATCAAGTCAAGTTTGGTTTGTGCGCAGGTAATATTATTGAGGAGATATTGCCTCTGATGTAATGTACGGTTGTTGGTAATTACACGTAAAAACAAAACTCACTGCCAAATTGCTCTACCGACCCAGGCCTATTTCGAGAATTGCCCCACCAAAACCCTTAATGAGAGCCACCTCCCGTAACCTAAATACCAGCTGTTACCCGCTTATCATTTTAATGCATGGAAATGTATTGCTAAACGCAATTATGTTGCATAACCGCACTTACTGGAATTTTTATTAGAGTTAAAAAGACGCTTTGTAAATAGACCCAAGAAAAAGGAAGGTTGGTTGAGGAGGGAGAGAAAATATTAAAGGTTTAAGGAGGTTATAAATTGGGTAAAAAAAAAATTAATGTGGTGGTAATGGAGTAGCCTTCATGGAACTGCAGATTTTCTGATGCGTTAATAAATGGCTAATTTAGCTTTGGTTTTAATGTGGCCATGACAATATTCAGTTATAATATGATAATAATATCATTGTGTGCAAGGATGATCTTATTACTTAGTGCAAGTATTTTTCCCCCTCGGTTTTGGTCTCTTTAACCTCTGCTGGGAGTCTGTTCCATGTAACCACTGCCCTTTCTGTGATGTCATTAACACTACGGGCTATTTGCACAAAGGAGGAGGAATTCTGGGTAAAACCATCTTCCCCATAAAGAATAATAAACACCCTTCGATTTAAATAGGGGGCTTTGAATCTCTTCAATGCCATAGACATCTCCAGTGCATTGCAAAGCAATTTGCTGAAGACCTCTCAAGCATTGTAGGGGTTAAATGGCCATTTTAAATCTTTAAGGACCTGAGGAGTGAGGCGTTTGCAAAGGATTGCAAAAGCAATGTGGTGCACACACCTCTAGTCCTTAAAGGGTTAAATCTGGAAATTTAGGATATTATTATTTTATTTTATTTTTTTACTGTTTTCCTGCATATGGCCTCTAGGGTTTATATAGAAAGAAAAACTGTTCCTAGTTTTAGCTAACCCTTTGAGTGCCAGAAGGGTACGGAATGCAACTCTGACACTTAAAGGGTTAAGCGTCCCTTTTAATAACGTTTTTTCATGATGCAATATATAAAGTCCATCCGAGTCCTGAACGGTTACGATACCCGCGGTCTCTTCCTCAGTGTAAACACTCTGCCAGCATCAGCAGATTTCACTTTCTTATTTAAGTTCTGAGATTTCCCCACGTCCTTGAGATTCGTCCTCTTTTGACCTCTCGGCCGGGCTCGGCTGTCGGTGTCGTGGATCGCAGGAAAGCATCCAGCGTCCTGGTCTGGTTCAGAGGTCACTTTGACTGAACAGTCTTCCTCGCTGGCTTTCGCCGCGGCTGCAGGGCTGTAGGTAGCGAGCTGACAAAGGGCGACCGCCGCTGACTGTTTTTGCTCATCACAGTTCTCCATAATACTTAGAGTTTGTATGCCAATAGCTGTGGCGAAGTCTTTCTCTGTGTCGTGTTTGACCTGACACCTTGGCGAATATGACCTCTCTTTTCCCAGTCGGGGACTGTCACTGCTACGTGGAGACATTTCTTTCTTGCAAGAGTCTTTAACAGAAAGATTTAAAGGCATGTCTTGTGTATCCATGAAACTAACAGAGTCACTGCTGTGTTCTTGGTCATACACAGGTCCCACCTCTACCTCTGGCCTTTTAGAAAGATTGAGGGGTGCAATCGACTCGTCATCCTTACAGATATTCAGAGTGTTTTCTCGCTCAACGATGAAACCGTCTGGGTGTGGATGGACGTTTTCATTTCCAAAACTAGAACAGAAACACAACACATTGCTTGATTACATTTTAACTCCTTGCATTTGAGACGTCTCAAGAATCTTAGGATTTAAATATCTTAAATAATCCGCTGAACTCCCTGCTTCTAACAAAAGCAACATGATTATCTCAAGAAAGATCGGGATATTAAACCCTTTTGCACAAAAGAAAATGGCAGCAATTCTGGGTCGAACCAACTGCTCCATTGGGGACAAATACAAATTTCCACTGCCTCTCAAATGAATGCAAATTTAAAGTCCCTGTACAGATATTGTAATACAGCGAAAATAACTGGTGGAATTATGGAGCAATCCAACTGGTCATGGGGGGACAAGTACAACTACACAGAATCCTTATTGAATTGAATTGGGCTTTTAACACCATGGGGGTTATGTACTAAGGCATGATAAAGAGGTGATAAAGCAGAGATACCTTCTCCAGTGATATCACTTCTCCACTTCTTATGTTATTGTATGGAGCCTATGTACTAAAATATCGAACATTAGAGAAACCTTAGTTCATTGGCTCCATAGAATAACATAGGAACTGGAGAGTTTATCTAACTGGAGAAGTTATCTCCTCTTTACCACACCTTAGTACATCTCCCCTGTAGTCTATAACTAAATCTCTCCCATAGAATAACATAGGGACTGGAGAGTTTATCTCACTGGAGAAGTCATCTCCGCTTTATCATGACCCCCATCTTCTCCAGTGATATCTCTTCTCCAGTTCCTGTGTTATTCTGTGGAGCAATGCACTACGATATCCATAGCTGGAGGAATCTTAATACAGTGGCTCTGTAGAATAACATAGGAACTGGAGAAGTGATATCACTGGAGAAGTCATCACCACTTTATCACCTCTTTGTCTCACCTTAGAGCATAACCCCACCTTGAATGCAAGAGGGGTCTCCCAACACATAGCCTTGCGATATGTTGAAGACCTCTCAAGAATTCATTGGGTTGAAAGACCCATTTAAATCATTTAATATATGTATTTGTCCCCTATATTGAAGTTGGTTTACTCCAGAATTGCAACAGTTCATTCTTGTTAAATCAGCCACTGTTTAACCTCATTGGCAGGACAACGCCATAGAAAGTTAACACGCCTCTACTTACCATGGAGAGATTTCCCTGCTCACTGTGGTCTGCGAGTCTGTGCTTTTCCTCACTGGTTTGAAGGCTGTGAAGCTTTGTCCTATCTTCTCACATTTCAAGGAGGATTTGCTGGAAAGGTCAAAGATCCCTTCGAACCCTTGGCTGTTCTGGGTGAAGTTGGTTGGGCTGGGACGGCCAGGGGAGCCGGTTGCAGCACTTGCTGCCCGCGGGCTCATTTTCACACACTCTGCTTCGGTTTTAGAGTTGAGATCCTTCTCTTGGCCCTGCGAGATGTCTTTTTGAGTCTCACCTTGCTTTTGTCCACAGTGGTCCACAGGGTACAGATTTGGTGGACTTGAGGACTGG
Organism: Rhinophrynus dorsalis; assembly: GCA_037306005.1. Taxonomy (NCBI): domain Eukaryota; kingdom Metazoa; phylum Chordata; class Amphibia; order Anura; family Rhinophrynidae; genus Rhinophrynus; species Rhinophrynus dorsalis. The sequence goes on along the minus strand of CM074727.1, from coordinate 9,728,818 downwards.
TAAACAATGGTTGGATTGTCCAGCGTTTGAGAGGTGGGATCTTTGGTCAAGCCCGGCACTGGTGGCAGTTTCAAGCCATAAGAAAATAACGGGTGTTCTGTTGGCCTGTAGAAGCCATAGTGCGTTTGTGGATTCTGTTGGAGTTGTTGAAGGAGTCTATAATGGTCGAATGATGGATTTATAGGTTTGGGCAGAGAGAGTCCTGAGGTTTGCATGGGGTGAGGAAGGAATGGTCTTTGGTCTGGAGCTGCATAGACTGATAACATTGGATTGTCACATTCTGCAGGAGGAAACAAGTATGGAGCATAAACTGCAGATATTCCAGGCTCTGAATAAAAATGAGGTGCATATTCTGGTATCATGGGCCGGATGTAACGAGGTATTGATGTCTTTTGGCTGAATTCGGGCGTCATGAGCCCTGATTTCCATGGAGTGGGCAGACTGTGGAATGCAGATTTAACTGTAAGTCCTCCTTTGCTGTGTTCCATTGGTGATGGTATAATTTCAGGGATATTGTTGTTCTCAGGCACCTTCATAAACCTGTGTTCTCCAACAGGAATGAAGGCCGAAGCCCTGATCATACCATCCATAACTGGTGGCTTGTTGATTTGACTGTGTACTGCCGGTGAAGGGAGACAGACTTCTTTGTGACCAGAGGTCTTTTCTACATGGGACTTTGCCTCGTTGCTTTTCAAGTCTAAGTTTTCCTTCACCTCATCTCTAGTGAGTTCATGTTGAGTCTTTGACTGTAGGACAGTATGTCCATTTGGCACAGTAGGTGTTGGTTTCAATAACGGTTCAGCATTTGTCTGTTTGGCCTCCAAAGAGCAGGATTTGGGGCTCTTGATGACTCTGTCTTGCTCCGTTACCAGAGTGATGGAATTTTTGCAGAGCCCATACTTCATGTGGTTAAAAAGATGAGATTTCTCGTTGCATGTGAATGGGCACTGAAAACACTTGTATTTGAAGGGCTTTCCTGGCGGCCGGGGAATGTAATGAGGCTTCTTAGGCTTTCGCTCCTTCATGAGAGACATCTTGCTCTGTTCTAGAGGATTCAGAGACTGGGTCTCAGAAATGAACTAGTTTTCTCAGAATCAGCTTGTGAACAAATTCCAGTTTTTCTAGTTTTACCAAACGGCCGGTGAGAAAGCAGTTGATTCAGAGGCCGTTGTCACTCAGTGTCATAAGAGCAGGTCACTGCAGCAGGTTGGACAGGAACTGCAAATAACAGGTAGAAAACAAAATTAGCGATTCCCAGCCAGTGAATGGCAGTAAAAACAAGTACATTTCTGCACACAAGGCAGCCGGTTTTACATCTTAAAAGAGGAGTTAAACCCTAATTATGAAAAAAAAATATGCTGTAGGGACCTTCCTGATGAGCGGAATAAAAATGCTCACAGTACATGCAGATGCTTCTTTCAAAAGTTAATACAGAGCCAAACCTACAGTTTTCAAGGTGTTTTTGTAGTCAGGTGGCTTGGTTTCAGCATCCATCTGAGGGAAGATTGTGTGCTGCCAATGTAATAGCAATAGCGCCACCTGGCTGCAAAAAGAATCTCGAATGCAAACTCTCAAAAAACATGTAAAAATTGTTAATCTGGACTGTAATAACTTTTGAGTTAAGCACCTCCCAGTAGTGAACACATCCTTGTTTTACTTAACAGGTAAAAAAATGTACAATATAAGCATTTTCATAATAAGGATTGCTGCCCTTTTAACCCTTTGAGTGCCACTGGCACTCAAAGGGTTAACGACATGGGCTGAGACATTCAGACTTCCAGTAGTAGCTCATTCTTTTAAAATCATGTTTTAACCCCTCGAATGCTGGAGAGGCCTATTTGCCCCAGAATTACTTTTCCGTAACGTATCAGGTTCTTTTGAATAAAATTCCCCCTTTCTATGTCATTTAATGTGTGTATATATGTGTGTGTGTGTGTGTGAAGGTGAAACGGACCAGTAGATGGCAGTATAGAAGCGATTCCTACTAGGGTATCTCGGAATAATGTTCTATAAATTAACACTCTCCTTATCAGATCTACAGTATATTTTCTCTGTCTTTTCTGTATTTCCTGTTTTAGGAGGAAAAAATATTACCTGTTGGTTTTAATATTCCCTACTTCTGCCCCCCCCTACAAGAATAAATAAACAAACAAACAAATAAATGAATAATGATGAGCTTTAGAAAGCTTTTGCAAACTTCGCTGCCCCAGCTGGTTGGGGGTTAATGGGTTGTGGAGAGCCAACGCTTGCCTTCTCCTGATTTGTGGAATCATTTTAACCCTTTGAGTGCCAGAGGGGTATCTGTTAGATTGCAAAGAAATGCGTTGGACACCACTTTGACAGTCAGAGCTTAAAAAACAGTTGTTAACCTGAATTTCAGGGTTACTTTTAACTCTTTCACCACCAAATCAGCGTCAACATTTTAGATGTATCTGACAGAGAAGGCGTTAAAACACGCATCTTCAAAGTTAGCGTGTAGAAATCCCACATCCCCTTTAAAGTACACACGGATATGCAACGATTGCGAGTGACCCAGTCATTGTGACAGATCCACCTGTTCTAATATAAAGCCACCCGTGTTTGGTTCAGGAGATCCTGAAAGCTTTCAGTGTTGAAGGGTCCAGGATTCTTACAGTAAGGCATCCACAGCTCAACCCTGTGAGTGCCCGAGAGGCATGCAACGCATAGCTCTCTGGCACTCAAAGGGTTAACTAGACATCACCTTGAGCTGTATTGTAGTCTGGGTATCTAGCGCAAGACCATTCGATTAGAGTGGGCCGGTCATCCTAAACTTAATTTGATTTCGAGGAAATGAACATTTTTCCTACATGTTCTATAAAGCATTTTTCTGTAAAATAAATAGATTTTGAGACTTTAAGCTTTTTCCTTTGGTGCCAAATTATGTTCATATTCCCTGCAAATTATTCTAATCAGCTCTGATGACAAACTTACCCTTCACTTGTGCTATTAGATTCCCCCATTGTGAGGGCTCAGCCTAGATTCTTTCACAGCACAGTGCGTGGTCATATTGGCCCGGCATGTAAACGAATTAACCCTTTGAGTGCCAGAGCAGTACACAACGCATTGCAAAGCAATGCGTTGCGTACCCCTCTGGCACTCAAAGGGTTATCATAAAATGCCAGATTGCGACGTCATCAAAGTTTAATGTCACAAAACCTACAGTACGAAGAAACGGCTAACACAATGGCAGGTTTTTGAACTATACCTATCTTAAGGCAAGGGTAATCAGCTGTCAATTGACTACAACTCCCACGATCCCCAGCTTGCCCAGAGCAGGTTTTAAGTCGGCAGCAGCGAGCTGTCTGACAGTTGACTGCCCTGTGCTTTAAGGTGACAGGTCTCTGTGGACAGAAGGAAGGAGCTCTGCTTAGCACAAGGTGGCTTAGTGAAGTGAAACCGAACGTTGATTTATGGTTGTGCCTCTCTAACGCTTCCTTACGGAGTTCAGATCTGTCAGTGGGGCCTGTGCTTACACGTCCCCATTATTTTCACTGATACTTAAGGCGTGAGAACCTCTTGGAGTGGCGTTCTCATGATTGCTAATGTAGGATGTGTCATGGCAAAGGATTACATTAAATAAAAAAATAAATAAATAAAAAAGCACAAAAAACGATTTCATCACTAGCTGGAAGCATCACAATTTTAATGATGATTGTTACAGATATCACTTGAAAACATCCAAACTAATTGCCGATGAGCCGCAGGGCACCTATTTCTTTAGAAACGCTTTTATTGTTTTCAAGTGGTGCGATCGCATTAGTTCGAAGTGTAGATTGATTCATTTATTATACCTACAGCCTGTGTGTGCATATTCATTGCCAAGAACCTTATAGGTAAGAATGATAATTATCGTATTAATTAATGCTACTGGATTTTTATGTTGCTCAGTGTTTTAAACTAAGCAGGTATTGTAAAAGTAAACTATATACCTAAAATTACCTGTATTTTCAATGCCTTATAAGTAAGAACGTTAAACACATTAATAAATTCTAGTGAATTCTTATGTTGTCCAATATTTCAGTAATAAGCTAATAAGTAATGCAGGTATCAATACGATAACCCATGTTTTCAAGAAAAGTATAGATAAGAGTGTTAATGAAGTATAATAATGCTACTGAATTCCTATCTTATCCACCGTAATAAACAAATAATTTATAACTATAAAATATACAAATATAAGTGCGTAATAAAAGAAATGAAAAACGCATAATATGGATTTGCTTTAACCCATTAAATGCTATAGAGGTCTGAAGGGGTTAAAATCCACATTTAAATCAAAGAGAATGTTTGTAAAGTATGATCCAGGTGGTTTGAAATAACAAATTAAAATAAAATTCATAATGTGTGATCTATCTATCTATCTATCTATCTATCTCCTATCTATCTATCTATCTATCTATCTATCTATCTATCTATCTATCTATCTCATATCTATATCTATCTATCTATCTATCTAGCTATCTAGCTATCTATCTATCTCATATCTATCTATCTATCTATCTATCTATCTATCTATCTATCTATCTATCTATCTCATATCTATATCTATCTATCGATCTATCTATCTATCTATCTATCTCCTATCTATCTATCTATCTATCTATCTATCTATCTATCTATCTATCTCATATCTATCTATCTATCTATCTATCTATCTATCTATCTATCTATCTCTCTATCTATCTATCATCTCATATAGATGTTTAGTTTAACATAAACATATTTATAACAAGTGTGTGTATATAAACCAAAGTTTGTGGACAATAATTGCTGTGTAAAGAACACACTATTTTACATTTTATACAGCAAAAGTTCTCCTCAATTTTGTTTTCTCCAGTATTTGTAAAATAAATGTAATTTAATGTTAATGTAATACCGCTATAAAACATGCATAAAAATACTTTTTGTAGTTTTTAAAATTGCCTTGATATTCTATTCTGTTTTAGTGTACAAAAAAAATAAATAAGTTTTACTGTTACTTGCTGATAATTTTGCTGATAACGTTGTTACTAATAAAGCTTATTAATGGGCCCTGTTTATAACCATGCCCCCCCCCCCCAGTACCCATCAATGCGCCAGTTTGTGCCTGGCGAGCAAGATCACAGCCATGCCGGTGTAGGTCAGACACGGCTGGGTCAGTTTCTGCCTGTTGTTCTCTGGGTTTTCCTGAAAGTACCAGTGCTAATTACTTGTGAAGGTGACTGTTGTCAAAACAAAGGGAAAAGCCAAACGCACTGACTTCACATGTTTTCCCCAACAATGTACAATCTACATTTCCATAGTGAGGACAATGCTGATTCAGTTGCAAGTGTGGATCTCATTGTTACTGGAAATGTTTCTTAGTTTCTGTCTAGTTTCTAACATTTTTATTTCCAAGGACTATTAAAGAAATCCAATAATATTAAGACATTGGAAAGTATTATTAAACTAAGTTTGACAGCAGATATGAACCAGTTTGCCCAATTCTACCCGGATAAAATGCACATTGTTATATAGTTCTTAAACTTATGTCTATCCCAGGCATTTTATAATTCCCTTACTGTAATAAACCTACTCCCTCTGCTAGGTTACTTTTCAGTGAATATGTCCTCCTTTCCATAAAGTACTCTGCAGAATAAATAATATCTGTTTACTCTATGAATTATGGATACAATCTAGTTAAGCCCATCTGCCCACTAAAATGTTGCCACCTTACATTAATAGAACTTAAGACACCTGAAATTGCCTGCTCTCTTTTTGGGCAGGTTGGGAGAAGAATGCCACCTGCTCCCTTTCCCTAACAACCTGCCCTCTGGTATAAGGGTAATTATCATATTAAGGTCTAAATAAACATCAATCATGTGTCTTTTCTTCCTTCTCTGATAGAGAGACAACATGTTTTTTTAAAAAAAATCACTAAATAATGTAACCATCGCACTCTGTAATGTTCTGTGGTTACAGTCCAAGCAAGGAAAGGGGATTATTTCCCTAAAGTGCAGAAAAACAGCACAAACATTTCAGATATCTGCAGTTCTGTGAATATTGAACATTGTATATAGATGTATGTGACTGTCCTTTCTCATGGAAGTCGTTTGTCTTTACCCTTTGAATGCCAGAGGAGTCTCCAGTCCTTCATATAACTCTCTGTCTGTCTGCCTCTCCTCCTGTCTGTCTAATACAGGTGTATGTGTAGTTTGGATTCAGCAGTCATTGAGAAAGCTTACTTATCTCAGTTACTGGTACAACTGGAAATTGTTCCCTTTTTACCTACGTCTCTTAACTCTTTCAGTGCCAGGATTAAAAAGGAAAAAAAAAAGTTCTAACTACCACAAAGTCTTTTCCTTATGATGTCTTTAAAGACTTACCTGAACGCTGCTCTTAGATTTCTCCCTTTTGCAACAGTTGCAAGAAACAGAAATGTTGGCCTCAGAAAGGACTTCAGACATGATCTAGCTGTTCATGATAGTCCAGACTGAGCTGTCCTCCATATATCAATCTTCCTATTCAACTCTAAGCCCAGAAGAATTCCAGTAATAGTCTTTGGCTGCTCCCTCTTAATGATAAGGAGGGACTGAATATGTGGGTAGGATTATAAAGGGCATATTCTAATTAAAAGTTTGTGATGTGGCATCGATTGCATAAGACAAGGACATTGCCACTGTCATCCAGCCTTAATGTGTTGCAAGAATGAGGTGTTTCAGTTTTAGAGAGATACCAGAGTAGTCATTCTGGTCTAAGGCAATGGTTCTCAAAACGTTTGCTGTGGTGGAAATTCTTAGTTTCAGATGAGATCTCTAACAATCCGATGTTCTAAGACAGTGTTTCTCAACTCCTGCCCTCAGGACCCACTAACAGGCCAGGACTTAGGGATTTCTCTGCTAGAGCACAGGTGCGTTGATCAGAGGCTCATTCACATTAACTCACCTGTGCTCTAACAAAGGAATCGTCAAATTCTGGCCTGTTAGTGGGTCCTGAGGACAGGAGTTGAGAACCACTGTTCTAAGAGCTAGAAAAATGTCAAACACATTGCTTATCACTTGCTTTGGTGACCTTGCTAGAATTCAATGGGTTAAAATAATATCAAAGATATTTGAGTGCCAGTTGGTATCGGTAATTTAACACTAAATTATTAGGCTAATATTCATCCACTGGTTGTCACAAAACCACAAGTAATCTGACACCCCAGCTTTGTTCCACTGTCCTCTGGTAGTCACAGACCCACACATACACTGTCTGACACCCCAGCCTTGTTCCACTGGTAGTCACAGACCCACACACACACCGTCTGACACCCCAGCCTTGTTCCATTGTCCATTGGTAGTCACAGACCCACACATACACTGACATCCCAGCTTTGTTCCAGTGGTAGCCACGGTCTGACACATACACTGTCTAACACCCCAGCCTTGTTCCACTGGTAGTCACAGACCCACACATACACTGTCTGACACCCCAGCCTTGTTCCACTGGTAGTCACAGACCCACACATACAGTCTGACACCCCAGCCTTGTTCCACTGGTAGTCACAGACCCACACATACACTGTCTGACACCCCAGCCTTGTTCCACTGGTAGTCACAGACCCACACATACACTGTCTGACACCTCAGCCTTGTTCCACTGGTAGTCACAGACCCACACATACACTGTCTGACACCCCAGCCTTGTTCCACTGGTAGTCACATTCCCACACATACACTGTCTGACACCCCAGTCTTGTTCCACTGGTAGTCACAGACCCACACATACACTGTCTGACACCCCAGCCTTGTGCCACTGGTAGTCACAGACCCACACATACACTGTCTGACACCCCAGCCTTGTTCCACTGGTAGTCACAGACCCACACATACACTGTCTGGCACCCCAGCCTTGTTCCACTGGTAGTCACAGACCACACATACACTGTCTGACACCCCAGTCTTGTTCCACTGTCTACTGGTAGTCACAGACCCACAAATAAGTCTAAATCATGTTTCAAATGTACATTAATGGGATGACACAGTACAGTATTTCAAAAACAGTATAGTGAAATCTAAAGGTGTCCTTTTCTTAACCTGTACCCTACAGAAATATTACGGTGGAGTAGATAAACATTTTTTTCTGTTTAATGCACAGTGTTAATATCCCAAGTCTACCCAGAACTGTCTAGTCACTTTGTCCTATTAGTTCAGGCCAATTTCTCAAGATAAACTGGAGTCCTATTGATTTAAATGTGCTTTTAATCCCCTCGAATGGTACACAGGTCTTCGCAATGCGTTGGAGACATCTCTAGCTTTCAAGGGGTTAAAATCCCAATTTAAATCAGTGTGAGTTTTATTTGCCTCCAATGAAACAGTTAGTTTGATTTAGAATTATTCCAGTTTATCTGGGGACATCAGTCTATGTGCTGCTATTTCAACAAGTCCACCCCTATCGTAGCAACTGTCAAAATGTCTTACACATAGAAAAAAAAATGAAATACATGCACTTGTGAAGCTTTAAATAATACTACTACTAATTTATAGCCTCCAAACGAGTATTGCGAACTTGTTAAATAATTCATTTTCTTTTTAATTTAACACTGCAAAGATATTAGTTTTAAGTGTTAACCTTTTGAGCTCCAAATTATCCCTCTAGCACTCAAATACTTAAATCAGTGATTCTCAACCAGGGTGCCGTGGCACTTTGGTGCGCCACAGACATCAGCTTAGGGTACCCCATGTTTTCTATGAAGACTGACAAAAATGGACTTTTAAATAAAGATTTATAGAAATTGTTATGCACAATAGATTTTGTTTTGTTATTATGATTATAAAACCTAATCATAACTGTATATTTATGTATTGTACCCTTTTTATGCCCTTGATAAAGTACATTAAATATGTTAGGGGTGCCCCGCATGTTGTAGATTATGTCTTAGTGGTACCCCGAACAAAAAAAGATTGAGAACCACTGACTTAAATAAAAAACAAAAAAAACACTCAAATAGTTAAAAAAAATAAATAAATAAATAAATAAAAATCAAATAATCATTTGTCATAATTCTGAACCAGACAAAACGTGGAATCTGTTTTACGCAAGATAAAGTTGGTTTGATCAGCGGTAAAAGTTTCTGCAGTTAATCTCACGGAGACGGTCGTTAGGTTTACTTCAACTAAGAAACCTTTCGTTTTACAGTACGATTCCTGTAATAGTCTCCTTTAATAGTCTGCTTTTCACGGCATTAACATTCGGACTATGAACAGTTTTAACCCTTTGAGTGCCAGAGGGGTACGGAACGCATTGCGTTCCGTACCCCTCTGGCACGCAAAGGGATAAAACTCTTTTTTTTTTTTTTTACTTTTAAATAAACTTGATAGAAAATGTAATTAGAAAAAATATATTTTAATTAAACAATTATATAGAGTAATTTGTTTTATAACTGCAATCTCACGATTCCATATGTGAAATAAAAATGTTTGCAAATGACTAATCCTCTGCTTTGTGGAATAAGTCCGGGCAAAACACCTGCTGGATTTACTGTAAATTCAATAGTGAAATATAATTGACAGCAGAAAATTTGCAAAACATCCCTGAATTCAGCTGATTAGGTATAATGTATCAGAACAGGTTGGTAGAATAAGGATACAAATTGAAAACAGAATAATTTAGTTAATATGGGGGGAAAAAAATTGTACCTACCAGATCGTGCTAACAGCTGGGATCCTGACTGCTCAAGGTGTTTGGAGACTAAAAGTACCTGTTGTCTCTCCCTTATTGCCAGGTAGAAATGAAGCTTCCCTCCTTCTCTGGGAGGGATTTAAAGTACAGGAGTTGAAGCCTCAGGCTGTGTAGATGCACCTGATATTATTATTCCTGCCCCAAGCAACAATTCATGTGTGTTTGCATCTAGTCTTACTTACACCTCAGCACCTAAATCCTGCAGCCAGTCCTATTGTCCTCATTGTGTTGTAATTCCCATTGCACTCCTCAGTCCCTGGAACGTGTAAGCGCTGTATATTTATATATAAGCGGAGATGCATGTGCCGCCGACTGAATGCAACTGATAACCGCATGTTTGTATTAATTTAGTTTTATAGTAAAACAGATCAGGGCCGACCTGTACCTGGAGTTGATTAACCCATTGAGCTCCAGAGGGGGTTGTGTACAAACACCCTCTGGCATTCAAAGGGTTAATCCGAGCAGGGATGTGCACAGACATTTTGGGGGTCAGGGGATCAACTGGAGAAAAAAAAGGCACTTCTCATAATTATTTATTCAAAACCTGGACGTGAGAGGAGAGGAGAGCAGCCCCCCTGATCAAAATTGAAAAACGGACTGGGATAAGATAAAATTGGATCAATGACGCGGTCTTCTCTTCATGCAGAGCGCTGGGGGATGATGTCATCTCCCAGCGCTCTGTAATACTAAAGAGCCAACTAGAGAGCGCAGCATCTACATGTCCTGACTGTGCGGTGGGGGGGTTAGTGCGGGCGGCGAGGCAACTTTTTTTTTGTTAAAAGGGCACGAGGGCACTTTGGACAAAAAGGACAGGTGCTCAATCCCCCCTTGGTGTCTATGTGTGCACGTGCCTGAATCCGAGGCGGTACTAGGTACTGCCTGGGTCCTTATTCACCAACCTAAAGAGCAGCAATTCTGGAGCAATCAAACCGTGTCACGGTGGAGATCACCACTGATATAAATTGGGCTTTTAACCCCTTGAGTGCTGGAGAGTCTTCAAAGAATTTCTTTTGCAAAGCGTTCAAGGGTTTAACTGTTTGAGAGCCAAAAAGGTACCCGTTGTATTGCACTGGATACCTCTCTGTGGCACTCAAAGGGTTAAAGCCATATTTAAAGGGACAGTAATACTTCATTTTTCAGGCAACAGTATTTGTATGTATTAAAGAAATAAACAAATCCATCTATGTATTTTCACATAGCTTTCATAGTTTGGAAGCGATTGCATTTTAACCCCTTAACGACCCATGACGTACATGTACGTACATGAGGTTGCGGTCCTTAAAGGACCAAGGACGTGCATGTAAGTTATGGAATTCCAGGCTCCCCACACGGATGAACGCCGTTCCGGGAGAACGGAATCTGATGGGTTAAAAAAAAAAAAAATGCTCCGTGGTCCTTAAGTGGCTGCCATGTGCATGCACGGCCGGTCCTTAAGGGGTTAAAGTCTAGCCCTCCTGCCCCCTTTTATGCACGTCACCGCTCAAGCTGTCAGACTTGGATTCTGGTCTGCGGACCGGACGGAGTGTCTGGAGACCTGAAATAGGAGTTGATACCAAGGAAATCTTCATGAGAACAGTCTATTCCTCAAACTGTGCCTGATTTGTAAACCGTCGTCATGAAGATTTCCTTGGTATCCACTCCTATTTCGGGTCTTTCCAGATACTCCGTCCGGTCCGCAGGCCAGAGTCCAAGTCTGACTGATTGAGTGGTGACGTACGTAAAAGGGGCGGGAGGGGTACATTTTAAAATGCAATTGCTCATAAACTACGAAAGTTATGTGAAAAATAAATAGATGGATTTGTTTATTTATTTAACACATACTTCATTTTTTCAGGCAATAATATTGTATTACTATCCCTTTAAAGTAGTGATCATTTATAGAATTTATCTGAGCACTAAAGTACAGTTGGTTTGCTCCAGAAACGGTCATTTGCTTTGTTTTCTGTATAACGTCTCTCACAGTCATTTTTGCATCCTATATAATAATTCGCTAGGATGTTTGTCAGAAGCCGTCATGCACAGTAGAGACTGTCCGAACGCACAGAATGCTGGGAGCACGGAATGCTGGGAGTTCTGTGCTGGGAGTTCTGTGCGGAATGCTGGGAGTTCTGTGCTGGGAGCATTCTGTGCGGAATGCTGGGAGTTCTGTGCTGGGAGCATTCTGTTAGAAATGCTGGGAGTTCTGTGCTGGGAGCATTCTGTGCGGAATGCTGGGAGTTCTGTGTTGGGAGCATTCTGTGTGGAATTCTGGGAGTTCTGTGCTGGGAGCATTCTGTACGGAATGCTGGGAGTTCTGTGCTGGGAGCGTTCTGTATGGAATGCTGGGAGTTCTGTGCTGGGAGCGTTCTGTGTGGAATTCTGGGAGTTCTGTGCTGGGAGCATTCTGTACGGAATGCTGGGAGTTCTGTGCTGGGAGCGTTCTGTGTGGAATGCTGGGAGTTCTGTGCTGGGAGCATTCTGTGCGGAATGCTGTGAGTTCTGTGCTGGGAGCGTTCTGTGTGGAATGCTGGGAGTTCTGTGCTGGGAGCATTCTGTGCGGAATGCTGTGAGTTCTGTGCTGGGAGCGTTCTGTGTGGAATGCTGGGAGTTCTGTGCTGGGAGCATTCTGTGCGGAATGCTGGGAGTTCTGTGCTGGGAGCGTTCTGTGTGGAATGCTGGGAGTTCTGTGCTGGGAGCATTCTGTGCGGAATGCTGGGAGTTCTGTGTTGGGAGCGTTCTGTGTGGAATGCTGGGAGTTCTGTGCTGGGAGCATTCTGTGCGGAATGCTGGGAGTTCTGTGCTGGGAACGTTCTGTGCGGAATGCTGGGAGTTCTGTGCTGGGAGCATTCTGTGTGGAATGCTGGGAGTTCTGTGCTGGAGCATTCTGTGCGGAATGATGGGAGTTCTGTGCTGGAGCATTCTGTGCGGAATGCTGGGAGTTCTGTGCCGGGAGCATTCTGTGCTTTCAGGCAGTCTCTACAGTGCATGACTGCGTTGGCGGCAGGATGCAGAGCAGGACCGGCCTCTTAACCTTTGAGTGCCAGAGGGGTTCGCAAAGCATTGCAAAGCAATGCATTGCGTACCCCTCTGGCACTCAGAGGGTTAACATCACCCGGACCTTTTACACTAGTGAGTTTATATTCTACTCCACAGGGACCGGTAGATGATGAGTCCACCTGTCCTCTTCTCTTTCCTGCACATCACCAATGATGTTTAGAAATTGATATTGCTTAAAGGGATAGTAATGTTTCAAAATAAAAGCATCTCCAATTAATCTTCATAGTATTTGGACCATGGAGAGTGTTATTTTAATACTGTCAGAGTTGTAGTACAAGAGTAACTGAATGATAAAGTATCCCCCTCCTGCCCCTTTTACTGATGTAACACTGCTCACCTCAGAGCAGCAAGACTGTCCAGATGGATCACAGAGAGGGACAATCTTCAGTGATCATAAAGAAAAACCTGTCAAGGGGGGCAGGGCTTTCCTTATGATCACAGTAAGAAGATTGTCCCTTGCTGTGACCTGTCCAGTCAAGAGACCAGATTCCACATCTGAGGGGAGGTGTCTTACACTAGGTAAAGGGGGCGGGAGGGGGATACTTTATCATTCAATTACTCTTGTACTACAACTCTGACAGTATTGAAATAACAATCTCCGTGGGCCAAATACTATGAAGATGAATTGAAGACACCTAAAAAACAACTTTGGTGATTTTTTTAAAGAGCTTTCAAAATCCCACATGCTGTATTAGGTATTTTTTTTTTAATTCAGATTTATACATGATGGTAATGAAGGCTGTGCTATAAGGATCGAAAAAAAAATGTCCTATTGATTTAAATGGGCTTTTGGCGCGTTTAATATTCATACTATATTAACCCCTTAAATGCCAGAGCGGTCTCATTGCAAAGCAAGGGGGTATTCTTGTAGCCCTTAAAAAAAAAACTAATTAAATGCCCCCAGCGCCATCTCTCAAACCTTTATGGTTTGAGAGATATCCGCTTTCAAAGTTCCCTCTCCCTGATGTCGGAGCTCTATCTGACTGCAGGGGAACCGGTCCCAGGACCGGCAGAGGCTCTTCAGCAGAGTGAAAATCAAGCACACGTAGAAGACCGTTCCCATGAAGGATTTCTTCTTTCCATAACGCAATCTCGGCTCTGCTGAAGAGCCTCCGCTTGTTCAGGGACAGGATTTCCCTGCAGTCAGCTAGAACGCTGACGTCAAGGGAGGGGAACTTTGAAAGCAGATATTTGTTTTTTTAAGGGGTACAAGATGCATTATAGTTACATTTAAGTATTACTATCCCTTTAAGAATAAGATGGGTCCATACCCATCTGGCCTTAAAGCGTAACTTTTATCATATTAATATAGCCCCCCCAAATCATAATTACACTAGTGAGATGCACAGTTGTAGTTTTATTTTCAAGAATAACTGCTGTATTAACATAGTAACATAGTCAATGAGGCTGAAAAAAGACATGCGTCCATCAAGTCAAGCCCATGCCAAAAACACCTCTGTTGATTCAGAGGAAAGCAAAAAAAATCCCTCTGAAGCCATTTCTAATTTAGCCCCAAGTGGGTAAAAAAAATCCTTCCTGACTCCAAATGGCAGTCAGATATTTCCCTGGATCAACAACCTATCTACATTGAAGCCAACTGTCATAATTGTCAATATTGTTCTGTGCTAGATAGGCATCCATTGTTTTTTTGAAAGCAGTGACATTATCTGCAAGTTCAACATCCCGAGGCAAAGAATTCCATAGCTTTACAGCCCTTACTGTAAAGAAACCCTGCCTTTGTTTTAGTCGAAAGCGCCTTTCCTCTAGTCTTAATGGATGACTTTTTGTTCTTATCTCAGTTCTTTGTGTAAATAATTAATTGGATAGTTCTTTGTATTGACCTGGAATATAAGTGTAAATGGTAATCATATCACCCCTTAGACGTCTCTTCTCTAATGCAAAGAAACCCAGTTTGGCTAGTCTCTCTTTATAACTCAGATCCTCCAATCCCTTTATCAGTTTTGTTGCACGTCTCTGCACCTTTTCCAGTTCAGTAATGTGTTTTTTAAGAACAGGCACCCAAAATTGTACTCCATATTCTAGATGAGGCCTAACCAAGGATTTATACAGAGGTAGGATAATATTAGCATCCCTTGCTTCTACACCTCTTTTTATGCAGGCTAGTACTCTATTTGCTCTTGCAGCAGCTGAGTGACTCTGCACACTGCTGTGAAGTCTATTGTCTATCAGTTCTCCTAAATCTTTCTCTAATGAGGATTCCCCAAGTTGTTTCCCATTTAGAGTATATGTAGCAAGTTTGTTTCTACAGCCCAAATAGAACCTTTCAAGCAGACAGGCAGCGGGTAACAGCGCAGACATCTTGCAGATCCAGCATCTCTGGGTCGGCACTGTCCGTCCCCTTCAACTCCACGATTGGTGAGTTAAATGCCTTTGTATCTTAAGGCACCGGAAGGGACTGACTGCACAGACGCAGAGAGCACCTACCTCAAGATCCCAGCCGGTGCCTGCCTGCCTAAAAGGTTATGTTTTTTTTTTAATACAGCAATTATTCTTGAAAATAAAACTTGGACTGTGCATATCGCTAAAGTAAGTATGATTTGGGGCGCTATATTAACCCCTTAAGGACCGGCCGTTCGTGCATGCAGCTGGCACTTAAGGATCACAGACCTTTTTTTTTTTTTTTTTTTTTATGAGCATCTGTTTTAGGGCACCCTGAATGGCATGCATCCTCCGGGGGAGCCCTGAATTCCATGAAGGTCCTGACATGTCATGGGTACTTATGGCTCGCCGACCCATGACGTGCCAGGACCGTCAAGGGTCCTTAAGGGGTTAATATGATGAAAGTTCTGCTATAAGGGGTTAAGCACCATAAATTTAACCTTCTGAGTGCTGAGGAGTGCCCAATGCACTGGGTTAACACTCATCCTTAAGGAAAACTCAGTGAAAAGGAGATTTAAAAAGAAGCCCCATTTCAGTGAATCTTAAATGGGATTCCACGAAGCCCCTTATAAAAGATTACTGGGTATTAGTGGACGGCTCCAGTCTGATACCCCGGCCTCGCACTGCAATTAAGACTTATTTACAAGCCATCTTTTCCTCTTTCGGATTTGGCTGCGGAAGGGATGATCCAAGTTGATCTTATTTGATTAGGATCTGCTGGAACGGTTATCCTGTTCAGTGAAAAGTGAAAGAAAAAACACACCCAGAAATCTATAGGGAGGTTCAGGACTAAGCTGCGTTGTGTTTAAACTCCTTGAGTGCTGGAGCGGTCATTAAAACTTTATGAAGCAAAGCGGTGGGCACCTCTCTACCAACAAGCATCGTTTAAACCAAATTCAGGGAATCGTTATTCGTCCTAAGTACCACAATCGCTGCTGTTTAATGCTGATGTACAAAGAAGAGTGCAGTCATTTTGGGGCAAACCAATTTGCACCATACGGGGAAAATAAGAACCCCCCTTCATATAAATACAGCTTTTTAACCTCTCAAATGCCAGAGATCCGCAACACATTGCTTCTCCCTTTTAAAGGCTTAATATTGGTACAAAAAATTTTGAAAAATTATATATTTGCACCATATAAAACAAATGTAATTTGCTTTGATTCAGATGTTTTTATAGACTAGAACTCTAGTACTAGAAGGGTCTTGCAATGCATTGGTTAAAAGCTTCCATTAACCGTTTAATGACTTGATGGGAGTGCTTTGCAATGCGTTGCACTACCATCTGGGCCATAAAAAGTTAAATCAATGGATGGGTTCATTAGTTGGCCGCGGCGCAGATGTTTTGCTAAAGAATGGATTCAGTTTTGCCTTTGTGTACAAGTCCTCATGTTTTCACTCGCTGTAACGGTCACTTGCTGTTTTAGAAAACCTCTATTTATATAAAAATATACTGCTTCAGAGTACGTCAAGCACAGTTTTGGGACAAAGCATGCGTTTTCATTTAACCCTTTGAGCGCCAGAGGGGTATGAGACTCATTGCTTTGCAATGCATATCATACCCCACTGGCACGCAAAGGGTTAAAGGGATAGTAATACCTAATCTCATGTTTATTTAGTATTGTAGGCATTAAAGGGATAGTAATGCTTAAAATTAACTTTAATTAATTGTGTAGCCCTTAAAAATCCAAATTCAATGAGCCCTGCGGCATCACTCAGACATGTATGGTTTGAGAGATAGCCGCTTTCAAAGTTCCCTCTCCCCTGAAGTCAGCGCTCTAGCTGACGGCAGGGGAATCCGGTCCCTGAGCAAGAGGCAGCTCTCCAGCAGAGCCAACATCGCGTTATAGAAACAGAAATCCTTCAGTGAAACGGTCTTCTACGTGTGCTTGCAAACCAAGTGTGAGACTTTGACAACTTCGGTGCTGTCTGCATTGATTTTCTCACAGTCAAATGGGATTGTGGGAGAACTGCCCTAAGGAGTAATGGTGTAATGGTCAGACCTGCCCCAAGGAGCATATAAACTAAGGGTATTATAGGAAACCTGCCCAAAGGAGCTTGCAATCTAATGGTATAATGGGAGACCTGCCGCAAGGAGATTACAATAATGATATAATGGGAGACCTGCCCCAAGGAGCTTGCAGTCTAATGGTATAATGGGAGACCTGCCGCAAGGAGCTTACAATCTAATGGTGTAATGGGGAAACCTGCCCCAAGGAGCTTGCAATCTAATGGTATAATGGGAGACCTGCCGCAAGGAACTTGCAATCTAATGGTATAATGGGAGACCTGCCCCAAGGAGCTTACAATCTAATGGTATAATGGGAGACCTGCCCCAAGGAGCTTACAAACTAATGGTATAATGGGAGACCTGCCGCAAGGAACTTGCAATCTAATGGTATAATGGGAGACCTGCCCCAAGGAGCTTACAGTCTAGTGGTATAATGGGAGACCTGCCGCAAGGAACTTGCAATCTAATGGTATAATGGGTGACCTGCCCCAAGGAGCTTACAATCTAATGGTATAATGGGAGACCTGGCCCAAGGATCTTACAGTCTAGTGGTATAATGGGAGACCTGCCCCAAGGAGCTTACAGTCTAGTGGTATAATGGGAGACCTGCCCCAAGGAGCTTACAGTCTAGTGGTATAATGGGAGACCTGCCGCAAGGAACTTGCAATCTAATGGTATAATGGGAGACCTGCCGCAAGGAACTTGCAATCTAATGGTATAATGGGTGACCTGCCCCAAGGAGCTTACAATCTAATAGTATAATGGGAGACCTGCCGCAAGGAACTTGCAATCTAATGGTATAATGGGTGACCTGCCCCAAGGAGCTTACAATCTAATAGTATAATGGGAGACCTGCTCCAAGGAGCTTACAGTCTAATGGTATAATGGGAGACCTGCCCCAAGGAGCATACAAACTAATGGTATAATGGGAGACCTGCCCCAAGGAGCTTACAATCTAATAGTATAATGGGAGACCTGCTCCAAGGAGCTTACAATCTAATGGTATAATGGGAGACCTGCCCCAAGGAGCATACAAACTAATGGTATAATGGGAGACCTGCCCCAAGGAGCTTGCAATCTAATGGTATAATGGGAGACCTGCCCCAAGGAGCTTACAATCTAATGGTATAATGGGAGACCTGCCCCAGGGAGGTTAGTCTGTATATTGCTGGTGAATCACCTGAAAGTACACTATAAGAAGAGACCTTGGCTTTGACTCTCAGAATACACATACTATAATCTTCTCTCTTTATCGGCGTTTAGAGAAGATAAGACTAAATAAATAACATTTCTGCTCCCAGGTTGTAAACTGCCTACTCCCATAACTCTTACCATCTGGGCGTGAAGGGAGGGGGCAGAGAGAATGTGAGTGAGAGAACCGTTTAACCCTATGAATGCCGGAGGCGTGTCCATCTAAATATATTAGACACCCATCTGGAGTTCAGAGCGTTAACCCTTTTTGTACTAGAGTGTAGTACAAAGCAATGCACTGGAAATCTCCCTGTCACTCGGATAGATCACTGTCAGAGGATCTGTACCCCTTGGTGCCAAGGAAGATAGACTCTGCCTTGTGAATCTTGGCGCAACAAAAGGGTTTCAGTACCGAGTGCTGATAGGAGACCCGCTGTGCTTCCGTGGTTTATCTGTGTTGTATGGCGCGAGATAGTTTTCTGTACTGTGCAATGCAATTCTCAATAGACCCTTTGCTTCAGGCTTAACCCTTTGCATGCCAAAGGGGTAGGCAACTCTTTGCAATGCGTTGCCTACCTCTTACACTTGAAGGGTTAAAGGGATAGTAATACTTAAGATGTAAAAAGCAATATGTTGTAGGGTTTATCCCCCTGAGTAAAACAAGAGTACTCCCACTGCTGAAAGGTGTTCCATTCAAAAGTTATTACTTTTCAAAGTTGAATTTTTTAGGTGCAATATCACAGTGGCCTGAAATTGTACAGTGGCGCTGTTGCTACACCATCCTATGGAGATTTATGGTCCCGGGACCAGAGCTGTCCATAGGATCATGTAGCAACAGCGCCACTGTACAATTTCAGGCCACTGTGATATTGCACCTAAAAAATTCAACTTTGAAAATTAATAACTTTTGAATGAAACACCTTTCAGCAGTGGGAGTACTCTTGTTTTACTCACTGGGATAAACCCTACAACATATTTTTTTTTTTACATTTTAAGTATTACTATCCCTTTAAAAGCCTAGGAGTGGGCAAATAGCAAGCCATGCAGACCTTCCCTTTAACCAGGGACACACAGGAAATAGGCATTTTTCAGTTTTGCACGGGAATCAAAGCTGCCCTGCAGTACGCATTTTTCATATGTGTCCTTGGTTAACCCTTTGAGTGCCAGAGGGGTATGCAAAGCATTGTAAAGTAATGGGGTGATAGTTTCCTTTTAAAGGGATAGTAATGTTTCATAATAAAAGCAGCTCTAATTAATCATCTCAGTATTTGGACTTTGGAGAGTGTTATATCAATTCTGTCAGAGTTGTAGTACAAGAGTAATTCAATGACAAAGTATCCTCCTCCTGCCCCTTTTACTGATGTAACACTGTTCAGCCAGATCAGAAGGGAGGTGTCCAGGTAGACTGCAGAGAGGGACAATCTTCAATTAAGATAAGGGAAAAACCTGAAAAGCTTGTCAAGGGGGGGGCAGGGCTTTCATTGTTCTCATAGGAAGAAGATTGTCCCCTTCTGTTATCTGTCTGGTCTATGGACTGGATTCCACATCTGAGAAGAGATGGCTTACACTAGGTAAAAGGGGTGGGAGGGGAAATTTTGCTTGTGAATATCTCTCAAACCATAAAGGTTTGAGAGATAAGATTTATATCGTTCTTCATGTTTTTTTAATGCCTACAAAATAAAGTTAAAACGAAGTATTACTATCCCTTTAAGTCAATGGCAATTCGGGCATTTTTTTTTCTCTCCAGTACTCCAGAACTGACCCACTCTGCGTTTCTGGAGTCGGTCCTTCGTTCGAACCTTTAACACTGTTCAGTTTTGTATTTCTGCCCTGGAACGAAGCATTTGAATCCAAGAATATTCAACAAATATTCAGTTTGTCCCGCAGCGGTTAATTCCACCTGACTTGGTGCTAATATTTCAGGTCTTGTCTAAGTCACAATAGTCTCATGTGACCGTAACAGGCTGAGCCTTATGCACAGAAAAAGGAGCAGCCGTTCATCTTACATGGGACTTGTTAACCCCTTCAGTGCTGTACAGAGGTGTCTCCAAAGTGCTGCTTCCCAATGCATCTGAGATCCCTGTAACATTCAAGAGAGTTAAAAACACCCATTTAAATCAATGAGAAGGAAGGTTTATTTGTGCTGTGAAGTGACATTCGTTTGTTACAGAATCAGACCTCCCTTATTGTGTCTATTAAAGGGATAGTAACACCGCAATTAAAGTTTAGCTCTGAGTATTGTTTACATTTTTTTTAACATGTTGTGCTATATAGTTTTTTACAGTTGAAACATAGAATTTGACGGCAGATAAGAACCATTTCGGCCCATCTAGACTGTAGATTTTCCTACAGTAAAAACCTCAAACCTTTTTTGGTCCTTGGTCTTTTCTTAACCCTTTGAGTGCCAGAGGGGTACGCAACGCATTGCAAAGCAATGCGTTGCGTACCCCTCTGGCACTCAAAGGCTTAAGTTAAGGACAGCCTTGTGCCTATGCCATGCATGCTTAAATTCTGTCAATGTATTAGCTTCTACCACTTCTGCTGGTAGGCTGTTCCACTTATCTACTACCCTCTCAGGGAAGTAGAACTTTCTTACATTCCATCTAAACCTGTGTCCCTCTAGTTTTAGACTACAGCCTCTTGTCCTAACATTTTTACTCCTGTGAAATATACTTCCATCCTGCACTTTGTTGAATCCCTTCATGTATGTGAATGTGTCTATCACATCCCCTCTCTCTCTTCTCTCCTCCAAGCTATACATGATCAGATCCTTTAGTCTATCTTGATATTTCTTTTCCTGTAAACCAGTCACCATTTTAGTAGCCCTTCTCTGAATTCTCTCTAGAGTATCTATATCCTTCTGGAGATGGGGTCTCCAGTGCTGTACACAATACTCTAGAGTATCTATATCCTTCTGGAGATGGGGTCTCCAGTACTGTACACAACACTCTAGAGTATCTATATCCTTCTGGAGATGGGGTCTCCGGTACTGTACACAATACTCTAGAGTATCTATATCCTTCTGGAGATGGGGTCTCCGGTACTGTACACAATACTCTACAGTATCTATATCCTTCTGGAGATGGGGTCTCCAGTACTGTACACAATACTCTACAGTATCTATATCCTTCTGGAGATGGGGTCTCCAGTACTGTACACAATACTCTAGTGTATCTATATCCTTCTGGAGATGGGGTCTCCAGTACTGTACACAATACTCTACAGTATCTATATCCTTCTGGAGATGGGGTCTCCAGTACTGTACACAATACTCTACAGTATCTATATCCTTCTGGAGATGGGGTCTCCAGTACTGTACACAATACTCTACAGTATCTATATCCTTCTGGAGATGGGGTCTCCTGTACTGTACACAATACTCTATAGTATCTATATCCTTCTGGAGATGAGGTCTCCGGTACTGTACACAATACTCTATAGTATCTATATCCTTCTGGAGATGAGGTCTCCAGTACTGTACACAATACTCTACAGTATCTATATCCTTCTGGAGATGGGGTCTCCAGTACTGTACACAATACTCTATAGTATCTATATCCTTCTGGAGATGGGGTCTCCAGTACTGTACACAATACTCTACAGTATCTATATCCTTCTGGAGATGGGGTCTCTAGTACTGTACACAATACTCTAGAGTATCTACATCCTTCTGGAGATGAGGTCTCCAGTACTGTACACAATACTCTATAGCAGTGGTTCTCAACCTGTGGGTCGGGACCCCTTTGGGGGTCGAATGACGATTTGCCAGGGGTCGCCTAAAGCCATCAGATATTTATATTTTGATTCCTAACAGTAGCAAAATTACAGCGATGAAGGAGCAACAAAAATAATTTTACTGTTATGGGTCGCCACAACTTGGAAAATTTCATCAAAGGGTCGCGACACTAGAAAGGTTGAGAACCGCTGCTCTATAGTATCTATATCCTTCTGGAGATGGGGTCTCCTGTACTGTACACAATACTCTAGAGTATCTATATCCTTCTGGAGATGGGGTCTCCAGTACTGTACACAATACAATGTTGTACTTCGAGCTGTTCAAGACAAAAGTATCCCCCTCCTGTCCCTTTCCCTGTGTCACTGATCCTCTCTATCTGGTCCGGATGGAGCTCAGCGAGGGACAATCTTCAGTAAGCATAAGGAAAATCCTGCCGTCCTTCCTCAAGCAGGCCAGGGTTTTCCTTATACTTGGCGAATGAAGATTGTCCTTCGCTGCATCCGTCCAGTCCCACAACCGGATTAGGTGGCCGGGAGGGGGATCTTTTCTTCTTGAATAGCGTTTAAACTACAAATCTGTAAGTAACTATATATAGCGCAACATGTTAAAAAAATTTTAATAACACTCGGAGTTAAAGTTTAATTGCGGTATTACTGTCCCTTTAAAGGGATATAATACTTAAAATGTAAAAAAATATATGTTGTAGGGTTTATCCCTCTGAGTAAAACAAGTGTACTCCCACTGCTGAGAGGGGTTTTATTAAAAAATTATAACAGCTCAAACTTGAATTTTTTTTTTTTTGGTGCAATATCACAGTGGCCTGAAATTGTACAGTGGCGCTGTTGCTAAGCCATCCTATGGACAGCTCTGGTCCCAGGACCATAAATCTACAAGGGATGGTGTAGCAACAGCGCCACTGTACTGGCTGTTATTTAAAGTGGATGTATCACCTTATAAAAAGGTGTTACCATCTGCTTTGTGAATAAAAGTTATTATATAAAAGCTGAGTTTTTAAAAAAAAAAAAAAAAAAAAAATCTAAATACTTATAAAGATATTCCAAATTTTGTGCTGTGCACTTCTGCATTATGTGCACAGCACAGATTTTCATCTCGTCCTATTTCTCCTCCCAGCTGCCCCAGGGAGCGCATTCACGTTTCCCTTCGGTGTGGTGTGAACGGCTCCTAGCGTTACAGCAAGCTACGATTACCATTATACAGAGGTTGCAACCTCAGTATAATGCTTACCGGAGCTTGCTGTAATGCTAAGAGACGTTCACAGCACACTGAAGGGAAGCGTGAATGCGCTCCGTGGGGCAGCTGGGAGGAGAAATAGGACGAACTGAAGAGCTTTGCCGATCAGCATAATGGGACAAAGCTCATCTGACCTTCTAAATAGAATATCTTTAAAAGTATTTAGGTTTTTTTTTTAAACTCCTCTTTCATATAATAACTTTTATTCACAAAGTGGATGGTAACACCTTTTTATAAGGTGATACATCCGCTTTAACTCCTTGGATGATAGAGGTCTTTGCAATGCGTTGGAGATCTCTTGAGCAACCAAGGGTTTTTTTGTTTTTGTTTTTTTTTTGTGCTTTTATCTTAAAGGCCAACGGTATTTTCTATAATAGGGAGCAGTGAATGGGAATGTGGGTGTATGATGAGTGGGGGTATGTGGACATGGCCACCTAGTGGGGCCACTTAGTGGTCCGTGCCTAGGGAGTCCCTGAGATATAAATCCAGTCCTATTTAAAAATTTTCTGCCCAACTCACACAGAAATATTCTTCCTTGGGCATAACTAAAACATTTTCTGTCCAACTTGGGCATAACTAAAACATTTTGGGCCCTGAACATGATGGGCCTCCTTGGATGGGCAGGCATTGTAACAGTTGTGCTCTCTGCACCCCGTGTAGTTTCGTGTCTGTTGTAGAGATCATAGTTACCCACCTCAGCTTTAGGGGTACAGTAATTCAGCCCTGCAGGAAACATTTTTTTAAACTTACATCATTAAAGGGACAGAACTGTAACAGTAGTGTCAGCAGCAATGCCAAACCTTGGTGGAGACGAACGGGTTAATATTTCTTAATCTCTGGCGGTGGGGAAAGTAAATAAAATCTATGGGTTGAGGTGGGTGAAGAATTTGGGAGGGTAGCGGGGATTGTGGTCAGGTCACTGTTACACCAACAAGAGAATCCCAGTTTACTCGTATTTCAGGTTTAACCTTGAAACGTACAGACATCTCCCACCTTGATACCATTAACCCGCTGAGTGCGAGACGGGCGTCTAACACACACACACACACACACCCGTCTGTCCCTCAAGGATCTGATGTAATATTAAAAACTGGCGTAAATCTGGCGCACCACGTGAGTAAATAATAATTCCCAGAATTCCACTGACTTTAATTGGGGTGCTGAACCCTTTCAATTTTATGAAGTGTATTGTCCCTAAAATATGACTATATTTTGTCCTAGCCCTTTTTCTTTTAAATAATTAGTTTTTGAGAAACAAAAATCCAAAATAATAATTCGCTAATGTATGTTTGTCAGAAGCCGTCATGCGCAGTACAGACTGCCCTCACCACGGCTAATACAGAGAGAGGAGCTCCGAGTACAGACCGGAGTCCTCTCTGTGCACCAAGCAATCCCAGGAAGGTGCGCAGAGAGGACTACAGTCTGAATTCGGAGCGCATCGCTCTGCACCAGCCGCGGTGTGGGCAGTCTGTACGGCACATGACTGCAGCGCCACCACTGACGAGAGGATCTGGCCACCAGCCGAGGTTGCTGGGTGGCACTGTGGCCCGTGTACGCGGGCATTTCAACTAGTGTATATGTATATGTATATATATATATATATATATATATATATATATATATATATATACATACCAATAGAAAGGGCAGCTCTCGCTCTTAAAGGAGCAGTAAACTTTTTTTAATGAAAACACATATTTTACAGAGCATTTCCCGCTGAATAAAACAAGGTCACTACCATCGCTGTCAGATGTTATATATACACACACACACCACACATTTGAGTGGTATAGGGGTGTCCAGCTGACTTACAGAGCAGCGTGTTGGACACTGACATTCAAAGGGTTAATTAAGAGCCACACCACGTAAGCAGGTGTTCCCTGCTGGCATCGCTAAGGGCCTTATGTATCACATAAGGTGCCGAGTCCTTAAGCTGCTCCCAGGTAAATGTCCTTATTCGGCCGCAGTGAGGAAATGGATAATTGTTTTAATTAATAGCAGTTAAAGGGAGTTTCTTTTGGGCTTAACTTTTTTTACTCTGCAACACACCTAATAGGTTGTCTTTTGTTTTTTCTGAATATCCAATTGAAAAGGTAACAGAAAAGCCCTCCAACTTCACGTTAATACCGAAAAGCATTTTAATCAGAATGTATGGGACACTTTGGCAATGCTGAATTTAGCGTTTAACCTATTGAGTGCCATCGGGGTATTCAACGCATTGCAATGCATTGGATAGCCCTCTTGCGCTCAAAAAATATTAAGGATACTGGGGGGGACGCAAGCTATATTTATGAAAGCCGTAAATGTGTGATATTAGCGACTGCTCGTGTTCTGATGCAGCGAACACTTTAACGCCTTGATACTGATTAGCACATTTTTCTAAACTGACAGCACAATTGGTCAGACGCATGGAAACGAGCACTGATTGCTTTTGCTGAATTAGGCGCAATCGCTAATCCTCTCACAAAATGGTGAACCATTTAGCCATGCCCACATTTTGATGGTCATATGCTGAACCCCTTAACAACCACACGACCTGCAATGACCGTCACGTGGTTTTTGACGTAAGCACTGGTGACGGTCATAACATGTCATGTACATTTTACTTACCGCGCTCCTGCGGGATCGCTGTAAGTCGAAACGGGATCTGAAATTGACCTCTTCAAGACTGGAGCGGTCTTTCTCAGACCACCCCCAGTGCGAAGAGCTCTACATGGAACAGGTCACGTGTACCGGCTCGTCAACTGACTCATATAGTGCAGCACTCAGCGAACTCACTCATATAGTGCCGCACTCAGCGAACTCGCTCATATAGTGCCGCACTCAGCGAACTCGCTCATATAGTGCCGCACTCAGCGAACTCGCTCATATAGTGCAGCACTCAGCCAACTCGCTCATATAGTGCAGCACTCAGCGAACTCATTCATATAGTGCGGCACTCGGCCAACTCGCTCATATAGTGCGTCACTCGGCCAACTCGCTCATATAGTGCGTCACTCGGCCAACTCGCTCATATAGTGCCGCACTCAGCGAACTCGCTCATATAGTGCCGCACTCGGCCAACTCGCTCATATAGTGCGTCACTCGGCCAACTCGCTCATATAGTGCGTCACTCGGCCAACTCGCTCATATAGTGCCGCGCTGGGCAAATTCACTTATGTAGTGCCGCACTCGGCCAACTCGCTCATATAGTGCCGCACTCGGCCAACTCGCTCATATAGTGCGGCACTCGGCCAGCTTGCTCATATAGTGCCGCACTCGGCCAACTCGCTCATATAGCGCCGCACTCTGTGATCTCATTCATATAGTGCCGCACTCTGCAAACTCACTCATATAGCGCCGTAGTCAGCCAACTCGCTCATATAGCACCACACTCAGCAAACTCACTCATATAGCGGCGCCCTCAGCGAACTCTTTCATATAGCGCCGCACTCTGCAAACTCACTCATATAGTGCCGCGCTCGGCCAACTTGCTCATATAGCACCACACTCAGCAAACTCGCTCATATAGTGCCGCACTGGGCAAATTCACTCATGTAGTGCCGCACTCGGCCAACTCGCTCATATAGCGCCGCACTCGGCCAACTCGCTCATATAGCGCCGCACTCGGCCAACTCGCTCATATAGTGCCGCACTCTGTGATCTCATTCATATAGTGCCGCACTCTGCAAACTCACTCATATAGCGCCGTAGTCGGCCAACTCGCTCATATAGCACCACACTCAGCGAACTCACTCATATAGCGGCGCCCTCAGCGAACTCTTTCATATAGCGCCGCACTCTGCAAACTCACTCATATAGTGCCGCGCTCGGCCAACTTGCTCATATAGCACCACACTCAGCAAACTCACTCATATAGTGCCGCACTGGGCGAACTCATTCATATAGCGCCGCACTCAGCAAACTCACTCATATAGCGCCACACTCGGCCAACTCGCTCATATAATGCCACATTGGGCGAACTCATTCATATAGCACCGCACTCAGCAAACTCACTCATATAGTGCCGCACTCTGCGAACTCACTCATGTAGTGCCACATTGGGCGAACTCGGTCATATAGTGCCGCTCTGGGCAAACTCACTCATATAGTGCCGCACTCAGCGAACTCACTCATATAGTGCCGCACTGGGCGAACTCATTCATATAGTGCCGCACTCAGCGAACTCACTCATATAGTGCCGCACTCAGCCAACTCGCTCATATAGTGCCATACTCTGCAAACTCACTCATATAGTGCCGCACTCTGCAAACTCACTCATATAGTGCCACACTCTGCAAACTCACTCATATAGTGCCGCACTGAGCGAACTCACTCATATAGTGCCGCACTCTGCAAACTCACTCATATAGTGCCGCACTCTGCAAACTCACTCATATAGTGTCGCACTCTGCAAACTCACTTATATAGTGCCGCACTCTGCAAACTCACTCATATAGCGCCGCACTGAGCAAACTCACTCATATAGCGCCGCACTGAGCAAACTCACTCATATAGTGCCGCACTCTGCAAACTCACTCATATAGTGCCGCACTCGGCTAACTCGCTCATATAGTGCCGCACTGAGCAAACTCACTCATATAGTGCTGCACTCTGCAAACTCACTCATATAGTGCCGCACTCTGCAAACTCACTCATATAGTGCCGCACTGGGCGAACTCATTCATATAGTGCCGCACTCAGCGAACTCACTCATATAGTGCCGCACTCAGCGAACTCACTCATATAGTGCCGCACTGGGCGAACTCATTCATATAGTGCCGCACTCAGCGAACTCTCTCATATAGTGCCGCACTGGGCCAACTCGCTCATATAGTGCCACACTCTGCAAACTCACTCATATAGTGCCGCACTCGGCCAACTCACTCATATAGTGCTGCACTCTGCAAACTCACTCATATAGCGCCGCACTGAGCAAACTCACTCATATAGTGCCGCACTCTGCAAACTCACTCATATAGTGCCGCACTGAGCGAACTCACTCATATAGTGCCGCACTCTGCAAACTCACTCATATAGTGCCACACTGAGCGAACTCACTCATATAGTGCCGCACTGAGCAAACTCACTCATATAGTGCCGCACTCAGCGAACTCACTCATATAGTGCCGCACTCAGCGAACTCACTCATATAGTGCCACACTGAGCAAACTCACTCATATAGTGCCGCACTGAGCAAACTCACTCATATAGTGCCGCACTCTGCAAACTCACTCATATAGTGCCGCACTGAGCGAATTCACTCATATAGTGCCGCACTCGGCTAACTCACTCATATAGTGCCGCACTCGGCTAACTCACTCATATAGTGCCGCACTCTGCAAACTCACTCATATAGTGCCGCACTGAGCGAACTCACTCATATAGTGCCGCACTCGGCCAACTCGCTCATATAGTGCCACACTCTGCAAACTCACTCATATAGTGCCGCACTCGGCCAACTCACTCATATAGTGCCGCACTGAGCAAACTCATTCATATAGTGCCGCACTGAGCAAACTCATTCATATAGTGCCGCACTCTGCGAACTCACCATCCTTAATTCACTAAAATGTTCAGTAGAGATAGGAGCGTGGCGAACCTTCAGGTGCACAGAGAGGATCCAGGTCTGGATTCAGAGCGCTCTGCTCCATATCAGCCGCAGAGCGGACAGTCTCTACTGCGCATGACTGCACCTCAACCGGCTGGCACTGTGACCCGTGTACACTGGCTCTTCAACTAGTATATAATAAATGTATCTCCTAAACCATGTATCCAGTGATCTTTCCGCTAGTATGATACATAGGTTTTTATCAAAGTGGAACTATCACCCAAATTAAAGTTTCCCCCAAATTATTATGTACATAACCATAAGCGTATCCATACTAGTATTATCTGGAATATGTCCACCGTTATTGACAAATCCAACTGTTTCTGAGATGGGCAGGCAGACATCTTACCAAAGAGACATCTACTTGTCTGTCACGTCTCCTCTAGGAGGCGCTGCATTGTACCTTAAGGTACAGGAAGGGACTGACGGCGCAGGTGAACGGATGCCTCTACAGCAAGCTGCCTGCCTGGCCGTCTCAGAACGAGTTGGATTTCTCTATAACGCTGGACTTATACCAGATAAAACTAGTATGGTTACGCTTATCGTTATGCGCATAATTATTTGGGGGTAACTTTAATGTGGGTAATAGTTCCGCTTTAAGGTTTCAGATATTGAAACTTGAATTTAAAGGGATAGTAATACTTAAAAAGTAAAAAAAAAAATTAAAAAAAATAAAATATATATATATATATATATATATATATGTTTTAGGGTTTATCCCCCTGGGTAAAACAAGAGTACTCCCACTGCTGAAAGGTGTTTTATTCAAAAGTTATTACAGCTCAAATTTGAATTTTTTAGGTGCAATATCACAGTGGCCTGAAATTGTACAGTGGCGCTGTTGCTACACGATCCTATGGACAGCTCTGGTCCCGGGACCATAAATCTCCATAGGATGGTGTAGCAACAGCACCACAGTACAATTTCAGGCCACTGTGATATTGCACCTAAAAAATTCAACTTTGAGTTGTAATAACTTTTGAATGAAACACCTTTCAGCAGTGGGAGTACTCTTGTTTTACTCAGGGGGATAAACCTTACAACATATATATTTTTTTACATTTTAAGTATTACTGTCCCTTTAAGTGACAGGTCTCCTTTAAACTGTAGAAGGAAATAAGACGCTGAGGTAACATTTTGCTCAGGAACTTGGGAGAGGTAAGAGCGAGTCTGCGGCTCACACACACACTGGGAGTTCTGTGTTGTAACCTGCTGCAGTGTTGTCAGGTTATACAGGGCGGAGCGCAGCAGGTGCTTTGGATAGCTCCAGGCTACAGCTAGTTCTCGCTGTAATTTCTTGGTCTTCACTCAAGGAACATAACAGGTGGATACTGTATTGTACATTGTTTTAGGGACGATTTTACATATATTTTCTACCCAACGCATTGCAGAACAACGTGGTTATAAACTAGGCAAGAAAGGTGAAAGATAATCTAGAGTCTAGTGTTAGCCACTTTAATTCTTTAAAGGGACAGTAATGTCCCATAAAAGCTTTTTATAGTTTTATAGAGCCTTAGAAAATAAGCAGAATGGTGCAAACCCTATCTCTCAAACCGCTATGGTTTGAGAGATATAGGGATTCAAAGTCCCCCCCTTCTCCTGATGTCATCTGTAAAGCCGACAGCAGGAGAATCAAGTCGTACGACTCGAGGAGGCTCTGCTGCAGAGCCGAGATCACGTTATCTATAAAGAATTCAATCATTGGAAAGATCTACAAAGTGTGCCTGGTTTGCAAGCACACTTTGTAGACATTTCCAGTGAATTAATTATTTATAGATAACGAGATCTCGGCTCTGCTGCAGAGTCGCCTGCTGGTCCCTGGACCGGAATTTCCTTCTGTCAGCTAGACGCTGACGTCAGGAGAAGGAGAGAGACGGGCAAACTTTCAATGCCTAAATCTCTCAAACCATAGCGGTTTGAGAGATAGGGTTTGCACCATTCTGCTTATTTTCTAAGGCTCTATAAAAGTATAAAAAGTTTTTATGGGATATTACAGTCCCTTTAAACATATCACAGTGACGGGTAGTGTAATTACATTGGAGGACCAACATAGTGAATTATGAGTTTACCAGGAAGGATTTTTGGCATGGGAGCATACACTACACCCCTGTAGTCTATGACTGACATTAACCTCTGTTGAACAATACGTTTTCTTACCAAGGGAATTAGACAGGATTTTTTCTAAACAGAGCTCATGTTTTAGAATAAATTTTGGGTGTTAATCTATCAATATGAAGACCGAAAGTGAGGTTGGGGTCAAGCCACATACCAAGAAATTTGTAGGAGTCGACCGGGGCTGTCCCATTAGGGTTGCCACCTTTTCTTCAAAAAAATACCGGCCAAGGCATTCCCTCCATAGACTTAACATTGGACAGAAGCCAATTTTTTACCGGCCTGTCGGTAAAATACCGACTGGGTGGCAACCCTATGTCCCATCTACCTGTATGTTGTACTGTCCATTCTTCTGGAAATAAATAGTTGTTGCAGAATTAACCTTTCTAGTTTCCTGGCACTTTATGTAAATTCACTACAAAGTCTATTAACTATATGGGTGCCTGAGTGGTACGCAATGCATTGCTCTGCAACGCTTTGCATACCCCTCTGGCACTCAAAGGGTTAATTAATTGTGTTCCAGGCTGAATTTACAACTCGCTGCGGTATTAGAAAAGCACCCATGTTTAGGCTTTGCCTAGATTCATTCATAGCACAGTGTGTGATAATATTGGTCACGGATATTTGTCATGAATTAGTATAAAGTGCCATACTGCGTCACCAACGTATAAAGCTTCATTTTTCAAAAGCTGTTCATACTACAAACCGCTAACACAACATACAGGAAGTTGTTACGTCCATTTAAACGGAAGTAAATATATCTTAAAGAAGAAGAAGAAACAGCGCAATCTCCTCTAAGTGCAGAATCCTCAAAGATCAGCCATACACAAATATATTAAAAAATACGTTCCCCTTTACAGGGTACTCACATTTTACAGAGGCCTATCCTGCCTCTAGGGTAATCAGCCTTAACTGGATCTGACCTCCAGTTCTGGTCACGTTCCGGGTCCCCGTTTGCCTTCCCACTTCCCACTCCTCTTCAGATTGTCCCGATGTTCCAGTGACAAAATGTGCCCCCCACAGGAAAAGGAGAAACCTCTATGACTCGTACAGCGGGGCTCTGCCTATCCGTGGGCAGGATTATATTAGTAGAAGGCTAGTATGGCAGAAAATAAGAAAGTGGGTCTTCTCTAATATAAAGAGAATAAATGTATTAAAACAATATAAAACAAAGCATAAAGAGATTATGCCTGTCGTTTCAACAAATACACCCTATGCGTTTCATAGCAATATGCTACTTCATCAGGGGCATCAATTTGGTTATCACAACATTCAGATCTTATATACGTTCATTCAGGGCTTATAATTTGAAGTCCTTTGCTACTTGCCAGACTTGAAAAGTTACTCGCCACTGCAAGCCAAAACATACCCACCAGGGCTGAATTTTCACTAGTCATTGGCTATGCTATGCGCTCCATCGGTGAGGCGCACCCAATGGTGGGAATTTTTTTCAAGGAAGCAGAAATTCACTTTGTCTGGGTAAATTAACGTACATAAGATCTGAATTTTGTGATAACCCAGTTGATGCCCTGATGAAGTAGCATATTGCTACGAAACGCATAGGGTGTATTTGTTGAAGCAACAGGCATAATCTCTGTATGCTTTGTTTTATATTGTTTTAATAAATTTATTCTCTTTATATTAGAGAAGACCCACTTTCTTATTTTCTGCCATAGTAGCCTTCTACTAATATAATCCTGCCCACGGATAGGGAGAGTACTGCTGTACGAGTCATAGAGGTTTCTCCTTTTCCTGTGGGGTGCACATTTTGTCATTGGAACATCGGGACAATCTGGAGAGGATTGAGAAGCCCCAAACGTGGGAAGTGGAAAGGCAAACGGCAAACGAGGACCCGGAACTTGACCAGAACTGGAGGTCAGATCCAGTTTAGGCTGATTACCCTAGAGGCAGGATAGGCCTCTGTAAAATGTGAGTACCCTGTAAAGGGGAACGTATTTTTTAATATATTTGCGTATGGCTGATCTTTGAGGATTCTGCACTTTTAATGGAGATTGCGCTGTTTCTTCTTCTTTTTGTATATATCAAGATCCTATCCGACTGCTTGGAGACCAGCTGCAGACCTGAGTGTTGGAGGAACCAGATCAGTGGGACTATAACAAATTGATAGTCTTTTTTGGACTTTTTACATATTGATGTATTGTATGGTATATACAGGGCCGGATTTGCCATTAGGCAAAGTAGGCACCTGCCTACAGGCGAACGCCACAGAGGGGCGCCTGACATTGGGATTTTTTTTTTTTTTTAATAAAAAATAAATAAATAGGCACCTTGCTGGCGCTGCCCCCCCCCCGTTTCCTATTTCCTACCTCCCCGGCGGCAGGATATGTCTCTGCCTCCTTGGCACAGTCCTGTAGATGGTGAGCTCCCTCGTTGCATCTTTAGGAATGCAGAGCGCTGGGAGATGACATTATCTCCCAGCGCTCTGCATTCCTAAATAGGAGACCTCGCGGGAGCTCCATCAGCTACAGGACTGTGCCAAGGAGGCACAGATGACAGATCTCCTACCAGGGAGGTAGGAAATGGACCATGTCAGGGCAACATGGAGATGGTGGGGGCAAGTTGGAGCTGAAGGGGGGCAATGTGAGGGCAACATGGAGATGGTGGGGGCAATGTGGAGCTAATGGGGGGCAAGTTGGAGCCTATGGAGGTCAATGTGAAGATGGTGGGGGCAATGTGGAGCTGATGGGGGGCAAGTTGGAGCTGATGGGGTTGGGGGCAATGTGAGGGGATATGGAGATGATGGGGCAGTGTGAGTGGCAATTTTGAGATGATGGAGCAAAGTGAGGGGCAATATGGAGATGATGGGGGGCAAGTTTGAGCTGATGGGGGCAATATGGAGATGATGGGGGCAATGTGAGGGGCAAGTTGGAGCTGATGGGGGGCAAGGTGAGGGGCAATATGGAGCTGATGGGGGGCAATATGGAGCTGATGAGCATTGTGGAGGTGTCCAATGGAGTTGGCAAATGGGGGGGGGGCGCTTCACAGTTCTGTGCCTACAGGCTCCTGAGATGTAAATCCGGCCCTGGGTATATATCCTTTTTTGGTTTAGAGTATTTATACTTGTTATTGTATATACAGGCTCTGTCTGTCCCAATATATAGGTGAGTGCAGGAGCTTATACAAATAAATCTATCTTAAGGTTACAGATCCACTTTAAGGACCAAATGGTTGTGCAACACCTAGGGAAACAATGCACTGCACACTCCTCTGGTCCTTTAAAGGGTTAAAACAAGTTACATCTAATGGTGCTGCAGTTAATAAATAACACAATAATATAAAACTCCAGATATGGCTCTTGGGCGTTCTAGTTTGTGTTCTTACTACGATTGCATCAGAATTAAGTACCTGTCAACTGCAGGCTTGGTATCGCACTGTAGACTATTTTGTTATGACCTATAGTTATGACAAACCAGTACATCCTTATAATAGGCTTTCCCTATTTGTACCTGAAGCCTGGGTGGATCTAGGTGTGTGACAAATCATTATTACTGAAACATTTCAGATGTGTATTCATTGTTACATCTAGTTTCCGCCAAACCTTTTAAGGCGTCCACAACAAATGTCAAGAGAGAAAAGTGTTTCCGGTCCTTACAAATACATTGTTTACTGATATAATGTGTTCCACAAACAATAACATACCCTCCACCTGTAGCTTTTTAACAAGGATAGTGGCTTTTTTTGTCCTCTTGTACCTTAAAGGGATAGTAATGTCCTGAAAAAAGTATTAGGTATATGGTAGATACATTTAAAAAAAGATGTTTGCACTGATTCGTATCTCTCACACCTTTATGGTTTGAGAGATATAAGAAAATAAAGTTCTCCGCTCCCTCCCCTTTCTCATACGTCCGCTGTATAACTGAGGCATGAGCTCCTGGTTCCTGGATCAGACGGCGGCACTTCAGCAGCGCCGACATATCGATACCTAAAAATAAATACTTAATCGGAATGGGCTATAACGTGTGCCTGGTTTGTAAGCACACGTTGTAGACCATTTCGATGAAGTATTTATCTTTAGATATCGTCATATCGGCGCTGCTGTAGAGCTGAGTCTGGTCGAGCGACCAGGTTCTGCTTCTGACAGCTTTACAGCTCATCAAGCAGAAAGGGGAGGGACCAGAGAACTTTATATTCCTATATCTCTCAAACCATAACGGTGTGAGAGATACGAATCAGTGCAAATGATTTTTTTTCAATGTATCTACCGTATACCTAATACTTTTTTCAGGACATTACTATCCCTTTAAAGGGGATCTATCACCCCTGTACAAGTGTGGCTTAAATGATAGCTTATATAGCGAATAGGACAATTTCTTTATTATTTCTAGATTTTAAAATTCTATTTGGCCGAAAAATAACCACCTTCTTCTTCCCACCCTGTTTCTCCCACTTCTCCTCCTTTCCACCCTGTTCCTCCCAATTCCCACCATGTTCCTCCCAATTCCCAGCATGTTCCTCTCATTTATCCTCCTTCCTACCCTGTTCCTCCCACTTCAACACCCACTTCTCCTCCTACTCACCCTGTTCCTTCACTTCCCTCCCGCTTCTCCTCCTTCCCACCCTGTTCCTCCCGCTTCTCCTCCTTCTCACACTGTTCCTCCCACTTGCCTCCCACTTCTCCTCCTTCTCACCCTGTTTCTCCCACTTCACCTCCTTTCCACCCTGTTCCTCCACTTCCCTCCCACTTCTCCTCCTTCCCACCCTGTTCCACCCACTTCCTGCCCACTTCTCCTCCTTCCCATCCTGTTACTCCCACTTCTCCTCCTTCCCACCCTGTTCCTCCCACTTCTCCTCCTCCCCACCCTGTTCCTCCCACTTCCCTCCCACTTCTCCTCCTTCCCACCCTGTTCCACCCACTTCCTGCCCACTTCTCCTCCTTCCCATCCTGTTACTCCCACT
This sequence comes from Rhinophrynus dorsalis, assembly GCA_037306005.1. Lineage (NCBI taxonomy): Eukaryota > Metazoa > Chordata > Amphibia > Anura > Rhinophrynidae > Rhinophrynus > Rhinophrynus dorsalis. Next base: position 9,692,872 of record CM074727.1, on the reverse strand, counting down.
TCTCCTCCTTCCCACCCTGTTCCTCCCACTTCTCATCCTCCCCACCCTGTTCCTCCCACTTCCCACCACTTCTCCTCCTTCCCACCCTGTTCCACCCACTTCCTGCCCACTTCTCCTCCTTCCCATCCTGTTACTCCCACTTCTCCTCCTTCCCACCCTGTTCCTCCCACTTCTCATCCTCCCCACCCTGTTCCTCCCACTTCCCACCACTTCTCCTCCTTCCCATCCTGTTCCTCCAATTCCTTTCCACTTCTTCTTCCCACCCTGTTCCTCCCACGTCTCCTCCTCCCACGTCTCCTCCTTCCCACCCTGTTCCTCCCACTTCCCTCCCATTTCTTCTTCCCACCCTGTTCCTCCTACTTTTTGAATTCCTACCCTGTTCTGCCCAATTTCCCACCCCACTTTATGTCAAACTCCGCTAAGTCTCTCCCCCACTCATGGTTAAGTCCCACACCTTTGCGCATTATTTAGATCCCGCAAACGAACCTCATGAGCCCTTTCCAATGACTCAAGAAGAAAAAGTTCTGAGGTATGCCTGTGGAGTAGCTGGTTTTCCGTGGAATTGCTCCACTTTTTCCTTTCTATGTATACCCCACCTTTCATATCATTGTTTTTACTTTGACGTTATGACATTGTTGTGGTTCATGTCTGACAAGCTAAGATGTTGGTGTGTGTTTTATTGGCAGTGCCCACAGGCAGCCTGGCATTTCTAGACTTGCTCTGCTTTGTCATGGTGCTCACAGATAAATGTGATATCTTATCCTCTGTGTGCAGTTGGTTACTGAGGAATTGATCCTCTTTTGTTTTGTGCATATGGCGCCAAGTGTTAGAGGCAAGTAGAGTCCAGACTCCTGACCAGGAAGTGAAAAGCGTACAAATCAGATTACTTCCCTTAAAGGAACTCTGCCATACTATGGGCAGAAAATAACAATAATAATTTTGTTCTTGTGCGTTTGTTCAAGAGTTTACATCTTCAAGGGATAGTAATACTTAAAATGTAAAAAAAAATATATTGTAGGGTTTATCCCCCTGAATAAAACAAGAGTACTCCCACTGCTGAAAGGCGTTTCATTCAAAAGGTATTCATTTTCAGTGTTGACTTTTTTAGGTGCAATATCACAGTGGCCTGAAATTGTACAGTGGCGCTGTTGCTACACGATCCTATGGACAGCTCTGGTCTCGGGACCATAAATCTCCATAGGATGGTGTAGAAACAGCGCCACTGTACAATTTCAGGCCAGTTTCCCAGAAATAAGTGTTAATATCTCCTAAAGTAGACATCTGCTGAAATTTTGGTTAATTTTGACAAAGGCAGTTTTGAGTGAAGTTTTCAAATATGTAAAGAAAATTCACAGTGACGGGTCCACTTTAACTAGCGTACATGAACCAGTAGGTCAGTACCGTACAGTTCAACAATAGATGTCTGTTACCTATCAGTATTGTCACTGACTTGATCACTAAATAAATTAATCCATGTTTTTGAATAGCTGACAGGCTACAATTCACCATTGTTATCAATAACAAAATGAACGCAGCCCTCAAGCTTATAGTTCTCTGATCATTGGACGTTCCAGATGTATAGTTTACCCTACAATAATGACAGATTTCTAATGAATGCATCTGAATGGTTCACTTTTAAAGCTTAACTACCACTGCTAAGCAACTTTGGTTCTAATAATTCTAGAGATTCACCGATACCGATTTTTGAAGACCGAGTACGAGTACCAATACTTTTTTCAAGTACTCACAGATACCAATTACCGATACTTTTTTTTTGCGGTCATTTGCCAGTTTTCCAAGTACCTATATGCTTTAGGTACTTGGAAAACTGGCAAATGACCGCAAAAAAAAGTATAGGTAATTGGTATCTGTGAGTACTTGAAATATATATATACACACACGCACACACACACCACCTCTTGATTCTCCCTTTTTTGACTCTTTCTCCCCCTCTTGATTCCCACCTTTTGCTTCATTCTCCCCCTCTTGAGCTCCCTTCTTTTACCTTGGCTTTTTCTCTCAATTTTGATCCCCCTTTCTCCCCCTCCTTTTCCTTGACTCCTGATCCCACTCTTTTGCCTCTTCTTGTCCCCCCCTCCTTCTGTCTCCTGATCCTTCCTCCTTTTGCCTCTTGACCCCACTCTCTGCCTCTTTCACCACCCGCTGCCACATCTATCTTCCCTCCCTTACCCTCCTCTGCCGGGTGCTCGCTGTTCTCTTGCGAGCCCCGGCAGAGGTCAGCGTCTGAGCGTTGCCACGGTAACCCGCGGCAAAGCTCTGACGCTGCAGGAGGAAGACAGGCGACTGGGGAGCATTGTGAGCAGCTCCCCGTTCTCCCTCTCTGCAGCACCGACCCTGACACAGGGTATCGGTGCTGGCATCGGCCGCATTTGCGCGAGTACAAGTACTCGCCCAAATGCTGGTATCGGCACCGATACCGATACCAGTATCGGTATCGGTGCAACCCTAAATAATTCCCTATCTGGCGACTAGCTGCTTAGTAGCTCTAGTCGCCAGAATTATTACCTGGTTATGGAAAAAATATGCATTAATCCTCGGCTGACAGTCAGGATGGAGTGCGGACATCTTGACCTAGTGATGTCCGCGTGCCTGCGCTGTCAGTCCCTTCCGAATGGCTCCTAGCAACGCCTCCTACAGCCAGGGGAGGGCTGCCCTGGGGGGCAGGGGGGCAGTTGCCCCCTGGGCTGGTCATATGTCTGAGCTGGTAGGCCACTGCACCTCACTAAATCTCCCAATTGTTTCTGTAAATGGAGCTACACTAGTGATACCACAGAGCTTACAAATGAAATGGAGCTAAACCAGTAGCATAAACCATTTCCCTTGTAAGCTCTATAGTATCACTAGGTAAGCATTACTTAAATTGTAAGCTTTGCAGTAGCTCCCTAGTGTAGCCCCATTTCAACTGTAAGTTATATGGTGTCACTTGACTTACGTCACAACATTAATGACCATTTTAAAATTAACAAAAGGGGGTGGGCCGAACGATAATAGAAATGGGCCACTTGAATGTATTTGCCCCCTGGGCCGCAAGTTGCCAGCCCTCCCCTGCTTACAGCCTCATGGGACTGACAGCACAGAGATATTAAATAGTACAGCTTACAGTCTAGAGGATGGTAGGTGATCTGCCGGTCAGTGGGTGGGAGAGGGGGTATCCAGGGCCTCTGCCAGTGAGGGGGCACCGGAGGTGGCAACAGGGTGACCAGGCAGCGAACAGCCCCAGTCATGTTAGTGGTTAGAGACGTCAAACTAATGTCAGTATTGTCAGTGTAGCCTTAGTCACATAGGCTGTCACACAGGGGAGGGCTGGCCTGGGGGGGCAGTTGCCCCCTGGGCCGGTCATATGTCTGGGCTGGTGGGCCACTGCTCCTCACCAAATCTCCCAATTGCTGCTGTAAATGGAGCTACACTAGTGATACAAGAGAGCTTACAATTGAAATGGAGCTACACAAATCACACCACAAAGGAACAATCTAAATGGAGCTACACAAATCACACCACAAAGGAACAATCTAAATGGAGCTACACAAATCACACCACAAAGGAACAATCTAAATGGAGCTACACAAATCACACCACAAAGGAACAATCTAAATGGAGCTACACAAATCACACCACAAAGGAACAATCTAAATGGAGCTACACAAATCACACCACAAAGGAACAATCTAAATGGAGCTAAACTAGTAGCATAAACCATTTCTCTTGTAAGCTCTATAGTAGTGGGCTTGAACGATATAGAAATGGGCCACTTGAATGTATTTGCCTCCTGGGCCATAAGTTGCCAGCCCTCCCCTGCTGTCACAGGCCTGTGACAGCCTTTCTCCATTGTTCTACTGGCCTTATTCTTAATTTGCCTTCCTTCTGCGTTACCTCAGTGATATAATTGTGGGAGGGGGCATGGCTGATGGTCGGCATGTAAGCACCAGACAAATATTACTGTCTGATGCCCACGTGGGTTGGCCACTAACTCTTTGAGTGACAGAGGACTACGCCATTGCATTGCTCTGCAATGTGCCCCGTACCTCTCTGGCACCCAAAGGGTTCATTCGAGGTCACGATGAGCATTGCAAGTGCGAAGGATCTTTTGTCAGCTCTGTAGGCCTATGTACAGGGCCGGATTTACATCTCAGGAGCCTGTAGGCACAGAAATCTAAAGCGCCCCCCCCCCCCCCCATTGGCCATCTCCACTGGACACCTCCACAATGCTCCTAATGTCCACATTGCCCCCGTCATCTCTTTATTGCCCTCACATTGCTCCATCAGCTCCAACTTGCCCCCATCAGCTCCACATTTCCCCCACCATCTCCATATTGTCCTCACATTGCCCTCCATCAGCTCCACATTGCCCCCACCATCTCCAAATTGCCCCTCCATCAGCTCCAACTTGCCCCCCATCAGCTCCATGCTACCCTCACATTGCCCTCCATTAGCTCCACATTGCCCCCACCATCTCCAAATTGCCCCTCCATCAGCTCCAACTTGCCCCCCATCAGCTCCATGCTACCCTCACATTGCCCTCCATTAGCTCCACATTGCCCCCACCATCTCCAAATTGTCCCCCCATCAGCTCCAAATTGCCCCCATCATCTCCATGTTGCCTCCCCATCAGCTCCAACTTGTCCCCCATCAGCTCCAAATTGCCCTCACAATACCCCCCTTCGGGTCCAACTTGCCCCCACCATCTCCATGTTGCCCTCACCATCTCCATGTTGCCTGCCTCCCTCCCATTGTCCGTTTCCTACCTCCCTGGCAGGTGATCTGTTGTCTGTACCTCCTTTGGTACAGTCAGTCCTGTGGTTGCTGGAAATAGAAAACGGACAGACCTCCTGCCAGGGAGGTGCAATGCGAGGGAGTGGGTGCCAGTGTAGCCAGCGCGGTGGCCATTTTTTTTTTTATGTTTTCAAAGAATAAAAAAAAAAAAAAAAGTATCCCATTGGCAGGCGCCCCTCAGTGGTGTGCGCCTGTAGGCAGGTGCCTACTTTGCCTTATGGCAAATCCGGCCCTGCCTATGTACGTATCTGCCCTGCAGCAACTTTACTGTGCTCCTTATCAGCAGTAAAGATTTGCCTTGCTGGGCTTTAGCGAGTTCATGCTCGGCCACAGTCGCCCGTTTGGAATTCGCCGTAGTCAAGCCGCTTCCCTTTCACCACGGACGATATAGACCAGCGCACCTTCGCTGACCTAACTGGTGTCACGGTTGTAAAAGAAGCCCTTATTGTCTTGACTCAGTGCTAAACCTCACAAACCGATGTCTGTCACATTGTCCTGTAATAACAGGGCTTTACGGTAGGACAATTGTCTGTGTGATAAAATCAACAGCGGCCGTGTACCAGCCCAGGATGTGTCTGACAGAAGTCGGTGTTTTTTGGGAGTGGCACCCCCGCCTTTGGAACTAGATCTTCCATCATCTTCACTAATAAAACTGCATTCTTGGGGCCAGTTTGACAGCATTTTCGGAACATCTCCGTCCTTTGTATTTACAGTAAGGATGAGGTGCATAAAGTTTTGTTAATGAGGCTAATCCATTTAGTTTGGCCTTTGTTCAGTGCGTTGAAATATTGAAGCTTCTGGGTAGTGTTTAAAGGGATGGTAATGTTTCATAATAAAAGCAGCTCTAATTAATCATCATAGTATTTGGACTTTGGAGAGTGTTATTTCAATTCTGTCAGAGTTGTCGTTCCAGAGTAATTCAATGACAAAGTGTCCCCCTCCCACCCCTTTTACTGATGTAACACTGCTCAGCCAGATCAGAAGGGAGGTGCCCAGGTAGATTGCAGAGAGGGACAATCTTCAATTAAGATAAGGGAAAAACCTGAAAAGCTTGTCAAGGGGGGAAGGGCTTTCATTGTTCTCATAGGAAGAAGATTGTCCCCTTCTGTTATCTGTCTGGTCTATGGACTGGATTCCACATCTGAGAAGAGATGACTTACACTAGGTAAAAGGGGCAGGAGGGGGAAACTTTGCTTGTAAATATCTCTTAAACCATAAAGGTTTGAGAGATAAGACATATTGTTCTTCATGTTTTTTTAATGCCTACAAAATAAAATAAAGTTAAAACGAAGTATTACTATCCCTTTAAGCTGCAGTTAACTGAAAGAAATTTGCAGTATAACATCATAAAGCTGCGGCGGGCAATGTAAGATATAACAACGTTTGTTAGATTATAGCTGCTATTGTTATCACCAAAGCTTTCTGCTCCTGTTGGACTACAATTCCTGGCTGAGGAGGATGAGAGTTGTAGTCCAACAACTTTTGAAGGGCTGCAGGTTGCTTGCATATATCTCAAAGGTTCAGTAACCTCTAATTATGAAAATATATATTTGTAGTGCTTTTCCCTGGGTAATACAAAGATTCTGTCAATGCTGGGAAAGGCTAGTTTCAAAAGTTATTACTGTGATAAAATGAATTTTTATTATACCTTCAGTTTGGGATATGTTGCTGCCAGATGGTGCTGTTGCTAATCCCTTATATGGAAAGCTTGGCCTGTGACTCAGCTCTTCACTGGTAGTGTAACGGCTAAATGCAAATCCCCCCAAAAAATTATGCAAATTTAGTCTGCAATAACTTTGACTGAAGCAACTATCAGCAGTACAAATACTCAGCAGAAAAAGCCTTAAAACGTTAATATTGTCATAACAGTTTGATGTAATGTCGTTATGTATTCTGCAGGTGGATAATATATAGGCATTTTGCCTATACTTTTTCATTTTTATTATTATTTTTTTTTTTTTTAATTTTATGCAAGAATAGTGATAAAATGTAAAAAAAAAATATAGTGATAAAAAATTAGAAAATCCTACACAACACACAGTGATCATTCCATGCTTCAGGGATGGTATTATACTGTCTCGCTCTACCTGCTTTCAATGTTCCATACTAGAAAGCTGTCTGGCAAAGATAAAATAATAAAAATTATATTTAATATGACTTCATATATTATTTATATGCAGAATATGTAGCCAGAATAAAAATGTACTATCACTTTAAATTGCACACTACAGACAAGTGGGGACATGCAAATGAAAATTGCTTCTTAAGCTTAACCCTTTGAGTGCCAGAGGGGTACGCAATTGTGTACCCCCTGGCACTCAAATGGTTAATGTTTGCATGTTCATACGTATGACTTAAAGGGATAGTAATACTTAAAATGTAAAAAAAAATATGTTGTAGGGTTTATCCCCCTGAGTAAAACAAGAGTACTCCCACTGCTGAAAGGTGTTTCATTCAAAAGTTATTAATTTTCAAAGTTGAATTTTTTAGGTGCAATATCACAGTGGCCTGAAATTGTACAGTGGTGCTGTTGCTACACGATCCAATGGACAGCTCTGGTCCCGGGACCATAAATCTCCATAGGATGGTGTAGCAACAGCGCCATTGTACAATTTCAGGCCACTGTGATATTGCACCTAAAAAAATTCAACTTTGAAAATTAATAACTTTTGAATGAAACACCTTTCAGCAGTGGGAATACTCTTGTTTTACTCAGGGGGATAAACCCTATAACATATTTTTTTTTTACATTTTAAGTATTACTATCCCTTTAAACTTGCACATCTGTAATCCTTCCGACATGCAGTTTCCCATAAAAGTGCATCATGTCCCTTTAACAATCTACCACAAATACCCAGTAATGGTGTTGACTCTGGGGAGCCAGGAGAGATAAAATGAACATTTTGTTGGCAGTCTTGGCATTCATTTTCCTGGCAGGGCCGAGCGCGGGCACCTCTAATCTACAATGAGCGCACATTGTTCCCTGGCCGATAGTATTGACTGCCTTAGATCATACCCTGGGAAAAAGGAGTTTCAGTTGGGATTTTCAGTTGCGCCCACAGGCTATGAATTACTCTAGGCCATGAAAGGACTTTGAAAGGGCTGCTGGTAGGAGAAGAACCTGTGTAGGTTAAGCTAATACCTGTGTATCTGCCAAGAGGAAGCCCCGAGGTGAGGCATAGACACACAAGTGTTTGCATTGTTTTCAGGCTGTGTTTAATGCAGCTCTTCCCCAGCGGAATTCAGAACCAAGGGCCATATGCAGGAGACCAGAGAGGTGCAATTCTGGAGCAACCCAACTGCACCGTAAAGGGGGCAAATTAAACTTTATAAGGCGTATATTCAATGGAGGTCTTGTAAGCATATATCTTGACTCTTTATGGATATTTTATGCAACGTTTTGGTAATTGCATTACGATTGCTATATACTTGTATTTAGACTTAAAGGGATAGTAATACTTCATTTTAATTTTATTTTATTTTGTAGGCATTAAAAAAACATGAAGAACGATATAAGTCTTATCTCTCAAACCTTTATGGTTTATGAGATATTCACAAGCAAAGTTCCCCCTCCCGCCCCTTTTACCTAGTGTAAGCCATCTCATCTCAGATGTGGAATCCAGTCCATAGACCAGACAGATAACAGCAGGGGACAATCTTCTTCCTATGAGAACAATGAAATCCCTGCCCCCTTGACAAGTTTTTCAGGTTTTTCCCTTATCTTAATAGAAGATTGTCCCTCTCTGCAGTCTACCTGGGCACCTCCCTTCTGATCTGGCTGAACAGTGTTACATCAGTAAAAGGGACGGGAGGGGGACACTTTGCTTGTGAATATCTCTTAAACCATAAAGGTTTGGGAGATAAGACTTATATCATTATTCATGTTTTTTTAATGCCTACAAAATAAAATAAAGTTAAAACGAAGTATTACTATCCCTTTAAAGCAATATACCTCTTTCCCACGCTCCATACTTCATTGGTATGGGCTCACAATACAAGCACCTTTGAGTGCAGGTCTCGGACATTAGGGGTACATCCCCTACTTTGAACTTTTATTTTTATCCATTACAAGTTGTTTAATATTGCTCAATATTGTTTAATAAATACTTTTACTTATTTACCCGGATCTTTTTATTACATTGCATACATTTGGAAACGGATACTTAGATACGTTTGTGCATATGTGTAGGCACATGCGTATTTCGGATCCAACTGTTTATTGATTTCATTTTCCACAAAATCTCTCTATATTTTATATCACACATTTTTTCTTTGTCTGTTGATTCCATTTATACTACACTTAGAGGATATATGCGCTGTCCTCCCCTCCCCTTTTCTCTTTTAAATTAAACCTCCCACTGATTTAAATGGGGATTTTTAACCCCTCGAATGCTAGAGAGAGGTCTGTGTCGGAGGCCTCTCTAGCATTCAAGGGGTTAAATGCTGTATTTAAATCAGTGGGAGTTCTGGGGAATTTGATCCTTACGGTGCAGTTGGTTTGCCCCAAAATGTGTGAAGGAACTTTCCCAGCATCAAAGAGGTTAAAAACGCCATTTAGACCTCAGTTGTTTTTCAGTGTGCCACAGTAAGGGAGAGAGTTATGGGCGGTTCTGTGGGTACAGGGGACCAAGCACGGGGTGTCACACAGCGGATCATTACGCCAGACATTCGCGGATTATATAATACTAGTGTATAAGCCCGTGTACACGGGTCAAGGTCTGCGTAATGTTAGCCCATTGCAATGCGTTGTGTACCCCTCTGGCACTCAAAGGGTTAACCGGCCACTACCTCACTGCTCCACTCAATGCAGTCTTGCGTGGCCTCACTTACGCAATGCAATCATGCGCAGTAGAGACTGCCCGGACGTGTTCATTCTCTACTGTGCATGACTGCATCGTGACAAACATCCTAGCGAATTATTATATAGGATACTAGTGATTGTGAACGGCGGGGCAGACAGGAATCCTTATACGATTTATTTTATTTATATAAAGTCTGTGGCTGATGAAAGCACTCATTGTTGGAAGAAATAGATGCCAAAGTGCACAATCCCGGTATAGATAACATGAAAGAAATGAAGAAGGCAACAAAGGGACCGAAACGTTGGCCAATAAAATAAACATATTTGTCTACTAAGAGTCCCACGAGTCCTGTCCTCTTCATTTCATATATATATATATATAAATAGTAGACACAGAGAGGGGAGACAGCACCAGTGGGACTTATTGTTAATTAAGGGCCGGAGCGCACACATGTGGCCGGCACTTAAGGACCACGGGGCTTTTTTTTTTTTTTTTTACTTCCGGTTCAAGGCTTCTGGAGCGGCGTGCAGCCTCGCCCGGAGCCCTGAACTCCATGCTGTGTCAGGACTGTCACTGGTCCTAAAGTGCCAGACCGCTGTGACGGTCCTGGCACGTCAATGGTCCTTAAGGGGTTAATGAGGTGAAAGCACATACCTCCCAATTGTCGCAAATTATTATATAGGATTGCTCCTCGTTGTGATGAGTCCGGACCGGCTCTCAGATTGCAGGGAAGAAAAGTGACATCGTGAAAACTTCACATTTATTTACAATAAAACTACACGGATACGGGCAGTGCGGAAGGTACAGAGCATTATTAAAACGTATACAGAATAATCGTAAATTAATTTGTAGCGGGATATTACTACCTCTTAAAGTTTGCAATTCTGAAACACACCAATGACATCGTAGGTGGAAAAAGGAATAATTTTTAAAATTCCCTTTGATTTAAATGGGACTTTTTCATCCATGAATGCTAGAGAGAGCATTCAGATGGGGTTAACCCTTTGATTGCCAGCTGGGTACACATAACCCTCTGGCACTCAAAGGGCTAAAAGCCCCATTTAAATTTTATGGGAAATGTAATTTTTCACTGTGGTGCTTTTTGGATTGGTCCAGAATGGTACCTTTGAAAGCCTATGGAATTGAACCCTAAGAATAAGTGGCTCTTAAAGGGATAGTAACACTTTGTTTTATCTGTATTTTATTTTGTAGGCATTAAAAAACGTGAAGAACGATATAAGTCTTATCTCTCAAACCTTTATGGTTTATGAGATATTCACAAGCAAAGTTTCCCCTCCCGCCCCTTTTACCTAGTGTAAGCCATCTCTTCTCAGATGTGGAATCCAGTCCATAGACCAGACAGATAACAGAAGGGTACAATCTTCTTCCTATGAGAACAATGAAAGCCCTGCCCCCCTTGACAAGTTTTTCAGATTTTTTCCCTTATCTTAATTGAAGATTGTCCCTCTCTGCAGTCTACCTGGGCACCTCCCTTCTGCTCTGGCTGAACAGTGTTACATCAGTAAAAGGGGCGGGAGGGAGATACTTTATCATTGAATTACTCTTGAACTACAACTCTGACAGAATTGAAATAACACTCTCTAAAGTCCAAATACTATGATGATTAATTAGAGCTGCTTTTATTATGAAACATTACTATCCCTTTAAAGGGATAGTAATGGCTGATTTTAGCCAAGTTTAATATTGTAGATATTAAAAAAAAAAAAAAAAAATTGATGCAAGTCCTGTCTCTCAAACTTGTATAGTTTGAGAGATATACGCTTCTAAATTTCCCCCCTCCCGCCCCTTTCACAGACGTCAGCGCTCTATCTGACAGCATGAGATTCTGGTTGTGCGACTCGAGGCGGCTTCTCAGCAGGGCCGATATAGCGCTATCTAAAAAGAGAAACACTTCATTGGAACGGTCTACAAAGTAGGCCTGGTTTGCAAGCACACTTTGTAGACCATGCCAATGAAGTATTTATTTTTACATAGTGTTATTTCTTCAGCAGAGCCGCCATTGGGTCGTACGACCAGAATCTCATGCTGTCAGATAGAGCGCTGACGTCTGTGAAAAGGGTTAATCTGTTCCTATGGGATCAGATTTTTCCATAAAGCCCCAAATGTCCCCTTTCACACGTACAGTGACCTTTCGGCTGGCAGTTGGCTGGAACGCACTCTGGAATTCTGTGACTCACAATGCGTTTGGAGATCTCTCTGGCATTTAGTGAGTTAAAACCTTTATTTAACCCCTTGTGTCCAACGCATTGTGTTGAATACCTTTCTGGCATTCAGAGGGTTAAAGGGGATCTCTCACCTATAGATATATAATGCTCATTAGTTAGAGCATTTATCAAAGAGATTGAAAACGTTGTTCATTTTGAAAAAAAAAATAAAACAGTTATATGCGCAAAAATTAACTTTTAAAACGAGCCCAGCAGCCTACTTCCGTCTTGCAGCACAGAGGCTGCTCCCGTCCCACTACCCAGCATCCTCCAATGATGGAGACTTTATTTCTCTAAGCTGGAGCGATCTCATTGGCAGAGATCGATATCTGGCCAATGAGATCGCTCCAGCTTAGTGACAGACAGCCTCCGTCATCCGTGGATGATGGGTAGTGGGGCGGGAGCAGCCTCTGTGCAGCAAGCAGGAAGTAGGCTGCTGGGCACGTTTTAAAAGTTAATTTTTGCGCATATAACCGTTTGGTTTTTTTTTTCAAAATGAACAACGTTTTCAATCTTTTTGATAAATGCTGTAACTAATGAGCAATATATCTCTATAGGTGAGAGATCCCCTTTAAATCAGTAGTAATTTGGGGAATTTTCATTTGGTTTTCCCCAGAACTACTGCAGGTTCTTTGTGGTAATGTTCTCTCTTTTTCGTTGGGGTCTAGATAAACTTTTCTGCTCTCGATCTTGCAGTTGTTCCTGTGATATTGAAGGCCCTGGTGTACGATGAGAAGCGCGGTGCTTGCAGCGTGGGGTCCAACGTCCGAGACGCCGCGTGTTACGTGTGCTGGGCGTTCGCTCGGGCCTACGAACCTCGGGAAATGAAGCCCTTTGTCAATCAGATAGCGAGGTATGTATTAGCACCCGGCCAGATGAGCCTAATCCAGCGCAAAAATTATGAGTTTTTATTAAAGTGGATGTATCACCTATGTGATAGTTAGGCTACATATCGAATACTACTAAAATGGTATTATTATTTTTTTTATGTTTTATTTCGATTAAATGTAACCTATAAAAATCAGTCCTGCAGCTACTTCTGCGTAGACTGCATCTCGACGCTCTCCTTCCTCCTCCGATGATGGAGGCTTCTGTCAGTAAGCTGGAGCGGTCTCGGCTAGATATCGATCTCTGCCAATGAGATTGCTCCAGATTACAGACAGAAAGCCTCCGTCATCGGAGGAAGGAGGGAGTAGAGGCGGAGCAGTCTATAGTGAAGTAGCTGCAGCCCAGACTTTATAAGTTAAATTTACATAAAATAAAAATAAAAAAGAAAAAAATGAAGACTGTTTTAGTAGAATTCGATATGTATCCTAACTATGTAGGCTATGTTATACATAGGTGACACATCCACTTTAAAGGGATAGTAATCATTCGTTTTATCGTTATTTTATTTTGTAGGCATTAAAAAAACATGAAGAACGATATAAGTCTTATCTCTCAAATGTTTATGGTTTGAGAGATATTCACAAGCAAAGTTTCCCCTCACTGACCAAAACGGTCAAGTCTGCCATCTAGCTGTCAGATTTGGAATCCGGTCTGCAGATCAACCGTTCAAAAAACCATACCTCCCAAGTGTCCCTCTTTAGGAGGGACATTCTTTCTTTTAGATCCAAATCCCTGTGTCCCTCTTTCCCACCCTGGTGTCTCTGTGTTTAGGAGATCAGACTGTGTGGTGTGTATATAAGTGTATCACCCTGGTGTCCCTGTGTTTAGGAGATCACGCTGTGTGGTGTGTATATAAGTGTATCACCCTGGTGTCCCTGTGTTTAGGAGATCAGACTGTGTGGTGTGTATAGAAGTGTATCACCCTGGTGTCCCTGTGTTTAGGAGATCAGACTGTGTGGTGTGTATATAAGTGTATCACCCTGGTGCCCCTGTGTTTAGGAGATCAGACTGTGTGTTGTGTATAGAAGTGTATCACCCTGGTGTCCCTGTGTTTAGGAGATCAGACTGTGTGGTGTGTATATAAGTGTATCACCCTGGTGTCCCTGTGTTTAGGAGATCAGACTGTGTGGTGTGTATATAAGTGTATCACCCTGGTGTCCCTGTGTTTAGGAGATCAGACTGTGTGGTGTGTATAGAAGTGTATCACCCCGGTGTCCCTGTGTTTAGGAGATCAGGCTGTGTGGTGTGTATATAAGTGTATCACCCCAGTGTCCCTGTGTTTAGGAGATCAGACTGTGTGGTGTGTATAGAAGTGTATCACCCTGGTGTCCCTGTGTTTAGGAGATCAGACTGTGTGGTGTGTATAGAAGTGTATCACCCTGATGTCCCTGTGTTTAGGAGATCAGACTGTGTGGTGTGTATAGAAGTGTATCACCCTGGTGTCCCTGTGTTTACGATATCAGACTGTGTGGTGTGTATATAAGTGTATCACCCTGGTGTCCCTGTGTTTAGGAGATCAGACTGTGTGGTGTGTATATAAGTGTATCACCCTGGTGTCCCTGTGTTTAGGAGATCAGACTGTGTGGTGTGTATATAAGTGTATCACCCCAGTGTCCCTGTGTTTAGGAGATCAGGCTGTGCGGTGTGTATATGAGTGTATCACCCTGGTGTCCCTTTGTTTAGGAGATCAGACTGTGCGGTGTGTATATAAGTGTATCACCCTGGTGCCCCTGTGTTTAGGAGGTCAGACTGTGTGGTGTGTATATAAGTGTATCACCCTGGTGTCCCTGTGTTTAGGAGATCAGACTGTGTGGTGTGTATAGAAGTGTATCACCCTGGTGTCCCTGTGTTTAGGAGATCAGACTGTGTGGTGTGTATAGAAGTGTATCACCCTGGTGTCCCTGTGTTTAGGAGATCAGACTGTGCGGTGTGTATATAAGTGTATCACCCTGGTGTCCCTGTGTTTAGGAGATCAGGCTGTGCGGTGTGTATATAAGTGTATCACCCCGGTGTCCCTGTGTTTAGGAGATCAGGCTGTGCGGTGTGTATATGAGTGTATCACCCTGGTGTTCCTGTGTTTAGGAGATCAGACTGTGTGGTGTGTATAGAAGTGTGTCACCCTGGTGTCACTGTGTGTAGGAGATCAGACTGTGTGGTGTGTATAGAAGTGTATCACCCCAGTGTCCCTGTGTTTAAGAGATCAGACTGTGTGGTGTGTATATAAATGTATCACATTGCTCCACACCAATAAAATTCAAATTACTGTTTGGTTAAACATCAGTATTTGTATATATAAATTAGTGTATGTAAATAAAATACTTTGGTTTTGTTATAAGTCATTTATTCATTTACACAAAGAGGTGTCAGTAGGTCATGAAATAGTCTAACATTTCTCGGTGTTGCCCCCCCCCCCCCGCCCCCCCAGCAATGCCACCTAAAACACAAGTGTCCCTCTCTGGCAATTTGAAATGTTGGGTGATATGAAAACCAAAACAAAAAAAAACTTGTTTGTAGGGGATGATTCTCTTTCACACTTCGATTGCCAGAATTGGGCACCCCCTCTGGCACAAAAGGGATCAAATAAGCAGTCGGACTATATAGATACTGGTTTCTCTATTTTGATTATGGTCAAGATTAAAAGCAAACCTTGGGGCTCTTAAAGAAGTATGAATCATCCTATAAACCAAACTGATTATTCCTATGTTAGTACTTTTGGGTGTGGGGATCGTATGAAAATATTGAATTTAGTGGTGCATTTTATAGCAGCCAAGAGCTCTAAGCTTTCCAGAGGTGTGGCAGCGAATCCCAGTATCACCCCGCCCCGCGCAGTCTTTGCACTTATGTAATGGATAAAATAAATCACTGCTCATGACAGCGGATGCCCGGTTAATTTGGGAGAGAGATTGGCCCTGTGAGCTTTACACGGCTCCCTGGCAAGACTCGATCCATAGCACAGTAAGCGTCAGGCCGCCCTTAGAATCCTGTTTTTCTAAACTGAATCCCTGTGGAACCGTTTAACCCTTCGGATGCTGAGGAGATCTGTAATGTAGGCTGACCAGATCTCACCTTTAACAGGGGACACATAGGAAATAGCCATTTTGCAGTACTTCACTGAAGTTAATGCAGTCCTGCAGTATGCATTTCTCCTATGCGTCCCTGATTAAAGGTGAAGTCTGGTCAGCCTACTCTGATGCATTGTTTCACCATTCATATAGGATTCTCTCTAACACCCAAAGGGTTAAAGTATAATATAATTCGATAGTTTAGGGGGTATAACATTTGAATAATTCAGTTTTACAAATACTACCTGCCTCAACGTGATATTAAACCTGAGTGACAGAGCAGTATGCGTTGCAGTTCGTTGGATACGTCTCTGGCACTCAAACAGTTAAACATTTCAACCTATTTAATTATTTTGGTCTTAGTGTTCCTTAACTGTTTGAATGCCACAGGTGTATGCAATAAAAAAAAAATCGTCATTAACTTAACTCTCTCTGAATCCCAGAGGGTATTGAATGGATTGCTTTACAGTTGTGATCTGTCCGGAAGTCTAAGAGGGTTCATCACCCCACCCCCAGGGTCAAAAGGTCTAGTTAAGGGTGAATATTTTTATTTTTTGGGGGACCACAAATAAATGTTTGCACAGGGGCCACTCCGACGTCTTCTTACACCACTGACGGGCAGCTTTTAAAGGGATAGTAATACTTAAAATGTAAAAAAAAATATGTTGTAGGGTTTATCCCCCTGAGTAAAACAAGAGTACTCCCACTGCTGAAAGGTGTTTCATTCAAAAGTTATTAATTTTCAAAGTTGAATTTTTTAGGTGCAATATTACAGTGGCCTGAAATTGTACAGTGGCGCTGTTGCTACATTATCCTATGGAGATTTATGGTCAACTGACCAGAGCTGTCCATACGATCGTGTAGCAACAGCGCCACTGTACAATTTCTGGCCACTGTGATATTGCACCTAAAAACTTCAATTTTGAAAATTTATAACTTTTGAATGAAACACCTTTCAGCAGTGGGAGTACTCTTGTTTTACTCAGGGGGATAAACCCTACGACATATTTTTTTTTACATTTTAAGTATTACTATCCCTTTAATTCCCTTTAGTATAACTAATTTTATCTTAAAGGAACACTAAGACTAAAAAATGAAATGACTTGAAATATGGCAAACATAAAGCTAGCATATGTAACAATTATTTAAATATCGTACCCCTAAATATAATTCAAAGAGCCTTAGTGTATGATACAGGCACTTGTCTATATTATATTATAATACACTGTGTTTGGATAACAGGGAGGGATGTACTAAAGTGTGATAAAGAGGTGATGACTTCTCTCACCAGTTCCTATGTTATTCTATGGGAGATTTTTAGTTATAGACTACAGGGGGAGATGTACTAAGGTGTGATAAAGAAGAGATAACTTCTACAGTGAGATAAACTCTCCAGTTCCTATGTTATTCTATGGGAGATATTTAGTTATAGACTAGAGGGGAGATGTACTAAGGTGTGATAAAGAGGAGATAACTTCTACAGTGAGATAAACTCTCCAGTTCCTATGTTATTATATGGGGGATCTTTAGTTATAGACTACAGGGGAGATGTACTAAGGTGTGATAAAGAGGAGATAACTTCTCCAGTGAGATAAACTCTCCAGTTCCTATGTTGTTCTATGGGAGAAATTTAGTTATAGACTACAGGGGAGATGTACTAAGGAGTGATATAGAGAAGATCACAGGGTTAACAACACTTATAAAATACCGGAATTGAGTTTCCTACCACACATAGCATGTTCTTCAGTAACGATCTGTACAACCGGTTCCGGACTGATTTCTGCCCTTCCCAAGAATATCCACATTACAAGCCCGCACGTGGGAGGGGGGGTACAAATCTTATTGACAAAATATGTAATTAAATGTAGGTAGAACCACAACAGAGTGAGGAGGGCCGTGCCATTAGCCTGCAGGGTGTGTTTGTTTGTAACACTGGGAAATAGGGATGTGCAAACTGTGGCTCTCCTGCTGTTTGTGGACTACAACACGCACAATCTCCAAATGGGGTCATGTGGGGAGGAGGAGTATCAGTGGGTGGTGCCAGGCACATCTAGGGTTAATCATGTCTTGGTGTCACCTACTCTCCATGTATTTCCCTACACCAGATTTAAAGGAGCAGTAAACTTTTTCTTAATGAAAACACATTTTATAGAGCATTTCCTGCTGAATAAAACAAGGTCACTCCCATCACTGTCAGATGTTTTATTCAAAATTTATAGCAGCTTAAATAATCAGGAAGTGAATTTACTGTGGTTACTTCCTGATAGTTCTAACTGACAGTAAGTGAATTTACTGTGTGATTACTTCCTGATAGTTCTAACTGACAGGAAGTGAATTTACTGTGTTTACTTCCTGATAGTTCTAACTGACAGGAAGTGACTCAGCAGTTTCTATCACATTCTATGGAGAACTGTATGTGTCTGACTTTCCTGACTTTCCTCTCCATTAGAATCTAACAGGAAATCTAATTAGAATTTGACCACTAGAGGGCACTGCTAATGTAAAACAACATGGGTTTAAACTGTAATAACTCTGGAAATATAAATCTCTAGGCAGTGGGAGTACCCTTATTTTACTCAACAGGAAAATCCCTACAATATATATTTTTTCATAAAAAAAGTTTACTGCTCCTTTAATCAATCTGTTGGAGACAACATCTCACAGCTGTTTGTGGATGATGGGAAATGTAGTCTAAAACAGCTGGAGAGCCGAATGTTCCCTTCTGCTGTCTTACACTCCTGTAATCTGCACAGCACCTCTCTGAGTTTTGTTGGAGTAAAACACCTAAAACAAAGACATGCTGTCACTGTTGAGAGATGCTTTGTTTAAACATTAGTGCAGTTCAAACTGACGGAGCTGTTAGTATCCAGTTCTTTGGAAGACTGTAGACAGTGGCTCACCTCTCTCATCGAATGCAACGGTTTGAACAGCAAGTGGCACTTTTGCTAGCAAGAAAAAAAAATGCAATCCATCAGTCTGAACTGTAATCATGTTGGAGTGAAGCTACTCAAACATCAGAGGGAGTGCCCTTGATATACTTATCAGAAAAAAATCACTGTTTATTTTCATAATAAAGGAATATTGCTAGTTTAAAAAGATAGTAATGTTTCATAATAAAAGCAGCTCTAATTAATCATCATAGTATTTGGACCTTGGTGAGTGTTATTTCAATTCTGTCAGAGTTGTAGTACAAGAGTAAATCAATGACAAAGTATCCCCCTCTCGCCCCTTTTACTGATGTAACACTGCTCAGCAAGATCAGAAGGGAGGTGCCCAGGTAGACTGCAGAGAGGGACAATCTTCAATTAAGATAAGGGAAAAACCTGAAAAACTTGTCAAGGGGGGCAGGGCTTTCATTGTTCTCATAGGAAGAAGATTGTCCCCTTCTGTTATCTGTCTGGTCTATGGGCTGGATTCCACATCTGAGAAGAGATGGCTTACACTAGGTAAAAGGGGCAGGAGGGGAAACATTGCTTGTGAATATCTCTCAAACCATAAAGGTTTGAGAGATACGACTTATATCGTTCTTCATGTTTTTTTAATGCCTACAAAATAAAATAAAGATAAAATGAAGTATTACTATCCCTTTCACTTTAACCCTCCGAGTGCCAGCGGGGGTAGGCAACACATTGGTTAACCCTTTGATTACCATAGTGGTATGCAATGGGTTGCGTACCACTCTGGCACTCAAAGGGTTAAGGCATCAATCTGCATAATTTTTAACCCCTTGAATGCAAGAAATGCAGTCCGTGGGACACGTCCCTAGCATCTGAGGGGTTAACGTTCCTCATGAAATCCTGTTTTTCATAAATATTTCCCTTCATCAGCATTTAATGGCATCTCCGTGCGAGTGGAGGGCTGGCAGAGCGGCGTGGTGTCCTGCTTTATCACCGTGTGTTTGTTTTGTGTGAGACATGTAATAACTAATCCCTACTGTAGCGCAAACACATCTACACACTGTAAACACACAATACCAAGTGCAAGTTTACATTAAATAGAACAAAGGGGCATATTATTAAAGAGAACCTGTCACCTCAACACAAGTTTAGTTTGCTTTATAGAGACTAAAATCTGACTGTGTGTATACTGGCCATTTTCCTGTAAAATAGTTTTTTGAGAAAATAATCTTTGTGTTATGGCACAGTTTGGCATTTTATGTTAATTATCTGCACAGTATGCTGATTAGTTATGTTCCAGGACAGACTTAACCACTCGCTGTGCTGTTACAGATACCCCAGAGTGTGGGCTCTGCCTAGATTCATTCATAGCACTGTGTGTTATCATATAGGTCCATCGTATAAATTAATTAGCATAAAATGCCAGACTGTGCCGCCAACAAATAAAGGTTAAGGCTGAACTTTCATGCATATTAAATTGCCCCCCAAATCAACAAGTTTAGTTAATTTAAATTTAAAAATGGCCATCTGCAGCGCTCACTGTAGTGTAAGTAGTTTTCAAGAAATTAAAGCAGAACTTTCATGCATATTAAAGTGCACCTCTCTGGACCCCAATATTGTGTTTAATACAGTTTATTTAAAATACAGACCACACAATATTGGGGTACAGAGAGGTGTGCAACCCATTGGTTTTACATTGTGCTGTGCTCTTCTCGGGTAGTCCATTCTTGGAAATGGACATCAATTCTATTTATATATTTTGGAAAATTATCCTATATAATAATTCGCTAAATCGTGTGTAACGCCGTGACATGCACAGTAGACAGTGCTGCAGTCATGTGCAGTACAGACTGCCCGCGCCGCGGCTGATACAGAGTTGGGTGCTCTGAAGGAGCATCCATCTCTGTATCAGTCGTGGCGCGGGCAGTCTCT
>CM074727.1:9419775-9667275 GCA_037306005.1 Rhinophrynus dorsalis | reverse complement strand
CGAGGAAGTTGCTCACAGCTTGCAGGTGGCGAGATCAGTGTGATCTGCCCACCAGCAAAGCTTTTTTTAATGCTGGCAGTTTCTATCTATCTAGCTGTCTACCTACCTATATATCTAGCCATCCATCCATCCATCCATTATATATAATAATATGATAGAAGATAATGAAATTCAGATGTCCAGGTGCACATTCCCAAAGTATTATGAAATATATTATACTACTTGAACAGCCTGTGTACACGGGCTACAGTGCCAGGCAGCAACGGTCGCGGTGCAGTCATGCACAGTACAGGCTGCCTGCACCGTGGCTGATAACAGAGCAGGGCGCTTCGAATTCAGACGGTAGTCCTCTCAGTGCACCAAAGGACTACAGTCTGATTTCGGAGCGCCCCCCTCCATATTAGCCATGTCACGGGCAGTCTGTACTGCGCATGACGTCTTCTGACAAATATACATTAGCGAATTATTATATAGGATATAATTATAGTGATAGCATTTTGCGGTATTGTTTAGATCAGTGTTAGGTAACCTAAGGCCCACTACCGGTGCAAGATGACGGGAGATGTGGTCCGAAGTTGGAGAGATCTTAGTGCGTTGGCTCTATAGGATAACGTAGGAACTGGAGAAGCGATATCTCTGGAGAAGTTTTCTCCACGTTATCACCTCTTTATTATGGTCTAGTGCATCCCACCCCTTAAACTTTACACGTGGTTCCCCTTTTGGTTTGCAGAACTAAACTCTTTGACAACCAAAAGGTTGAAGCAAAGTGTTGTACCCCTCCCTGTCTCTGTTCCACAAAACCTTAAAGTGATAGTAATGTTTCATAATAAAAGCAGCTCTAATTAATCATCATAGTATTTGGACTTTGGAGAGTGTTATTTCAATTTTGTCAGAGTTGTAGTTCAAGAGTAATTGAATGACAAATTATCCCCCTCCCGCCCCTTTTACTGATGTAACACTGCTCAGCCAGATCAGAAGGGAGGTGCCCAGGTAGACTGCAGAGAGGGACAATCTTCAATTAAGATAAGGGAAAAACCTGAAAAACTTGTCAAGGGGGGCAGGGCTTTCATTGTTCTCATAGAAAGAAGATTGTCCCCTTCTGTTATCTGTCTGGTCTATGGACTGGATTCCACATCTGAGAAGAGATAGGTTACACTAGGTAAAAGGGGCGGAAGGAGAAACTTTGCTTGTGAATATCTCTCAAACCATAAAGGTTTGAGAGATAAGACTTATATCATTCTTCATGTTTTTTTAATGCCTACAAAATAAAATAAAGATAAAATGAAGTATTACTATCCCTTTAAAGTCATGAACAAACATTATTATTATTATTTTGTTTTTGTGCCAGAAGATATATCCTGTATGGTCATTGACCCAAGCGCCACCATAAAAATGATCATACTGTAAAAATGCCCCAAAAATCCCACTCCATGTCGCAGTTTAAAACCGATCCATATTGTGTCGGTATGTTCCAGTGTTGTGCATTGTCTGTCTTGGGAGTGAAAGTCGTGGACTGCGCTAGTGTGCGTGTTGTGCATTGTCTGAGGTTATTGTGCAGATCGCTAAACAAGCGTCAGACATAATTCGCTGTTACCTGGTGCCTGCGCTCCACTCCCAAATCACTGCAGCCGCATGTTACAACTTTACTTACTGCAGACGTGTCCAGACCTTTATCTAAACCCTTTGAGTGCCAGACAGATATTCAGCGTTGGATATATTTCTGGGCCAGACCGAGGAAATATAAAAAAATAAAAAAAATTCACATTTTCAAAACATCGTATAGGTTGCCTTTTTTCTTTAGAAAACTTATTTTTGAGTTGTTTAGAGCGATGGATTTTGCTAATGCACGCACTTACTGTCTTTTCCCTACATTACTTCTCCACCGCTCAATTAACCCAATTAACATTTAACCCGTTAAGGACCCATGGCGTGCCAGGAACGTCATGGGCGAACTCACCGTAAGGACCCACAGCGATCCTGGCATGCCATGGATTCCAGGGCTCCTCGCGCGGCTACTCAATCGCACAAACAAAAAACAAAAAAACATGGTGGTCGTGATCCTTAACCCTTTGAGTGGTACGCAATGCGTTGCATACCCCCTGGCACTTAAAGAGTTAATTGCTAGCCTCGCGCTTGTTCGCTGGGTCCTTAAGGGCTTAAAGGAACCCTAGCACTTAAAAATAAAATTGGGTGTATAATTTTAAATATCAGGTATTTCCGGGTAGCATCTGTGAACATGTGTTTTTGAATATCAGATCCTTAACCCTTTGAGTGCCAGAGTGGTACGGAATGCATTGGTTATGTTTATTTGTGGTGTTTGTAGTGATAAGAGATACAGTCAACTCATTGATTGTGATTCATGCCCATTGCTCTTACACTGAGAAAACATGTTCTCTTATCTCGGCCCATTAACAGACAAGCCTGTACAATTGCTTTAAGATTGCTATGGTACCTGGATCCGTGCATAAGGCATGAATGTCTGTACCAAGAGCACATGACAGACTAGATTTTAGGTCTCCAGAATCAAACATGTTTTACAGAAGCCAGTATGAAACGCATTGTGCATCCCTCTGGTCCTAGAACGTTAAGTGTATAAAAACCCAGTTCATTTTTAGGTGCCAGTATTCATCTATCCATTTCAGTGCTAGGGGAGGTGGGCAATGCATTGCTGAGCAGTGTCAGTAAGTGGGGGAGGTAATGTAGGGATAAGACAGGAAGTCAGTGCTAGGGGAGGTGGGTAATGCATTGCTGAGCAGTGTCAGTGAGTGGGGGAGGTAATGTAGGGATAAGACAGGAAGTCAGTACTAGGGGAGGTGGGTAATGCATTGCTGAGCAGTGTCAGTGAGTGGGGGAGGTAATGTAGGGATAAGACAGGAAGTCAGTACTAGGGGAGGTGGGTAATGCATTGCTGAGCAGTGTCAGTGAGTGGATAGGTAATGTAGGGATAAAACAGGAAGTCAGTGCTAGGGAAGGTGGGTAATGTATTGCTGAGCAGTGTCAGTGAGTGGATAGGTAATGTAGGGATAAAACAGGAAGTCAGTGCTAGGGGAGGTGGGCAATGCATTGCTGAGCAGTGTCAGTGAGTGGATAGGTAATGTAGGGATAAGACAGGAAGTCAGTGCTAGGGGAGGTGGGTAATGTATTGCTGAGCAGTGTCAGTGAGTGGGGAGGTAATGTAGTGATAAGACAGGAAGTCAGTGCTAGGGGAGGTGGGTAATGTATTGCTGAGCAGTGTCAGTGAGTGGGGAGGTAATGTAGGGATAAGACAGGAAGTCAGTGCTAGAAGAGGTGGGCAATGCATTGCTGAGCAGTGTCAGTGAGTGGGGGAGGTAATGTAGGGATAAGACAGGAAGTCAGTGCTAGGGGAGGTAGGTAATGCATTACTGAGCAGTGTCCGTGAGTGGGGAGGTAATGTAGGGATAAGACAGGAAGTCAGTGCTAGGGGAGGTGGGTAATGCATTACTGAGCAGTGTCAGTGAGTGGGGAGGTAATGTAGGGATAAGACAGGAAGTCAGTGCTAGGGGAGGTGGGTAATGCATTGCTGAGCAGTGTCAGTGAGTGGATAGGTAATGTAGGGATAAAACAGGAAGTCAGTGCTAGGGGAGGTGGGTAATGCATTGCTGAGCAGTGTCAGTGAGTGGGGAGGTAATGTAGGGATAAGACAGGAAGTCAGTGCTAGGGGAGGTGGGTAATGCATTACTGAGCAGTGTCAGTGAGTGGGGAGGTAATGTAGGGATAAGACAGGAAGTCAGTGCTAGGGGAGGTGGGTAATACATTACTGAACAGTGTCAGTGAGTGGGGAGGTAATGTAGGGATAAGACAGGAAGTCAGTGCTAGGGGAGGTGGGTAATGCATTACTGAGCAGTGTCAGTGAGTGGAGGAGGTAATGTAGGTATAAGACAGGAAGTCAGTGCTAGGGGAGGTGGGCAATGCATTGCTGAGCAGTGTCAGTGAGTGGAGGAGGTAATGTAGGGATAAGACAGGAAGTCAGTGCTAGGGGAGGTGGGTAATGCATTGCTGAGCAGTGTCAGTAAGTGGGGAGGTAATGTAAGGATAAGACAGGAAGTCAGTGCTAGGGGAGGTGGGCAATGCATTGCTGAGCAGTGTCAGTGAGTGCGGGAGGTAATGTAGGGATAAGACAGGAAGTCAGTGCTAGGGGAGGTGGGTAATACATTACTGAGCAGTGTCAGTGAGTGGGGAGGTAATGTAGGGATAAGACAGGAAGTCAGTGCTAGGGGAGGTGGGTAATGCATTACTGAGCAGTGTCAGTGAGTGGAGGAGGTAATGTAGGTATAAGACAGGAAGTCAGTGCTAGGGGAGGTGGGCAATGCATTGCTGAGCAGTGTCAGTGAGTGGGGAGGTAATGTAGGGATAAGACAGGAAGTCAGTGCTAGGGGAGGTGGGTAATGCATTGCTGAGCAGTGTCAGTGAGTGGGGGAGGTAATGTAGGGATAAGACAGGTAGTCAGTGCTAGGGGAGGTGGGCAATCCATTGCTGAGCAGTGTCAGTGAGTGGAGATGTAATATAGGGATAAGACAGGTAGTCAGTGCTAGGGGAGGTGGGCAATGCATTGCTGAACAGTGTCAGTGAGTGGGGAGGTAATGTAGGGATAAGACAGGAAGTCAGTGCTAGGGGAGGTAGGTAATGCATTGCTGAGCAGTGTCAGTGAGTGGGGGGGTAATGTAGGGATAAGACAGGAAGTCAGTGCTAGGGGAGGTAGGTAATGCATTACTGAGCAGTGTCCGTGAGTGGGGAGGTAATGTAGGGATAAGACAGGAAGTCAGTGCTAGGGGAGGTGGGTAATGCATTACTGAGCAGTGTCAGTGAGTGGAGAGGTAATGTAGGGATAAGACAGGAAGTCAGTGCTAGGGGAGGTGGGTAATGCATTACTGAGCAGTGTCAGTGAGTGGGGGAGGTAATGTAGGGATAAGATAGGAAGTCAGTGCTAGGGGAGGTGGGCAATGCATTGCTGAGCAGTGTCAGTGAGTGGGGAGGTAATGTAGGGATAAGACAAGAAGTCAGTACTAGGGGAGGTGGGTAATGCATTGCTGAGCAGTGTCAGTGAGTGGGGAAGTTAATGTAGGGATAAGACAGGAAGTCAGTGCTAGGGGGAGATGGGTAATGCATTACTGAGCAGTGTCAGTGAGTGGGGAGGTAATGTAGGGATAAGATAGAAGTCAATGCTAGGGGAGGTGGGCAATGCATTGCTGAGCAGTGTCAGTGAGTGGGGGTAATGTAGGGGTAAGACAAGAAGTCAGTGCTAGGGGAGATGGGTAATGCATTGCTGAGCAGTGTCAGTGAGTGGATAGGTAATGTATGGATAAGACAGGAAGTCAGTGCTAGGGGAGGTGGGTAATGCATTGCTGAGCAGTGTCAGTGAATGGGGAGGTAATGTAGGGATAAGACATAAAGTCAGTGCTAGGGGAGGTGGGTATTGCATTGCTGAGCAGTGTCAGTGAGTGGGGATAGTAATGTAGGGATAAGACAGGAAGTCAGTGTTAGGTAAGGTGGGTAATGCATTGCTGAGCAGTGTCAGGGAGTGGGGATAGTAATGTAGGGATAAGACAGGAAGTCAGTACTAGGGGAGGTGGGTAATGCATTACTGAGCAGTGTCAGTGAGTGGGGGAGGTAATGTAGGGATAAGACAGGAAGTCAGTGCCAGTGGAGGAGGTGGGTAATGCATTGCTGAACAGTGTCAGTGAGTGGGGAGGTAATGTAGGTATAAGACAGGAAGTCAGTGCTAGGGGAGGCGGGTAATGCATTGCTGAGCAGTGTCAGTGAGTGGGGGGTGGTAATATAGGGATAAGACAGGAAGTCATTGGTAGGGAAGGTGGGTAATACATTGCTGAGCAGTGTCAGTGAGTGGGGAGGTAATGTAGGAATAAGATAGGAAGTCAGTGCTAGTGGAGGTAGGCAGTGCATTGCTAAGCAGTGTCAGTGAGTGGGGAGGTAATGTAGGGATAAGACAGGAAGTCAGTACTAGGGGAGGTGGGTAATGCATTGCTGAGCAGTGTCAGTGAGTGGGGGAGGTAATATAGGGATAAGACAGGAAGTCAGTGCCAGTGGAGGAGGTGGGTAATGCATTACTGAGCAGTGTCAGTGAGTGGGAGGTAATGTAGGGATAAGACAGGAAGTCAGTGCTAGGGGAGGTGGGTAATACATTGCTGAGCAGTGTCAGTGAATGGGGAAGTAATGTAGGGATAAAATAGGAAGTCAGTGGTAGGGGAGGTGGGTAATGCATTACTGAGCAGTGTCAGTTAGTGGGGAGGTAATGTAGAGATAAGACAAGTCAGTGCTAGTGGATGTGGGTAATGCATTTCTGAGCAGTATCAGTGAGTGGGGAGGTAATGTAGGGATAAGACAGGAAGTCAGTACTAGGGGAGGTGGGTAATGCATTGCTGAGCAGTGTCAGTGAGTGGGAAGGTAATGTAGGGATAAGACTGGAAGTCAGTGCTAGGGGAGGTGGGTAATGCATTACTGAGCAGTGTCAGTGAGTGGGGAGGTAATGTAGGGATAAGACAGGATGTCAGTACTAGGGGAGGTGGGTAATGCATTGCTGAGCAGTGTCAGTGAGTGGGGAGGTAATGTAGGGATAAGACAGGAAGTCAGTGCTAGGGGAGGTGGGTAATGTATTGCTGATCAGTGTCAGTAAGTGGGGAGGTAATGTAGGGATAAGACAGGAAGTCAGTGCTAGGGGAGGTGGGTAATGCATTACTGAGCAGTGTCAGTGAGTGGAGGAGGTAATGTAGTGATAAGACAGTAAGTCAGTGCTAGGGGAGGTGGGTAATGCATTACTGAGCAGTGTCAGTGAGTGGGGAGGTAATGTAGGGATAAGACAGGAAGTCAGTACTAGGGGAGGTGGGTAATGCATTACTGAGCAGTGTCAGTGAGTGGGGAGGTAATGTAGGGATAAGACAGTAAGTCAGTGCTAGGGGAGGTGGGTAATGCATTGCTGAGCAGTGTCAGTGAGTGGGGAGGTAATGTAGGGATAAGACAGGAAGTCAGTGCTAGGGGAGGTGGGCAATGCACTGCTGAGCAGTGTCAGTGAGTGGGGAGGTAATGGAGGGATAAGACAGGAAGTCAGTGCTAGGGGAGGTAGGTAATGCACTGCTGAGCAGTGTCAGTGAGTGGGGAGGTAATGTAGGGATAAGACAGGAAGTCATTGCTAGGGGAGGTGGGCAATGCATTGCTGAGCAGTGTCAGTGAGTGGGGAGGTGATGTAGGGATAAGACAGGAAGTCAGTGCTAGGGGAGGTGGGTAATGTATTACTGAGCAGTGTCAGTGAGTGGGGGAGGTAATGTAGGTATAAGACAGGAAGTCAGTGCTAGGGTAGGTGGGTAATGCACTGCTGAGCAGTGTCAGTGAGTGGGGAGGTAATGTAGGGATAAGACAGGAAGTCAGTGCTAGGAGAGGTGGGTAATACATTGCTGAGGAGTGTCAGTGAATGGGGAGGTAATGTAGGGATAAGACAGGAAGTCAGTGCTAGGTCTGGTGGGTAATATATTGCTGAGGATTTAAATGGGACTTTTTACCCCCTTAATGCTAGAAAGTTCTGCATCGCATTGCAAAGCGTTCTAGCATTCTTGGGTGTTAAAATGCACAGTTAAAATAATGGGTATTCTGGAAATTTTATTTAATCCCTATGGTGAAGTCAATCTGTCCTGGTATTGCTCCTCTTGTCTTTGTGCCTATTGCCCTCTTTGCTGTATTGGAGCAGGTGTATAGTCCTATGCCGTCAATGTGAACAGATGTCTGTGTAGGAACGCAGCAATTCGCTCCCCTATAAGACCTTTTGCCCAGCAGCATCGCTGTGTGGGTGTCCATATAACAGGTGCTAAGTGCCCGACCCTTTAAAAAAAAACCACGATAAAGTGGAAATCGTTTTGCAAAGGAAAACACATTTTTGACTTGTCACCTCACAAGATGTATGAGCGAGGCCGGGGAGAGGAGGGGAGCCATTGTGTGTGCGCGCTCGCTCGGTGGCAGTCAGGCGTGGTGAATGGCGGGCAGGCCTGGGCACGTCGCTCACAGTCCTGGCTCCAGACCTTTTTTCCCACGTTGGGTGAAACGAAGTGTTCTCTCAGGTTAAGAAATCCTTGTACAGCAGTATCACAGAAACTCGAGAAACAATGCAAATAACTGCAGGTTAAACCTTTAAATCCTGTTTGGATTTGCTGATGAAGTAGGGGGAGTCGTAGCCTTGCCAAGGCCGTCAAGGGCAATCTGGCGGCCTGCGTTTGAACTTAAAGGGATAGTAATACTTCATTTTAACTTTATTTTATTTTGTAGGCATTAAAAAAAACATGAAGAATGATATAAGTCTTATCTCTGAAACATTTATGGTTTAAGAGATATTCACAAACAAAGTATCCCCCCCCTGTTCAACCAGATCAGAAGGGAGATGCCCAGGTAGACTGCAGAGAGGGACAATCTTCAATTAAGATAATGGAAAAAGCTGAAAAACTTGTCAAGGGGGGATGGGCTTTCATTGTTCTCATAGGAAGAAGATTGTCCCCTTCTGTTATCTGTCCTGTCATACAACCAGACTCACATCTGAGAAGAGATGGCTTACACTAGGAAAAAGGGGCAGGGAGGGGAACTTTGCTTGTGAATATCTCATAAACCATTAAGGTTTGAGAGATAAGACTTATATTGTTCTTCATGTTTTTTTAATGCCTACAAAATAAAATAAAGTTAAAACGAAGTATTACTATCCCTTTAAAGGAGAACACCTCCTAATGATTACGTCTCACTCACCTTACTATTTCCAGAAAATCCTAAAAGGTTTCTACGGTTCTTTCCCTTGTGCTAAAGAGAGAGAACATGATAATCTTAACCCTTTCACGACCACAGGGGGTTTGCAACAAATTACTTTGCAATGTGTTGCGTACCCCTCACATACTAAAAGGGATAACCCTTTGAGTGCCAGAGTGGTACGGAATGGATTGCAAAGCAATGCATTCCGTACCAATCTGGCACTCACAGGATTAAGTATGCATACCTCCCAAGTGTCCCTCTTTAAGAGGGACTTCCCCTCTTTTAGACCCAAATCCCTCTGTCCCTCTTTCCCACCCTGATGTCCCTCTTTTTAGTAAATCAGATTGTGTGGTGTGTATATAAGTGTATCACATTGTTCTACAGCAATATAACTTGCATTATTGTTTGTTTAAATGTCAGTATATGAGTTTATAAATTAGTCTGTGTAAATAAAATACTTTGGTCTTGTTATAAGTCATTTATTAGGTTATACAAAGAGGTATGAATAGGTCATGAAATAGCCTAAAAATCCCCAGTAATGCCCCATCCACCAGCCACTCCCCCAGCAACACCCCCTAAAACACAAGTGTCCCTCTTTGGCAATTTGAAATGTTGGGAGGTATGAGTATGCAAAGGCCTTTTGCAGGTTTGGGAAAACTTTCAAAAACCGTCAGATCTTAGTCTTGTTAAATAGGTGTATTTAAATGACCTATACTGTGTGTTGTTTGTTTCCCAATCAGTTTAACCCCTTAACAACCACAGTCCTGGGAAGTGGATACCCCTTAAAGGGATAGTAATACTTAGGTATTACTAATCCCTATGTTAAAGACCTTAAAAATAAAAGTATTGCCCCCGGTGTCATCTCTTAAACCTTTATGGTTTGAGAGATAATCGCTCCTAAAGTTGCCCTCTCCCTCCCCCTTCCCCGAAGTCAGCGTTCTAGCTGACTGCAGGGAAGCCAGTAGTTCGAGTTTCAGGCGGCTCTGCAGCAGAGCTGCTATCGCGTTAATAAAAAAGAAAACTTTCATTGAAATGGTCTTCTTCGTGTGCTTGGTTTGCAAGCACACGTAGAAGACCGTTTTAGTGAAATTTTTTTTTATTTTTTTATTAACGTGATCGCGGCTCTGCTGCAGAGCCGCCTGATGATCGTAAGACCGTATTTCCGTTTAGCAGCTGCAACGCTGACTTCAGGGAAGGGGGTGGAAGAGGGCAACTTTAGGAGCGATCATGCTTTATGGTTTGAGAGATGAAACTGGGGGCAATACATTTATTTTTAATATGACTTTAATACAGGGATTAGTAATACTTAAGTATTACTATCCCTTTAAGGACCGCTTTGATCTCATTCGTCGAGCTGATGCACCTGACTGATCACGTGTGACGGCTCTTTGAATGGGTATCTGATAATGACCGCTCCAGTTAGACGTATATCTAAAAAAAAATGCGTGACTTGCCAAGACTGTCAAAGTCGTTTAGTGAAATTTACCGATGACGCTCCTAGCACTTCGGTCACTAAGGGGTTAAAGGATTAAAAGCCTTTTATTTCGACTTTAATGAGTCTGTAAGTGCCAATTATGTAAAGTCAAATTACTTACACATTTTATTTTTCTTCATCTATTTTTGCAGAGTTACGTCCCCTGACAATGAGCCCTTTGGGTCTGTTTGCAGAGAGCTTTCTGTCAGGGAACATGAAAGCAAGTAGTGATACAAGGTACATAAGTGAAATAAAGCACACAGGATATTTACTGACGCAGAGAGAGCCCACCTCCATGCACATGAAATGTAGCACAGATTAACAGTGTTATCTCTTGAAAAAAATAGAAAGTGCAAAATTCCAAGGGGTCATTAGGATTTCCTGGTCAGTCAATCCACTGGTAGGTCTGTTCCTTTCAGGCGGAGTGTGTTTGCTGCCTTGGTTAAAGGGATAGTAACACTTCGTTTTAACTTTATTTTATTTTGTAGGCATTAAAAAAACATGAAGAACGATATAAGTCTTATCTCTCAAACCTTTATGGTTTGAGAGATATTCACAAGCAAAGTTTCCCCTCCCGCCCCTTTTACCTAGTGTAAGCCATCTCTTCTCAGATGTGGAATGCAGTCCATAGACCAGACAGATAATAGCAGGGGACAATCTTCTTCCTATGAGAACAATGAAAACCCTACCCCCCTTGACAACTTTTTCAGGTTTTTCCCTTATCTTAATTGAAGATTGTCCCTCTCTGCAGTCTACCTGGGCATCTCCCTTCTGATCTGTTTGAACGGGGGGGGGGATACTTTGTTTGTGAATATCTCTTAAACCATAAAGGTTTGAGAGATAAGACTTATATCGTTCTTCGTGTTTTTTTAATGCCTACAAAATAAAATAAAGTTAAAACGAAGTATTACTATCCCTTTAATAAGAGGAGACTGATAGCAGGGGGAATGGTATTAGCTGGAGGCAGAGACGGATTATTGTTGAACTGCTGAGGACTTGTAGCTAAGACAAACTCTCTTGGCAGGAGCTGTTAAACAGAGGCCTTTGTGTACATTTGTCATGGTATCCCCTCATCTCTATTCAGACCGATTTCACCACTTAACCTTCACACTTGTGCTAGAAAATCAGTAAAATGTGATTTATTGCAGCTTCTGTTTGATAGGTGCTTGCATCGCTTAGACAGTACAAGGATGGACAACCTGAGGCCCTCCAGCTTTTCAAGTCTACAATTGCCATCACTCTCTCTCTGCAGCAGTGAATATTCTGTGTGCTGTATTTTACTTATGTATCACTACTTGCTTTCATATTCCCTGACAGAAAGCTCTCCGCAAACAGACTCAAGGGGCTCATTGTTGGGGATGTAAGTGGTAAAAAATAGATGAAGAAAAACAAAAAGTATAGGTAAATCCGTATAGTAAAAATAAAAGGTTTTTATCCCTTTAACCCCTTAGTGACAGGGGAAGTGGTAGGACTGTCATCGGTAAATTTCACTAAACGACCGATGATGGTCTCGGCGAGTCACGTCTTTTTTTTTTACATATACATCTAAACAGAGCAGTCAGGATCAGATATCTGTTCTGCTAGATAACACACTGATCAGTCATGTGCGTCAGCTCACCGAACGAGATGAAATCAGTCCTTAAGGTGAATCCACTTCCCAGGACTTTGGTTGTTAAGGGTAAACAAACAATTCAAGGACGACTTATTAGTAACGGAAAGTTTCGCTTTAAGAGCAAAGGGCACAATATTTGCATGAAAATGTGCACAAAAATGTCCTAATAAAATGTGAGCTAAAACATTTTTAACACACTTTGCTGTAATGAGCAATAAATGGGGAAAGCCAGTTTCAGTGGAATTTTACATGCAAGAATTAGGTGTTTATTTTCTAATATTGATGCTTTAACTCTATGAGTGCCAGAAGGTAATGCATTGGATACCCTTTAGCACTCAAAGGGTTAAGGTCATAAGGTAACCTAAAAATCTCGGTAATGTTGGGAGGTATGTCATCCTATAATATTAAAGGCCAGAATATTTGTCCGTTGCTGCCATGCACAATAAAGACTGCCCGAACCCACAGAATGCTGGGAGCTCTGTGCTGGGAGCTTTGTGTGTGGAATGCTGGGAGTTCTGTGCTGGGAGCTTTGTGTGTGGAATGCTGGGAGTTCTGTGCTGGGAACGTTCTGTGTGGAACTCTGGGAGTTCTGTGCTGGGAGCATTCTGTGCGGAATGCTGGGAGTTCTGTGCTGGGAGCATTCTGTGTGGAATGCTGGGAGTTCTGTGCTGGGAGCATTCTGTGCGGAATGCTAGGAGTTCTGTGCTGGGAGCATTCTGTGTGGAATGCTGGGAGTTCTGTGCTGGGAGCATTATGTGCGGAATACTGGGAGTTCTGTGCTGGGAGCATTCTGTGCGGAATGCTGGGAGTTCTGTGCTGGGAGCATTCTGTGCGGAATGCTGGGAGTTCTGTGCTGGGAGCGTTTTGTGAGGAATGCTAGGAGTTCTGTGCTGGGAGCATTCTATGCGGAATGCTGGGAGTTCTGTTCTGGGAGCATTCTGTATGGAATGCTGGGAGTTCTGTTCTGGGTGTATTCTGTGCAGAATGCTGGGAGTTCTGTGCTGGGAACATTTTGTGCAGAATGCTGGGAGTTCTGTGCTGGGTACATTCTGTGTGGAATGCTGGGAGTTCTGTTCTGGGTGTATTCTGTGTGGAATGCTGGGAGTTCTGTTCTTGGTGTGTTCTGTGTGGAATGCTGGGAGTTCTGTGCTGGGAGCATTCTGAGCGGAATGCTGGGAGTTCTGTGCTGGGAGCATTCTGTGCGGAATGCTGGGAGTTCTGTGCTGGGAGCATTCTGTGCGGTCGGGCAGTCTCTGCAGTGCATGGCTGCATTGCGTGCACCGCCAGTGAGACGGCGGCAGTACACAGAGCAGGACCGGCCTCTTTACCTCACTGGACCTTGGCCTGTGTACACGGGCTTTTACCCTAGTATATTTATAAAACCGTAACATATACCAGAGAGCTCTTCAGTTTTACTATAATATTTATCTCTTGGAACACAGAGCTAAAATGAATAGAATTCACTTGTTTTCAGATAAGCAAAACCATGAGATTTTGAAGATGCCGGTCACATGCCATCCAAACCTGTATCCATAACATTGTGTCCCATGACACTACTGCATCTCCTGTCATCTTGTAAATCTGTTATTTTTTCCATCCACCCCCTTTTTACTGTTGTCATAGATTTGTCATTCTTCTGGGTACAATTATGATCAGTATAAACCTAACCTAGTATGTACTAGGTAAGCTCTGCAGTATCACTAGTGTAGCCTCATTTCAATTGTAAGGTCTGTGGTATCACTAGTGTCGCCCCATTTCTGTTGTAAGCTCTGTGGTATCCCTAATGTAGCCCCACTTCAATTATAAGCTCTGTGGTATTACTAGTATAGCTCCATTTCAATTGTAAGCTCTGTGGTATCACTAGTGTAGTCCCATTTCAGTTGTAAGCTCTGTGGTATCACTAGTGTTGATCCATTTCAGTTGTAAACTCTGTGGTATCACTAATGTAGGTCCATTTCAGTTATAAGCTCTGTGGTATCCCTAATGTAGCCCCACTTCAATTGTAAGCTCTGTGGTATCACTAGTGTAGTCCCATTTAAGTTGTAAGCTCTGTGGTATCACTAGTGTAGATCCATTTCAGTTATAAGCTCTGTGGTATCACTAGTGTAGTCCCATTTAAGTTGTAAACTCTGTGGTATCACTAATGTAGCCCCACTTCAATTGTAAGCGCTGTGGTATCACTAGTGTAGCCCCGTTTCAGTTGTAAGCTCTGTGGTATCACTAGTGTAGTCCCATTTCAGTTGTAAGCTCTGTGGTATCACTAGTGTTGATCCATTTCAGTTGTAAACTCTGTGGTATCACTAATGTAGGTCCATTTCAGTTATAAGCTCTGTGGTATCCCTAATGTAGCCCCACTTCAATTGTAAGCTCTGTGGTATCACTAGTGTAGTCCCATTTAAGTTGTAAGCTCTGTGGTATCACTAGTGTAGATCCATTTCAGTTATAAGCTCTGTGGTATCACTAGTGTAGTCCCATTTAAGTTGTAAACTCTGTGGTATCACTAATGTAGCCCCACTTCAATTGTAAGCGCTGTGGTATCACTAGTGTAGCCCCATTTCAGTTGTAAGCTCTGTGGTATCACTAGTGTAGTCCCATTTCAGTTGTAAGCTCTGTGGTATCACTAGTGTTGATCCATTTCAGTTGTAAACTCTGTGGTATCACTAATGTAGGTCCATTTCAGTTATAAGCTCTGTGGTATCCCTAATGTAGCCCCACTTCAATTGTAAGCTCTGTGGTATCACTAGTGTAGTCCCATTTAAGTTGTAAGCTCTGTGGTATCACTAGTGTAGATCCATTTCAGTTATAAGCTCTGTGGTATCACTAGTGTAGTCCCATTTAAGTTGTAAACTCTGTGGTATCACTAATGTAGCCCCACTTCAATTGTAAGCGCTGTGGTATCACTAGTGTAGCCCCATTTCAGTTGTAAGCTCTGTGGTATCACTAGTGTAGATCCATTTCAGTTGTAAGCTCTGTGGTATCACTAGTGTAGGTCCATTTCAGTTATAATCTCTGTGGTATCACTAGTGTAGATTAATTTCAGTTGTAAGCTCTGTGGTATCACTTGCCTTACGTCACAACATTAATGCCAATTTGAAAAAGAGCATAAATGGGTGGCCTGGGACAGTGGGCTGGATTCGTAGTAGAAATGGGCCATTTGATTGTTTTTGCCCCAGTTACCAGCCTTCCCCTGCCTGAATGTTTCTTGTTTTAAATTCAGGCAATGGCAGCTTTAAGTACTATATATATATATTTGTGTGTATATATATATATATATATATATATATATATATATATATATATATATATATAATATACCATATTGCTTCTTACACGTTCATTGACAACAGATCATCAGGGAATGTTTTTAAACTAGGACGGGCTCAACATGTGTATTAGATTTGGACTTGCCCGATATTGGGGTACCGTGACGAGGTTGGCAGGCTTTGAACTTTGGCCAAATTATGGAACAAAATCCTCATATTTATTAACACAGTGGTGTAATATATGCCCAATACAGGGCACACATTTGCACAACTTGTATGGAGGAGTGCAGGTCTGTTTTTTGTCTAGTCTTTTTTTCAACCAGATGTACTGAGTTATTATGTAAGCTAGGGTGACCACACGTCCCGGAATGCCAGGGACTGTCCCTTATTGGGGGTCTGTGTCCTGCTTCCCGGGTCACCCCCCCCACCGGGACAACAAAGAGTCGGAGAATGGAGCAACACGCACCAGTCCAGCCAGCCAATGAAATGTATTTGCTATATGGTCCTCATTGGCTGGCTGAGCCAGCCAATGAAGACCATATAGCAAATACATTTCATTGGCTGGCTGGACTGGTGCGTGCGAGACAGCTGGGATGGAGCAGGTATTCTGGCGCTGCAAGTGAGACCCGCGGCTGAGGCTCCTGCTGGCGCTGACCATCCATCTGAGGCTTCCCACTGGCAACTCCTACTGTGTGTAAGCCTCAGAAAGATGGTCAGTGCCGGACGGAGCCTCAGCCGCGGGACTAGGGTGACCACATGTCCTGGAATGGTAAAACGGAAATGTGGTCACCCTAATGTAAGCCTTTTTCACCTTAGAGGGCAAATAAAAATTGCTCTTGATTTAAATGGAGATTTTAACAATTTAAATAAAGGGGAATTGATATTTGCCCCCTACAGTGCAGTTAGTTGGCGAAACAGTGTCTACAGCCATTCTGCTCCCTCACTACTAATTGTGCCTTCCAAGCACTTTGGAAAATTAGTCGTTCTGACAGTTGAAATCATTAGACGACTAATTCAGCGACTCGGCTGAAAGATCTCTTTCTCCTAAACTGAGAGATGGCTGTCATATATTTAAATTATAGATTTCGTCCTCGGATCTGTATCAGCAAGTAATTTCAGGCATCAATCACCAGCCACTTACCTGCGTAATTATAGATGCAGATTAGGTTGCTATAACATGGTACATAGCTTGTAAACAAACCTTGACCTGCAGGGAACAGCTGAACCACAGAATTACATATTAAGAGACAACAACCCCTGGATCAATTCTTTCTCCTTCATTGGATATTTATACCAAGAGAAGAGGCTGTTAAAATGGTCCTTCTCATACTAGAGATTGTATACTCCAAGAAACAGAAAATGGCAGCACTCCAAAAAGGAGTTTAAAGGGATAGTAATGTTTCATAATAAAAGCAGCTCTAATTAATCTTCATAGTATTTGGGCCATGGAGAGTGTTATTTCAATACTGTCAGAGTTGTAGTACAAGAGTAATTGAATGATAAAGTATCCCCCTCCGGTCCCTTTTACTGATGTAACACTGCTCACCTCAGAGCAGCAAGACTGTCCGGATGGATCTCAGAGAGGGACAATCTTCAGTGAGAATAAGGAAAAACCTGAAAAACCTGTCAAGGGGGGGGCAGGGTTTTCCTTATGATCACAGTAAGAAGATTGTCCCTTGCTGTGACCTGTCTGGTCAAGAGACCAGATTCCACATCTGAGGGGAGGTGGCTTACACTAGGTAAAAGGGGCAGAGGGCGATACTTTATCACTCAATTACTCTTGTACTACAACTCTGACAGTACTGAAATAACACTCTCCATGGCCCAAATACTATGAAGATTAATTGGAGCTGCTGTTTTTGTGAAATATTACTAACCCTTTAACACCCTTGGATGATAGAGATGTCTGCAACACACTGCTTTGCAATGTGATGGCAAGTTCTGTAGCATCCAAGGGGTTAACCTGAACCTATTACTTCAGGGCTCAAAATTTCCACCCGCCACTAGCCAATGGCGAGTGAAAATTTAGCCCTGGCGAGTAGAAATTCAGCCCTGGTGGGTATGTTATGGCTTGCAGTGGCGAGTAACTTTTCAGGTCTGGCTAGTAGCAAAGGACTTCAACTTCTAAGGCCTGTTACCTTAAGGTATGGTTAGTTAATCTGAAGTATTTTGTGCTATCCTTTTATTTGTAATTTAACCCTTTGGGTGCCAGAGGGGTACACAACACATTGAAATGCAATGCGTTTGTGTACCCCTCTGGCACTCAAAGGGTTAAAGCAGAACTTTCATCAGAGTGACAGCCCCAAATCATATAATACATATAAATACTTGCAATTTGCATCTCAAGTCCGGCATTAGAGGAAAATTAAACTGGTTCATCAGGCAGCAGCAGGGAACAGAGCAGACATCTTGCAGAGACGGCATCTCTGATCCGCCCTGTCCGTCCCCTTCAACTCCACGATTGGTGAGTTTGATGACTTTGTGCCTTAAGGCACCGGAAGGGACTGACCACGCAGGCGCAGAGAGCACCTACTGCAAGATCCCAGCCGGTGCCTGCCTTCCGAAAAAGATCTATTTCTTACTTATGCCGGACTCATACTGCTAAATACAAGAATTTATATGCATATCACTAACATATTAAGGATTTGGGGCTAACCGTAACGTTGATGAAAGTTCCAGTTTAACCCCTTAAGGACCGGCGGTCATGGGACATTTCCGTCCCATAATGACCGCATAGGGGCACTTGGACGCGCCGGTACACGTGACCTGTCACGTGTATCGGCGCGTCATTATGGGGCCTGCTAGAGATCGCGCCGATCTTGGAGCGGTCAATTTCAGGCCCTATTTTTACTTACAGCGCTCCCGGTAGAGCGCTGTAAGTAAAAAATACGTGACGTACTATGACCGTCATCGGTCCTTGAGTATTTCAAGGACCGTGACGGTCCTGGTACGTCAAGGATCCTTAAGGGGTTAAATAGTTTTTGAGAAATGAACCCTCATTTATGGACGGCACAGTGTAGCACTTTATGCTAATTAGATTATCTTCTGGGCCAATATTACCACACACTGTGCTGTGAATGAATGTAGGCAGGGCCCACACATTGGGGGCATGTCTAATAGCTCAATGAGAGAGATTTTTGGCCTGGAATTGATTAGCATAAAGTGCCGGACTGTGCCATCAAAATATAAAGGTTAATTTCTCAAAAAACATTTATTCTACACAAGAATGGTTTGGATAGCAACATAAAGGCATATATTAGTTCTTTGTAAAACAAAACGAACTTGTGACAGTGACAGGTCCACCGTAAACCTATGTTCACCCTGGCAATTTTACTTTTTACTGTTGCCACATTGTTGGCTAAATAAAGCACCCCCATCCCCCTGGCAAATTGCACAGGTGCATAGAAGTCAGCCACATTTGATTGGCTGATGTCCACATGAGGTCCATCATGACTGGACATTTAGATGTTCATAACGTCAACTCTGTGCCCTGTTTGAAGATCTGTACTGCGTCCCCAGAGCCTTCGCAAAGTATTTGCAACATGTTTAGTATTCAAGGGATTAACCCTTTGCGTGTCTTCTGGCACACAAAGGGTTAAGGGTCAGTAAACAGTCAGGAGATTGGGCTTTAGAACTGTAGAAATGTATCTGACAGCTATAAGATCCGAATTCCCACAGCGTAAATCTCTGCCATTCTTTCTTCTTCTCCTTGCAGATCTTTGGGATCTGCAGGTCTGGATGGAATCATCAATTCACTGTGCTCTTCTGAGAGAAGAGGAAACATCACTGTCCTAACTGTTGAAGCCCAGTGTTAATTTGCAGACAGAGGTCTTCAATGGAGACAGTAGAAAATTCCGAGAAGCATAGAACTCACACAGTCCTGCAGATCACCAGGCTCTGCAGGGGCAACGAGAAGAATATGACAGTGTGTTAAAGGGATAGTAATACTTCGTTTTAACTTTATTTTATTTTGTAGGCATTAAAAAAACATGAAGAACGATATAAGTCTTATCTCTCAAAC
The DNA here is from genome assembly GCA_037306005.1 of Rhinophrynus dorsalis. Lineage (NCBI taxonomy): Eukaryota > Metazoa > Chordata > Amphibia > Anura > Rhinophrynidae > Rhinophrynus > Rhinophrynus dorsalis. Next base: position 9,648,148 of record CM074727.1, on the reverse strand, counting down.
CTTTATGGTTTAAGAGATATTCACAAACAAAGTATCCCCCCCCTGTTCACCCAGATGAGAAGGGAGGTGCCCAGGTAGACTGCAGAGAGGGACAATCTTCAATTAAGAAAAGGGAAAAACCTGAAAAACTTATCAAGGGGGGCACGGATTTCATTGTTCTCATAGGAAGAAGATTGTCCCCTGCTGTTATCTGTCTGGTCTATGGACTGGATTCCACATCTGAGAAGAGATGGCTTACACTAGGTAAAAGGGGCCGGAGGGGAAACTTTGCTTGTGAATATCTCTCAAACCATAAAGGTCTGAGAGATAAGACTTATATCGTTCTTCATGTTTTTTTAATGCCTACAAAATAAAATAAAGTTAAAAGGAAGTGTTACTATCCCTTTAAGCTATGGGAACTCAGCTCCTGTAGCTGTCGGGTATGCTCCTACACTCCAAAGCCGCTTCCACTGCCCTTTACCACCCCTGTAATGCTTTAACCCTTTGAGTGCCAGATGGGTACGCAACGCATTGCTAAGCAATGCGTTGCGTGCCCCTCTGGCACTCAAAGGGTTAAGAACCAGGTGAGCGTGCACCCAATGCATCACAGATAGGGTTTCCACCTTTTCTTCATAAAAATACCGGCCAAGGCATTCCCTCCATAGACTTAACATTGGAAAGAAGCCAATTTTTTACCGGCCTGCCGGTAAAATACCGGCTGGGTGGCAACTCTAATTACAGACCCTTCTGGTCCTTAAAGAGTTAACCGTGGAACGATTCCGCTTGGAACTAGGACAGGAAGACACCATACATGGCAGCTGGAAGTGAGCGGCAGTAACGTGTCTGCCTTAGGACAAGGTGCATGGGTGAGAATTAATATATTAAATGCTACCTGTGTGTGTGTAGACTCCCCATCGTACAAGCCTGAACAGATCGTCTGGGGCGTACGGTGCCATCCTACGTATCCTGACAAAGTCTCCTTGCTCCGGGGCCATTATGGAGGTTGCAAGTGCAGCTCTATTACAATTTTACCCTCATTATTTATTTAATTAAACCCTCCAGTAATTTTCTGATTCCTAGAAACATCAGCGTGCTGATATGTATTCATCTAACCCATCGAGGCTGACTCACTAAGAAAAAAACGGAGCAATTCTTGGGGCAAACAAAGTGTACCGGGGGGGGACATGAAGATTCCTTAGAGCGGAACTTTCCCCATAGGTAAAGTCGCCCTGCAATAATTAGGCAGGTGGCGACTAACTCAGTAATAATGTTACCTCTCAGAACGACACGGTTCTACAGAAATCCTTAAAGGGATAGTAATACTTAAAATGTAAAAAAAAATATGCTGTAGGGTTTATCCCCCTGAGTAAAACAAGAGTACTCTCACTGCTGAAAGGTGTTTCATTCAAAAGTTATTAATTTTCAAATTTGAATTTTTTAGGTGCAATATCACAGTGGCCTGAAATTGTACGGTGGCGCTGTTGCTACACCATCCTATGGAGATTTATGGTCACTAGTGGCCACTGTACAATTTCAGGCCACTGTGATACTGCACCTAAAAAATTCAAATTTGAAAATTAATAACTTTTGAATGAAACACCTCTCACCAGTGGGAGTACTCTTGTTTTACTCAGGGGGATAAACCCTACAGCATATGTTTTTTTACATTTTAAGTATTACTATCCCTTTAATCTTCCGAGACTGACGGGCAGGTTAGTGCAGTCTGAGTGCCTGCGCCGTCAGTCGCTTCCGGTTACCATGTGGCACAGTGCAATGCTTTTTAATGGAGACCGGGACTGAGCGCGCAGGTGCGCCGACAAGATGTCTGCTCTGGTGCCTGGCTTCTGGTCTTGGACGAATAAGGATTTCTGTAGAATTGTGTTGTTAAAGGGATAGTAATACTTCATTTTATCTTTATTTTATTTTGTAGGCATTAAAAAACATGAAGAATGATATAAGTTTTATCTCTCAAACCTTTATGGTTTGAGAGATATTCACAAGCAAAGTTTCCCCTCCCGCCCCTTTTACCTAGTGTAAGTCATCTCTTCTCAGATGTGGAATCCAGTCCATAGACCAGACAGATAACAGCAGGGGACAATCTTCTTCCTATGAGAACAATGAAAGCCCTGCCCCCCTTGACAAGTTTTCAGGTTTTTCCCTTATCTTAATTGAAGATTGTCCCTCTCTGCAGTCTACCTGGGCACCTCCCTTCTGATCTGGCTGAGCAGTGTTACATCAGTAAAAGGGGCGGGAGGGGGATACTTTATCATTCAATTACTCTTGAACTACAACTCTGACAGAACTGATATAACACTCTCCAAAGTCCAAATACTATGATGATTAATTAGAGCTGATTTTATTATGAAACGTTACTATCCCTTAAAGCTAGTCGCCTCCTGCCTAATTATTGCATCGCAACTTTACCTGTGGTGGTAGTTCTGCTTTAACCCCTTAACGACCGGCCGATCAGCACGGCGCGGTCAGTTAAGGACCACAGAGCATTTTTTTTCGTTATTCTGCTTCTGGACTCCCCGAACGGCGTGCAGCCGCGGGGGGAGCCCGGAATTCCATGACGGTCATAGTACGTCATGGGTCTTTCAGTCAGATCGACCCTTGACGTACTATGACCATCAAGGGTCGTTAAGGGGTTAAAATATCTTTTGATTGAAATGGGGCGTTTAACCCTTTGACACTAAAGAGGACTCCGATGCATTGCATCACACACAACGCATTGGAGACGTCTCTAGCCTTCCAAGCGCTGCAGTTTATATATCTATATATTTTATTTATCTGTACTGAATTTTTTGAGGCTACATTGCCTCCCCCATATGAAGATGGTAATCTCTTCCTTATAAAATCGTTCACTATCGCTCTCCATCATAATGCTTTTGTACTTTCGCAGTGCGCTGGTGATTGCCGCGGTATTTGACCGAGATGTGAACTGCAGACGAGCAGCCTCGGTAAGTGACGAGCCCTTTGTCTCTTATACTGTCTCTTGCTGACCAATGCAATAATACTCCTTCAGGGTGCCACCAATATCCACTTAGGGTGCCCCGGATATCCACTTAGGCTTCCCCAGCAATTCTATAAAACCCTTGACAAATTCTGAATACTGAGTATCAAAATCTATATTTCTGGAAATGTTTCAACACAATATACTTTTTATTATTCAGATTGTGAGACCTAAAAAGAACAATATATTTATGCATTTGTATTGAAATAACACTCTCCAAAGTCCAGATACTATGATGATTAATTAGAGCTGCTTTTATTATGAAATATTACTGTCCCTTTAAATAGCCCTAAATGTATGACAAGTCAATGAGGACATACCTGAAGCAAGAAATCTCTCTAGATGAAGACAGGGAGTCTCAGGACTTGGGGTGAAACAGTATGATGGTTAATTGCAGAATGTCAACATTTGGACTCGGACCTGAGCCTTTATGAAGATGATAAATGTGTGTGATTCTTTCCGCATTGTTAAGTCAATATCATTGTACATACTTTACATAACATATCCTCACCCTACATGCCAACACGCCAGTTCCAATGTAGCTTAGCCCTGCAGATACAGTACCTACAGTTACACAGTCTGTTCAGTTGAACTGCTGCTCTGTGTTTATCTGTAACTGCTCTGTGTTGTAATCATAGCCCCAGGCTAACATTGCAGGCTTCCTCCTCTACTAGGCCTGACCCCAGTTGTACTTCACGTTAACCCTTTGAGTGCCAGAAGGGCGTTACGTACTCCTCAGGCACTCAAAGGGTTAATCTCGTGCATTGTCACTGTGCCTGGTGAAGCCATTCTGGAGCAAACCACTTGTACCGTGGAAAGCAAATATTACCGTTGAGTTAAATGGGGACTTTAACCCTTTGAATGCTAGAGAGGTTTCTAATGCATTGCAAAGATCTCTTTAGCATTCAAAAGGTTAAATGCCCCAGTTAAATAATGGGAATTTAGAGAATTTCTGTTTGGCTCATATGGGGAGGTTGGGTTGCTCCTGAATCGCTCCATCAGGCTCAGCGATAACTTCTTTGTACGTCTGGGAGTCTCTTTCTGAATGTCTACGTATAAATTCTCCTGCATGAGCAACCTGTGGCTTTCCAGCTTTTGTTGGACTTAAAGTGCCACCATCCTTAGCCACTGGCCAGCTATGGATGATGGGAATTGTAGTTCAATGGCAGCTATGGGGGAGACTAGCTGAGGATGATGGGAATTGTAATCCACAGACATCTAGGGTTCACCTAAGGCTGATTAGAATTGTAATCTGACAAGCAAATGGGGGCCTGCTAAGGATCATGGGAATTGTGATCGGACAAACAACTGGGGGCCAGCTAAGGATCACGGGAATTGTAATCTGACAAGTAGCTGGGGGCCGGCTAAGGATCATGGGAATTGTAATCTGACAAGTAGCTGGGGGATGGGTAAGAATCATGGCAATTGTTATCTGACAAGTAGTTGGCTGATGGCTAAGGATCATGGGAATTGTAATTTGACAAGAAGTGGGCATGGCTATGAATGGCGGGAATGGTAATCCTTCTTCAGTTGGACTCCAGTTCCCATCTCCCTTAGCCTCCATCTGATGATTATGGACGTTGCCCACCAGTAGCCCCCTAAGCCCACACTGGATCTGTTAAATGCAGCAGGCTTTAAAGTGAAATGCGTCAGCAGTGTTTTTAGAAATCACATTGCCAGTTAACCCATTAACCAGCAGGATGTGCGAATCATTGCTCCTCAATGCATTTCACACCCCTCTGATCCTTGAATGGTTAATATATGTTTTTATGTCATAACAAGAAAAAATGTATTTTATTTCTCTACCTCCCTTTAGAACAAATGAATAATCGATAATCAATCTTGATTGTGTTGGGGGGAGGCAGCCGGCAGCGTTCGCGTACTCACCCTGACACGCCCACTTATAGAATGCCCGCACAGCCATGTCATGTGACACACCAGCGGTCCAGAAGGATAGAACAAGGGCAAAGAGAGATACATACAAAATAAAATCCCTTCAGGCCTCATTCCTCACACAATGCACACTTTATGTCAGAATGTGAAGCCATGGGTCATTTCTACTGCAGCCTGTTTGTTTTCAATTCATCTGCTGGTGTTTGGTTATAAGCAGAGGCGTCTCATTTCGTATTGTTTGCTCTCTCTTTTTCTCCAGGCTGCGTTCCAGGAGAATGTGGGGAGACAGGTACTGTAACTTTCATTGTGATTCTTATTTAACTCCTGCAGTTCTAGCTTGCCTTGCTACTTAATCACACGGTATATACAGCAAATCCACTGCAGCCAGGGAGTCTGGGTAATGTCCTGCCTTACTGCATACACACAGCATACAGACCTTCCACTGCAGCCAGGGGTTCTGGGTAATGTCCTACCTATCCACATAATCACACAGTATACAGACCTTCCACTGCAGTCAGGGATTCTGGGTAATGTCCTGCCTTATCACATAATCACACAGTATACAGACCTTCCACTACAGCCAGGGATTCTGGGTAATGTCCTACCTTACCACATAATCACACAGTATACAGAGCTTCCACTACAGTCAGGGATTCTGGGTAATGTCCTACCTTATCACATAATCACTCAGTATACAGACCTTCCACTACAGCCAGGGATTCTGGGTAATGGCCTGCCTTACCACATAATCACACAGTATACAGACCTTCCACTGCAGCCAGGGATTCTGGGTAATAACCTGCCTTACCACATAATCACACAGTATACAGACCTTCCACTGCAGCCAGGGATTCTGGGTAATGATCTGCCTTACCACATAATCACACAGTATACAGACCTTCCACTGCAGCCAGGGATTCTGGGTAATGATCTGCCTTACCACATAATCACACAGTATACAGACCTTCCACTGCAGCCAGGGATTCTGGGTAATAATCTGCCTTACCACATAATCACACAGTATACAGACCTTCCACTGCAGCCAGGGATTCTGGGTAATGTCCTGCCTTACCACATAATCACACACTATACAGACCTTCCACTACAGCCAGGGATTCTGGGTAATGTCCTATTTTATCACATAATCACACAGTATACACAGTATACAGTGACAGAATTTAAGCATGCATGGGATAGGCATAAGGCGGTCCTTAACATAAGAAAAGACCAAGGACAAAAAAAAAGTTTGAGGTTGTGTGTGGTGTTTTTTTTTTTTTTTGTTTTTTTTTTTTTTTTACACAGTAGGAAATTGGGCAGACTAGATGGGCCGAATGGTTCTTATCTGCCGTCAAATTCTATGTTTCTATATACAGACCTTCCACTGCAGCCAGGGATTCTGGGTAATGTCCTACCTTATCACATAATCACACAGTATACAGACCTTCCACTGCAGCCATGGATTCTGGGTAATGTCCTACCTATCCACATAATCACATAATATACAGATCTTCCACTGCAATCAGGGATTCTGGGTAGTGACCTGCCTTACCACATAACCACACAGTACACAGACCTTCCACTGCAGCCTGGGATTCTGGGTAATGTCCTGCCTTACCACATAATCACACAGTATACAGACCTTATGCTGCAGTCAGGGATTCTGGGTAATGTCCTGCCTTACCACATAATCACACAGTATACAGATCTTCCACTGCAGCCTGGGATTCTGGGTAATGTCCTGCCTTACCACATAATCACACAGTATACAGATCTTCCACTGCAGCCTGGGATTCTGGGTAATGTCCTGCCTTACCACATAATCACACAGTATACAGACCTTACGCTGCAGTCAGGGATTCTGGGTAATGACCTGCCTTACCACATAATGACACAGTATACAGAGCTTCCACTGCAGCCAGGGATTCTGGGTAATGTCCTGCCTTACCACATAATGACACAGTATACAGAGCTTCCACTGCAGTCAGGAAGTGAGGAGCAAAGGAAAATGGCTTCCCCCAACATTCCTTTAAAGAGACAGTAAATCTCTGTTATAAGAAAACATATATTTATTCATTTTGACCTGGTACCTTTGTTCAAGAGATAACATCTTCAGCCAGTCCCAGATATTATGCCTACAGAGGCGGACAGGACACTTGTTGACATTTTTTTTTTCCAACTGAAGCAGGCGGAGTGCAAGAAACTACGTAACCCCTTTAAAGGGACAGTAATGTCCCATAAAAATATTTAGAGTTAGGTAGATGTTGAAAAAATAAACTAATTGCCACAAACCCTATCTCTCAAACCGCTATAGTTTGAGAGATATAGGGATTCAAAGTTCCCCCCTCCCTCCCCTTCCCCTAATGTCCGCTGTAAAGCTGACAGCAGGAGAATCGAGTTGTACGACTCGAGGAGGCTCTGCAGCAGAGCCGAGATCGCGTTACTGCAAAATAATTAATTCACTAGAAAGGTCAGCAAAATATGCCTGGTTTGCAATCACACTTTGTAGACCTTTCCAGTGAATTAATTATTTTTAAGTAATGAGATCTCGGCTCTGCTGCAGAGCCACCTGATGATCCCCAGACCGGGATCTCCTGCTGTCAGATAGACGCTGACATCAGGAGAAGGGGAGTGAGGGGGAAGGTTTGAATCCCTATATCTCTCAGACCATAGCGGTTTGAGAGATAGGGTTTGTGGCAATTAGCTTCTTTTTTCAACCTCTAACTGACGCTAAATATTTTTTAGGAGACATTACTGACCCTTTAAGTTCCAGAGGGGTGCACAGAGCATTTCAAAGCAATGCTTTGCACACCACTCTGGTCCTTAAAGAGTTAAGATTACCATGTTCAGTGGGCAGAGTTTGTGTCCTGTGATTCTTCCAGCAACTGATATGTCCGCCCCCATGGACACGGCATCAGGACTGACTGTAGGTATTATATCTTTCACAAGGGCAGAAATTCATATTATTATCATAATTTATATAGCACCAACTACTTCCGCAGCGCTGTACAATAGGTAATAGACATACAGAGACATTAAACAGTAGAAATAGAACATAGAATCAGAGGGCCCCCTGCTGGTGAGACCTTACAGTCTAGAGGAAGGTAGGTGGGACACAGAAGGAGTAAGTACTATGGGGTGTAAGTGCCTCCTGCTGGTGAGATCTTACAGTCTAGAGGAAGGTAGGTGGAACACAGAAGGAGTAAGTACTATGGGGTGTAAGTGCCCCTTGCTGGGGAGATCTTACAGTCCAGAGGAAGGTAGGTGGAGCACAGAAGGAGTAAGTGCTGTGGGGGGGGGTGTAAGTGTCACCTGTCACATGATCTGCCGGTCAGTGGGTAGGAGAAGGAAGTGCTATTGAGTGCAGTGGTCCAGAGAAGAAGGCTATGTGAAGAATTAGGTCAAGATGGGGATGTAGGTGGGAGAGTGAGTGTAGAAGGGAATGAGTGTGAGTAGAGGTTGGACAGGCTGTTGCTGTGGCCTTGCTCATAACGGTTATGGGGTAGTTAATAGGCTTCCCTGAAGAGGTGAGTTTTCATTTAGAGTCTGAAGATCTGGGGGAGGGGGGTATTTTGGGCGATGGAGGAGAGAATTTTAGCTCTGGAATAGGTTTTTTTGGACTTAATACATTAGAGGGAGGGGTTACTGTTAGGATGTGTTACTGTGCCTTTAATAAGGGTGCATTCACACTGGATCAGTTTGGTACTGAACAAGTCCTCCATGTAAATTATAGCACATCATGGAGATAGTGACCACACGCACAGACACACTCACACAGACACACTCACACAGACACACACACGCACACACAGACACACACACACACACGCACACACACACACACACACACACACTCACAGACACATGCACACAGACACATGCACACACACACGCGCACACACACACAGACACACACGCACACACACGCCCTGGGGACCAATCAGGTTTGTTTGCGTTTGATTTCCAGCGAACCTGTTTACCATCCTGGATACGACGGGAGGATCTAACACGTGTTTTTATGCCCGCAGGGTACATTTCCCCATGGCATCGACATCTTAACTACCGCCGACTATTTTGCTGTTGGAAACCTGGCAAACTGTTTCCTAAATATAAGGTAAATCTGCACCTCAACCACAAGAAATACTTATTTTGTTTGGTCATTTTGGTTTGAAAGTCAAGGGTTAAGGGGGTGGGGTTATTAGGAGCACTCTCCTTTAATGCATTCAAAGGGTTAAAGGGATAGTAATGTTTCATAATAAAATCAGCTCTAATTAATCATCATAGTATTTGGACTTTGGAGAGTGTTATTTCAATTCTGTCAGAGTTGCAGTACAAGAGTAATTGAATGATAAAGTATCCCCTCCCGCCTCTTTTACTGATGTAACACTGCTCAGCCAGATCAGAAGGGAGGTGCCCAGGTAGACTGCAGAGGGGGACAATCTTCAATTAAGATAAGGGAAAAACCTGAAAAACTTGTTAAGGGGGGCAGGGCTTTCATTGTTCTCATAGGAAGAAGATTGTCCCCTTCTGTTATCTGTCTGGTCTATGGACTGCATTCCACATCTGAGAAGAGATGGCTTACACTAGGTAAAAGGGGCGGGAGGGGAAACTTTGCTTGTGAATATCTCTCAAACCATAAAGGTTTGAGAGATAAGACCTATATCGTTCTTCATGTTTATTTAATGCCTACAAAATAAAATAAGGATAAAACGAAGTATTACTATCCCTTTAAGCAAACAAGTAGTTAAAAGGATAGCAATACCTTGTATGTAAAAAATGATATATTGTAGGGTTTATCCTCCTGAGTAAAACAAGGGCACTCCCTCTGCCGAGAGATGTTTTGTTCAAAAGTCATTGCAGCTCAAACTCTTTTAGGTGCAGTATCACAATGGCCTGAAATGTTACAGTGGTGATGTTGCTACACCATTCTTTGTAGGTTTATGGTCAACTGGCCACAGTTGTCCATAGGATAGTGTAGCAACAGCACCACTGTACACTTTCAGGCCACTGTGATCCTGCACCTAAAAAAAAAACATGTTTGAGATGCAATAACTTTTGAATCACACCTCTCAGAAGTGGGAGTACCTTTGTTTTACTCATGAGGGTAAATGCTATAATATATATATTTTTTACATGTTAAGTATTACTATCCTTTCCAAGTACCAGACTTTTTTATTTTAATTGTTATTATTTTGATAATATATTTTAATATAGTTGACCTTCTGGTTTGTTTAAATAAATAAGCCTCATTTATTTTCAGTTGATACTTTACCATTTAATATCCAGTTACTTTATTTTACTTACGGACTTTTCCCTAATTTGCTCTTTCTGCAGCGTATTTGTTGCCGGTTTCCCAGAATACACCCAGCCCATGATCGACCATCTGGTGGAAATGAAGATAAATCACTGGGACAGGTTAGTACGGTCCTGTCTGAACTGCTGGCGTATTGAGTGCTCCTAGGAAATGGTAACCAGGAACGGATTTCCTATAAGGCATGTAGGCAGCTGTCTAGAGTGCCAGAGTTTGAAGGGTGTGCTGGCCGCCCCCACTTTCTGAATTATGGGTGTGGCCAGAGCAATTAATGTGCCAGAAAAACGATTTAGGATCTCTGGTTTATTTGCCAGGTTATATAACCATTTTCTGGATATTATTTAACCCCTTAAGGACTGGCCAGGCACGCACGTGACGGTCATTTAAGGACCAGGAACCTTTTTGCTGAACCTGATTCTGGACTCCCCGAACGGTGTGCAGATGCGCGGGGAGCCCAGAATTCTGTGATGGTCCCGGACCGTCATGGGTCCTTAAGGGGTTAAGCCCTTGGATGCTAGAGAGGTCTTCAAGGCATTTGTGATGCAATTCCTTGAGATCTATTTAGCATCTAGGGGTTAAAAACATTTTTCTCCTCTATATTATAGGCAAAGAGTATTTTCTGTTGATATGAGTCGATTCATATGATTTGGAGGTTTAGCCATGGGTGGAGCTAAAGGCACCTGGAATGTACTTCCTTAGGGACACCTCATTGTCCCTAAGTTGGCAGTTGGCAGGGAGAGTGAAATATTAATTTATGGCTGTCAGGAAGTGGCAGTTGGGAGGGAGAGTGGAATGTTGGTATCTGGCTGATAGGAAATGAGGGAGCATGGAATTTTACTATCTGGTTAGTATTAAGTGGCAGATGGGAGGGAAAGTGGAATCTTAGTACCTAGATGATAAGAAATGACAGTTGGGAAAGTGGAATTATAGCATCTGTCTAGTAACAAGTGACATTTGGGTGGGAGAAAGTGGAATGTTTGTATCGGCTGGTAGGAAGTGGCAAACGGGGGGTAGGAAGTGGCAAAAGGGAGGGAAAGTGAAATGTTAGCACCTGCCTAGTAGGAAGTGACAGTTGAGAGGGAAAATGGAATGTTAGGACCTGATACATTAGGCTGTGCCGGCCAGTACTGCCTGTTGTTCATAAACCGATGAATAAATACAACAATTTTTTTATTTATCTTGTAAACTATAATTTTAAATAAAAAAAAATAACTAACAATTATATAGGGGCTTTGGAAAACTTTTTCAATATCACCCAGGTTTAGTTCCATTTTAAACCATATGGAATATTTATGTACCTCTTATAGCACTTTCGTATTACACTTAAAGGGATAGTAATACTTCGTTTTATCTTTATTTTATTTTGTAGGCATTAAAAAAACATGAAGAATGATATAAGTCTTATCTCTCAATCCTTTATGATTTGAGAGATATTCACAAGCAAAGTTTCCCCTCCCGCCGCTTTTACCTAGTGTAAGCCATCTCTTCTCAGATGTGGAATCCAGTCCATAGACCAGACAGATAACAGAAGGGGACAATTTTCTTTGTATGAAAACAATTGAAAGCCCTGCCCCCTTGACAAGTTTTTCAGGTTTTTCCTTATCTTAATTGAAGATTGTCCCTCTCTGCAGTCTACCTGGGCACCTCCCTTCTGATCTGGTTGAACAGGAGGGGGAAACTTTGCTTGTGAATATCTCTTAAACCATAAAGGTTTGAGAGATAAGACTTATATCGTTCTTCATGTTTATTTAATGCCTACAAAATAAAATAAAGTTAAAATGAAGTATTACTATCCCTTTAAGGCCAATCGCCTGATCAAACTTGCTTTATACAGACCCCACACCCACATGCCGTGCTATAAACATTGCCCCAAAGTGCTGTGTGGTTTACAAACAAGTCCTGTTTACTATACACCTTTATTTTATCTCCAGGGCTAGGATCTTCCAAATATCCTTGCATATGTATGACTACACCTGGAAAATCAGTGTTTGTGTCAACAGTCTGCTGATCGGCTTCAAAGCTGCTGTTTAGGAGAGTCCTCTTCTACAGACTGCTAACATGTGCCCTCCAATTTTACCCCAAACACAGGCAATCTATCTCACATGACGTTGTCTGGCACATGCCTCTGTTTATCGTTCATGTGAATAGATGCCTCTGGCAGCAGAGAGACTTAGAACTCAACTCCCTTGGTTACACAATAGATCAGTGGTTCTCTGCCTTTTCTTGCTCAAAGCACCCTTAAAGTGGTCAGAAATTGTCAGGGTACCCCTAAAATTTTACTGGACATAATTGAGAGGAAACATATATAAATATAGATATTCATAGGTCCCACAACCAGAATGACAAAAATAAGCAAATTATTCGTAATGATTCCATCAGTATTCAGTTAGAAGTGAAAATTTACATTTATGTCAAGTGGCCCCCTAAGATGCACGCAGCACACTAAAAGGCCAAGGCACAGAACCATTACAATAGATAAAAAATAATATGTACATGTCCTTCCATTAAAGCGGAACTACCACCGCTAAAAAACTTGATCTCCAATAATTCCCCATCTGGTCGACTAGCTGCTCAGTAGCGCTAGTCCCCAGAATTATTACCTTGTTAAAGGAATTCTGCATTCTTCCAGGGCTGACAGTAAGGACGGAGCGCGGACATCTTTCCTTAGTGACGTCTGCACGCCTGCGCTGTCAGTCCCAGCCGTCTCTAGGAGGCGTTGCTAGGAGTCGTTCAGCTCCAAAAGGGACCGACAGCTCAGGCGCTCAGATGTCACTATGGAAAGATGTCTGCGCTCCGTGCTGCCTGTCAGTCCCACCTGGCTCTAGGGGCGTTGCTAGGAGCCTTTCGGCTCCAAAAGGGACTGACAGCGCAGGCGCGCAGACGTCATTATGGAAAGATGTCTGCTCTCCGTCCTGCCTGTCAGTCCTACCCGGCTCAAGGAGGCGTTGCTAGGAGCCATTGGGCTCCAAAAGGGACTGACCGCACAGGTGCGCAGACGTTACTATGGAAAGATATCTGCACTGTTTCCTGCCTGTCAGCCGGGTAAGAATGGAGAATTCTATTTAACAAGGTAATAATTCTGGCGACTAACGCTACTGAGCAACTAGTCACTATATGGGGAATTATTGGAGATGAAGTTTTTTAGCGGTGGGAGTTCCGCTTTAAGGCTGATGTATTAAGTAGAATTGGAGAAATTATGAGCAAGCCAACTGAGGTTTAGGGGACAAGCAATCCTGAAATTCATATTATTTAAATGTGTCTTTTAAACTCTTGATTGCTAAAGAGGTCTCCAACACATTCCTTCACTGTTTTAACCCCTAAACGGCCGAGGATGTAGATGTACGTCCCGAGCGGATGTCCTTAAGGACAAAGGACGTACATGTACGTCCTGGGATTCCGGGTGGCTGCACGCCGTTTGGGGAGTCCGGAATTATTTTTAAAAAAAAAACATGCATGACGGGCGTTAAGTGCCAGCCGCGTGTGTGTGGCCGATCACTAAGGGGTTAAGGACCCACCGCGAAGACGCACAGCCAACACTTAACGACCACGGAGCATTTTGTCTTTTTTCAGCATCCGATTTAGGGCTCCCGAATGGTGTGCAGCACGCAGGGAGCCCTGAAATCCATGACATACAGGGTTAAAGGGATAGTAATACTTAAGATGTAAAAAAAATAAAAAATATGTTGTAGGGTTTATCCCCCTAAGTAAAACAAGGGTACTCCACTGCTGAAACGTGTTTTATTCAAAAGTTATTAAAGCTCAAAGTTGAAATTTTTTTAGCCGCATTATCACAGTGGCCTGAAATTGTACAGTGGCGCTGTGGACAACTCTGGTCAGTTGACCATAAATCTCCATATTATGGTGCAACAACGCCACTGCACAATTTCAGGCCACTGTGATATTGTACTTAAAAAAAAAGTCAATTTTGAGCTGTTATAACTTTTGAATAAAACACCTTTCAGCAGTGGAAGTTCCCTTGTTTTACTCAGGGGGGGTAAACTATACAACGCTTTTTTTTTTATAACTACATTTTAGTATTACTGTCTCTTTAAATCAGGAATGGCCAACCTGATGCCCTCAAGCTGTTGTGGACAGCAACTCCTATCATATCATTCCAGCTTGCGGTCCTTAAAGGGTTAAGGTTACTGTGAGCAATGTCTGAGGTCATTTGGTCCTGCTATAAACTGTCATGTCTGCCTCCATTTCCTTGACATCTGATAGTCATTGAAGATGTTATTTGTTGAACAGAGGTACAAAGGGCAATATGCGAAAGGGCCATTAAGATTTTCAGGCCAAAGTAAAGGAAGTAAGGGGTTATCATTTGGGGGCATTAGTGTGTAATGGAGGCTTAACTCTTTTGAGTATCAGGCACTCAAATGGTTAATAGCCTGTGAACGAGGCGCAGGGATATCTTGTAACCCAGATCAGTGATGAAATCCCGCGTTCAGCTCTGGTTACAATACCGTGTCCTGGACAGTGAGAGGCAGTCAGTTGTGCAGACATGGAACTGGCTAAACAGGTAGGACTAAGCAAAAAGAGAAAACACCATGGCCACTGGGAGCGACATCCTTCCCAGACGTCCCAGTAGATGAACAATAAACAACATACTGGGTCAGAGGTGGTTACAGCAAGAAAATGTAATTAATTCAAAGAGGGAAATAAGAAATCCCCAGCAAAGAAGAGGTTTGTGGGGATACAGTTTTAGACTGTATCTATTACGAGCAAATTAAAGTAAACAATGTAATTAACTAATAGGCTAAACTGTTTTTAAAGGGATAGTAATACTTAAAATGTAAAAAAAAAAATATGTTGTAGGGTTTATCCCCCTGAGTAAAACAAGAGTACTCCCACTGCTGAAAGGCGTTTCATTCAAAAGTTATTAATTTTCAAATTTGAATTTTTTAGGTGCAATATCACAGTGGCCTGAAATTGTACAGTGGCGCTGTTGCTACACCATCCTATGGAGATTTATGGTCCCGGGACCAGAGCTGTCCCATAGGATCGTGCAGCAACAGCGCCACTGTACAATTTCAGTTCACTGTGATATTGCACCTAAAAAATTAAACTTTGAAAATTAATAACTTTTGAATGAAACACCTTTCAGCAGTGGGAGTACTCTTGTTTTACTCAGGGGGATAAACCCTACAACATATTTTTTTATACATTTTAAGTATTACTATCCCTTTAAAGCGATATGCCTGATTAAAGGTCCAGAGAAGTGTGAAACGCATTGCTGCCCAATGCGTTTCACACTCCTCTTGTCCTTAAAGTAGAATTTTCAACTTAATTGAATTTTGCATATTTGAAAAGTGCATTCAAAACTTTCTATATCTCATGTTAAAACCAAAAGTCCAGCAGATGTATAGATTGGGAGATATACACACTTTAACCCTTTACGACCGGCCGATCGGCACATTGAGGCCACTTAAGGACCACGAGCATTTTTTTTTTTAAATTCCAGTTCCGGACTCCCTGAACGCGTGCAGCCGCGGGGGGAACCGGAATTCCATGACGGACATAGTGTATCATGGGTCGTTAACTCGGATCGACCCATGACGTACTATGACCGCCAAGGGTCGTTAAGGGGTTAATTTCTGGGAAAGTGATAGTGAACATTTCCTGGTACTGCATAAATATTCATTATCAAGTGACACATCACTGATACCTTCATTAGCATAACACGTCACTGAGAAGGCTTCATTAGCATATTAATTTTTACCGACAAGCTTAATTAGCATATGAACATGTCACTGGTACCACAATTAGCATACGGTACCAAGTGTCCTTAAAGGGACAGTAATGTCCCAGAAGAAAATCTTTATAGTTTCGTAGTGCTTAAAAAATTCAACTCTATGCAACAAATCCTATTGGTTTGAGAGATATTTGCTTTCAAAGTTCCCCCTTCCGTCCCTTTCTCCTGATATCAGCTGTAAAGCTGACAGCAGGAGATCCGTGTTGGTTGACACAAGGAGGCTCTTCAGCAGAGACGAAATCGCGTTATTTAAAACTAATTACTTCATTGGAACGGTCTACAAAGTGTGCTTCCAAACCAGGAGCACTTTTGTAGACCTTTCCAATGAAGTCATTATTTTCCAATAACGTGATTTTGGCTCTGCTGCAGAGCCGCCAGTTGGTCCCTGGACAGGATTCCCCTGCAGTCAGCACAGCGCTGACGTCGGGAAAAGGGGAGGGAGGGGGGAACTTTGAAAGCGAATATCTCTCAAACCGATAGGACTTGTTGCATATAGATTCATTTTTTAACCCCTTAGTGACCGGCCGCGCACATGGCCGTCACTTAACGCTCGCCAAACTTTTTTCTTTAATTTTATTAAATTATTTCCGGGACGTACATGTACGTCCTCTGTCCACCTGGGACATCCGCTCGGGACGTACATGTACGTCCTTGAGCGGTAAGGGGTTAAGCACTACAAAACTATAAAGATTTTTTTCTGGGACGTTACTGTCCCTTTAACTGTACATTTGCTGGTCCTTTGGTTAACATGACACATAAGCAGTTTTTAATGCAATTTTCAAAAATGCAATCTTGAATTAAGGTAAAAGGTCCACTTTAAGTTCAAATTGACATTTAATTCATTTTATTGAGACGTAAAACTGCCTGTACATTGTATAAGCTATTTATTTGTAACTAGTTTAAAAGCCCGTGTACACGGGCCACAGTGCCACCCAGCAGCCTCGACTGGTGCACGGAGCCTCTATGCTAACCGCCCGCGCTGTAGTCATGCGCAGTACAGAGTGCCCGAACGCGCAGCGGCTGATACGGAGCGGGGCACTCCGAATTTGATCAGCTGCAGCGCGTTCAGGCACTCTGTACTGCGCATGACTACAGCGCGCGCAGTCTCTACAGCACATGACGGCTTCTGGCAAACATCCTAACGAATTACTATATAGGATATTAAAGGGATAGTAATACTTAAGTATTACAAATCCCTATATTAAAGCCCTAGTAAAAAAAAAATGTATTGCCCCCAGTGTCATCTGTCAAACCTTTATGGTTTGAGAGATGATCGCTTCTAAAGTTGCCCCTCCCTCCCCCTTCCCCGTAGTCAGCGTTCTAGCTGACTCAGGGAAATCCGGTCAGAGATCATCAGGAGGCTCTGCAGCAGAGCCGCGATCGCGTTAACTAAAAAAAAAACTTTCACTAAAACGGTCTTCTACATGTGCTTGCAAACCAATCACAAACCAAGCACACGTAGAAGACCGTTTCAGTGAAAGTTGTTTTTAGTTAACGCGATCAGGTTGTGCTTGAGAGCCTCCTGAAAGTCGTACGACTCTGTTCCCTTCAGTCAGCTAGAATTCTGACTACGGGAAAGGGGGAGGGAGAGGGCAACTTTAGAAGTGATTATCTCTCAAACCATAAAGGTTTGAGAGATGACACTGGGGGCAATACATTTTCTTTTACTAGGGCTTTACTATAGGGATTTGTAATACTTAAGTATTACTATCCCTTTAAGTTTTCAAGAATAGCCTGTATTGCTGGCACAGTGTGGCACCTTATTCTAATTCTGTGCTTGGCCACTATTACCACACACCGTGCTATGAATGAATCTAAGCAGAGTTCAGACGCTGGGGGTGTGTCTAATCGCACAGCGAGGGGTAAATGAAGTTTGGCCTAGAGCCGAAATGAATTTGCCTACTGTTGAGACGGTCCGGATGGATCACAGTGAGGGGCGATATTGTGTGGGCGTCAGTATAAGGACACAATATTGTCCCTCACTGCGATCTGTCCAGGCCACCTTTCCGATCTCTGGGAACTGTGAGTGACAGAGGGAAAAGGGGTGGGAGGGGCTAAACACTCAACTCAAAATACAAGGAGAATACAACAATATGGACATTTAAATCGGACCTATCGCCCCACATAAAGCCCTCCCGATAATTAGTGATATAGCAATAAACTTAGAAATAGTAGTATTATCCAGTATAAGTACAGTGTTATTAACCCCTTAACAACCCTTGACTATTATGGTACGTCATGGGTAAAAAGTGCCTGAATGACCCATGACGTACTATAACCATCATGGATTTCAGGGCTTCCCACGCGGCTGCACGCCGTTCGGGGAGCCCTGAATCCGATCGTAAAAAAAAAAAAAAAAATGCTCCGTGGTCCTTTAGTGACCGCCGCGTGCCTGCGCGGCTGGTCGTTAAGGGGTTAAGAAATCCTACCTCTTATGAGGCTGATGGGCAGGCTTCTTGGTTTAGTTGCATCTGTGTTCCTGCACCGTTAGTCCCTTCCTGTTACCTTAAAGGGATAGTAATGTCTGATTTTAATAAAATGTAATATTGTAGATATAAAAAAAATAAATCAACTGATGCATATACGCTGATAAAGTTCCCAAATAGAGGAGACCGGGACTGACGGCGTAGGCAACTCTAAGCCAAGATGTCTGCTCTGATGCCTGTCCGTCCGTCTTCGGAAGAAGTAAGATTTCTTAATAACACTGTACTTCTGCTGGGTAATACTACTATTTCTAAGCTTATCGCTATATGACTAATTATTGGGGGTTGGATTTTATTTGGGGTAATAGTTCCTCTTTAAAACTGTACAGTGCATTATATAAAAGTATAATCAATAATCGAAAATAACTTTATCTGGTGACATTACTATCCCATTAAAAAAACATGAAGAACGATATAAGTCTTATCTCTCAAACCTTTATGGTTTGAGAGATATTCACAAGCAAAGTTTCCCCTCCCTCCCCTTTTACCTAGTGTAAGCCATCTCTTCTCAGATGTGGAATCCAGTCCATAGACCAGACAGATAACAGCAGAGAGGGACAATCTTCTTCCTATGAGAACAATGAAAGCCCTGCCCCCCCCTTGACAAGCTTTTCAGGTTTTTCCTTATCTTAATTGAAGATTGTCCCTCTCTGCAGTCTACCTGGGCACCTCCCTTGTGATCTTTCTGAGCAGTGTTACATCAGTAAAAGGGGTGGAAGGGGGATACTTTATCATTGAATTACTCTTGTACTACAACTCTGACAGAATTGAAATAACACTCTCCAAAGTCCAAATACTATGATGATTAATTAGAGCTGCTTTTATTATGAAACATTGCTATCCCTTTAATTCTTCTTGAAAGATCCGCAGCAATGTGAATACCTGTTTTTTCCCAGCAGTAAAGGGCTATAAAATACATTTTTTCATAAATCGTTTATTGCTTCTACACAGCAGAGGAACGAAAAGAGAATTTCATCATTTAACTGCAGTTTGTCACTTGATCTGTCTGATTTGTTTATATAGAAACATCTTCTTTACACACAATAGTGCCCTTCATCCCCGCCGCTCGTGAGGTCATTTGTTTTGCCTGATTTGGGGGGTGGATAATAATTTATATAGCCGTATTGTTGCTGCATATGCTTGGTGTCCCTTAACCCTGTGAGTGCCAAACGCATTGTTTTGCAATGCTTTGACTCCCCACACTGTCATTCAAAGGGTTAAAGGACTGAGGTACTAAGAGGAACAGGAGGCGTTCTGGTGCAAACGGATACGCGCTCATTTAACCCTTTACTTGCCAGAGGGGTATGCAACGCATTGCGAACCCCTCTGGCATGCAAAGGGTTAATTGTGACTTTTAACCCATCACATTGATTCCTCAATGCGTTGGAGAGCTTTCTAGCACTCAAGGGGTTGAAAAGCCACAGTTTAACCCCTTGAGTGCCGGCGGATTATCCAGCGCAGTGCAAAGCAATTTTTTTGGGTACTCGTCTGGCACTCAGTGAGTTAACCATTTCAGTGCCAGAAAGGCATCCAATGCATCAAGCTGCAATTCATTATATACCTCTCTGGAGCTCAAAGAGTTAAACGAGCAGGGATGTCTATTTGACCCCTATGGTTCAGCTGGTTCACTCCAGAATTGCTCCAGTCCTACTTTGTAAATCAGCCGCACCAGAAGCCTCTCAGTGGTCTGAAAATCCTACCACAGCTGTTCTCAGCCCAGTCCTCCAGGACCGCTAACAGGCCGCGTCTATAGGGTTTCCCTGCCTGCGCACAAGTGAGTTTATTAACCCTCTGTGTGCCAGAGGCGTGTGCAGTGCATTTCAAAGCAATGCGATGCACATCACTCTGGCACTCAGAGGTTAAATGACTGAGCTGCTGATTGACTCACCTATGTTCCAGCAGGGAAATCCTAAAGAACACGGCCTGTTTGTGGTGTCTGCGGATAGGCTTGGGGACCACTGGTCTAATGGCCAAAATGAATTTGCCCCTGCTTCAAAGAGAACATCTTCAATTACTCTTGGATGCCTTGTGTATGGAGGAGGGCCTAGGGCCACAGGGTTCACTTTTAAAATATTTCATTAACATTGCGCGGCTAGAAGCCTCATTAAGCAGGTCGCCGTGTTCAAAAGGGCGACATGAGAATCTCGCCCTTTATATATGCGCAAGATTCTCATGTCACTTCTTTTAACAGTGCTTCAACCCAACGCAACAGGAGTTCAACCCAACTCCGCAGCATCCACGTTATTGGCAGCATACAGCAAAGTAGCAAAGTTGAGGTTTGAATAGATTTCCTGTATTTTTCTTTTGTGCAGAAATTTAAGGACCTACAGAGATGTTGTTTTGGTGGGTAACGCACTATTTATACACTATATATACTCACAATGTCCTGAGAAAGGTCTCATCCGTTGACATCAGAACACCTCTGACCTACGTTTCTTCTGGTGTTTTATGCAATGTTCCTTTATTCTTCACTAGGCATGGCTCCTGTTTTAATTCTAAATTTACCCTTTTACGATATAGCGTGTTATGTGTAGACGGTGTTCCAGTCTTTTACTCATTGGATGCTAGGGAGGGCTCCAACGAATTCCGAATTATCCATGGGGTTAAATTAGCCCTTTATCTGATTTTAAATATCCGTTATTACAGAGACTGTTGAACCTCTTGACTGCCAAATAAGGAAGAGTTAGGCGGAAAGGCAAATGTGCTGAAGGGAAGCTTAAAAGCCTTGCTTTGATTTAATTTGACTTGACTTCTCACTAATCTAATTTTAAGAGCATTTAGATAATCTTAGTTGCCCGTTGCGCTGTTCAAAGAAGCAACACGAGAATCTCATGCTTATTTGAAGGGCGAGATTCTCATGTTGTCCTTTTCAACACGGTGACCTGCTTAATGTGTCTTCTAGCCGTGCAGTGTTAATAATATGATGTTTTAAAAGGATTCCGGGCCGCAGGACACAAACTGTGCTCAAGGTTGAAAAAACTGGCAGCAACC
Source organism: Rhinophrynus dorsalis (assembly GCA_037306005.1). NCBI lineage: Eukaryota > Metazoa > Chordata > Amphibia > Anura > Rhinophrynidae > Rhinophrynus > Rhinophrynus dorsalis. Next base: position 9,626,729 of record CM074727.1, on the reverse strand, counting down.
ATCATGTCCACTTGCATGAACATGACATCCATTACTTAATAAAGGCACAAGGGCAAATTTCATGAGGGCCATTAGGGATTTTTCTAGCCAATGTAAGGTAAGTTGGGAGGGAATTTTCATTGGGAAGTTCCTGAATACTGGCCTTTGTCCACACACCATGTAACAGAAGCCATTTTTGTATTGCAGTGTTGTCCGAGAGCTCTCCACCAAGGCGCTGCACAACCTCACCTCTATCGCGTCTGAGTACATGATACAGAATGGTGAGACCCTAAAACCGAGGCAGTGGCACTGAAAAAAACTGGATGAATTCTTAGGAAAATCATCTACATCATATGGGTCGGATAAAATCTCCCTAAGTTGTCATTTACTTAAATGGGGCTTTTCACTTCTCGAGTGCTCAGGAGATCTCCAGTACATTGCTAGCGTTCAAAGGACGCAAACCCCATTTAAAGGGATAGTAATGTTTCACAATAAAAGCAGCTCCAATTAATCTTCATAGTATATGAGCCATGGAGAGTGTTATTTCAATACTGTCAGAGTTGTAGTACAAGAGTAATTGAATGATAAAGTATCCCCCTCCTGCCCCTTTTACCTAGTGTAAATCACCTCCCCTCAGATGTGGAATCTGGTCCTGGGACCAGATAGCTCACAGCAAGGGACAATCTTCTTACTGTGTTCATAAGGAAAACACTGCCCCCCTTGACAGGTTTTTCCTTATGATCACTGGAGATTGTCCCTCCGTGTGATCCATCCGGACAGTCTTGCTGCTCTGAGGTGAGCAGTGTTACATCAGTAAAAGGGGCGGGAGATACTTTATCGTTCAATTACTGTTGAACTACAACTCTGACAGTATTGAAATAACACTCTCAATGGCCTAAATACTATGAAGATTAACTGGAGCTGCTTTTATTGTGAAACATTACTATCCCTTTAAATCAAAAGCAATCGTAGCACATGAGCCACACTATCTTGTGTTATCGAGGCCGTCGTGTGATTGGTCATTTTCTTATCATACCCATGTAATTGGCTCAATGCTCAATGCAAGAAAGGAATGATAAACACAATAACAATGTAACCGTCTGACTTTCTCCCTCCCAGTCCTTCCACGGCTGCTGCCTCTGGCCACTGGAACAGATTTACATACCCGCCACGGTGCCATCTTAGCCTGCGCTGAAATCACCCATGCATTGCACAAGATGGCAGTCCAGAGAAACAGGTATACTGTGTGTTTGCTGGTGTGAAAACCGCACATGGGAGTGATGGATGATGTCCGGTTTATATACTAACTAGTTGAAGAGGCCGGTACACAGGCCACAGTGACACTGCCAGCTGGTCGCGGGCCAGTCATACGCAGTAGAGACTGCCCGCGTCGCGGCTGATACAGTCCAGCTCTGTATCACCCGTGGCGCGGGCAGTCTCTACTGCGCATGACTGCGGCATGCGCGGCAGTCTGTACTGAGCATGACTGCGTCGTTACACACATTTTAGCGAATTATTATATAGGATTTGGCCAGTTTATATATTGCTCTAATTTCCAGTTTATATACCAATTTGGCCAATTGATTTACCAGTTTATATATTGTTGTAATTTGGCCAGATTATTGACCAGTTTATGTATTACTAAAATGCCCAGTTTATATAATAATTTGGCCAGTTTACCATTTTATCTATTGCTCTGTTGTCCAGTTTATATAATTTGGCCAGTTTATTTAGGAATTTGTGTATTGCAGTAATGTTCATTTTATATACTATTTGGGCCAGTTTCTTAGCGAGTTGATATCCTGCAGTAAAGTCCCAATTTATACACAGTACTAATTTGGCTAGTTTATTCACCAGCGCCAATATTGTTATAATATCCATTTTGTATACTAATTTGGCCAGTTTATTTATAGGAATAGTACTGTATGAACATAAATGTAGCTGAAATTATTCTTCATAGTGTTTGGGCCATGTACAGCGTTATTACCATTCTCTACAATGAGTAGTTCAAGAGTTATTGAATGATAAAGTATCCCTTTCCTTCCCCTTTTACTGATGTAACACTGCTTATCTTAGAGAAGCAAGACTGTCCAGATGGACCACAGAGAGGGATAGTAATGTTTCATAATAAAAGCAGCTCTAATTAATCATCATAGTATTTGGACCTTGGAGAGTGTTATTTCAGTTCTGTCAGAGTTGTAGTTTAACAGTAATTGAGCGATAAAGTATCCCCCTCCCGCCCCATTTACTGATGTAACACTGCTCACCTCAGAGCAGCAAGACTGTCCGGATGGATCGCAGAGAGGGACAATCTTCTGGCTGTGAGCATAAGGAAAACCCTTCCACCTTGGCGAAGGAGACAGGTTTTTCCTTATGATCACTGAAGACTGTCCCTCTCTGTGATCAATCCGGACAGTCTTGCTGCTCTGAGGTGAGCAGTGTTACATCAGTAAAAGGGGCGGGAGGGGGATACTTTATCATTCAGTTACTCTTAAACTACTTATCGTACAGAATGGTAATGACACTCTACGTGGCCCAACAATCTATGAAGAATAATCAGAGCTGCATTTATGTTGAAACATTTCTAACCCTTTAAGAATTGATATATTTCTGTAATGTCCTAGAAGAAAAGGGGAAAGCGCAAGAAACTCCTCTAAGTGCAGTTCAAATTATTTCACACAAAAGCCATTGTGTATAGGGGAATAGAAGGGAGCATTTTAGCTCTGGATTTTGTGGTTTGAACAGCTGTAATGTCCTGTTTATATTCTTATTTGGGTAGTTTATTTACTCTTATGTATTGAATATTGTCCGTTTAATGACTATTTATAAGTTTACTAGTGTAAAAGCCCGTGTATACAGGCCAAGGTGAGGGTGATCTTAACCCTTTGAGTGCCAGAGGGGTACGCAACACATTGCAAAGCAACCCCTCTGGCACTCAAAGGGTTAGGAGGCTGGTTCTGCTCTGCGTCCTGCCACCGACGCAGTCATGCACTGTAGAGACTGCCTGAAAGCACGGAATGCTCCCAGCACAGAACTCCCAGCATTCCGCACAGAATGCTCCCAGCACAGAACTCCCAGCATTCCGCACAGAATGCTCCCAGCACAGAACTCCCAGCATTCCGCACAGAATGCTCCCAGCATTCTGTGCGTTCAGGCAGTCTCTACTACGCACGACGGCTTCTGACAAACATCCTAACGAATTATTATATAGGATATATCAATGGAATGTTCTATTTACATTCTGATTTGGAAATTTGGCCATTTTATTTATCAGTTTCTATTTCCTTGTGCTGGTTTCTGTGTCAGTAAGTAATAGGGTAAAGCTGTTTTCCTTGCCATGCAGTCGTGCACTTGGCCTGGGGGAAGTCATTTTAGGAATGGGGCTATAGGTGACGTTATCGTAAGGCCGCACCTTACTTACAAACTCCCTGCAGGCTGACACGGGGGGCAGTAAAGACCTCTACCCAACACAACAACATACCCTACAACTTTTTATTAGAAATGTAAAAACAGCCGATGCATTTATATAACTTCTAAAACACACACTCTGTGTATAGTGATCTGTTACTGATCTGATGAACGCCAGACACAAAACACAGCAGCATTCAGTACAGAATTGTCATAGACTTATCCGTTTAATTGCCAGAGAGGTCTCCAACGCATTGCGTTGGATACCTCTCTTGTGCTCAAAGGGGTAATACGAGACTTTCTTTTCATGGCATGATATTACCATTAACATAACCAAAGTATCATCGCTGCATTGGTGTTGCCCCTTTGAAAGGCATCTTATCCTATATAATAATTCACTAGAATGTTTGTCAGAAGCTGTCATGCACGGAATGCTGGGAGCACAGAACTCTGGGTGCACAGAATGCTGGGAGTTCTGTGCTGGGAGCATTCTGTGTGGAATGCTGGGAGTTCTGTGCTGGGAGTATTCTGTGCGGAATGCTGGGAGTTCTGTGCTGGGAGTATTCTGTGCGGAATGCTGGGAATTCTGTGCTGGGAGCATTCTGTGCTTTCGGGCAGTCTCTATAGTGCATGACTGTGTCGGCGGCAGGACGCAGAGCAGGACCGGCCTCTTAACCCTTTTAGTGCCAGGGGTAAGCAACACATTGCAAAGCAATGCTTTGTACCCCTCTGGCACTCAAAGGGTTAACATCACCCAGACCTTGGCCCTTTTACACTAGTATTTCAATAAAGGCAGCAGGTCCTAATGATCTCTAATTACTGTTTGATTGTTGTTTTTTTCAGGCCCGTTTCTGATTACTTGAACAAAGACACATTGGCTGGACTGACTTCCATTCAACAGAGGGTGAGTAAATATTGACATCATTGCCTAACAATCACTCGGCAGCACCCGGCAGAGCCCTCCTGTGTATAATGTGTTACTGCTGGTAAATACACAACAAACAATACAATCATCCAGCGTGGTAATGATACTTTACTCCAAACACGCTCTGGAACCTCGCAGGTCACTTATCAAACTGGATAGCAAGTCAGTTGCTTACTATTGTGATCCCATCACCCCCAGCTATTGTACTTTAACCCCTTACGGACCCATACCGCGCCAGGACCGTCAAGAGTATAACGTGCAATAAGGACCCATAACGGTATGGAATGTCATGGATTTCAGGGCCTCCTGCGCGGCCACACTCCCCGAATTGGTTAGATATATAAACAAGCTTCGTGGTCCTTAAGTGCTGTCCTTTCTTAAAGGGTTAATATTATACAGTCAGAATTGCTCTTTAACCCCACAGGTGCCAGAGAAGTCTCCAAAAAGCACTGGATGCAAAGAAAAGGGTGCTTTCTTTTAACTCTTCTTGTTTTAACCCTTTGAGTGCCAAAGAAGTATAGCAATGCGTTGGTTACTTCCATGGCACTCAAAGGGTTAATAGTAACAGACCTTTTTTTTGTATATATGGTTAAACCACTGACATGAACTACAGTTACTTCATTTTGGGCTTTTCCCTTGGGACGATTTCGCCACATAACCCAAACGTCCATCTTAAAGGTGCGATTTACTTTTACTCTGGATCGGCGATTCCGGAGCAAACCAGCTTCACTCAGAGGGGAAAATGAAAATTTCCATCGGTTTACATGGGGAGTTCAAACCGTTTAATTCCAGAGACGTCTCCAACATATTGCTTTTCTGCTTGCTTTGGCATTCAATGGGTTAAAGGGATACTACAGTCAAATTTTTACTTAACTGCATCTTAAAAAATTAAACTTAAAGGGACAGTAATACTTTGTTTTATCTTTATTTTATTTTGTAGGCATTAAAAAAACAAGAAGAACGATATAAGTCTTATCTCTCAAATCTTTATGGTTTAAGAGATATTTACAAGCAAAATATCCCCCCCCCCTTGTTCAGCCAGATCAGAAGGGAGGTGCCCAGGTAGACTGCAGAGAGGGACAATCTTCAATTAAGATAAGGGAAAAACCTGAAAAACTTGTCAAGGGGGGCAGGGCTTTCATTGTTCTCATAGGAAGAAGATTGTCCCCTTCTGTTATCTGTCTGGTCTATGGACTGCATTCCACATCTGAGAAGAGATGGCTTACACTAGGTAAAAGGGGCGGGAGGGGAAACTTTGCTTGTGAATATCTCTCAAACCATAAAGGTCTGAGAGATAAGACTTATATCATTCTTCATGTTTTTTTAATGCCTACAAAATAAAATAAAGTTAAAACGAAGTATTACTATCCCTTTAATGCCCCCAGTCCCATCCCTCAAACTTTTATGGTTTGAGAGATATTCGCAGGTAAAGTTCCCCCCTCCTTCCCCTTCTCCTGACATCAGCTCTCTAGCGGACTGCAGGGGAATCCGGGACCGGGACTGGCAGAGGCTCTTTAGCAGAGCCGAAATACTGATATTTAAAAAGAAATCCTTCACTGGAATGGTCTACAAAGCAGGCTTGGTTTGCAAGCACACTTTGTAGACCGTTCCAGTGAAGTATTTATTTTTCTATCTGGTGATCTCGGCTCTGCTGAAGAGCTTCGACTGGGACCGGATCCCCCTGCAGTCAGCTAGAGTGGGGGAACTAAACCTGCGATTATCTCTCAAACCATAAAGGTTTGAGAGATGGGACTGGAGGCATTAAGTTTAATTTTTTAATGGCTACAAGATGCATTTTAGTAAAAATTTGACAATACTATCCCTTTAAAAGCCACATTTCATTTTGTCGGTATTTGGGGAATTATTTGTCCTCTGCGGTGCGGTTGGTTTTCCCTCCGAATTACACCACTTTATCTTAGAGAATTGCCCTAAAGAAAACAAGAACGTTTCACCAGAGCGGATCTAAGCGTGCGTCTGTTCAGATTAGTCACGCGGCCGGCAGAGGATGATGGGAATTGTAGTCCAACAATAGCCGCAATAGTCCGCCTCTGCACTAGCGCGTCTCCTTGGTTACGCACTGGGGCCTTATTCATCAAGATAAACAGGGAATAGTCTGGAACAAAACCAACGTACCACAGGAGGGAAATAAAAATTCCTATTGATTTAAATGGTGCTTTTAACTCCTTGTATGCTGAAAAGGTCTGAAAGGCATTGCTATCTAGCATTCCAATGGTTAACAATCCCATTTAACCCTGTGAGTGCCAGAGGGGGACGCAACGCACTGCGTGCCGCTCTGGCACTCAAAGGGTTAAAAGAATGTGAATTTGCAGAATTTTCATTTCAAAGCTGTGTTACTGTTTTTTGTACCAGTATGTCCCTGTGATCCATTCAGTGGCACTGTTTATTTATTTACTCAGTCGTTATTTTGTATCTTCATTAGAACCATTGTTTCCTACAGTAAACGTCTGTCTGTTTACTTGTGTGATGGACACACTCTGAGCCTTTTGTTATGCTGCACAGTACACAACAGCAGAGTCAGCTGAGTTTGGGTTCAGCCGAGTACATTCTCTGTGCCACTGGCCAATGTGTGTGTTCAAAGAACACATTTATTTAGTAATAATGTGCGTAACAGAAGGACTTACCTAGGCAGGAGTCCATCATACAGCAGTCAGGCGTATCTATATAATTACTGTGTGTAACAGAAGCACTTACCTAGGTAGGAGTCCATCACACAGCAGTCAGGCGTATCTATATAATTACTGTGCGTAACAGAAGCACTTACCTAGGTAGGAGTCCATCATACAGCAGTCAGGTGTATCTATATAATTACTGTGTGTAACAGAAGCACTTACCTAGGTAGGAGTCCATCATACAGCAGTCAGGCGTATCTATATAATTACTGTGTGTGACAGAAGCACTTACCTAGGTAGGAGTCCATCATACAGCAGTCAGGCGCATCTATATAATTACTGTGTGTAACAGAAGCACTTACCTAGGTAGGAGTCCATCATACAGCAGTCAGGTGTATATCTATATAATTACTGTGTGTAACAGAAGCACTTACCTAGGTAGGAGTCCATCATACAGCAGTCAGGTGTATCTATATAATTACTGTGTGTAACAGAAGCACTTACCTAGGTAGGTGTCCATCACACAGCAGTCAGGTGTATGTATATAATTACTGTGTGTAACAGAAGCACTTACCTAGGTAGGAGTCCATCATACAGCAGTCAGGTATATCTATATAATTACTGTGTGTAACAGAAGGACTTACCTAGGCAGGAGTCCATCACACAGCAGTCAGGTGTATCTGTATAATTACTGTGTGTAACAGAAGCACTTACCTAGGTAGGAGTCCATCATACAGCAGTCAGGTAAATCTGTATAATTACTGTGTGTAACAGAAGCACTTACCTAGGTAGGAGTCTATCATACAGCAGTCAGGCGTATCTATATGATTACTGTGTGTAACAGAAGCACTTACCTAGGTAGGAGTCCATCACACAGCGGTCAGGTGTATCTATATAATTACTGTGTGTAACAGAAGCACTTACCTAGGTAGGAGTCCATCACACAGCGGTCAGGTGTATCTATATAATTACTGTGTGTAACAGAAACACTTACCTAGGTAGGAGTACATCATACAGCAGTCAGGTATATGTATGTAATTACTGTGTGTAACAGAAGGACTTACCTAGGTAGGAGTCCATCATACAGCAGTCAGGTGTATCTATATAATTACTGTGTGTAACAGAAGCACTTACCTAGGTAGGAGTCCATCACACAGCAGTCAGTTGTATCTATATAATTACCGTGTGTGACAGAAGCACTTACCTAGGTAGGAGTCCATCATAAAACAGTCAGGCATATTTATATAATTACCACGTGTGACAGAAGCACTTACCTAGGTAGGAGTCCATCATACAGCAGTCAGGTGTATCTATATAATTACTGCGTGTAACAGAAGTACTTACCTAGGTAGGAGTCTATCATACAGCAGTCAGGCGTATCTATATGATTACTGTGTGTAACAGAAGCACTTACCTAGGTAGGAGTCCATCATACAGCAGTCAGGTGTATCTATATAATTACTGCGTGTAACAGAAGTACTTACCTAGGTAGGAGTCTATCATACAGCAGTCAGGCGTATCTATATGATTACTGTGTGTAACAGAAGCACTTACCTAGGTAGGAGTCCATCACACAGCAGTCAGGTGTATCTATATAATTACTGTGTGTAACAGAAGCACTTACCTAGGTAGGAGTCCATCACACAGCGGTCAGGTGTATCTATATAATTACTGTGTGTAACAGAAGCACTTACCTAGGTAGGAGTCCATCACACAGCGGTCAGGTGTATCTATATAATTACTGTGTGTAACAGAAGCACTTACCTAGGTAGGAGTCCATCACACAGCAGTCAGGCGTATCTATATAATTACTGTGTGTAACAGAAGCACTTACCTAGGTAGGAGTCCATCATACAGCATTCAGGTGTATCTATATAATTACTGTGTGTAACAGAAGCACTTACCTAGGTAGGAGTCCATCACACAGCATTCAGGTGTATCTATATAATTACTGAGTGTAATAGAAGTACTTACCTAGGTAGCAGTCCATCACACAGCAGTCAGGCGTATCTATATAATTACTGTGTGTAACAGAAGCACTTACCTAGGTAGGAGTCCATCACACAGCATTCAGGTGTATCTATATAATTACTGTGTGTAACAGAAGCACTTACCTAGGTAGGAGTCCATCACACAGCATTCAGGTGTATCTATATAATTACTGAGTGTAATAGAAGTAGTTACCTTGGTAGGCTGTTGGCTGGCTGAGGATGATGGGAATTATAGTCTTCAGCATCTTGAGGGCCAGCGATTGACTTTTTGTGATATAAATTATTGATCACATTACGATGAGATGTAAAACTTCAGTCTGTTCTTTGTTTAATTCTCAATACAAATTCTTTCTGTTGTTCATTTTTAGCTCCGGGAGCGGCAGATGTACAGGTGAGATTTATCAGACACACCTTCCTGTGGGTATGTGCCACGCCCTTTCTATGTGTATGACATGGGGCCGTATTCAGGATACTACAGAACAGCAATTCTGAAAAAAAAACAACTGCACAATAGGCGACAAATTAAGTAAAGTAACCCTTCACTTTGACTTTATATAATATGTACAGTAAAATTGCTTCACCTATTGTTTTTAAACACCTTTTCTTCCTGGGCAGCGTTCTTGCTCTGTTTGCGGAGAGCTTTGTGTTTGGGAGCATGAAAGCAGATGTAGCGATACAATGTAAAAAAAGATACAGTGTAACAGTGAAAACAACAGGAAACTCACATAGCATTTAGTGCTGCAGGGATGGCATTGCATTGTATCACTGTCGTGCTTTGGTGGGCTATCAACCAAAAAAGTTTCTGGAAACTGAGATTCGGGGAGCTTCCTTTTTAGGAGCATGCAAGTAAACAAAAAGAAACTGGGAAATATGATCAAAAAAAGAATATTTAAAGGGATAGTAATACTTAAAATGTAAAAAAAAAATATGTTGTAGGGTTTATCCCCCTGAGTAAAACAAGAGTACTCCCACTGCTGAAAGGTGTTTCATTCAAAAGTTATTAATTTTCAAAGTTTAATTTTTTAGGTGCAATATCACAGTGGCCTGAAATTGTACAGTGGCGCTGTTGCTACACGATCCTATGGACAACTCTGGTCAATTGACCATAAATCTCCATAGGATGGTGTAGCAACAGCACCACTGTACAATTTCAGGCCACTGTGATATTGCACCTAAAAATTTCAACTTTGAAAATTAATAACTTTTGAATGAAACACCTTTCAGCAGTGGGAGTGCCCTTGTTTTACTCAGGGGGATAAACCCTACAACATATTTTTTTTACATTTTAAGTATTACTATCCCTTTAAAAGTATAGGTATTTTGACTTCACGTATTATTTACTTGCAGGTTATATAACGTCCAAATAGAAGGTTACTATTCCTTTAACCCTCTGAGTGCCAGAGAGTAGCTTTCTGGCCCTCAATGGATTAAAACGCCATTGATTTAAGCGCAATAAGTTATATATGCAACAGGATAGGATTAACCCTTTGAGTGCCAGAGGGGTACGCAACGCAGTGCTCTGCAATGCGTTGCGTACCCCTCTGGCACCCAAAGGGTTAAGAAGCCCAGGAGACTGGAACAATTTTTATAATTTAGTTATTGATTCCTGTGGGAAGCTTAACCCATGAATGCCTACGGAGAAAAGAGTTCTGTAGAGTCTTTTGGGGATTAGCAGCGTGGAATGACATAGAACGCTCAAGAAGAATTGCATGGAAGAAGTGTTCTTCAGATTTGGCCCACAGTAAGTCCCTTTGGTCAGTGCAGGAGGTAGAAACCAGACCGTTTACTTTTGAATGGTTGCACTCAGAAGAACGTGCGACCATTCAACTTTTTTCGACAGGTCGCCAGGGTAAAAAGCGCAACATGACAATCTCGTATCGCATGACAGCGCGAGATTGTCACGTTGCCTAGTCAATGGGTGCGTTAAGCACGTGGAGGCAGCTGGAGCACCTCCGTGTGCTGCAAATATATGAAAACTTCCAACATACGTGTAGAGCACGAACACATGTAACTGGCCAACACTTATGCTATAAGGAATGTCCTCCAGCGATCCTCAAGTTGTCCTAGTATCGCGTGGAGTGCCAGATGCAATACGTTGCACACTCTTCAGGCCCTTAAAGGTTCAAAGTTAGTTTCCCTTTACGCTGCCTGCAAACGTTTTATGAAACGTGCTATTAAACGTTCACTGGCAGCCCCTGAGACGCATCCTTGGTTTGGTGAACGTTTAATAGCGTGTTAAATAGAATGTTTGCGAGCAGAGTAAAGGGAAACTAAAGTTGAACCTTTAAGTGCGTGAAGACTGTGCAACGCATTGCACTCCTCATCTGGCATTCCAAGCGAAACTAGGGCAACTGGAGGATCGCTGGAGGACGTTCCTTAGACGCATAAGTGTTGGCCAGTTACATGTGTTCGTGCTCTATACATATGTTGGAAGTGTGCTTATATTTTCAGTACACGGAGTTGCTCCAGCTGCCTCCGTGTGCTTAAAGCGCCCATTGACTAGGCGACGTGACACTCTTGCGCTGTCATGCACTGCGAGGTTGTAACTTTGTGCTTTTTGGCCTGACAACCTGTTGAAAGAGTTGAATGGTCGCACGCTCTTTTGCGTGCGACCATTCAAAAGGATACCAAGCGAGACAGTAGCTGGTCAGGTAAAGAGTTGGAAGAGATAAAGTAGACTAAGGGTCATATGTTCAAACAAGTAGCGAAATAGCTTTTGTCGTTTGTAACAACTTTTCAAAGTACAGTGTCGCTGGGATCATTAATATTTTCAGAGTGTCGATTGTGAATGGAAATATGTTGTTTGTTCTGACCGAAATTGTTGTATGTAAAGACAAAAAATATTTTAACTAACGACAAAAAGTCTTAACTAACGACAAAAATGTCTTAGCTAAAGACATAAATTCTCACATTCAGAACTTCACATTCCCTTCACTTTTTTCTTAACGTACAAGTTTTGTCTTTTGCAACACATTTTATTGTCATTAGTTACAATAAATTTTCTTTTCCTCTATATGACACTGGAGAATAGTTTAGCCACGCCCCTGCCCCACCCCCTTGCCCAGCAGTTTTGGGGTTGTGTCGTGCACAACGGACATTACTAGTCTATTTGTCGTATACCCTATAGAAAATGTCGTTCATTCACACAATTACTTATTTTTGTCATTCATACAACATTTTTTTGTCGTTATCCCTTTGAACATACTGCCCATAGTGGCTATACGCAATCTGAGAAAGGGAGGAGAGAAATAGCCTTGTAGCATGAGAGATTTCTAAGGTCAAGTGAGGCCAATTTGAAAGTGGTTATGAGAAGTGCCTGTCTGAAGTCAGCGAGAGGTTGAAAAGGTGTGTAAGTCCTAGTCAGAGGGTAGTAGGTTATGAGCGGAGAAGGAGTTACATGTTAGGATCAAGGGGTATCTTATTGAAATGTCACCCTCCATTTGGTGACCAACACAAGGGTGCATTAAAAATGGGGATATATCAGAATGTCTCCCTCATGAAAAGGGTGACATTCTGATGTCTCATCCATTAGAATGTCGCAATACAATAGTATTGCCAAAGCAGGTTGTTGGGTGTAAGAATGACTAAAGATTTGATATCTAATCCTCCATGTCTGGAGAATGAATGAACGAAGCAAATGGAAGTAAATAATGAGAAAAGAAATACATTTAAAAGGTAGAAAAATGTTGAAGAAAAACAGTCAAACTTTTTTTAAATATTTCAAATTGTCGCCATAAGAACTATTAAGCCAAGGACTCCAAATTTTACAATATTTTGAACAAGAGTCCAGTTCAGTTGAACACAAATATTCGTTTGTACATACAGAATAAATTTTTCCCAAAATACCATTCCAGTGAAGATGATCAGTCTTCCATTGTGAAGCTATGAACATTCTCGTTGCGGCACAAATAAGCACTGTTAGTTTATCCACAAATTTATTCAATGCAGCAACTCTTCTCCCCAATAAAGCTTCCTAAATGTCCAGCGAGACTTCCTTATGGAAAAGGTTGGATAAAATATTTTAAATTTTGTGCCAGAATTTCTGTAACTTGGGGCAGCTCCACCAAATATGGAGGAAGGAGCCCTTACCGCATTTCAAAAAACACAAGTCTGACGCATCAGGCTACATTTCCGCTAGTTTTTTCGGGATCAGATATGTCTGATGTAACATTTTAGAAGTCTGCTTGCAAATATTCATATTTAAACTACATTCAGAAATTCTTTTTAGCAATTCAGACCAGGCAGACTCCCCAGTTTGTTCATTGGTCATATCCTCCCATAGATATCGACAGTCTGGGACTGTATAATTTTCAATAAAGTCTATAGAAGCATGAGATATCTCTACCACCAAGTTGCCAGAACCAAACGCTCGAAACTAGTAAGAGGTGTTGAGCGTTAATTCCCCAAATAATTGGTTAAAGGGATAGTAATACTTCGTTTTAACTTTATTTTATTTTGTAGGCATTAAAAAAACATGAAGAATGATATAAGTCTTATCTCTCAAACCTTTATGGTTTGAGAGATATTCACAAGCAAAGTTTCCCCTCCCGCCCCTTTTACCTAGTGTAAGCCATCTCTTCTCAGATGTGGAATGCAGTCCATAGACCAGACAGATAACAGAAGGGACAATCTTCTTCCTATGAGAACAATGAAAGCCCTGCCCCCCTTGACAAGTTTTTCAGGTTTTTCCCTTATCTTAGTTGAAGATTGTCCCTCTCTGCAATCTACCTGGGCACCTCCCTTCTGATCTGGCTGAGCAGTGTTACATCAGTAAAAGGGGAGGGAGGGGGATACTTTGCTTGTGAATATCTCTTAAACCATAAAGGTTTGAGAGATAAGACTTATATCATTCTTCATGTTTTTTTAATGCCTACAAAATAAAATAAAGTTAAAACAAAGTATTACTATCCCTTTAACATAGTCGATGAGGCTGAAAAAAGACACGCGTCCATCAAGTTCAGCCCATGCCAAAAACACCCCTGTTGATCCAGAGGAAGGCAAAAAAAAAAAGAAAAAAAGTACTCTGAAGCCAGTTCCAATTTAGCCCCAAGTGGGTAAAAAAATTCCTTCATGACTCCAAAAGGCAACGTTAGGCCCCTAAAAAGTAAGACTTCAAGCAAACACAGAGATTGCACCGTATATTAAAGGGATAGTAATACTTAAAATCTAAAAAAATATATGTTGTAGTGTTTATCCCCCTGAGTAAAAAAAGAGTACTCCCACTGCTGAAAGGTGTTTTATTTAAAAGTTATTAAAGATCAAAGTTGCATTTTTAGGTGCAATATCACAATGGCCTGAAATTGTACAGTGGCGCTGTTGCTACACCATCCTATGGAGATTTATGGCCCCGGGACCAGAGCTGTCCATAGGATGGTGTAGCAACAGCGCCACTGTACAATTTCAGGCCACTGTGATATTGAACTTAAAAAATTCAACTCTGAAAATTAATAACTTTTGAATAAAACATCTTTCAGCAGTGGGAGTACTCTTGTTTTACTCAGAGGGATAAACCCTACAACATATATTTTCTTACATTTTAAGTATTACTATCCCTTTAAAATGCCTCTGCCCTGCAACGAACTTTGGGAGTGTGAAATGATGGATGAGAAATGTGTTTATTTTGAGGATCTGAGCTAAAGGAAATGTGATTTTTAAAAAATAGTATGCCTTTATCACAAATATGTAAGATATGAGAAGATCTTCAGTCTGTGTTATGCGGATACACTGGCTATGAGCAACTTTACTTCCCTTCAGGGTGAGAATAGTCTTTCAGCTTTGTACTAAAAATATACACAACGTTTTATTTACTGGCAAACATTGTGGCTATCGGTAAAGACGGCTCGTTTCAAACATCGCATTTTACACCCTAGAGGCTAGTATTTGAGTTATGCTTGGATTGATAAAATACTTCAAATATGTCATAGAAAATCTGTTTCCTCTTATTATCACGCGCAAATGTCAGTGCCTCCTACTTGGAAAAAAAAACATATATTTTTTTTAAAAACAGATATATCGGGAACTTATCCCTGACACTCCCAAGTGGCCTCACAAGACTTAAAAATGTCTAGATACATTTTTATAATTTCCCTTTTCTCTGAATTTTTATGGGTCTGGTAAATTCAGTTGGTCTGCTCTGTCCTGTTTTTTTCATTTAAAAACCGCCCGTGACTACACAGATAAATAGCGGGTGGCATTTCGATAGACAACATCTTCAGCATGGGGGAAACTGAGAGCAGGGGCCTCTTCCTGTTGCCATGGCAATACAAGTTTTTCAAAAATTAAAAAAAAAATTTTTATGTGAAGGATGAAATCTAAACATAGATCTGTTTTATCTCCTTCACTTGCTTCTGTACTTATCTTAAAAAAAAAAAAAATAATAATATATATATATATATATATATATATATATATATATACACAGGGCTCAAAATTTCCACTCTCCACTAGCCAATGGCGAGTGAAAATTCAGTCCTGGTGAGTAGAAATTCAGCCCTGGTGGGTATGTTATATCTTGCAGTGGCGAGTAAGTTTTTAGGTCTGGCTAGTAGCAAAGGACTTCATATTTTAAGGCCTGTATATATATATATATATATATATATATATATATATAT
Organism: Rhinophrynus dorsalis; assembly: GCA_037306005.1. Taxonomy (NCBI): domain Eukaryota; kingdom Metazoa; phylum Chordata; class Amphibia; order Anura; family Rhinophrynidae; genus Rhinophrynus; species Rhinophrynus dorsalis. The sequence continues at coordinate 9,611,185 of CM074727.1, read as the reverse complement.
ATATATATATATAAATCCTATATAATAATTTGCTAAATCGTGTGTAACGACGCAGTCATGTGCAGTAAAGACTGCCCGCACCACGGCTGATACAGACGGAGCATCCAGCTGTGTATCAGCCGCGGCACAGGCAGTCTCTATTGCACATGACTGACCCGCAACCGGCTGGCAGTGGCACTGTGGCCCATGTAACAGGATCTTCAACTAGTATATATATATATATATATATATATATATATATATATATATATATATAAATATATATGTGTGTGTGTGTGTGTGTGTGTGTGTATATATGTGTATAATATGCACACACACAGTCATCAGTGTGAAATTATTAGTAAGTGTATCAGAGCAGAAGGCACAGTGCGAGGGCACTCAATGGACTCACTACGTCTTCAGAGACCAGTAGGTAAACGCTCATAGAAGAATCATAATTTATTATCAATTTAAAAACATCACAAATAGTGGCGAGGAAGTAACACAGATGTAACAAAGATCCAGCTAACGCGTTTCGCGAATGAGGCTTTACTTAATCATAGGCTATATGTTTCTTCCTCACCACTATTCGTGATGTTTTTAAATTGGTAATAAACGATGATTCATTTATGAGCATTTACCGACTGGTCTCTGAAGCCTTGGCGAGTCCTTTGAGCACCCTCGCACTGTGCCGCCTTGTCTGCTGGAATCTTGCTGGGATTGATGGGGGCTGCTCCGGATTGCCACACCATATGTGACTGGGGGAGTCGCTATAACTATAGCACCAATACTTAAAGGGATAGTAATGTTTCATAATAAAAGTAGCTCTAATTAATCATCATAGTATTTGGACTTTGGAGAGTGTTATTTCAATACTGTCAGAGTTGTAGTACAAGAGTAATTCAATGACAAAGTATCCCCCTCCCGTCCCTTTTACTGATGTAACACTGCTCAGCCAGATCAGAAGGGAGGTACCCAGGTAGACTGCAGAGAGGGACAATCTTCAATTAAGATAAGGGAAAAACCTGAAAAACTTGTCAAGGGGGGCAGGGCTTTCATTGTTCTCTTAGGAAGAAGATTGACCCCTTCTGTTATCTGTCTGGTCTATGAACTGGATTCCACATCTGAGAAGAGATTGCTTACACTAGGTAAAAGGGGCGGGAGGGGAAACTGTGCTTGTGAATATCTCTCAAACCATAAAGGTTTGAGAGATAAGACTTATATCGTTCATCATGTTTTTTTAAGGTCTGCAAAATAAAGATAAAACGAAGTATTACTATCCCTTTAATGATGTTCCCCCCTCCCTCCCCTTCTACTGATGTCAGTACTCTAGTGACAGCAGGAGATCTCGGTCGTGGGACCAGCCGGCGGCTCTTCAGCAGAGCCGAAATAGCGATATTTTAAAAGAATTACTTCACTGGAACGGTCTACAAAGTGTACCTGGTTTCCAAGCACGCTTTGTAGACCGTTCCAATGAAGAAGTTCTTCTTAAATATCACTATTTCGGCTCTGCTGAAGAGCCTCCTCGAGTCGGCTGACACTGATCTCCTGCTGTCAGCTTTACAGCTGACCTCAGGAGAGGGAGAACTTTAGATGCGAACATCTCTCAAACCATAAAGGTTTGAGAGAGAGGATTCACTCCACGTAATTTATTTATTTATTTATTTTTTAAATCTACAAAACAACAAAACATTTTTATGGGACATTACTGTTCTTTTAAAGGGATAGTAATACTTTGTTTTAACTTTATTTTATTTTGTAGGCATTAAAAAAACATGAAGAACTATGTAAGTCTTATCTCTCAAACCTTTATGGTTTGAGAGATATTCACAAGCAAAGTTTCCCCTCCCGCCCCTTTTACCTAGTGTAAGCCATCTCTTCTCAGATGTGGAATCCAGTCCATAGACCAGACAGATAACAGAAGGAGACAATCTTCTTCCTATGAGAACAATGAAATCCCTGCCCCCCTTGACACGTTTTTCAGGTTTTTCCCTTATCTTAATTGAAGATTGTCCCTCTCTGCAGTCTACCTGGGCACCTCCCTTCTGATCTGGCTGAGCAGTGTTACATCAGTAAAAGGGGCGGGAGGGGGATACTTTATCATTCAATTACTCTTGTACTACAACTCTGACAGAATTGAAATAACACTCTCCAAAGTCCAAATACTATGATGATTAATTAGAGCTGCTTTTATTATGAAACATTACTATCCCTTTAACTTTGTCTGTAGCAGAGAGCGAGAGCGGCACCATGTATGTGATCAGTACAATTCTTGTCAGCTCCCTCCTGTTACGTGCAGTTCAGTGGGCGTTGAAAGAACTTCCCCTGGTTCTCCTCAGAAGAGCGTGCTTAAGAGCACAGTAATATAGTGCGTGTAAGCGAACCGCCACTGTGTATAGCGAGAGAGCTTTTAGTGAACGCGCTCTCGCTATCTGACATGGACGCGCATATCACCGATGCACGGCAGCGGGAGGGTGGGCAGGACTGACGGCCTTCTGGGAGGACCTAGCAAACACCGCGGAGCTAAGTGTCCCACATCAACAGGACCGCTGACGTCAAGTGGCACGTACAATGGATGGATATCTCCTCTAAAAGTCATTTTTTTTTGTAATAAAAATACCAATATTACATGTTTGATCACAAGGAATAAAATCAGCTTTAAATGATAATAGGTGAAAATTCTGCTTCAAAAATATATATCTGGGAATGTTATAGCATGTTTTTCAATGTATTTTGGCAGTGGGGCTTTTTTACATTACGAAACACATTTCCATAGACCGAAGCGGATGCCCAAATCATTTCCCTATTCCTCCCCATGCTGTGGTTTAGATTGCCCAAGGGGAAGCCTTTAATGCCACTTATGTGTGTAATCCCTTTAGAAACCACCTGTCTCTCCCTGTGGGTGGCTGTTTCCCCTCGTTAGCTCATTAATACCTGGGTGGAGCGCAGGTGGAGTCCTGAATAAATCACAAACATCATATGTAGATTTCGCTGGCATTTAACAAGCTATTAAAGTATTATTTTTCCACTTCTAGAAGAGGTAACAAAATCCAGACTCTCTTCCTCCCAGGAGAGGGGAGGGAATCAAGATCTTATGCCCTGAGACCCACCAAATGACACCCCCACTTGTCACTTCATCCGTACCTCACCACTATTGCCCAGTGCATGTCAAACTCAAATACAGCTGATGACTGCATACTCCGCATTTCCCACTAAGGAGGGCCACAATATTGGCTGCTAGAAAGTATAACTGATATCCTACCCAGAATGCAATCTCTGTTAATATTGTGAGCTATGTTACACTGTCTGACACCCCAGCCTTGTTCCACTGTCCACTGGTAGTCACAGGACCACACATACACTGACACCCCAGTCTTGTTCCACTGGTAGTCACAGACCCACACATACACTGTCTGACACCCCAGCCTTGTTCCACTGGTAGTCACAGACACAAAGATACACTTGTTGATACCCCAGCCTTGTTCCACTGTCCCACTGGTAGTCACAGACCCACACACACTGCCTGACACCCCAGCCTTTTTCCACTGTCCACTGGTAGTCACAGGACCACACATACACTGCTTGACACCCCAGCCTTGTTCCACTGTCCGCCGGTAGTCACAGACACACACATACACTGACATCCCAGCCTTGATCTACTGATCACTGGTAGTCACAGAACCACAAATGCACTGTCTGACATCCCAGCCTTGTTCCACTGTCCACTGGTAGTCACAGACCCACACATACATTGCCTGACACCCCAGCCTTGTTCCACTGGTATCCACTGAGTAGAACACCGATCCTGTAGAGCCCAGTAAATTCTATAGCCGGTTCGTTCTCAGTTGAGCATCTCTGACCAGACTTTGTACTGGTATCCACAAAACCGCACATACAATGTCTTTCACCCAAGCCTTATTCCACTGGTAAAAATGGTTAACCATATGGTACTGAACTACAGCTCCCATCATGCTCAGCCAGACACTGGCTTGTTGAAGAAGATGGAAGTTGCAGTCCAGCAAAAGCTGACTCGCCCCAGGTTGTTTCCCGTACTGTACATCACAATTAACTAGATAGGTAGCAGTGGGACTGTGCCTCTGTTGCCTCTCCTAGTACCTAAGTGTATACCTAAATGTACAGAGGCATCAGCTATAGGACACACACCTCCTGTGCAGGGCCGGATTTACATTCCAGGCTCCCCTAGGCAAGGCACTCTGGGCACCCTTAGCTCCGTCCATGGCCACACCCCACTCCTCATATGAATGCGCCACCAGTCCACTGTTTCCTGGCACAGAACATACCTTTGGCCTACAACAAGCAAGGACATAAAAGCTTTAACCCCTTGGTTTCTAGAGAGATCTCCAACACATTGCAATGTGTTGGAGATCTCACTAGCATCCAAGGGGTTAAATAATAGCCTGTAAAGGGGTGTATAAGCTTCTGCATGGATACCGAGATTGCTCTGGCCCCACCCACAATTCAGAATGTGGGTGTGGCCAGCACAGCTGAGGCACTACCCCTCAAAATGTGGAGCTTTGGAACTCTAGTCAGGTGCCTAGTCTGCCTATTGGGAAATCCGGCCCTGCTCCTGTGTTCCAGTTAGTGGTGGGGCGCAGGAGAGAGAGAGGCTAGTGTGGATACACAGGCGGGTGCTGCTGTTCTGTACAGTGCAGCTGCCTGACCGGGAAGCGCAGAAGATAATTCTCCTTCAGCCTGATGAAAAACAGCACATGTAATCTCATGTACCTTGCCTTCTCTCAGAGCATGGACACTTTAAAGGGATAGTAATGTTTCATAATAAAAGCAGCTCTAATTAATCATCATAGTATTTGGACTTTGGAGAGTGTTATTTCAATTCTGTCAGAGTTGTAGTACAAGAGTAATTCAATGACAAAGTGTCCCCCTCCCACCCCTTTTACTGATGTAACACTGCTCAGCCAGATCAGAAGGGAGGTGCCCAGGTAGACTGCAGAGAGGGACAATCTTCAATTAAGATAAGGGAAAAACCTGTCAAGGGGGGGCAGGGCTTTCATTGTTTTCTTAGGAAGAAGATTGTCCCCTTCTGTTATCTGTCTGGTCTATGGACTGGATTCCACATCTGAGAAGAGATGGCTTACACTAGGTAAAAGGGGCGGGAGGGGAAACTTTGCTTGTGAATATCTCTCAAACCATAAAGGTCTGAGAGATAAGACTTATATCATTCTTCATGTTTTTTAATGCCTACAAAATAAAATAAAGTTAAAACGAAGTGTTACTACCTCTTTAAACATATGTCAGTGAAAGGTGAAACAAAGCTGTTGGGTGTAAGAGCAACCCTCCGTTCCAGCTAATAATAGAATTCCCAAATACTTATTTTTGGATGAGATTATTAGTAATGATGATCCCGCACAACAGGTTCCTTCCAGTCAAATGTGTGTGAGTAACTGGGCGGAGATAACTGGAATCCTATAGCTAATATCCTTGAAAAGAAAACAAAAAATCCCATGTCATTTATATACAAATTAGCCTGACACATACGTCTTGATACATTGCGTTAAGGCTCGGTATATCGCGGAGCGTATGGAGAAAGAAAAAGGTTGAGCAATTCTGAAGTGAACTGGTTACACTGAAGGGGAGAAATACGATCACACTTTGATTTAACCCTTCGAGGGCCAAGAGAGGTATCTAACGTATTGCGGAGGAATGCGTTGGATACCTGTCTGGCACTCAAAGTGTTAAATCGGACTCTTAATTTGGGGACTGCCACATGAAAGCTTTCGTCTCTCTAGGGCAGATCCACAAGCGCAGTGGGTGTTTATTTCTCGGATGAGTTGAACAGCGGACAAGCCCCCATCAATCCCAGCAATGCATTGCGTACCCCACTGGCACTCAAAGGGTTAATCTTTGACTCTGCAGTATTTGGGAGATAATTGCGCACAGCAAGGAGCAATTCTAGGCCAAACTAACTGTGCCGCAGGGTACAAATATTAATATTGATTTAAATGGGGGTGTTTTCACCCCTTGAATTCTAAAGTAGTCTCCAATGCATTGCAAACTCTCTAGCATTCAAGGGGTTTAAAACATCAGTTTAAATCAGTGGGAATTTTCATGTGTCCCCTTATGTGGATGTCGTGTGCGCTAGATTAACTCGATTAGATTTCAGTCTTCACAAATTTTACAGATGCTGCATCCCCACAGGGACCATTATCATACCGTGTCTGAGGCACTCAGATTTTCACAGGCTGCAATGGCAACAGCGCCACCTGGCTGCAAAATATCTTGAATGCAACTTATCAGAAACATGCCAGGTTTCCTTTTGAAATCGTTAGTAATGTCTATATTTAACAAATGCTAGTATTGCAGCTATTATAAAATGAAACTAAACAACCCCAGTCCCATCTCTCAAACCTTTATGGTTTGAGTGATATAAGCAGCTAACGTTCGAGTCGGCCGACTCAAGACGGCTCTTCAGCAGAGCCGAAATAGTGCAATGTACAATGAAATACTTCATCGGAACAGTCCACAAAGTAGACCTTCCAATCAGTGGCGTAACTATAGGGGTCGCACTTGCGACCAGACCCGTGCACTCCAGGGTCCCGTCTGCACCCTGCAACCCCTCAGCCTGGCGCCCGCAATCTCCCTCCGGCGCTCTAGCAATGCAGAGTGATGACGTCATCTCCCAGCGCTCTGCATTACTTAGAGCACCGCGCGGGAGCTCCAGGTAGGAGGCAGGAGATGGGGGAATTGTGGAGATTGAGGGGCATTGTGGAGGGGGTCAATGTGGTTGAGGGGGGCCAATGTGGGGGGGGGGCGTGGCACTTCTTGCACCTGGGCCCCGAGGCTTCTAGTTACGCCTCTGCTTCCAATTAAATATTTCTTTTTACATTTTGGTATTTCGGCTCTGCTGAAGAGCCGCTTGCTTGTCCCGGGACCAGGATATCTGGCGTCGGCTTACAGCTGACGTCATTGAAAGAGGAGGGAGAATGGAACTTTAGCCTCCTATATCTCTCAAACCATAAAGGTTTGAGAGATGGAACTGGGGTTGTTTAATTTCATTTTATAATAGCTGCAATATTAGCGTTTCTTAATTATAGACATTACTAACACTTTAATCACTTTTGAAATAAACATCTGCAAACATCTAGAGTATTCTTGCTTTATTCTAGGGTAAAATACCTAAAACATATTTTTTTTCCATAATTAGGGCAGGGCTCAAAATTTCCACTCGCCACTAGCCAATGGCGAGTGAAAATTTAGCCCTGGTGGGTATGTTATGGCTTGCAGTGGCGAGTAACTTTTCAGGTCTGGCTAGTTGCAAAGGAAATTTTAAGCCCTGAATTAGGGTATAATGACCCTTAACCCATTGCGTAACCCTCTGGCACCCAAAGGGTTAACTTCATCTGTACTTCTCAGTATATCATACTTATTAAATCTGAAAGACATCATGGAACAGTCTAGATTTGTGGCTGCTTCAAAAGATCACACAACTGTTCATTATTCAGTGAATTAATGTGTTAGACTGCCAGTGTTCTCAGTGTAATGAGTAAAGTTTAGGTGTTGAAGGTTCCGCTGTAGAACATCAGTGATGTATTCAGAACCAACCCCAACTATACAGCTTTGCTGCCATTTTGTTGTAGAGGTAAATTACTATTGTTAGGGACTTTAGTTAGTCTTGTGCAAGTTGCTGAATTATATTATAGAAGGTAATTAAATAAGTCTGTCCATATGTTTGATATAGTCCATATTCTGTCTTCTCTCTAGGGGTTTGGGTGGAGAGTTGATGAGGCCTGCAGGTAAGTTTAAAAAGAAATATAAATCTGAGTCAAAACTTGTTATTTGATCAGTGTTTTCCCCTGAAAATAAGATTTTAGTTTTATAAGGAAAATAAATGACATTTTGAAAAACTAACACCTCTTAATATTAACTTCCCACTTACCATACTATGACCAGAAAATTGTCATGGCCCCTATGAATTTGTACTTGCGTCTTGGTTTAACCCTTTGAGTGCCAGGGGTTACGCAACTCATTCCACAGCCTCCACTAACACCTCTTAATATTAACTTCCCACTTACCGTACTATGACCAGAAAATTGTCATGGCCCCTATGAATTTGCACTTGCGTGTTGGTTTAACCCTTTGAGTGCCAGGGGTTACACAACGCATTGCACAGCCTCCACCAGTCCTTAACCCCTTAACGACGGGGGCGATCTGGAGGTGGGCGGCCCTAGAGGACCACTTTTGTTTTTCTGCAGTGAATTCTGAGAATGCAGATGGACCGTGCAATCACGCTGCAATCCCAGAATTCCATGACGATCCAGGACCGTCACCGATCCTGAACATCCGGAACAAAACGTCAAACGTTGTTAAAGGGGCACAGTCACATAAGAAAAACTTTCGTGTAGTGGCTTCAATCACTAAAACAAGGTTAGCGTTATTTTTTTTTTATTTTACTTACCTACTTTGGAAGATCTGAAGAGTTAAAATCTGGCACTTCCGCGTTCTGCGGAACCCTGTATGTGTGGCACAACGCCGCAGGACTTCCCACCTCCCTCCCAGTTGCCCCAGGGAGCGCTTCACGCTTCCCTTCGAGGTGGCATTTATGTAGGCAAACAAAGTCGCGCACACAGGGTGCCACAGAACGCGGAAGTGTCCGAATTTAACTCTTCAGATCTTCCATAGTAGGTAAGTAAAAAAAAACCCCCCCAAAAAAACGCTAATCTTGTTGCAGTGATTGAAGCCACCACATGAAAGTTTTTCTTATGTGAATGTTCCTCTTTAAAGGGATAGTAATGTTTCATAATAAAAGCAGCTCTAATTAATCATCATAGTATTCGGACTTTGGAGAGTGTTATTTCAATTCTGTCAGAGTTGTAGTTCAAGAGTAATTCAATGACAAAGTATCCCCCTCCCGCCCCTTTTACTGATGTAACACTGCTCAGCCAGATCAGAAGGGAGGTGCCCAGGTAGACTGCAGAGAGGGACAATCTTCAATTAAGATAAGGGAAAAACCTGAAAAACTTGTCAAGGGGGGCAGGGCTTTCATTGTTCTCATAGGAAGAAGATTGTCCCCTTCTGTTATCTGTCTGGTCTGTGGACTGCATTCCATATCTGAGAAGAGATGGCTTACACTAGGTAAAAGGGGCGGGAGGGGAAACTTTGCTTGTGAATATCTCTCAAACCATAAAGGTTTGAGAGATAAGACTTATATCGTTCTTCATGTTTTTTTATTGTCTACAAAATAAAATATATATAAAACAAAGTATTACTATCCCTTTAAGGGGTTAACGCCTGGACAGCTGTGAAGGTCTTGGCACGTTATCAGGCGTTAAGGGGTTAAGGACCAGAGGCGTGTGCAGCACATGGTGAGAGATGCACTAAGGGGTGATAAAGAGGTGATAAAGTGAAGATGACTTCTCCAGTGATATCACTTCTCCAGTTCCTATGTTATTCTATAGAACATATGCACTAAGATTTCTCAGATGGTAGAGATCTTGGTTCATATTCTTCATAGAATATATATATTAAAAGTCAGTGATGTTCAACTAGGAACGAACCTGCATTACAAATTTGCAGTCTCTATAGGAATGGTGTCCTACCAACGGTGCAATCTTTTAGCCCACTTGTGCCTTTCACAAAGAGGCGCCATAGAATAACATAGGAACTGGAGGAGTGATATCACCGGAGAAGTTATCTCCACTTTATCACCCTAATGTCCTTATAGGGTTAAGGGTTAATTAGGATCATGCACTCCGTCTGATTCAGTTTGCAAAAACGATCAACAACAGTCATGTCCGCCCCCATAGTCATAAAATCTAGGACCGATTGAAGGTGGTATATCCTGAACAAAGCCACAAGAGCAGAAGTCATAAGGGTCATCAGGATTTGCTGACCATAATAAAGTATGTGGGAAGCTATTAAGAAGGGTTATTTCTCCTTTGTAACTCTTTGGGTGCCAGAGTAAAGTGCAACGCATTGCTCCACTCTGACGCTTAAAAGGGGTGATTATGCTGGTCTCTGTACCCCTAAACATATCTTTGTTTCTTTATAGTTTGCTGTTTAATAGAAAAACTTTCACTCTCCAAAATCCCTCACCCTGGAGACGCTGTTGTTGGTGAGTAGACGTCTGTATTCAGTCCGATAAATCATTAATCGTTACAGCTGGATCCTTGATATACTGATACGGTAAACTTTACAGATCATGATACAGTATTTGCAGCAAGATTGTTTAGATAATAAAAAAATAACGATTACAATATATTGTTGTTCCACCTCTCTTCCGTATTTGGTTCAAAGAAAAATAATATATATATCATCTGTACTGTGTGTCTTGCAGGTGGCTGGCAGTGGCTGATTGATGACACTTTAAAAAGCATTCATATGTTCTCCAGTTCTGCAAAACAGAAAATCAAGGTAATTCCATTATTTTACCAAGTTTATGGCTGTATAGTAAACTAGTTAAACAGCCCGTGTACACGGGCCACAGTGCCAAGCAGCAACGGCTAAGGTGCAGTCATGCACAGTAGAGACTGCCCGCACCGCGGCTGATAATGGAATGGGACGCTCCGACGTCAGACCGTAGTCCTCTCTGCTCACTGAATTCAGAGCACCCCGCTCCATAATCAGCTACGGCTCGGGCAGTCTGTAGTGCGAATGACCAGCTTCTGTCGTTAAATTATTATATAGGATGTGCAACATGGAAAACACTGGAGACATAGTTTTGGATTATAGGCAAGATGCTTTTCACTAAACAAAAGGAAAGGATTTTTTTTTACTTAAGGACAGTAAATATGTTGAATTATTTGCTTTGGGTGGCTGCTTTGGAAGATACTGTAGCTATGTTGAAAAAAGTATCGGATACCTTTTAAAGGGATAGTAATGTTTCATAATAAAAGCAGCTCTAATTAATCATCATAGTATTTGGACTTTGGAGAGTGTTATTTCAATTCTGTCAGAGTTGTAGTACAAGAGTAATTCAATGACAAAGTATCCACCTCCCGCCCCTTTTACTGATGTAACACTGCTCAGCCAGATCAGAAGTGAGGTGCCCAGGTAGACTGCAGAGACGGACAATCTTCAATTAAGATAAGGGAAAAGCCTGAAAAACTTGTCAAGGGGGGCAGGGCTTTCATTGTTCTCATAGGAAGAAGATTGTCCCCTTCTGTTATCTGTCTGGTCTATGGACTGGATTCCACATCTGAGAAGAGATGGCTTACACTAGGTAAAAGGGGCGGGAGGGGAAACTTTGCTTGTGAATATCTCTTAAACCATAAAGGTTTGAGAGATAAGACTTATATCATTCTTCATGTTTTTTTAATGCCTACAAAATAAAATAAAGATACAACAAAGTATTACTATCCCTTTAAAGAGACAGTCAACTCCCTTTTTGACTTTAAAGAGTCTTCAAGTACCCAATATGTAAAGTCAAATTTCCTATAATTTTTATTATGTATTTTTTCTTTACCTAGTCTTTTTACACATTAATCTCTCTGACAAGGGAACTCACTGAATTTCTGTTTGCAGAGAGGTTTCTGTTGGGGACTGTGAAACAGAGATAGTGATGTAATGTTGTAGTCTCCTTTCAGCACCGTGTGCTGTGTATTTTGTAGAGGTAACATTTCTCCTGTCTCTTTCTTACATTGTTGCACTCTCACTCTGCGGTCACAGTCCCTGACACTAATGCCTGACCCACGTAAGGGGCAACTGAATATTCCTGGCTGCTGCCCTCTAGGGTTGGCCATTTACTGGAGGTTGCAGTGAGTATCTCTGCCTCCATTGTAGTTCATATGATCAGTCTGAAGGTGGCCTGTAGACCTCTGTACAGATCCTTCCTGCTGCATCTTTACTGCACTCCTGTATGTGTGTGTATACAGCACTGATGCATCATGGTCTTTGGTGAGTTCATGCGAGATGGTAGTCACCTGTGTGACAGCATCTCACCTTTCAACACTGTGGACATCATCAGATTACCATGGTTTTACTGGTGTCGCAAGGTGAGACACCCAAATGAATTTGTATACACTCCTAAAATAATGTATACGGCCCCATAGCTCGGAATTATACCTTTCAGCAGCCACCACCTAACCAAAGCACCATGATGGCTTTGGTATCACCCCTGTGAAAGGGGCTTGAAATGGGGCTTTTTTTACTCCTTGGGGTAGATACACTAAGACGTAATAAATCGATATAACTTCTCCATTGATATCACTTCTCCAAGTTCTGTGTTTTTCTATGGAGCCAATGCACTAAGATATTAACAACTTTGGAGATCTTAGTGCATAGGCTTCATAGAATAACATAGAAACTGGAGAAGCGATATCACTAGATAAGTCATCTCCACTTTATCACCTTTTTATCACACCTTAGTGCATCTCCCCCCAGTTCCTATGTTATTTATTGGGGCCAGTCCACTAAACTATTTCCAGCTTTGGAGATCTTAGTGCATAGGCTCCATAGAATAACATAGGAACTGGAGAAGCGATATCACTGGAGAAGTCATCACCTCTTTATCACGCCTTAGTACATCTTCCCCTATGAATCACGGAGAGGTTCCCATCCTCCCAGAACTGTGTTGATATAGTAACGCTCCCTACCTGTACTTTAGCCCTGACATGAATTTTAGTTGTATGTCTTAATGTACAGTGTTAGGAAGGGCAGTGAACTCAGGGAATGAACTCCCAGCAGACGTGGCATTTATTGTTTTTGCCGTACGGAATTCTCATTTTTTTCTTTGAGGATCAGAGTGTCGTGCAGCTGATTTTGAAGCAATGTATTGCGCACACTCCTCTGGTCCTCAAATGTTTAACCCTTTGAGTGCCAAAGTGGTATCCCAAAGCATTGCAACAGAATGCTTTGGATACCTCTCTGGCAGTCAAGGGGTTAACCAGGGAGGAAAAATACAGTCCGTGAAAGACTAGAGATTCCACAACTGAGTTTAGAAAACAAGCGAACATGTGCATCCATGACTGAATGTGTAAGACACCGTCTCTGTATTGTTCCTGCTGTCCATCAGTGTTTCTTTATAATGTGATAATCCTGTTGCTTTGTCTGAGTGTAGGAGGCTGCTGTATCCGCTCTGTCTGCGCTGTGTAATGAATATTACCAGGACCAGGCAGGAGAGGTCGATTCCGTCGTGCAGGGTACGTGATGCACTTGTCTGTCTTCTGCTTGCTTAAAGGGATAATAATACTTTATTATTGCTATCCCTCATATTGTAGGTATTTGCAAAATAAGTCAATAGCCCCCAGGTTCATCTCTCAAACCTTTATGGTATGAGAGATAACCAAAGGCAAAGTTCCCCCCTCCCTCCCCCTTCCCCCTTCCCTGAAGTCAGCGTTGTACTGACTGCAGGGATATCCGGTCTGACTTTCATCAGGCGGCTCTGCAGCAGAGCCGCAATCGCGTTAGTGACAAAGAATTATTTCACTGAAACGGTCTTCTACGTGTTCTTACAAACCAAGCACAAACCAAGCACATGTAGAAGACCGTTTCAGTGAAATAATTTCTTGTCAGTAACGCGATCTCGGCTCTGCTGCAGAGCCGCATGATGAAAGACAGACCGGATATCCCTGCAGTCAGCACAACGCTGACTTCAGGGAAGGGGGAGGGAGGGGGAACTTTGTCTTCGGTTACCTCTCACACCATAAAGGTCTGAGACACGAACCTGGGGGATATTAACTTATTTTGCAAATACCTACAATATGAGGGATAGTAATAATAAAGTATTACTATCCCTTTAAAGGAACACTAACACCTTAAATCAGTGTTTCTCAACTCCTGTCCTCAGAACCCACTAAAAGGCCAGGATGTGATGATTTCCTTTGTTAGAACACAGGTGAGTTAATCAATGTGAATGAGCCTCTGATCACATGATTTCCTTGTTAGAACACAGGTGAGTTAATCAATGTGAATGAGCCTCTGATCACATGATTTCCTTGTTAGAGCACAGGTGAGTTAATCAATGTGAATGAGCCTCTGATCACATGATTTCCTTGTTAGAACACAGGTGAGTTAATCAATGTGAATGAGCCTCTGATCACCGCACCTGTGTTCTAGCAGAGAAATCCCTAAATCCTGGTCTGTTAGTGGGTCCTGAGGGCAGTAGTTGAGAAACACTGCCTTAAATGAACTGAGGCTTGTATACACTTAAAGGGATAGTAATACCTAATTTAAAGTTTATTTAGTATTGTAGGCACTAAAAAAATAGTAAGAACTATGTAAGTATGTATGAATATTCACAACTAAATTTCCCCCCTCTGTGATGTCAGAGCTCTAGCTGACAGATTTGGATTCTGGTCCACAGACCAGCCAGTGGCTCTTCAGCATAGCCGAGATCGTGATCTTTAAAAGGAACTGCTTCATTGGAACTGTCTACAAAGTGTGCCTGGGTTGCAAGCACACTTTGTAGACCGTTCCAGTGAAATAGTTCTTTTTAAAGATCGCAATCTTGGCTCTGCTGAAGAGCAGCCGGCTGGTCTGTGGACCAGAATCCAAGTCTGTCCACTAGATGGCAGACTTGACTGTAACAGCCAGGAAGTGGGAGCTTTAGTTGCAAATATCTCTCAAACCATAAAGGTTTGGGAGATAAGACTTACATAGTTCTTAATATTTTTTTAATGCCTACAATACTAAATAAACTTTAAATTGGTTATTGCTATCCCTTTAAATACACTGTGTTTAATGCTAGTATCTGTATGTCTTCTCTGTCTGTTTCTTGAGGCCTTAATTCAAGAAAACTTAACTTGAGGCCAGAGGGATGTCCAACACATTGGTTTGCAATGCGTTGAGCACTTCAGTGGCATTCTGCGGGTTAAAGAAATGCTTTAAAGGGATAGTAATACTTTATTATTACTATCCCTCGTATTGTAGGTATTTGCAAAATAAGTTAATTAACCAAAGGCAAAGTCCTCCCCCCTTCCCTGATGTCAGTGTTGTACTGACTGCAGGGATATCTGGTCTGACTTTCATCATGCGGCTCTGCAGCTGAGCTGAGATCCCGTTAGTGACAAAGAATTATTTCACTGAAACGGTTTCTACATGTGCTTGCAAACCAATCACAAATCAAGCACGCGGAGAAGACCGTTTCAGTGAAATAATTCTTTGTCACTAACGAGATCGCGGCTCTGCTGCAGAGCCGCAAGCCTGTAGTACGACAGACTCTCCCTGCAGTCAGCACAACAGGAAGGGGGGGACTTTGCCTTTGGTTATCTCTCAAACCATAAAGGTTTGAGAGATGAACCTGGGGGCTATTAGCTTATTTTGCAAATACCTACAATATGAGGGATAGTAATAATAAAGTATTAGTATCCCTTTAACGCCTAAAAATGAACTGGTGTTATATACACTTAAATACCCTATACTTCATGCAATGTCCTTAAACATTTCTTCGTTGTTTTCAAGAGCAGCTGGTTTAGCCCAGAATTGCACCATAAAATGATGCAGTTCTTGAGCAAACAACGCATCATTGATTCTACATTCTCCCATTGATTTTAATAACTTGTTTGCTAGAAAGTCTCCAACAAATTACAGAGCAATTCACTGGGAACCTCTCTAGAATCCATGCGGGTTAAAACCCCAATTCAACTCTTTGTGTGCCATAGGGGGTATCTAATGCATTGCTGTGCAATACGTTGGACACCACTCTGAAACCCAAAGTGTTACGTCAATGTGAATTGTCATTGACTTAAATCAGCCTCATGCTGTTTCATCATGACAGCCTAATTTCGCACACTCACTGTCTTCCCTTTAAATAACCGACAGATGACGTAGTGAAACGATACATTGGTGAGCTGCAGAGTTCGGAAGCCATGGTGCGCTGCGGATTCTCACTGGCCCTCGGGGCTTTACCACAGTTTATGTTGAGCAGCAAGTTGAAGCAGGTAACTGGGATCTGTTCTGTGTCAGCGAGAGTCGAGGAATCCAACTGCCTGGAAGCACCGCAAGTCTGTTCTGTGTAATGATTGTGACATGGTGTTTGGATGAGCGATCTGACAACTCGTAACCGATGTTCATTTGTTATGTTACAGAACAGAAACTCGGAGCCGTACACTCATTATGAATACTCCAGAGATATGCAAATAAACTCTGTAATTGTGCATTAGCAAGTCCAGGCACCCTCAGCTTGCCACTTGTTCTCTGACTACATTTCCCATCATCTTCAACCAGCCAAGGAGGATAATGGGAGAGAGAATATACAGCAGGGGTGGGGAATTATTTTGGCCTGAGTTCCCTGTCTGTTTAAAAGGACAGTAACGTTTCACAATAAAAGCAGCTCTAATTAATCTTCATAGTATTTGGGCCATGGAGAGTGTTATTTCAGTACTGTCAGAGTTGTAGTACAAGAGTAATTGAATGATAAAGTATCCCCCTCCCGCCCCTTTTACTGATGTAACACTGCTCACCTCAGAGCAGCAAGACTGTCCGGATGGATCACAGAGAGGGACAATCTTCAGTGATCATAAGGAAAAACCTGTAAAGGGGGGCAGGGTTTTCCTTATAATCACAGTAAGAAGATTGTCCCTTGCTGTGACCTGTCCGGTCATGTGACCAGATTCCACATCTGAGAGGAGGAGACTTACACTAGGTAAAAAGGACAGGAGGGGATACTTTATCATTGAATTACTCATGTACTACAACTCTGACAATATTGAAATAACACTCTCCATGGCCCAAATACTATGAAGATTAATTGGAGCTGCTTTTTTTGTAAAACATTACTATCCCTTTAAATCTTTGACCCAGAGAGTTATCCAACTCATTGTAACTGTTTTGGAGGACTATAATTATGTTGCATCTCCTAATAGAACAAAGAGGTTTGTATGTATTAAAAAAATGATATCCGTAAATGCAACCCCTGCCCAAAAGCCCTGTTCAGCTAGTAATTCCCTTTCTGACTCAGGACACAGAGTGAGATGTGTGAGCGAACATGCTGGTGATATGAATGAAAGGAACAGTTCTGTTTGATCGGACTATGGGGTGGATGCGCTAATGAGTGATAAAGAGGTGATAAAGTGGTGATGACTTCTCCAGTGATATCACTTCTCCAATTTGTATGTTATTCTATGGAGCCAATGTGCAAAGATTTCTCTTAGTGCATATGTTCTATAGAATAACATAGGAACTGGAGAAGTGATATCACTGGAGAAGTCATCTCCACTTTATCTCCTCTTTATCTCCTCTTTATCACACCTTACACTTTGTCGGACAGTGAATTTCTCAGTTCTTGGTGTCTGATGTGGTAAAATGTATCAATGTTGTGATTTATAGAAAACTAGCAACATGGGACGGCGTTGCCCGTCATGTTATGACCATTGGGCGCACGTGTTTGAAATGCAGACACACTGATAAACACAGACATATGCAGCATACAGGCAGACACATACCATACATCCCAAGTGTCCCTCTTTAGGAGGGACAGATCCTCTTTGAGGGCCAAATCCCTCTGTCCCTCTTTCCCACCCTGTTGATCCTCTTTTTAGGAGGTCAGACTGTGTGCAGGGCCGGCTCCACCTATAGGCGAGGTAGGCGCCGGCCTAGGGCGCACACGTACTGGGGGCGCGGGCATGCAGCGGAGAAGAGGTGCGCCCACACACACCATGCCAGGAACCACAACACAGTCAGGTCTGTGTTGCTACAGTGCTCCCTCATCTGGTCGGATCTTTAGTAATGCAGAGCGCGCTGGGAGTCACGATCTCCCGCCGCGCTCTCCATTACTGAAGAGAAGACTGTGCGGGAGATACAGGTATGTGATGGGGGGCAAGTTGGAGCTGAGGGGGCATAGTGGAGCTGAGGGGGCATAGTGGCGCTGAGGGGGCAAGTTGGAGCAGATGTGGGGCAAAGTGGAGATGATGGGGGCAAGTTGGAGCTGTTAGGGGAAAGCTGGAGCTGAGGGGGCATAGTGGAGCTGAGGGGGCATAGTGGAGCTGGTGGGGGCAAGTTGGAGATGATGGGGGCAAGTTGGAGCTGATGAGGGTCAAAGTGGAGAGGGTCAAAGTGGAGCTGAGGGGGGGCAAGCTGGAGCTGAGGGGGGGCAAGTGGAGCTGAGGGGGGGCAAAGTGGAGCTGGTGGGGCAAGTTGGAGCGGATGGGGGGGCAAGTTGGAGCGGATGGGGGCAAGTTGGAGCTGCTGGGGGCATAGTGGAGCTGATAGTGGAAAGTTGGAGCTGAGAGGGCATAGTGGAGCTGGTGGGGGCAAGTTGGAGCGGATGGGGGGCAAAGTGGAGCTGATGGGGGTAAGTTGGAGAGGATGGGGGGCAAAGTGGAGCTGATGGGGGTAAGTTGGAGCTGAGGGGGCAAAGTGGAGCTGAGGGGGCAAAGTGAAGCTGAGGGGGCAAAATGGAGCTGGTGGGGGCACGTTGGAGCTGATGGGGGCAAGTTGGAGTTGATAGGGGCAAAGTGGAACTGGTGGGGCAAAGTGAAGCTGATAAGGGGCAAGTTGGAGCTGGTGGGGGGCATCTCTTACAGGCATCTCCAGAACAGGGGCAGAGTGGCTCAGGGGGCAGAGAGAGGACAATCATGAAAAGAGGTTGGGTATAAGTAGGCGGGGTATAAAGGGGTGGGACACAAGGGGCGGAGCGAAATGGGCGGCAAAATTAGGTTTTGCCTAGGGTGGCAAAAATCCTTGCACCAGCCCTGACTGTGTGGTGTGTATTACTTTGCTGTACAGCAATAAAGCAATAAACTTCAGTATATGTGTTTATACATTAGTCTGTGCAAATTAAATACTTTGGTCTTGCACTAAATCATTTATTCACTTACATAAATAGCCAGTAATAGGTCATGAAATAACCTAAAAATTATTACTAATGCCCTGCCCACCAGCCACGCCCCCAACAATATCACCTAAAACTAACGTGTCCCTCTTTGGCCCTGTGAAATGTTGGGAGGTATGCACATACACACAGTGAGCGGCAGAGACATGCAAAACACATGTACACACAGACACACTGGAGATGCACACATGGACACACATATGTAACAGAGATGTACACACACAGACACGCAACATATATGAGCAGAAACACATGTGCTCATGAGTTGTGTACCCCTCTGGCACTCAAAGGGTTAAGGTACAGAGAGGCATGTCAGAGTTAAATAGCAGTGGGAAGTGTGTTCATACCTGGGAACACTGACTTGTGAAGTCCCTAGAGGGGACTGATATGGTGCTGATGTGGAGAGACAAATGGGGCAATCTGGGTTAAAAGTGGGTGGGGCTTAATCGCAAGTAGGGGGCGGGGCTTAACATAAATGTGGAAAAAGTGTTAGTAATAGGCTGGGGAAGGAGGAGAAGTGGGAGGAGAATGCAAGTTTACAGTGTGAGGGGTTTTAACACACTCCATGAGGGGTAAAACTTGATACAGAACCCTGTGGCAGTCAGTGGGTTAAGTGTGAATCTGATGGCTGTCTGTCCTGTGTCTTGCATGGCAAATGGTGACAGTGAAGAAGTAATTCAGCAATGAGGGCCTACCTTAACACTTTGAGTGCCATTTTGTTCCCCTGGTGATGCAGCACCGTTCAGTGGCTTTACTACAGGTCCTGCTGAGGCCACTGGGAGTCAAGGTGAGTGACTGTGTGTCAGCCATCTTTCTTTCTGGCTTTGTGTGTGTGTATGGGTGTTTGGTGCTGTGTGAGTGTGTGTATGAGTGTGTTATACCTGTGAACTTTTATTTGTGGAGTCCCTCATGTGGTGCTGATGTGGAGAGACAAATGGGGAAATCTGGGTTAAAAGGGGGCGGGGCTTAACATAAATATGGAAAAGTGTTAGTAATAGGCTGGGGAAGGAGGAGAAGTGGGAGGGAAATGCAAGTTTACAGTGTGTGAGGGGTTTGAACACACTCCCTGAGGGGTAAGACTTGATACACAACCCTGTGGCAGTCAGTGGGTTAAGTGTGAATCTGATGGCTGTCTGTCCTGTGTCTTGCATGGCAAATGATGACAGTGAAGAAATAATTGAGCAATGAGGACCTACCTTAACCCTTTGAGTGCAATTTTGTTCCTCTGGTGCTGCAGTACAGGTCCTGCTGAGGCCTCTGGGAGTCAGGGTGAGTGACTGTGTGTGTGTATCAGCCATATGTATTTCTGGCTTTGTGTGTGTATGTGGTGCTGTGTGTGTGAGTGGGGGCATGTCTGTTTGGTGCTGTGTAAGTGGGGCATGTGTGTGTGTGTGGTGCTGTGTGAGTGGGGCATGTGTGTTTGTCTGTGGTGTAGGAGCAAGTGGCGGCCATATTGTTTTTTTCTGACTTTGATAGTGGTGGGCGGGCTGCATAGTGGGGGCGGGCCAACTCCCTGCATGATTGAATCACCCAATAGGAGTAGTAACTCCTGCTTTATGCCTCCCCTGGGTGTGTTTTGGCAGGCACAAACTCTTCTTTTATATATATAGATGTATCACTCTCCCTCTTCAGAGAAATCCAACTGCCTGGAAGCTCCACAAGTCTGTTCTGCGTAATGATTGTGACAATCACTGACTAATGCTTGCGACAATACTGAGTAAAAGGCTTTCCTGCAGACATCTTAAAGGAGCAGTAAACTTTTTTTTATGAAAATATATATATCGTAGGGATTTTCCTATTGAGTAAAATAAGGGTACTCCCACTTCAGGGGGATTTATATTCCCAGAGTTATTACTGTTTAAACCCATGTTCTTTTACATTAGCAGTGCCCTCTAGTGGTCAAATTCTAATTAGATTTCCTGTTAGATTCTAATGGAAAGGAAAGTCAGAAAAGTCAGAGACATACAGTTCTCCATAGAATGTGACAGAAACTGCTGAGTCACTTCCTGTCAGTTAGAACTATCAGGAAGTAAACACAGTAAATTCACTTCCTGTCAGTTAGAACTATCAGGAAGTAATCACAGTAAATTCACTTCCTGTCAGTTAGAACTATCAGGAAGTAAACACAGTAAATTCACTTCCTATCAGTTAGAACTATCAGGAAGTAAACACAGTAACTTCACTTCCTATCTGTTAGAACTATCAGGAAGTAATCACAGTAAATTCACTTCCTGTCAGTTAGAACTATCAGGAAGTAAACACAGTAAATTCACTTCCTGTCAGTTAGTACTGTCAGGAAGTACAGTAAATTCACTTCCTGGTTATTTAAACTGCTATACATTTTGAATAAAACATCTGAGAGCG
Organism: Rhinophrynus dorsalis; assembly: GCA_037306005.1. Taxonomy (NCBI): domain Eukaryota; kingdom Metazoa; phylum Chordata; class Amphibia; order Anura; family Rhinophrynidae; genus Rhinophrynus; species Rhinophrynus dorsalis. The sequence goes on along the minus strand of CM074727.1, from coordinate 9,590,097 downwards.
ATGGGAGTGACCTTGTTTTATTCAGCAGGAAAAGCTCTATAAAATATGTGTTTTCATAAAAAAAGTTTACTGCTCCTTTAACCTGGATGAATGACATTGCCTTAAATTTTAGGTTTGGAAGACAACAGGAGGGGAGCACTCTACAGATCCGCCGGGCTTGGAAAACCACCAGTCGATAAATGACGATAAAGAATATCTCAAATCTTTATTGTGGCAAAAGAATAAAAATATACACCAATACTAGCTGGTAGGAGATAATTTTTTAAAGAAGTCAATCACACACGAAGCACCTAACGCGTTTCATGTAAAAGTACACTTAATCACATGTGCCTATTTGCCAGCTGGTGGTTTTCCAAGCCTGGCGGTTCTGTAGAGCGCTCCCCTCCTGTTGTCTTCCCATCTTGTAGAAGCCCGTGCCGAGGCTGCAGGGGGTTGCCTCGGATTCTCATGGCCTTATGGCCAGTTAAATGCATCAAAGATATTGCTTTGCCATCTGACATCTTGTAGCAACCACATACTACATTTTTTTGTGTGTTGAAATTTTAGGTTTCCTTTTAAACCTTTGAGAGCTTTTGCAATGTGTTGCATACCCCCTGGCACTCAAAGGGTTAACGTGGTGCCTGTCAGATTGGCTGAAGATTCGATCCGGCTGTCAGGACTGCAGATATCTATCCAGCAGGTGGCTCTCTCCCTCTACCTTATATCCAGGATTTTTCCAGCGAAGTCTTCAGTTCAAGTTACTATCATATTTCATAAGAAAACTGAAGTTTTAAAGCAGCAGTAAACTTAAAGTGTTAGTAATGTCCCAGAATAAATATTTATCATCTTGAAGTGCTTAATAAGTTGAACTAAATGCAAAAAATCCTATCTCTCAAACCTCTATGGTTTGAGAGATATTCGCAATTAAATTTTGACAGCTGTAAAGCTGACAGCAGGAGATCCGTGTCGGCCGACACGAGGAGGCTCTTCAGCAGAGTCGCAATCACATTATTTAAAACGAATTACTTCATTGAAATGGTCTGCAAAGTGTGCTTGCAAACCAGGCACACTTTGTAGACCGTTCCAATGAAGTCATTCTTTTTAACCCTTTGAGTGCCAGAAGGGTACCCCTCTGGCACTCAAAGGGTTAAATAACGTTATTGTGGCTCTGCTGCAGAGCCGCCAGTTGGTCCCCGGACAGGATTCCCCTGCAGTCAGCACAGCACTGACGTCAGGAAAAGGGGAGGGAGGGAGAAACTTTGATAATGATAGGTTTTTTGCATTTAGTTCAACTTATTAAAGGGATAGTAATACTTCAAAATTACTATCCCTTATATTGAAGCCCTTTAAAAAATGAATAAAATGCCACCAGCGGCATCTCTCAGACCTTTATGGTTTGAGAGATAGACATTTTTAAACTTCACTCCCCCTGCCTCTCCGCTGACGTCAGCGTTCTTGCTGCAGCAGGGGAATTTGTTCATTGAATCAAGGGGAGGCTCTTCAGCAGAGCCGAGATCTTGTTATGGAAGACAAGATCCTTCACTAAAACAGTCTTCTACGTGTGCTTGGTTACCAAGCGCACGTAGAAAACCGTTTTAGTGAAGGATCGTTTCTTCTATAACGAGATCTGGCCCTGCTGAAGAGCCTCCGCTTGATTCAATGAACAGATTCCCCTGCTGCAGCAAGAACACTGACGTCAGGGAAGAGGTGGGGGGGAGAGAAGTTTAAAAGCGGCTATCTCTCAAACCATAAAGGTATGAGAGATGCCGCTGGTGGCATTTAATTCAGTTTTTTAAGGGATAGTAATTTTAAAGGGATAGTAATACTTAAAAATTACTAATCCCTATAGTAAAGCCCTACTAAAAAAAACGTATTGCCCCCAGTGTCATCTCTCAAACCTTTATGGTTTGAGAGATAATCGCTTCTAAAGTTGCCCTCTCCCTCCCCCTTCCCTGTAGTCAGCATTCTAGCTGACTGAAAGGAAGAGAGTCGTACGACTTTCAGGTGGCTCTCCAGCACAGCCGGATCGCGTTACTAAAAAAGAAAACTTTCACTGAAATGGTCTTCTACGTGTGCTTGGTTTGTGATTGGTTTGCAAGCACATGTAGAAGACCGTTTTAGTGAAAGTTTTTTTTTTTAATTAACGCGATCGCAGCTCTGCTGCGGAGCCGCCTGATGATCTATGACCAGATTTCCCTTCAGTCAGCTACAAAGCTGACTTCGGGGAAGGGGGAGGGAGAGGGCAACTTTAGAAGCGATAATCTCTCAAACCATAAAAGTTTGAGAGATGACACTGGGGGCAATATGTTTTTTTTAGTAGGGCTTTACTATAGGGATTAATAATACTTAAGTATTACTATCCTTTTAAGCCCTACAAGATGATAAATATTTATTCTGTGACATTACTAACACTTTAAAACAAAAGTAGGTTATAGGGTTTTCCACTGCTAGGAGATTCTCTGTTTAAATGTTATTACAGCTCAAACTTTTTAACCCCTTAACGACCCTTGACGGTCCTGGCACGTCATGAGTAGATTTGCGTTAAGGACCTATGACGTTCCAGGACCGTTATGGAATTCAGGGCTCCTCGAGCAGCTGTACTTCGTTCGGGGGAGCCCTGAACCTGAAGCGTCAAAAAAAAAAAAAAAAAAAAAAAAAAAAAAAGGTCCGTGGTCATTAATCCCATAAGGACCAGCGGTCCCGGGGTGTCTGATCCTTTAAGGACCAGATAGGCGAGTTCAACGTCCCGTCCCACGTGACTGAGAGAGATCACTCTGGTCTTGGAGCGATCAACTTCAGTCCCCGGTATTACTCACCGTGATCCTGCAGGAGTGCAGTGAGTAAAAGTACATGACGTACCAGGACTTTCACTGGTCCTTAAGTGCCGGAGCAGTGTGACGGTCTGGGTACGTCACAGGACGCGAAGGGGTTAAGTGACAGCCGCATGCTCGATCGGCCATCCTTAAGGGGTTAATTAAAGTATTAGCAGCACCTTCAACTAGTGTCCAGAAAGCGAACTATTTTGTACAATGCACTCTGTGGGAAAGCTTGAGTCACTGACTATGGCTCGTGTTTTAAAGTAAACATCTTCCAGCAGCGGGAAGAAATACATTTGTTTTACTAAGCAGGAAAAGCCATACAACATTCAGGATTTGTTTTATAACCCTTTATAGAGGAATCGTCAATTTGTGACAACCCAGTGATTTTGAAAACGCTTTCAAAAGAAAACTGTAGATATGTTACTCATTTTTTATTTTAAACAGTAGTGTATAAGATATTTCACTGTCAGTTACTGCAAGTTCTCCAGACACGCCTGAAGACTCAGACCCTCCACGTAGCTCTGCATTACCAACTGTCACTTCCAACCAGGAAGTACTAGCTTAGCTGCTTAAACTGGTACAGAAATAAAGCTAAATCTCTCAGAAACTATTGTTATAAATTAAAAATGTCTAGCGTAAAAATGGGTGATTTTGGACACTTTTCAAAATGAGCTACGTGTTATAAAGTGACAATTCAACTTTAACCCTTTGAGTGCCAGAGGGGTACGCAACGCATTGCTTTGCAATGCGTTGCGTACCCCTCTGGCACTCAAAGGGTTAAGAGCAGAAGGGTCTGTTACCATTTTAAGAACCAGAGGTGTGTGCAACACATTTCGAAGATCGAGGCTGGTTGCAGTTGTAGTCCAACAGCAGCTGGAGGGGCTTCAAGTTGCCGTCAGTCATTTTTCTTTACTATAAGTAATCGGGTTTCATGAGATAATTGAGATGTATTAAACACACATTAATACGTTCCTGTGTCGTTCTGTTTCTTGCAGGTTTTGGAAGGCCTCAGGAGGGTCACATGCATTTCTGGGAAAGATGTCAGTTTTGCAGAGTCTAGAAGAGATGCCCTAAAGGCCGTCGCTCAGTATGTTATTAAACCCTGAAATGTTTTATCTGAGGCGTGTAATGTTATTGTAGCCCCTCCAGGAACACATAGATTTTCATTATATGATTTAAAGGGATAGTAATGTTTCACAAAAACAGCAGTTCCAGTTAATCTTCATAGTATTTGGCCCATGGAGAGTGTAATTCAATACTGTCAGAGTTGTAGTACAAGAGTAATTGAATGATAAAGTATCCCCTCCCGTCCCTTTTACTGATGTAACACTGCTCACCACAGAGCAGCAAGACTGTCTGGATGGATCTCAGAGAGGGACAATCTTCAGTGATCATAAGGAAAAACCTGAAAACCCTGTCAAGGAGGCAGGGTTTTCCTTATGATCACAGTAAGAAGATTGTCCCTTGCTGTGATCTGTCCGGTCAAGAGACCAGATTCCACATCTGAGGGGAGGTGCTTACACTTGGTAAAAGGGGCGGGAGGGGGATATTTTATCATTCAATTACTCTTGTACTACAACTCTGACAGTATTGAAATAACACTCTCCATGGTCCTATGATCAAAGTATTGTATTTACTGATTTACTAATTTATAAGACATGTACTGAAGTTTAAAGGGATACTAATGTTTCACATTAAAAGCAGCTCCAATTAATCTTCATTGTATTTGGGCCATGGAGAGTGTTATTTCAATACTGTTATCTCTCAAACCATAAAGGTTTGAGAGATGGCACTTGGGACATTTAGTTTCTTTTTTAAAGGGCTACAAGATGCAGCGTTGTTAAATTTAAGTGTTACTGTCCCTTTAATTCCAATAATTTGTCAATTGTTCGTGTCATGTAAATACATACGTCCCAAGTGTTTAATTCCCAGGATGACCCCTGATTCTCAGAGCCTTCTGATTATTTTGGATGCCTGCCTCTTGTCTAGGGTTTGTAAGACAGTTGGGGTAAAGGCCGATGGATCAGCAACGGAAGTCGTGTGCAGCGAGAACATTCCCCTGATTTACAATACATTACTGAACTGCATGAACGACTATACCACAGACAGCCGCGGGGACGTCGGCGCATGGTAAGAGCGAACTGATTACTCATAACTGTCTGTCTGTATCTATCTGTCTGCCCACCTGGCACTCAAAGGGTTAAATCTATAATGATTCTGGCCTTCAATTCTTCTCCTGTGCTTGGCAACCTCCACTATATAATTATAAATGACCTAGTTATGATGTGGGTTTGGGGTTTTTCTTGGTGTAAATGGTTTATTTGGAAACTTTAAGTAAGAAATTACATTTCACTGTAATTACTGACAGTATCAGAGATGTCCCGATGTTCTCCACAGTGCGCTCAGCTCGCCAACCAAAATAAACCGTCAGATTGAGAGGAGGCAGGAGATGGTAACTTGCCATTTTGTTTGTAATAAACTGAGTGAACTCACTTTATAAAGGGAAACAGTCGGGAAAACATATTTTTATTTAGTCTGTAAATATGGTTGGTAGTAATGTTGCTACCACGCGTTTTTGTTTAGTCTGGTTTTTCTTTCTGTAATGGAGAACTTTATACGTTATTCATGAACTTTGTGTTTTGTGGTACCCCATTGTTTTTGTGAAAGAATACAAGGGGTTCGACAGGACAACATAAGGGATGATATTGGAACATGGCTGGGGTGTCAGACATTGTATGTGTGGGTCTGTGACTACCAGTGGAACACTGCTGGGGTGTCAGACAGTGTATATGTGGTCTGTGACTACCAGTGGAACAAGGCTGGGGTGTCAGACAGTGTATGTGTGGGTCTGTGACTACCAGTGGAACAAGGCTGTTGTGTCAGACAGTGTATGTGTAGTTCTGTGACTACCAGTGGAACAATGCTGCATCAGGACAAACATCCTAGCGAATTATTATATAGGATGTCTGAACACCAGGGGGATTATGCAGTAAGATGTGATGAGGAGATAACTTCTCAAGTGTGATAAACTATCCAGTTCCCATGTTATTCTATGGGAGATATTTAGTTATAAACTACAGGGGGAGATGTACTAAGGAGTGATAAAGAGGAGATAACTTCTCCAGTGAGATAAACTCTCCAGTTCCTATGTTATTATATGGGAGAGATTTAGTTATAGACTACAGGGGGAGATGTACTAAGGTGTGATAACGAGGAGACAACTTCTCTAGTGAGATAAACTCTCCAGTTCCTATGTTATTCTATGGGAGATCTTTAGTTATAGACTACAGGGAGAGATGTACTAAGGTGTGATAAATAGGAGATAACTTCTCCAGTGTGATAAACTCTCCAGTTCTTATGTTATTCTATGATACCTATACATGTCTTTATCACACCTTACTTCACCTACAGTTTAGCAGGGGGAGATGCACTATTTGGGGACCAGGTCTCACAAAAAACTTTTGAGCAAAGCATTTCCAAGTATTATAAATAAATATCTTTAATTTTTAGTCAACAGCAAAAACCCTACAATATGTTTTTTTAATAAACTTTCGTAGACACTGTAAAACACTGTTTTTTGGGAATCCTGGTTTGTATTCAGTAACCTATAGAGGTGCAATTCAGGAACAGACCAACTTCACCATATGGGTCAACTAGAGATGCACCGATACCGATTTTTGAAGACCGAGTACCGATACTTTTTTCAAGTACTCACCGATACCAATTACCAATACTTTTTTTTGCGGTCATTTACCAGATTTCCAAGTACCTATATGCTTTGGGTACTTGGAAAACTGGCAAATGACCGCAAAAAAAAAGTATAGGTAATTGGTATTTGTGAGTACTTGAAATAAATATATATATATATATATATATATATATACACACACACACACACACACACACCACCTCTTGATTCTCCCCTTTTGACTCTTTCTCCCCCACTTGATTCCCACCATTTGATTCATTCTCCCCCTCTTGAGCTCCCTTCTTTTGCCTTGGCTTTCTCTCTCTGTTTTGATCCCCCTTTCTCCCCCTCCTTGACTCTTGATCCCACCCTTTTGCCTCTCTCTCTCTCCTGATCCCCCCTCCTTTTGCCTCTTCTTGGCCCCCCTCCTTTTGTCTCCTGATCCCCCCTCCTTTTGCCTCTTCTTGCCCCCCTCCTTTTGTCTCCTGATCCTTCCTCCTTTTGCCTCTTTCTCCCTCTTGACCCCACTCTCTGCCTCTTTCACCACCCGCTGCCCCATCTTGCCTCCCTTAGCCTCCTCTGCCGGGTGCTTGCTGTTCTCTTGCGAGCCCCGGCAGAGGTCAGCGTCGGAGCGTTGCTATGGTAACCTGCGACAATGCTCCGACGCTGCAGGAGTGAGAGAGGTGACCGGGGAGCATTGTGAGCAGCTCCCCGGGCTCCCTCTCTGCAGCACCGACCCTGACACAGGGTATCGGTGCTGGCATCGGCCGCATTTGCGCGAGTACAAGTACTCGTGCAAATGCTGGTATCGGCACCGATACCGATACTAGTATCGGTATCGGTGCAACCCTAGGGTCAACTAAAAGTACCCCAAATGCCCATAGCTTTAAACGTGGCTTTAACCTCTTGAATGCTAGAGAGGTCTCCAGCACATTTGCGAAGCATTCAAGGGGTTATAAAAGCGCCCTAAATAATTGGGAATTGCTCTTTCTCCCTAGGGTGAAATTGGCCCACTCCAGAACTGTTCCTCTTTAGTCTCCCATAACTAACATCTGCGTCCCACTTACCGAAAAACACACCCGCCAGTACATCTGTTTAAAGGAGCAGTAAACCTTTTTTATGAAAAAATATATATTGTAGGGCTTTTCCTACTGAGTAAAATAAGGGTACTTCCACTGTGGAGAGATTTATATTTCCAGAGATATTACAGTTTAAACCCACATTTTTTTACATTAGCAGTGCCCTCTAGTGGTCAAATTCTAATTAGATTTCCTGTTAGATTCTAATGGAGAGGAAAGTCAGAAAAGTCAGTGACATACATTCTCCATAGAATGTGATAGAAACTGCTGAGTCACTTCCTGTCATTTAGATCTATCAGGAAGTAATCACAGTAAATTCACTTCCTGTCAGTTAGAACTATCATGAAGTAAACACAGTAAATTCACATCCTGTCAGTTAGAACAATCAGGAAGTAATCACAGTAAATTCACTTCCTGTCAGTTATAACTATCAGGAAGTAAACACAATAAATTCACTTCCTGGTTATTTAAACTGCTATAAATTTTGAATAAAACACCTGACAGCGATGGCAGTGACCTTGTTTTATTCAGCAGGAAATGTTCTATAAAATATGTGTTTTCATAAAAAATGTTTACTGCTCCTTTAATGTGATCCATTTGGTCCTTGTTAGAGGAGAAAGTCTCGCGCCTGAAACATGGTTTTTCCTTTGACATCAGTTCTGTATTTTATGAAATAATCAGCTAAATCTTAAAAGTGTTTGTGGTGAAGAAGAACTGGAAACGCCGAGAGTGACGCAGACATCAGTGGTTTTTGGCGGTGGAAGATTTACGAGTGTTTTTATAGAGCGACTGGTGATTCATATAATGGGCTTGGAATCCGCGCTTTTGGCTTCACGTGAAAAGCAGTAGAGGAGCAGATAATGGGGCGAGATAACTGCACCATGGAGTTTTGGGGAAACAAAATTCCATTGATTTGAACCCCTTGAGTGCCAAAGTACACACGTTGCGTACACCTCTGGCACTCAGAGAGTTAAATGGGAGTTGGATGATAGAGAGATATGTAGTGCATTGTTGGAGATTTGTATTGCATTCAAATCATTAAAGGGATAGTAATACTTCATTTTAACTTTATTTTATTTTGTAGGCATTAAAAAAACATGAAGAACGATATAAGTCTTATCTCTCAACCCTTTATGGTTTGAGAGATATTCACAAGTAAACTTTCCCCTCCCGCCCCTTTTACCTAGTGTAAGCCATCTCTTCTCAGATGTGGAATGCAGTCCATAGACCAGACAGATAACAGCAGGGGATAATCTTCTTCCTATGAGAACAATGAAAGCCCTTCCCCCCTTGACAAGTTTTTCAGCTTTTTCCCTTATCTTAATTGAAGATTGTCCCTCTCTGCAATCTACCTGGGCACCTCCCTTCTGATCTGGCTGAGCAGTGTTACATCAGTAAAAGGGGAGGGAGGGGGATACTTTGTCATTGAATTACTCTTGTATTACAACTCTGACAGAACTGAAATAACAATCTCCAAGGTCCAAATACTATGATGATTAATTAGAGCTGCTTTTATTATGAAACATTACTATCCCTTTAAACGCCCAATTTAAACAGGCCTTATCACCTAAAAAAATATGTAGGTGATTTGGAACTGGTTTCAAAATGGCAATACCTGTGAACTCTCTGGATCTCTCCGGTAGACAGTTTTTAAATTTTTTTTTTTATACTTAATTACCGAGTCCCCATGGATAGAGACTGGGACCTTAGTAACTCCTCCTACTTCCCTATCAGTTCCGGTCATTCTCCAACATCAACAGGGCCGCTGAGTGGTAACTGCCCTGACTGCACAGCCTGTTCAAACCTCAAGGTTGCCGGTTCGATTCTTGTCAGGGTCAACTCAGCCCTTCTTCTTTCTGAGCTTGAGAAACAAGTATCATTGATTTAGGTAATAATAACATCTATTATTCGGCTGCTGATTCGGTTAATTCCGAGAGCGTGCGCTAAAATCGCTTTGAGTCCACTGGGAGAAAAGGGGCTATATAAATACTAGTTATTATTATTATTATATTCTTTCTGATGATCTTAAGCGCAAACTCCACCTCTCCTCTTTCCAATCCTGCACACCCCAATCAGACCCCACCCACTTTATGACACAAATAGCGTCATTCAGACCTCTGGAGGCTTGAGACAACAAAGTTCCTAGGTATCCAAATCATCTATATGTGGCTCAGTTTTTTTAGTTTTTTAAATGGTAGATAAGTGGAATAGCCTACCAGCAGAAGTGGTAGATATGTGGAATAGCCTACCAGCAGAAGTGGTAGATATGTGGAATAGCCTACCAGCAGAAATGGTAAATAAGTGGAATAACGTACCAGCAGAAGTGGTAGATAAGTGGAGTAGCCTGCCAGCAGAAGTGGTAAATAAGTGGAATAGCCTACCAGCAGAAGTGGTAGATAAGTGGAATAGCCTATCAGCGGAAGTGGTAGATAAGTGGAGTAGCCCACCAGTAGCAGTGATAGAGGTGAGAGGGTGGTAGAATAGTGGAATAGCCTATAAGCAGAAGTGGTAGAGGTTAATTCAGTGAGGGGATGTAAGCATGCATGGGATAGGCATAAGGCTGTCCTGAATATAAGTCAAGATCAAGGACCAAATAAAGTTTGAGGTTTTTACAATAGAAAAAATGGGCGCCTAGATGGGCCGAACACTTCTTATGTGCCGTCAAATTCTATGTTGCGACATTACTATCTCTTTAAGGTATGCCGTGCAGGCACTTCCTGCCGTAGCCCTTCATTACCTCCCCTGAGAGTAGTGTATAGTGAGACTGGTGATAAGATTGTCACCGTCAATGGATTTCACAGTAAGCGATAATATTTACTTCCCACAGTCATGAATGTGTGAACAGAGAAGGATAGCCGCTCTGTAAAGAAAAACAAATAATGTGTCCTAATAAAATAATTATTTTCCTTAAACGTAGCATAATATTTAAATAAAACATTACTATTCTTTTCAAAGCCCAGACTACAGCATTCTGTTTGAAATAGGTCATCCACAGATGTTCCATGCAATAATTCAGGTATTTCAGAATCATTTTCGGCAATCTGTTAAAAGTATTTGGATAACGATTGTGAGAGCCGCGCATATTACCAGTTATACGGATGGATAAACAGGCTGTAAATGTTTTGGATAGTCTAAATGCTTATTACAGGTTTGCCACTAGGGGGCTCTGTCTGTACAGTGTTGGACTGGTAACATTTCAGTTGTACTGCACAGCAGGTAGTTAAAGGGACCTTGGCCGTACATATAAAACCAGACCGGGGTTAATGTGGAAGATACCAACTGCACTGTACAGGGATAAATACAAATTCCTAAATTCTCAAGCACTTCAATAGAGGTTTTTAACATGTTGAATGCCAGAGACATCTCCAATGCATCACTTAGAAATGCATTGGAGGCCATGCTAGCATGCAAGGGGTTAAAAGCCCAATTTAATTTATCCCCTATGGTGCAATCTGAATCCAGAATAACTCTGGTTTGTTTTTTATAAATCTGGGCCATTGGCATCTAACACTAACCCTTTGAGTACCAGAGGGGTACGAAATGCATTGCATGCCCCTCTGGCACTCATAAGCAGGGCTGGATTTACATCTCAGGAGCCTGTAGGCACAGATATCTGAAGTGCCCCTCCCCCCAATGGCCATCTCCACTGGACACCTCCACAATGCTCCAAATCTCCATATTACCCCCCCATATCCAACTTGCCCCCATCAGCTCCAACGTGTCCTCATATTGCCCCCATCACCTCCACATTGCCTCCATCAGCTCCAACATGCCCTCACATTGCCCCCACCAGCTCCAACTTGCTGTCACATTTCCCCCATCATCTTCACTTTGCGCTCTGTATCTGTTTCCTACCTCCCTGGTGGTCCAGTGGCAGGAGAGGTCTGTGCCTCCTTTGGCACAGACCTGTTGCTCCCGTGCAGTCTACTCTTTAGGAGTGCAGAGTGCTGGGAGATGATGTCATCTCCCAGTGCTCTGCATTACTAAAGAGCCGACGAGGGAGCAACAACAGCTACAGGTCTGTGCCAAAGAAGGCGCAGACCTCACCATGCTGCGGGATAATGTTGCCACTGTGCGCAGCAGTAGAATCAAGAATTAAAATCTATATATATAAAAGAATAAGCCTCATTGCATAATTTATGGTACCCCACACACAGAACATAATTTATGTCTCCTCAGAAAACAAACACACATTGAACAGAATGCCTCATTACATAATTTATGTCTCATTAGGAGACACAACTCCCATTGTGTGATTCAATGGGGACATTACTGCTCCCATTGGGTGATTCAATGGGGGCGTGTTTATCTTACAGGGAGTTGGCCCGACCTCTCCAGCCCTCCCACCACTATCCAACTGACAAAAATAAAAAATATAGCTGCCACTCGCTCCTACACCACAGACTCACACACAAGCCACACACACACACACACACACACACACACACACATTCCCCAGGGGTCCCTCCACCAACCTGAGGCACACAATGAGACAGACCATGCTGGGGTCACTCTGTAGTACACACTCTTATACACAAGCTTCTTCACCGCCGCTCTCTGCCCGCTGTCACACACCTGCATTGTGTAAGTACCCTGGCACAAAAAAAATACATGCCGCACTATAGCTGCTCCAACTACACACACCATCCCTGCTCCAACCACACACACCATCCCTGCTCCAACCACACACACCATCCCTGCTCCAACCACACACACCATCCCTCCTCAGTTCCCGCTCTCGGTGCCTGGGCTGCATCCCTAGTAACGCTCTAGGCCGAGGCCTGGGGCAGGAGGTGTCTTCCTGGCCAGGGAGCCGGGCCGGCGGTTGTCTGGCAGCCTCTGAGTGTGCATGTACAGAGTCCACTTCAGGGACTGTGGACTCCATGACTCTCGCTACATACTGGGACAGCTGGTTAACCCTTTCAGTGCCAGAGGATTAAGCAACACAATGATCAATGCCTTGCCTACCCCTCTGGCACTTACAGGACCGTAATAATATCTGTGTGTGTGTGTACGCATGTATGTACGTGTGTGTGTATGATCAATGTCTGTATATGTCACTGTATCTGTGTGTGTCTATGTATGTGTGCAATATGATTCTTTCTGCTTCACACAGTACACAAAAAAAACATCATCAGCCAATACAGCTAAATGAAATGTATAATATAAACACAAAAAATTCTTACAAAATACCTTCAACATGCCACCTACAACATTTCAAGCAAAAAATGCTACATAACACATACCCTACTACAATGACGGGCAACGCCGTCACATATTGCTAGTATATATTAAAAAAAAAAAAAGTGATTCCAGTGACAGAGGCCCCTCTGTGGGGTGCGCCTGTAGGCAGATGTCTACTCTGCCTTATGGCAAATCCGGCCCTGCTCATGGGGTTAATATTGCTTTTACCCTATAACTCCTTTCAATGTCAGATGTGTGTGCAGTGCTCTGCAATTTGCTGCACGTCCCTAAGACAATCAGCGGGTTGAATATAGTATTCCTTGCCAGTATTTTGTTACTATGTCACAATTCTTTGCACTAAAATAGGAAAAACATTATATAAATATTGTTTTGTAGGTTCTGAAGGGAACTTCTTACCATAAACTAACTTGGGAGGGTTTCTTAGAAGACAAAAAGCAGCCTTTCTGTATTATGGTGGTTATAATGGCAAGTACAGAGACAAGAAAAGCACCAGAAATACAGTTTTATTTTTAGACACTTGTGAAGTCATCCCTGGCCCAGCTTGGTAAAGGTCATGTTTTACTTTCTAAACGTGTCCCTCATTATCTGAGGTGACAGATTCCATCCTCATTCCACTGCACTTGTGTGATTACAGGAGCTGGGGAGCGTCATGATGGATACAAAGATGGGTGGGAGAAGACTGAGAGAGCGAGGCGCTGGGGTTGGAGAAGAGAGAGAGAGAGTGAGGCGCTGGGGTGAGAGAAGAGAGAGAGAGAGAAGCTGGGGTGAAAGAAGAGAGAGAGAGTGAGGCACTGGGGTGAGAGAAGAGAGAGAGTGAGGCGCTGGGGTTGGAGAAGTGAGAGAGAGAGTGAGGCACTGGGGTGAGAGAGAAGCTGGGGTGAAAGAAAGAGAGTGAGGCACTGGGGTGAGAGAAGAGAGAGAGTGAGAAGCTGGGGTGAGAGAAGAGAGAGAGTGAGGCACTGGGGTGTGAGAAGAGAGAGAGTGAGGCACTGGGGTGTGAGAAGAGAGAGAGAGTGTGGCACTGGGGTGTGAGAAGAGAGAGAGCGGCGCTGGGGTGAGAGAAGAGAGAGAGTGAGAGTAGCTGGGGTGGGAGAAGAGAGAGAGAGGAGCTGGGGTGGGAGAAGAGAGAGAGAGAGGAGCTGGGGTGGGAGAAGAGAGAGAGAGAGGAGCTGGGGTGAGAGAAGAGAGAGAGAGAGAGGAGCTGGGGTGGGAGAAGAGAGAGAGAGAGAGAGGAGCTGGGGTGGGAGAAGAGAGAGAGGAGCTGGGGTGAGAGAAGAGAGAGAGGAGCTGGGGTGGGAGAAGAGAGAGAGGGAGGCGCTGGGGTGGGAGAAGAGAGAGTGAGAGGAGCTGGGGTGGGAGAAGAGAGAGAGGTGCTGGGGTGGGAGAAGAGAGAGAGGTGCTGGGGTGAGAGAAGAGAGAGAGAGGAGCTGGGGTGAGAGAAGAGAGAGAGAGGAGCTGGGGTGAGAGAAAAGAGAGAGAGAGGAGCTGGGGTGGGAGAAGAGAGAGAGGAGCTGGGGTGGGAGAAGAGAGAGAGAGGAGCTGGGGTGAGAGAAAAGAGAGAGAGAGGAGCTGGGGTGGGAGAAGAGAGAGAGGAGCTGGGGTGAGAGAAGAGAGAGAGAGTCGCTGGAGTGAGAGAAGAGAGAGAGGGAGGCGCTGGGGTGGGAGAAGAGAGAGAGGAGCTGGGGTGGGAGAAGAGAGAGAGAGGCGCTGGAGTGAGAGAAGAGAGAGAGGGAGGCGCTGGGGTGGGAGAAGAGAGAGTGAGAGGAGCTGGGGTGGGAGAAGAGAGAGAGAGGAGCTGGGGTGGGAGAAGAGAGAGAGAGAGGAGCTGGGGTGGGAGGAGAGAGAGAGAGAGAGGAGCTGGGGTGGGAGAAGAGAGAGAGGAGCTGGGGTGGGAGAAGAGAGAGAGGAGCTGGGGTGGGAGAAGAGAGAGAGAGGCGCTGGAGTGAGAGAAGAGAGAGAGGGAGGCGCTGGGGTGGGAGAAGAGAGAGAGAGGAGCTGGGGTGGGAGAAGAGAGAGAGAGGAGCTGGGGTGGGAGAAGAGAGAGAGGAGCTGGGGTGGGAGAAGAGAGAGAGAGGCGCTGGAGTGAGAGAAGAGAGAGAGGGAGGCGCTGGGGTGGGAGAAGAGAGAGAGAGGAGCTGGGGTGGGAGAAGAGAGAGAGGGAGGTGCTGGGGTGGGAGAAGAGAGAGAGAGAGTAGCTGGGGTGAGAGAAAAGAGAGGAGCTGGGGTGAGAGAAAAGAGAGGAGCTGGGTTGGGAGAAGAGACAGTGGAGCTGGGGTGGGAGGGAAGAGAGAGGAGCTGGGGTGGGAGAACAGAGAGAGAGGATCTGGGGAGGGAGAAGAGAGAGGGAGGGAGGGAGGAGAGAGAGAGAGGAGCTGGTGTGGGAGACGAGAGAGAGGAACTGGGGTGGGAAAAAAGAGAGAGGAATTGTGGTGGCAGAAGGGAGGCAGGAGCTTAGGTGGGAAGAGGGAGAGAGGGGCTGGGGTGGGAGGAGAGAGAGAGTAGCTGGTATGGGAGACGAGAGAGAGGAACTGGGGTGGGAGATGAGAGAGAGGAACTGGGGTGGGAAAAAAGAGAGAGGAATTGTGGTGGCAGAAGGGAGGCAGGAGCTTAGGTGGGAAGAGGGAGAGAGGGGCTGGGGTGGGAGAAGAGAGAAGTAAAAGCTAGAGACTGAGAAGGTAGGTGGATCTGGGGTGGGAGAAGGGAGAGAAGAGCCAGTGAGGGAAGGAGGAGCTCAGATGGGAGAAACGAGAGAGGAGCTGAGTTGGGAGAAGTGAAAAAAAAAGCTGAAATGAGAGCTGGGGTGGCAGAAGGGATGGTAATAGATGGATTGATGTAAGGGAGATAAGAGCTTGGGTGGGAGCATGCAGATTGGAACTGGGTAGGTGATCAATGAGGTAGTATCTGCGGTTTAATAAAGGATGTAGGGATTTAGTGGTGGTAGCTGGGGCTGGAGAAGGGAAGTAGGTGTTGGAAGGCAGAGACTGGGGTTTAATATGGGAAGTAGGAGCTGAGACGCAAGAACTGGGGTAGGATAATTGAAGTGGTAGCTGGGGTTTGACAAGGGAAATAGAAGTTGATGTTTAAGAATGGAAGTAGTAGCTGGGGTGAGTGAATGTAGATAGGAGCTGGGGTGAGTGAATGTAGATAGGAGCTGGGGTGAGTAAATGTAGATAGGAGCTGGGGTGAGTGAATGTAGATAGGAGCTGGGGTGAGTGAATGTAGATAGGAGCTGGGGTTGGAGAAGAGAGGTAGGAGGTGTAGTGGGAGAAGAGAGTTAGGAGCTGGGGAGGGAGGATAGAAATAGGATCTGGGGTATTAGAAGGGAGACCGGATCTGGAATGGGAGAGGGGAGAAAGGAGATGGGACGTGAGAAGACAACTGGGGTGGAAGACATTAGATAGGAGCAGAGTTCTTATCCAGTGGTTCTTAGCCTGTGCCTTTAAAGGGATAGAAATGTTTCACAGAAACAGCAGCTCCAATTAATCTTCATAGTATTTGGGCCATGGAGAGTGTTATTTCAATACTGTCAGAGTTGTAGTACAAGAGTAATTGAATGATAAAGTATCCCCCTCCCGCCCCTTTTACTGATGTAACACTGCTCACCTCAGATGTTGTGCATCACTCTGCATTTTAAAGGGCTTAAGTACTTGTCTTGTCCCCTATGTCTGTTTTATTAGTTTCTGGAAACCGTGTGGCCCGTGGCTTATCCACATATCAGGGTAAGGCAGCCCGCTCTCATTCAGCCGGTGCAACACAGGAAGAGCTGCCCGAGGCCAGAAGTCTGGAAGCCTTGTGCCAACATGGAGGAGGAATGTTGAAAAGCAGGGTGTTAAGTGAACAAAGGGCACGTCAGTCAAGGGTGTGTGACGGTGGCACGCCCTGGACGTGATGTGAGCCACGAGTAATGAAGACACTTGTTTGGTTAAAAGAAATCCATATCACAATGGACCTAGGGTGGTGTTTACAAGGTGGCATAAGGGACATAAGGCCAGAATAGCAGGGTGTGCTCACCACCTTGTGGCTGGGGTTTTAAGAACATTTTATGTCCTACATGTGGACATTGTACTTCATGTTAGCCTCTGCATAAATTATCTGTTTATTTTCTGATTCCTACAGTCTGTTCCTACTCCACGATGGTTCCCATTAATGCTTTTTTCAAGGACTCCAATTACCATAGCAATCGTGATAGGGTTTGTAAGAAGTGATTGTTCTACATTGTCTGTAAATGGACTGAGATAAGATTGCAACCTTTGGGAACAGAAAAGGAACGGGTACTAACATATCTCCCAACGTTTCAAATGTCCAAAGAGGGACAATTGTTTTAGGTGGTGGTGCTGGGGTCGTGGCTGGTGGGCAGGGCCTTTTTTGGTTATTTTATGATCTATTGTCTCCTCTTTGTGTAACTGAATAATATCTTAGAACAAGACCAAAATATTTTATTTACACAGACTAATTTATATACACATATGCTGATGTTTACACAAACATTAATGTGAGTTTTATTGCTGTGGAGCAATATGATACATTTATATACACATCACACAGTCTGATCTCCTAAACACAGGGACACCAGGGTGATACACTTATATACACACCACACAGTCTGATCTCCTAAACACAGGGACACCAGGGTGATACACTTATATACACATCGTACAGTCTGATCTCCTAAACACAGGGACTCCAGGGTGATACACTCATATACACACCACACAGACTGATCTCCTAAACACAGGGACACCAGGGTGATACACTTATATACACACCACACAGTCTGATCTCCTAAACACAGGGACACCAGGGTAATACACTTCTATACACACCACACAGTCTGATCTCCTAAACACAGGGACACCAGGGTGATACACTTATATACACACCACACAGTCTGATCTCCTAAACACAGGGACACCAGGGAGATAC
This sequence comes from Rhinophrynus dorsalis, assembly GCA_037306005.1. Classification (NCBI taxonomy): domain Eukaryota; kingdom Metazoa; phylum Chordata; class Amphibia; order Anura; family Rhinophrynidae; genus Rhinophrynus; species Rhinophrynus dorsalis. The sequence goes on along the minus strand of CM074727.1, from coordinate 9,572,404 downwards.
ACTTATATACACACCACACAGTCTGATCTCCTAAGCACAGGAACACCAGGGTGATACACTTATATACACACCACACAGTCTGATCTCTTACACACAGGGACACCAGGGTGATACAGTTCTATACACACCACACAGTCTGATCTCCTAAACACAGGGACACCAGGGTGATACACTTATATACACACCACACAGTCTGATCTCCTAAACACAGGGACACCAGGGTGATACACTTATATACACACCACACAGTCTGATCTCCTAAACACAGGGACACTAGGGTGATACACTTCTATACACACCACACAGTCTGATCTCCTAAACACAGGGACACCAGGGTGATACACTTATATACACACCACACAGTCTGATCTCCTAAACACAGGGACACCAGGGAGATACACTTATATACACACCACACAGTCTGATCTCCTAAGCACAGGAACACCAGGGTGATACACTTATATACACACCACACAGTCTGATCTCTTACACACAGGGACACCAGGGTGATACAGTTCTATACACACCACACAGTCTGATCTCCTAAACACAGGGACACCAGGGTGATACACTTATATACACACCACACAGTCTGATCTCTTACACACAGGGACACCAGGGTGATACAGTTCTATACACACCACACAGTCTGATCTCCTAAACACAGGGACACCAGGGTGATACACTTATATACACACCACACAGTCTGATCTCCTAAACACAGGGACACCAGGGTGATACAATTATATACACACCACACAGTCTGATCTCCTAAACACAGGGACACCAGGGTGATACACTTATATACACACCACACAGTCTGATCTCCTACACACAGGGACATCAGGGTGATACACTTATATACACACCACACAGTCTGATCTCCTAAACACAGGGACACCGGGGTGATACACTTATATACACACCACACAGTCTGATCTCCTAAACACAGGGACACCGGGGTGATACACTTATATACACACCACACAGTCTGATCTCCTAAACACAGGGACACCAGGGTGATACACTTATACACACACCACACAGTCTGATCTCCTAAACACAGGGACACCAGGGTGATACACTTCTATACACACCACACAGTCTGATCTCCTAAACACAGGGACACCAGGGTGATACAGTTCTATACACACCACACAGTCTGATCTCCTAAACACAGGGACACCAGGGTGATACACGTATATACACATCACACAGTCTGATCTCCTAAACACAGGGACACCAGGGTGATACACTTATATACACACCACACAGTCTGATCTTCTAAACACAGGGACACCAGGGTGATACACTTCTATACACACCACACAGTCTGATCTCCTAAACACAGGGACACCAGGGTGATACACTTATATACACACCACACAGTCTGATCTCCTAAACACAGGGACACCAGGGTGATACACTTATATACACACCACACAGTCTGATCTCCTAAACACAGGGACACCAGGGTGATACACTTCTATACACAGCACACAGTCTGATCTCCTAAACACAGGGACACCAGGGTGATACACTTCTATACACAGCACACAGTCTGATCTCCTAAACACAGGGACATCAGGGTGATACACTTCTATACACACCACACAGTCTGATCTCCTAAACACAGGGACACCAGGGTGATACACTTATACACACACCACACAGTCTGATCTCCTAAACACAGGGACACCAGGGTGATACAATTATATACACACCACACAGCCTGATCCCCTAAACACAGGGACACCAGGGTGATACACTTCTATACACACACCACACAGTCTGATCTCCTAAACACAGGGACACCAGGGTGATACACTTCTATACACACCACACAGTCTGATCTCCTAAACACAGGGACACCAGGGTGATACAATTATATACACACCACACAGCCTGATCCCCTAAACACAGGGACACCAGGGTGATACACTTATATATACACACCACACAGTCTGATCTCCTAAACACAGGGACACCAGGGTGATACACTTCTATACACACCACACAGTCTGATCTCCTAAACACAGGGACACCAGGGTGATACACTTATATACACACCACACAGTCTGATCTCCTAAACACAGGGACACCAGGGAGATACACTTATATACACACCACACAGTCTGATCTCCTAAGCACAGGAACACCAGGGTGATACACTTATATACACACCACACAGTCTGATCTCTTACACACAGGGACACCAGGGTGATACAGTTCTATACACACCACACAGTCTGATCTCCTAAACACAGGGACACCAGGGTGATACACTTATATACACACCACACAGTCTGATCTCTTACACACAGGGACACCAGGGTGATACAGTTCTATACACACCACACAGTCTGATCTCCTAAACACAGGGAGACCAGGGTGATACACTTATATACACACCACACAGTCTGATCTCCTAAACACAGGGACACCAGGGTGATACAATTATATACACACCACACAGTCTGATCTCCTAAACACAGGGACACCAGGGTGATACACTTATATACACACCACACAGTCTGATCTCCTACACACAGGGACATCGGGGTGATACACTTATATACACACCACACAGTCTGATCTCCTAAACACAGGGACACCGGGGTGATACACTTATATACACACCACACAGTCTGATCTCCTAAACACAGGGACACCAGGGTGATACACTTATACACACACCACACAGTCTGATCTCCTAAACACAGGGACACCAGGGTGATACACTTCTATACACACCACACAGTCTGATCTCCTAAACACAGGGACACCAGGGTGATACACTTATACACACACCACACAGTCTGATCTCCTAAACACAGGGACACCAGGGTAATACAATTATATACACACCACACAGCCTGATCCCCTAAACACAGGGACACCAGGGTGATACACTTATATATACACACCACACAGTCTGATCTCCTAAACACAGGGACACCAGGGTGATACACTTCTATACACACCACACAGTCTGATCTCCTAAACACAGGGACACCAGGGTGATACACTTATATACACACACCACACAGTCTGATCTCCTAAACACAGGGACACCAGGGTGATACAATTATATACACACCACACAGCCTGATCCCCTAAACACAGGGACACCAGGGTGATACACTTATATATACACACCACACAGTCTGATCTCCTAAACACAGGGACACCAGGGTGATACACTTATATACACACCACACAGTCTGATCTCCTAAACACAGGGACACCAGGGTGATACACTTATATACACACCACACAGTCTGATCTCCTAAACACAGGGACACCAGGGTGATACACTTCTATACACACCACAGTCTGATCTCCTACACACAGGGACACCATGGTGATACACTTATATACACACCACACAGTCTGATCTCTTACACACAGGGACACCAGGGTGATACACTTATATACACACCACACAGTCTGATCTCCTAAACACAGGGACACCAGGGTGATACACTTATATACACACCACACAGTCTGATCTCCTAAACACAGGGACACCAGGGTGATACACTTCTATACACACCACAGTCTGATCTCCTACACACAGGGACACCATGGTGATACACTTATATACACACCACACAGTCTGATCTCTTACACACAGGGACACCAGGGTGATACAGTTCTATACACACCACACAGTCTGATCTCCTAAACACAGGGAGACCAGGGTGATACACTTATATACACACCACACAGTCTGATCTCCTAAACACAGGGACACCAGGATGATACAATTATATACACACCACACAGTCTGATCTCCTAAACACAGGGACACCAGGGTGATACACTTCTATACACACCACACACTCTGATCTCCTACACACAGGGACATCGGGGTGATACACTTATATACACACCACACAGTCTGATCTCCTAAACACAGGGACACCGGGGTGATACACTTATATACACACCACACAGTCTGATCTCCTAAACACAGGGACACCGGGGTGATACACTTATATACACACCACACAGTCTGATCTCCTAAACACAGGGACACCAGGGTGATACACTTATACACACACCACACAGTCTGATCTCCTAAACACAGGGACACCAGGGTGATACACTTCTATACACACCACACAGTCTGATCTCCTAAACACAGGGACACCAGGGTGATACACTTCTATACACACCACACAGTATGATCTCCTAAACACAGGGACACCAGGGTGATACACTTATACACACACCACACAGTCTGATCTCCTAAACACAGGGACACCAGGGTGATACAATTATATACACACCACACAGCCTGATCCCCTAAACACAGGGACACCAGGGTGATACACTTATATATACACACCACACAGTCTGATCTCCTAAACACAGGGACACCAGGGTGATACACTTCTATACACATCACACAGTCTGATCTCCTAAACACAGGGACACCAGGGTGATACAATTATATACACACCACACAGCCTGATCCCCTAAACACAGGGACACCAGGGTGATACACTTATATATACACACCACACAGTCTGATCTCCTAAACACAGGGACACCAGGGTGATACACTTATATACACACCACACAGTCTGATCTCCTAAACACAGGGACACCAGGGTGATACACTTATATACACACCACACAGTCTGATCTCCTAAACACAGGGACACCAGGGTGATACACTTATATACACACCACACAGTCTGATCTCCTAAACACAGGGACCCCAGGGTGATACACTTCTATACACACCACAGTCTGATCTCCTACACACAGGGACACCAGGGTGATACACTTATATACACACCACACAGTCTGATCTCCTAAACACAGGGACATCAGGGTGATACACTTATATACACACCACACCAGTCTGATCTCCTAAACACAGGGACACCAGGGTGATATACTTCTATACACACCACACAGTCTGATCTCCTAAACACAGGGACACCAGGGTGATACACTTATATACACACCACACAGTCTGATCTCCTAAACACAGGGACACCAGGGTGATACACTTATACACACCACAGTCTGATCTCCTAAACACAGGGACACCAGGGTGATACACTTCTATACACACCACAGTCTGATCTCCTAAACACAGGGACACCAGGGTGATACACTTCTATACACACCCCACATTCTGATCTCCTAAACACAGGGATACCAGGGTGATACACTTCTATACACACCACACAGTCTGATCTCCTAAACACAGGGACACCAGGGTGATACACTTATATACACACCACACAGTCTGATCTCCTAAACACAGGGATACCAGGGTGATACACTTCTATACACACCACACAGTCTGATCTCCTAAACACAGGGACACCAGGGTGATACACTTATATACACACCACACAGTCTGATCTCCTAAACACAGGGATACCAGGGTGATACACTTCTATACACACCACACAGTCTGATCTCCTAAACACAGGGACACCAGGGTGATACACTTCTATACACACCACACAGTCTGATCTCCTAAACACAGGGATACCAGGGTGATACACTTCTATACACACCACACAGTCTGATCTCCTAAACACAGGGACACCAGGGTGATACACTTATATACACACCACACAGTCTGATCTCCTAAACACAGGGACACCAGGGTGATACACTTATATACACACCACACAGTCTGATCTCCTAAACACAGGGACACCAGGGTGATACACTTCTATACACAGCACACAGTCTGATCTCCTAAACACAGGGACACCAGGGTGATACACTTCTATACACAGCACACAGTCTGATCTCCTAAACACAGGGACATCAGGGTGATACACTTCTATACACACCACACAGTCTGATCTCCTAAACACAGGGACACCAGGGTGATACACTTATACACACACCACACAGTCTGATCTCCTAAACACAGGGACACCAGGGTGATACAATTATATACACACCACACAACCTGATCCCCTAAACACAGGGACACCAGGGTGATACACTTATATATACACACCACACAGCCTGATCCCCTAAACACAGGGACACCAGGGTGATACACTTATATATACACACCACACAGTCTGATCTCCTAAACACAGGGACACCAGGGTGATACACTTATATACACACCACACAGTCTGATCTCCTAAACACAGGGACACCAGGGTGATACACTTATATACACACCACACAGTCTGATCTCCTAAACACAGGGACACCAGGGTGATACACTTCTATACACAGCACACAGTCTGATCTCCTAAACACAGGGACACCAGGGTGATACACTTCTATACACAGCACACAGTCTGATCTCCTAAACACAGGGACATCAGGGTGATACACTTCTATACACACCACACAGTCTGATCTCCTAAACACAGGGACACCAGGGTGATACACTTATACACACACCACACAGTCTGATCTCCTAAACACAGGGACACCAGGGTGATACAATTATATACACACCACACAACCTGATCCCCTAAACACAGGGACACCAGGGTGATACACTTATATATACACACCACACAGTCTGATCTCCTAAACACAGGGACACCAGGGTGATACACTTCTATACACACCACACAGTCTGATCTCCTAAACACAGGGACACCAGGGTGATACAATTATATACACACCACACAGCCTGATCCCCTAAACACAGGGACACCAGGGTGATACACTTATATATACACACCACACAGTCTGATCTCCTAAACACAGGGACACTAGGGTGATACACTTCTATACACACCACACAGTCTGATCTCCTAAACACAGGGACACCAGGGTGATACACTTATATACACACCACACAGTCTGATCTCCTAAACACAGGGACACCAGGGAGATACACTTATATACACACCACACAGTCTGATCTCCTAAGCACAGGAACACCAGGGTGATACACTTATATACACACCACACAGTCTGATCTCTTACACACAGGGACACCAGGGTGATACAGTTCTATACACACCACACAGTCTGATCTCCTAAACACAGGGACACCAGGGTGATACACTTATATACACACCACACAGTCTGATCTCTTACACACAGGGACACCAGGGTGATACAGTTCTATACACACCACACAGTCTGATCTCCTAAACACAGGGACACCAGGGTGATACACTTATATACACACCACACAGTCTGATCTCCTAAACACAGGGACACCAGGGTGATACAATTATATACACACCACACAGTCTGATCTCCTAAACACAGGGACACCAGGGTGATACACTTATATACACACCACACAGTCTGATCTCCTACACACAGGGACATCAGGGTGATACACTTATATACACACCACACAGTCTGATCTCCTAAACACAGGGACACCGGGGTGATACACTTATATACACACCACACAGTATGATCTCCTAAACACAGGGACACCGGGGTGATACACTTATATACACACCACACAGTCTGATCTCCTAAACACAGGGACACCAGGGTGATACACTTATACACACACCACACAGTCTGATCTCCTAAACACAGGGACACCAGGGTGATACACTTCTATACACACCACACAGTCTGATCTCCTAAACACAGGGACACCAGGGTGATACAGTTCTATACACACCACACAGTCTGATCTCCTAAACACAGGGACACCAGGGTGATACACGTATATACACATCACACAGTCTGATCTCCTAAACACAGGGACACCAGGGTGATACACTTATATACACACCACACAGTATGATCTCCTAAACACAGGGACACCAGGGTGATACACTTCTATACACACCACACAGTCTGATCTCCTAAACACAGGGACACCAGGGTGATACACTTATATACACACCACACAGTCTGATCTCCTAAACACAGGGACACCAGGGTGATACACTTATATACACACCACACAGTCTGATCTCCTAAACACAGGGACACCAGGGTGATACACTTCTATACACAGCACACAGTCTGACCTCCTAAACACAGGGACACCAGGGTGATACACTTATATACACAGCACACAGTCTGATCTCCTAAACACAGGGACATCAGGGTGATACACTTCTATACACACCACACAGTCTGATCTCCTAAACACAGGGACACCAGGGTGATACACTTATACACACACCACACAGTCTGATCTCCTAAACACAGGGACACCAGGGTGATACAATTATATACACACCACACAGCCTGATCCCCTAAACACAGGGACACCAGGGTGATACACTTATATATACACACCACACAGTCTGATCTCCTAAACACAGGGACACCAGGGTGATACACTTCTATACACACCACACAGTCTGATCTCCTAAACACAGGGACACCAGGGTGATACAATTATATACACACCACACAGCCTGATCCCCTAAACACAGGGACACCAGGGTGATACACTTATATATACACACCACACAGTCTGATCTCCTAAACACAGGGACACCAGGGTGATACACTTCTATACACACCACACAGTCTGATCTCCTAAACACAGGGACACCAGGGTGATACACTTATATACACACCACACAGTCTGATCTCCTAAACACAGGGACACCAGGGTGATACACTTATATACACACCACACAGTCTGATCTCCTAAACACAGGGACACCAGGGTGATACACTTATATACACACCACACAGTCTGATCTCCTAAACACAGGGACCCCAGGGTGATACACTTATATATACACACCACACAGTCTGATCTCCTAAACACAGGGACACCAGGGTGATACACTTCTATACACACCACACAGTCTGATCTCCTAAACACAGGGACACCAGGGTGATACACTTATATACACACCACACAGTCTGATCTCCTAAACACAGGGACACCGGGGTGATACACTTATATACACACCACACAGTCTGATCTCCTAAACACAGGGACACCAGGGTGATACAGTTATATACACACCACACAGTCTGATCTCCTAAACACAGGGACACCAGGGTGATACAGTTATATACACACCACACAGTCTGATCTCCTAAACACAGGGACACCAGGGTGATACAATTATATACACACCACACAGCCTGATCCCCTAAACACAGGGACACCAGGGTGATACACTTATATATACACACCACACAGTCTGATCCCATAAACACAGGGACACCAGGGTGATACACTTATATACACACCACACAGTCTGATCTCCTAAACACAGGGACACCAGGGTGATACACTTATATACACACCACACAGTCTGATCTCCTAAACACAGGGACACCGGGGTGATACACTTCTATACACACCACAGTCTGATCTCCTATACACAGGGACACCAGGGTGATACACTTATATACACACCACACAGTCTGATCTCCTAAACACAGGGACATCAGGGTGATACACTTATATACACACCACACCAGTCTGATCTCCTAAACACAGGGACACCAGGGTGATATACTTCTATACACACCACACAGTCTGATCTCCTAAACACAGGGACACCAGGGTGATACACTTATATACACACCACACAGTCTGATCTCCTAAACACAGGGACACCAGGGTGATACACTTATACACACCACAGTCTGATCTCCTAAACACAGGGACACCAGGGTGATACACTTCTATACACACCACAGTCTGATCTCCTAAACACAGGGACACCAGGGTGATACACTTCTATACACACCCCACATTCTGATCTCCTAAACACAGAGATACCAGGGTGATACACTTCTATACACACCACACAGTCTGATCTCCTAAACACAGGGATACCAGGGTGATACACTTCTATACACACCACACAGTCTGATCTCCTAAACACAGGGGCACCAGGGTGATACACTTATATACACACCACACAGTCTGATCTCCTAAACACAGGGACACCAGGGTGGGAAAGAGGTACAGAGGGATTTAGGTCTCAATGAGGGACTCTCCTTACACTTGGGAGGTATGGACCCCTAATATCTCCTAAGGAGGTTTTCTAGGAGTTGGATTTAGAATAAATAAATAAATCATAATGGAAATAACTGTTTTACTCAGCAGGACTGTGTTGGATACCGCTCTGGCTCTCAAGGCCTATTAAGGGCCAGTGACGGTCCTGGCACCTCATAAGTTAAATGACCACATGTTGCCTGGAGGCGCACTGTGATCATGCCGGGAGGCTGAAACTGACTTCTCTAAGTCAGTTTCAGCCTTTCCCTCGGCAAACGGTTCAGCAAATAAAATGGCGCTGGTCCTCCGGTGTACAAACCCCCTGGTCCTTAAGGGGTTAATTGCCATAATCTAACAATCTATATAACTCAGAACATAGTTATCTAAATGAACATGTCTAATACAGTGTAAAGGCGATTTGGAGAGGTCTTTCAAAATAACCAGCACTGATTTTAGGTAACAGGGTCCCTTTAAATAATAACTGTTATTCGATAGGTCCGTATCAGCAGAGCTGCCCCCTTGGTAGCACACTTGCTGATTCAGATGGGGATGAATTGTGATACTTGGTGGCAGGGGAGGGCTGGCCTGGGGGGCAGGGGGGCAATTGCCCCCTGGGCTGGTCATATATCTGGGCTGGTGGGCCACTGCATCTCACTAAATCTCCCAATTGCTGCTGTAAATGTAGCTACACTAGTGATACCACAGAGGTACAATCCAAATGGAGCTACACTAGTAGCATAAATAATTTCCCTTGTAAACTCTATAGTATCACTAGGTAAGCTTGACTTAAATTGTAAGCTTTGTAGTGGCGCACTAGTGTAGCCCCATTTCAGCTGTAAGCTATGTGGTATCACGTGACTTACGTCACAACATTAATGCCAATTTTAAAATTAACAAAAGGGGGTGGGCTGGAACAGTGACCTGGAACGATGATAGAAATGGGCCACTTGAATGTATTTGCCCCCTGGGCCACAAATTGCCAGCCCTCCCCTGCTCGGTGGACCTGTGGCAGAGAACAGTGCGGGTTTGAAAGGAAACCTTCAGTCCTTCACGGGAAGACACTGATCTGCCATGCTGTTTTCTGCCCTGTGCAATGCAGTTCGCCATAGCGCTGCTGTATCAGGCTTTGGGTCTGTGGCGACTCTGCACACAATCCGACTGTATACAGTCCAGGAGTTCGTGGTTGAGAGCAGCTGACTTCCAGGTTGCATTGCAGCTGATCTGGTCAGTTTTGTGACGCCCCCTGAACGACAGTCATTTTGGGCCTTCGCAGAGCAGCCCTTTGCTATTAACTAATAGTAAAACTTGTTGATTGTCCTTTACAACCAGGACTGAAATCAGAAAAACCTTTGTTTTAACGTATGTGTTTTGTTGTGTACAAGGGTTAAACAATAATTCTACTCATGGGAAAAAAATGTTATCTTCACCGAGAAATCTCATGTTTCATATGAAAGCTCTCAGACAGGGTAACAAGTGCACAGGATGCAGACATTTATATCCCCATAAGCCGAAGGAATGATAATTCCAAACACAGCAGCTTCCTCTTACTAAAGAAGAATATATGAACTATTGACATCGGCCTTAAAGAGGACTGCTGTCCTATGATAAGATGAGTTTTACAGGTAATTAAATGCTACCTGGCACTTTATGCTAATCAGTTTCTGTGCTGAGCCAATATTCACACGCATTGTGCTATGAATGAATCTAGGCTGAGCCCACGCACTGGGGGCGTGTCTAATACCACAGAGGGGGCAAGATTGGCTTGGATCATAACTAATTAGCATACTGTGCAGGGAATTAGCATAACATGCCGGACTTTGCCATCAACACACAAAGATTAATTTCTCAAAAACTATTTATTTTACAAAAAAACGACTAGTGCAAACCTTTTGTTTTGTTTTGTTTTTTGCTTAGCAATGCATTGTAGACATCTCATCTCTGGCATTTATCCTCTGGATGTCAGGTCATGGGGGCAGACATGACTGTTACTGGCAGCTTCATCAGACTGAAACAGGAAGAGTGATATATCTCCTTAAAGGGATAGTAATGTTTCAAAATAAAAGCGGCTCCAATTAATCTTCATAGTATTTGGGCCATGGAGTGTGTTATTTCAATACTGTCAGAGTTGTAGTACAAGAGTAATTGAATGATAAAGTAACCCTCTCCCACCCCTTTTACTGATGTAACACTGCTCACCTCAGAGCAGCAAGACTGTCCGGATGGATCACAGAGAGGGACAATCTTCAGTGATCATAAGGAAAAACCTGTCAAGGGGGGCAGGGTTTTCCTTATGATCACAGTAAGAAGATTGTCCCTTGCTTTGATCTGTCCGGTCAAGAGAATAGATTCCACATCTGAGGGGAGGTGGCTTACACTGGGTAAAAAGGGTGGAAGGGGGATACTTTATTATTCAATTACTCTTGAACTACAACTCTGACAGTATTGAAATAACACTCTCCATGGCCCAAATACTATGATGATTAATTGGAGCTGCTTTTTTTTGTGAAACATTACTATCCTTTTAAACAGATAGACAGATGTGAAACATTACTTGAACTTTAACATTGCTTTGCTGTGAGCACACGGTAAGGTTCTATGATCCTACTACCAACTGTCATGTCACCTCCATGGTCCTGACGTTCAGGACTGATTGTAGATACTATGTCTTGAACAGTGCCATAGAGTAAAATTCACTTGGGCCATTAGGATTTTCTGTCCACAGTAAGTTAAGTGTGGGCATTTTTTAGGCAGTGTTAACTTTTCTTTAAGGTTTCATGAGAAAATCTGGAACTTTGCATCTTGTTTTTTTTGTTTTGTGTTTTAATTTGAACTTCCGTTTTCGTGTGATGATTTGAGTTGCTGGGACTTGTCCAAAGTGTCCACAGGTGCAAAACAAAACCAACGTCTCTAAGAAAAAAAAATTTGCGCAAAGCGGGAACGGGATCTAGGGTTACATGTATTTGTGCTAGTTAAACATTATAGAGAGGTCGGATATCGGGCAAAATTAGTATTAATGATAAACTCTCAGACGGCACAAAACTGAGAAAGTAACGTCCTTTTTTTATATGGCACCTGGCTGTAATATGAAGCTTTTAATTTATCAACGTGCTTTGAAATAATTTTGAAGTGATACTCATCTTGCGGGTGGATTTCCTGCTGTTTATGGGTTTCAGTTAATTTAGAGAACATCACTGCACTTTTTTGTTCACTTTCATCATGCTGGGTAGTCCGTGGGTTGTTGGGGATGACGGGAGTTACAAAACAGTGTCCAAAAATTGAGTGCCCTTCTTTAATGTCAATGACGTGTTTATGTGTCAGTCCTGCATAGGGTCAAATTGTAGTAATTCAGTAACATGTTTATTGGTCTGCCCTTTCTTGGGCCAAAGTGTTCATGGGTCAGTCCTTCCTAAGGCCAAAGTGTACTAATGACAGTGACATGTTTATGGGTCAGTCCTTCCTAGGACCAAAGTGTACTAACGACAGTGACATGTTCATGGGTCAGTCCTTCCTAAGGCCAAAGTGTACTAATGACAGTGACATGTTTATGGGTCAGTCCTTCCTAGGAGCAAAGTGTACTAATGACAGTGACATGTTTATGGGTCAGTCCTTCCTAGGAGCAAAGTGTACTAATGACAGTGACATGTTTATGGGTCAGTCCTTCCTAGGACCACAGTGTACTAATGACAGTGACATGTTTATGGGTCAGTCCTTCCTAGGACCACAGTGTACTAATGACAGTGACATGTTTATGGGTCAGTCCTTCCTAGGACCAAAGTGTACTAATGACAGTGACGTGTTTATGGGTCAGTCCTTCCTAGGAGCAAAGTGTACTAATGACAGTGACATGTTTATGGGTCAGTCCTTCCTAGGAGCAAAGTGTACTAATGACAGTGACACATTTATGGATCAGTCCTTCCTAGGACCACAGTGTACTAATGACAGTGACATGTTTATGGGTCAGTCCTTCCTAGGACCAGAGTGTACTAATGACAGTGACATGTTTATGGGTCAGTCCTTCCTAGGACCACAGTGTACTAATGACAGTGACATGTTTATGGGTCAGTCCTTCCTAGGACCAGAGTGTACTAATGACAGTGACATGATTATGGGTCAGTCCTTCCTAGGACCAAAGTGTACTAATGACAGTGACATATTTATGGGTCAGTCCTTCCTAGGACCACAGTGTACTAATAACAGTGACATGTGTATGGGTCAGTCCTTCCTAGGACCAAAGTGTACTAATGACAGTGACATGTTTATGGGTCAGTCCTTCCTAGGAGCAAAGTGTACTAATTACAGTGACATGTTTATGGGTCAGTCCTTCCTAGGACCAAAGTGTACTAATGACAGTGACATATTTATGGGTCAGTCCTTCCTAGGACCACAATGTACTAATGACAGTGACATGTTTATGGGTCAGTCCTTCCTAGGACCAAAGTGTATTAATGACAGTGACGTGTTTATGGGTCAGTCCTTCCTAGGACCACAGTGTATTAATGACAGTGACATGTTTATGGGTCAGTCCTTCCTAGGACCAAAGTGTGCTAATGAGAGTGACGTGTTTATGGGTCAGTCCTTCCTAGGACCACAGTGTATTAATGACAGTGACATGTTTATGGGTCAGTCTTACCCAGGACTAAAGTGTATTAATGACAGTGACATTAGTCCTTCCTAGGACTAAACTGAACTAATGGCAGTGGTATGCAAAAATGTGCTACTATGTGGGTTTAAATTCTGCTTAAGTTAAGTTAATTGGTTTTCCATTCCCCCCTCCAGGGTACGAGAAGCTGCAATGACCGGCCTGTTGGACATAACTCTCCTGTTGGTACAGAGCGATCCAGAGCTGATTGGAGCAGACTTGTAAGTGAAATATCCACATCGCATTAATGAAGATTTTGAGAGTCAACGGAGCCGTTTTGCTAAGATACAAAATAATCCGAAAGACTGATTTTGCTGTTGGAAGGAGTACATTATTTTTTTAAGGCTTTGGATCTTTTTGCTACAGAGTAAAACAACTCCTGGGAGATTATTCATTCAAACGTTATTTTGTATTACTATTTTCTATATATTTTATTATGAATCTGCAACACTGTTAATCAATCCTGACCAAGTAGCCACCGACACACTCCTGGTGCGTTACTCACTGGCATAACAATAGGGGTCGCACCTCCAACCGGGCCCTTCACTCCAGGGGCCCGGCGTCCCCCTGCGACCCCCTCCCCGGTGCCCACAGCAAGAAGGTCTGTGCCTTATTCGGCACAGACCTCTAACATCTGATCTCCCTCTCTGGTGCTCTAGTAATGACATCATCTACCAGCGCTCTGCATTGCTGAGAACCACGCGGGAGAGCTAGCTGTATTGAGGTCTGTGCCGAAAGAGGTACAGACCTCTCATGCCATGCTGCTAGACCACCAGGGAGTTAGGAGATGGACATGAGGGGGAGTCAGTAGGGGCAATGTGGAAATTGGGGGCAATGCGGAGGCATTATAGAGACTGGGGGGCAATATGGAGATGTGGTGGCAATGTGGAGATTGGGGGGCAGTGTGGAGATTGGGGTGCAATGTGGAGGCAATGTGGAGATTGGGGTGCAATGTGGAGGCAATGTGGAGATTGTGGGGCAATGTGGTGGCAATGTGGAGATTGGGGGGCAATGTGGGAGCAATGTGGAGGCAACGTGGAGATTGTGGGGCAGTGTGGGGGCAATGTGGAGATTGGAGGCAATTTGGAGGTTGGGGGCAATGTGATGGCAAAGTGGAGATTGGGGGGCAATGTGGAGGCAATGTGGAGACTGTGGGGCAATGTGGAGGCAATGTGGAGATTGGGAACAATGGGGGGCAATGTGGAGCTTGGGGGGCAATGTGGAGCTTGGGGGGCAATGTGGAGATTGGGGGGCAATGGGGGAAAATGTGAAGATTGGGTGCAATGTGGTCGGGGGGACCCATGGCAGTTTCTGCACCAGACCTCTACCAGCTGATCTCCCTCTCCGGCGCTCTAGTAATGACATCATCTCCAGCGCTCTGCATTATTGAGAACCGCGCCGCAGGAGATCCAGCTCTATAGAGGCCTGTGCCGAAAGAGGCACAGACCTCTGATGCCATGCTTCTAGACCACCAGGGAATTAGGAGATGGATATCGGGGGTCAGTAGGGGCAATGTGGAGATTGGGGACAATGCGGAGGCATTATGGAGATTGGGGGGCAATGTGGAGATTGTGGGGCAATGTGGAAATTGGGGTGCCATGTGGAGATTGTGGGGCAATGTGGTGGCAATGTGGAGACTGGGGGGCAATGTAGGGGCAATGTGGAGATTGTGGGGCAGTGTGGAGGCAATGTGGAGATTGGGGGGCAATGTGGAGATTGTGGAGGCAATGTGGAGATTGGAGGCAATGTGGTGGCATTGTGGAGATTGGGGGGCAGTGTGGAGGCAATGTGGAGATTGGGGGGCAATGTGGAGATTGTGGAGGCAATGTGGAGATTGGAGGCAATGTGGTGGCATTGTGGAGATTGGGGGGCAATGTGGTGGCAATGTGGAGATTGGGGGGCAATGTGGAGATTGTGGAGGCAATGTGGAGATTGGAGGCAATGTGGTGGCATTGTGGAGACTGGGGGGCAATGTAGGGGCAATGTGGAGATTGTGGGGCAGTGTGGAGGCAATGTGGAGATTGGGGGGCAATGTGGAGATTGTGGAGGCAATGTGGAGATTGGAGGCAATGTGGTGGCATTGTGGAGATTGGGGGGCAGTGTGGAGGCAATGTGGAGATTGGGGGGCAATGTGGAGATTGTGGAGGCAATGTGGAGATTGGAGGCAATGTGGTGGCATTGTGGAGATTGGGGGGCAATGTGGTGGCAATGTGGAGATTGGGGGGCAATGTGGAGATTGTGGAGGCAATGTGGAGATTGGAGGCAATGTGGTGGCATTGTGGAGATTGGGGGGCAATGTGGTGGCAATGTGGAGATTGGGGGGCAATGTGGAGATTGTGGAGGCAATGTGGAGATTGGAGGCAATGTGGTGGCATTGTGGAGGCAATGTGGAGATTGGAGGCAATGTGGTGGCATTGTGGAGATTGGGGGGCAATGTGGAGATTGTGGTGGCAATGTGGAGATTGGGGACAATGGGGGGAAATGTGGAGATTGGGGGCATTGTGGTCAGGGGGGCCCATGGCAGTTTCTGCCCCAGGACCCGGTGGCTTCTAGTTACGCCTCTGGCATTTCTAACAGGTTTTAAAGCTCCTACACCAAATGAAATGTATTTATTTTTGGGAATACGAGCTGATAGTCCTTTATTTAAATGGTTATTAACTGAATTTATTGGGAGATGATGGTAAGGATGATGTATTAACTCTTTCAGTTCCAAAGAGGTATCCAAAACATTGGGGGAGATGCACTAAGGTGGGATAAAGTGGAGATAACTTCTCCAGTGATATCACTTCTCCAGTTCGTATGTTATTCTATGGAGCCAATTCACTAAAATCTCCAAAGCTGGAAAACTGGAGAAGTGATATCACTGGAGAAGTCCTCTCCACGTTATCACCTCTTTATCACGCATAACCCCCATTGTGTTGCAATGCCTTGGATAACTCTGGGCACTGAAAGGGTTAAGACTTGGAGCTTTGCTAGGACAAGTCCAGTATAGGGACCAGTTAAAATTACCAAAATTCCCTATTACTTTAAATGGAGATATTAACCCTTTGAGGGTTAAAGAAGTCTGCAGCGCATTGCTTTGCAATGGCATTCAGGGGTTAAAAGCCCCATTTAAATCAATCTGAATTTTGTCTCGTCCACCAGCCTCCGTGTAACTTAAAGGGACAGTAATACTTAAAATGTACAATAAATATATATTGCAGGGTTTATCCCCCTGAGTAAAACAAGGGTACTTCCACTGCTGAAAGGTGTTTTATTCAAAAGTTATTACAGCTCAAATTTGAATTTTTTAGGTGCAATATCACAGTGGCCTGCTACACCATCCTATGAACAGCTCTGGTCTGTAGACCATAAATCTCCATAGGACAGTGTAGCAACAGCTCCACTGTACAATTTCAGGCCACTGTGATATTGCACCTAAAAATTTCAAAAGTTGTACTAACTTTTGAATAAAGCACTTTTCAGCAGTGGGAGAACCTTGTTTTACTCAGGGGGATAAACACGACATTATATATATATTTTTTAACATTTTAAGTATTAGTATCCCTTTAAATGTCGCAATTTTCGGGATGCCCACCTTTTGGTTTTTAGCGTGTTTGACTTCCCGTTTGTTCCACATGTTGTGATAAATTGCATTGCGGTTTCCGTACAGCATCCAGCGGATGATGTGTTCCCTGTCTCAGCAGTCTGCGGAGAAGATCGATCGCTACCGCGCCCGCGCCGGCTCCATCTTTCTTAACCTCTTATACTTTGATGACCCGCCAGTTCCTCACATTCCTCATCGGGAAGAGCTGGAGAGGATTTTTCCCAGGTAACATAGAAACATAGAATTTGACGATAGGTAAGAACCATTTGGCCCATGTAGACACCAATTTCCCTACTGTAAAAACCTCAAACCTTATTTGGTCCTTGGACTTGTCTTATGTTAAGGACAGTCTTATGCCTATCCCATGTATGCTTACATCCCCTCACTGTATTAACCTCTACCACTTCTGCTGGTAGGCTATTCCATTTATCTGCTACCCTCTCAGTGAAGTAAATCTTTCTTACATTACATCTAAACCTGTGTCCTTCTAGTTTTAGTCTATGGCCTCTTGTCCTAACATTTTTACTCCTGTGAAATATATTTCCCTCCTGCACTTTGTTGAATCCCTTCATGTATTTGAATGTGTCTATCATATCCCCTCTCTCTCTTCTCTCCTCCAAGCTATACATTTTCAGATCCTTTAGTCTATCCTGATATTTCTTTTCCTGTAAACCAGTCACCATTTTAGTAGCCTTTCTCTGAATTCTCTCTAGAGTATCTATATCCTTCTGGAGATGAGGTCTCCTGTACTGTACACAATACTCTATAGTATCTATATCCTTCTGGAGATGGGGTCTCCAGTACTGTACACAATACTCTATAGTATCTATATCCTTCTGGAGATGGGGTCTCCTGTACTGTACACAATACTCTATAGTATCTATATCCTTCTGGAGATGGGGTCTCCGGTACTGTACACAACACTCTATAGTATCTATATCCTTCTGGAGATGGGGTCTCCGGTACTGTACACAATACTCTAGTGTATCTATATCCTTCTGGAGATGGGGTCTCCGGTACTGTACACAATACTCTAGGTCTCCAATACTGTACACAATACTCTAGGTGAGGTCTAACTAGAGATCTGTAGAGTGACATGACCACTTCCCTTTTTCTGTTACTAATGCCCCTAGCTATACAACCCAGCACACTGCTTGCATTCCCTACCACTTTGTTACATTGCCTGCCTACCTTTAAGTCATTAGAGATAATTACTCACAAATCCCTTTCCTCTGTTGTCTCTGACAGCACAGTACCCATAAAAGTATATTGTTCCTTTGTATTTTTATGTCCCAAGTGCATTATTTTACATTCCTCTGTTGTCTAATACAGGTTACTGGTACGTTTAGGTAGGCGATCAGCCCTTTTAAGTAGGCAGGAACAATTCTGAGAAGTGAATGCAGGGGTGGAGCCTACCTTCCCTCCTTGGCTGCAGCTAGCCAACCAGCTCCAGTAAGATTTGTTCCTTGGTGAAAATAACACAGGCAAGTGAACAGTTCTGCTATAGTTTTAGCTAATTTTTTATTTTTCTGTTAGAAATGGAATAACACCATTAGGTGGATTACCATAACTGACAATGCCCTTAGATGTGGCGAGCTCAGTGACCAGGTGCTTTTTGTGGACCTTAAGCCCTGGTGGAAAATCTTGGGTCCAAGTTCTTTGCTCAGGAGTTGCCCACCGAGGCTTCTTCATAATACATGGTGATCTGAAGACAGAAGATCTGCAGGAAAGGTGAGCAACCCTTTGAGTGCTGAGGTCCACATGTCCCACAGTGCCCCTCCGCACAGGGGTTTTCCTTTGGAGTTCCTATTGCACACTCCTGCACTCATTGGGTCTATTTCTATGTCTGTTGGGGGGTGTTTGGAGCAAGTTTTCTGTGGTAACTTAACCCTTTGGTTGCTGGTCTTGCATCTTTTGGGGGGTTTTGGGCACTTTCCCTACTGGGTTCAGTGTTTATTGGGTCTAGTGACATGTTTTAGTGATGTTTGGTGCAAATTTACTTCACGGTTATAACTTTGCAAACATTTTGTTCCGTCACGCTTTTACCGCATAGACACCATTGCTCCATTCCCTTCTATGGGACTGTACAGTTTGGGACATATCTCTGCACCTGCTCAACGCAGCGACTTCAGAGATGGCTCATTTTCATTGTCTGCCCTTACTCTATTATCCGGTCAACAATTAGTGTGTGTTGGGGGGGCTCAGGGGGCTTCGGGCACTGTTGGGGGTACTTTTTCTGGGAAAACTACATTTCCCATAAGTGCTTGCATCACGCGCGCGCTCCTGATTGGCTCCCGTCGCGGCAGCCATTTTGTACTTTCCCTGAACGAGTATCCTAAGCTGTGCCTGGACTCTCCTTCTCTCCTCAGCAGATTAACCCTTCACCTGCCAGATAAGTGCATTTTAGTGATTTCTGAGGTGACATTTTAATCATACACACTGTATTTGGGTGATTCCTTGTACTTTGAACGTTTTGACACTGTAGCATGTCTAATCCATTGGAGCTTGGGCTAGACCTAAGACAAAGGATGCTGGGGTCTCTGTGTCCCCCATTGTGCATTGCTCCTCATGTCAATCAGGGTTACCTAGAGAATTATCAGGTCCCTGAGTCTCCACCTGGGACCTCCAGCCATGCATTAGAGCCAGTTTGGGTGCAATGAGTTTAAGGCTGCTACTAGAGACCTCCAGTCTTCTCCACAACTCTTTCCATCCCAGTTACAGGGGGTCTTCCACTCCTGGCAGACCCCTACCTCTGTCATATCTTCCCTACTGAATCCGCAGGGAGTACCTGACATATCAGATTCCTCTGATGAGGAACTTTTGAAGGATTTTGACGCTGAGGAATGTTCTGCGGTGGTCTCCTATCAGTTCTTGGGAGAACCCCCTTTGAGGCTGACCCGGATCCCTCTGCTGAGGGACTGATCAGAGCCGTATTAACCCTTTGAGTGCCAGAGTGGTATGGAATGCATTGAAAAGCAATTCATTCCGTACCACTCTGGCACTCAAAGGGTTAAAAACCCCTAAACATTCCCTTGGGTCAAGAGGTTTCTTCTGACCCCTCTGATGTATTTCAGGAGCCCAAACGGCCCCATTCTTGTTTTCCACCTCTCCCCACTCTTGACCGGTTAGTGTCTGATGATTGGTAGTCTCCCGACAGAAAGCCTTCTGTCACCGAGAAGTTTGCTAAGCTTTACCCCACTTTCTGATGTGGCGCTAGCTCAGTGGGTTCATCCCCCCAGATGGATGCCCCTGTTTCTAGTCCACTGCTTTGCCAGCTGCTGATGCCTTTGCTCTTACAGACTGGACTGATGAGAAACTTGAAGCCTCCCTCAAATCCATTTTCGCCTCCGCTGGTACTTCCCTACGTCCAGCGTTTGCTGCGGCCTGGGTAAGTAGGGTCATTGCAGTTTGGACTGAACAGCTCACACTTACTGTTTGCCAGGGAGCTAATTCTCCTGATATGTTGCGGCTACTTGTCTGCTGACTCTTCTTCTCAGAAAGCACTGCTCTCCTTGCCCCTTCCGGGGCATCGAACTGAGTCCTTTCGACGGTCTGACGTGCTGTTTGTCATTCCTGAGAGTCCCGGGGCAGGGAGACCTGCATCAAAGTGACCTTTGTGTCTTTAATTTCGTCTACTGTTCGTGAGGTTCACGTACTGAGGAAGAAGCCTGTTTCCTTTCAGGTCAAGGCTCCTTCCACTAGATCTATTGGGGCATCTTGGGCTTCCAAGAATCAGCCCTTAGCAGATCGGTGGTGCAAGGCCGCCACTTGGTCATCTGTGCACTCCTTTTGAAAGCACTACTGTGTCGGCTGATGCCAGTTTTGGGAGACAGATCCTGGAGGCAGTCTTGCCTGTCTAGGATCTTCTTTTCCATTCTTCAGTGCACCCTCACTTTTGAGCCCTGTTGGCTCTAGTTAAGTGTGCTGTGTAACAGTTTCCTGGCGTGTTGTTACCCCTGTTCAATGTCCGTTGACCCTTCATTGTTTTGTTGGGTTATCTCTGATCTGATGGTTCATATCTGTTCTGGTGACTTTGGGGGCCTTCCACCTAGTCCTTGCCTTACTTCCCGCCCTGGGAAGCTCAATGGTTGGACATCCCAGAGTTACCAGTAACATGTATTGGACGACAGAGAAAAGAGGATTTTAGTCTTACCTGTTAAATCCTTTTCTCTTAGTCCATACAGGTTACTGGTCTCCCACCCTGTCAAGGGACCATGCTTGCCTCTCCTGTGGTAGAACGTGGGGGTCCTTTCAGGTTCATGCTCACCGGAGTCTTCCTTTCCTTCTCACTACCTAGTCAATAGTCAGTGTCTTAAATCTTACTGGAGCTGATTGGCTAGCTGCAGCCAAGGACGGAAGGTAGGCTCCACCCCTGCATTCACTTCTCAGAATTGTTCCTGCCTACTTAAAGGGGCTGATCGCCTACCCAAAGTTACCAGTAACCTGTATGGACTAAGAGAACAGGATTTAACAGGTAAGACTAAAATCCTCTTTTATCAGCATTAAACTGCAGGTGCCACATTCTTCTCCATTCTTCTAATTTACCTCTTAACCTTTAACACATTAATGTTCGTGATCTATAACAGCCTTCGCAATGCATTGCGCATCCTACTGATCTTTAAAGGGTTAAGATTAACATGTCCAGTTAACAAAAACTAGTTAATCCTTTTAAGGTCCAGAGGGGTGTGAAACGCATTGTAAATGTGTTGCACACTTTTCTGGCCTTTAAAGAGTTAAGATGACCATGTGCAGAGTTTGAGGTCCTGTGGTCCTACTACCAACTGTCATGTCTGCCTGCATGAACATGACATTTAGTCCTGATTAAAAATATTATCTCTTGACCAAAGGCACAAGAGCAAAATTCAGAGGGGACATTGGAATTTTCTGGGCATAATAAGATAATTGGGCATTTATTATTAGGAGCTGGTAGAGTATGACTACTACTCGAGCTATCCTAAGTTCTTGCTGTGGGTGCACGTGTCGTTGGTGTAGAACATGGTAGTATATTGTTGGCCCTCCACATGTTTTGACTACAACTGCTCCTGGCATAGAACTCAGGTGATGATTGGTTTTTGTGGATCTGAACATCGCTTCATCCCATTGGTCCAAGCATCTGAACGTTAACAGGTAACAATGACATTGGTTGAGATACCTTAAAGGGATAGTAATACTTCAATTAAAGTTTAGCACCGAGTATTATTTACAATTTTTTCAACACGTTGCTCTGTATATAGTAACTTACATATTTGTAGTTTAAGCGCTATTCAATCAGAAAGGATCCCCCTCCCACCCGTTCTCTCCGCCTCCCATTATATGTCAAATCCAGTCTTGGGACTGGATGGATGCAACAAGGGACAATCTTCACTCAGTAAGTATAAGGGGCAATCTTCAGTAAGAAGAGGAAATCAAAGAGGGCAGGATTTTTCTTTTCTTACTGAAGATTGTCCCTCGCCGCTCTCCATCCGGACCAGACTGATAGGCAGCGTGACGCAGGGAAAGGGGCGGGAGGGGGATTCTTTCATCTTGAATACTGTTTGAACTACAAATATGTAAGTAACTATATATGTTGAAAAAATTGTAAATAATACTCAGAGCTAAACTTTATTGCAGTATTACTATCCTAACTGCTTGAGTGACAGAGGGGTACACAACGCATTGCACAGGAATGTATTGCATACCCCTAGGACACACAAAGGGTTAATTAATATAAATTTAACTATATGTACTTACAGATAACATCTGTAAAAACAACTTTATGTTACAATCCTAAAATATAATCCTAAACTTACTTTTTAATGTATTTGTACACTGCTATATTCAGGCACCATTTGGTTCATTTTCTTTGTGCTGTTTTTAATGAGATAAGAATTAACAATTCGAGTGCCAGAGGAGTATCGCGTTGGATACCCCTCTGGCACTCAAAGGTTTAACACAGTTACTTTATTGAGATTATTACCCATTCCCCTTGTATTCAGGATGGCTGCTACCTTACTTCAATCTGTTTACAGACAATAAAGCGCTAGCCTTCTCAGTCACCCTATGAAGATAGCGATGGTAATGTGAGTTGGGGAGCCGTAATAGAAGCAGGAATGGCTGCTCCCTCAGAGCGTATGTTAAGCTGGATTGTAGGCCTCAGAATAGGAACTGAGAATGTTTCAGATACTGGTATGGAGTACAAGGCATTTAAGTGTATATACCACCAGTTCATTTTTCTGTGTCACCGTTCCTTTAGACATAAGCAAATAAATTAGCCCTTTACATGTCTAAAGGTCTCCAAGATAATAAGAGTAATTTACGAATCGTCCAGCACAGCTCATTTGCTGGGTTTATTTGTAAATTTGAGAATATTGTGCCTGTGTTTTATGTACAAACGTGCTTAGTGCATAGCAGCGCAGCAAAACTGCCAGCGCAATGCCTCCCATAGTATTCTCATGAAAAAGGTCAAATCTTAATTTGATTTCCACTTCCTTGTTAGTACTTGGCGTAAAATAAGGATCAAAGTATCGTAACAGCCCAAAACGGCCACACACTTTCACACGTCCCTCCATTCAGAGGAAAAAGCCATTTATTGGCATAAAATGTTTTGTACATAGACATCAGGCAGGTGCAGTTTACAAAAAGAAGGTCTATATTGCTTATATTAATACAGCAAAGCATTCGTACATTCCGCTGAATCAGTAATTTAAAAATAGTGAAAGATGTGAAGTAGGGGGAGGACTCAATAATGTTTTCTCTGCACAGATCAGAAGCACAGACTCTAAACTGGAGCGCCCCATCACAGGGATTCCCCCGGATCACACAACTGTTGGGATTACCAGCGTATCGGTACCACGTACTAATGGGACTGACCGTGTCTGTGGGTGGGCTTACAGAATCAACGGTAAGAACTGGGGCTTGAATTCTTAAACAGGCAATGCTTCGGCCGCACCAAACGTATTGATCTGACTAAATGCTATCGAAGTAAAGACAATCTTCACTTTATTAAGGAAACAATAAAAATAGAAGCATAGGACTGTTGAATGTATAATGAGAAAAATTCAGTTTACAGACCGGGAGTCGTCTACAGGAGCAGGTGTTGGTACCGACAGATCATCGCATTTCTCTTAAGCATGAGTAGGTGTTAGTACTACCTACAGAGCAACGCGTTTCACTTAATCGTGAGATGCGAAAAGCATTGATCTGTTGGTACCAACACCTGCTCATGAAGACTTCTCCTGGTCTGTAAAATGAATTTTTCTCATTATACATTCAACAGCCCTATGCTTCTGATTTATTGTTTACTTAATAAAGTGATAATTGTTTTTACTGCAATAGCATTTATTCAGATCAATATGTTTGGTGTGGCCGAGGCATTCGTTGTTTGAACTGTATTACAGAGATAGTAATGTTTCATAATAAAAGTAGCTCTAATTAATCATCATAGTATTTGGACTTTGGAGAGTGTTATATCAATTCTGTCAGGGTTGTAGTTCAAGAGTAATTCAATGACAAAGCATCCCCCTCCCACCCCTTTTACTGATGTAACACTGCTCAGCCAGAGCAGAAGGGAGGTGCCCAGGTAGACTGCAGAGAGGGATAATCTTCAATTAAGATAAGGGAAAAACCTGAAAAACTTGTCAAGGGGGGCAGGCCTTTCATTGTTCTCATAGGAAGAAGATTGTCTCCTACTTTTATCTGTCTGGTCTATGGACTGCATTCCACATCTGAGAAGAGATGGCTTACACTAGGTAAAAGGGGCGGGAGGGGAAACTTTGCTTGTGAATATCTCTTAAACCATAAAGGTTTGAGAGATAAGACTTATATCGTTCTTCATGTTTTTTTTATGCCTACAAAATAAAGTTAAAACAAAGTATTACTATCCCTTTAAGAAAATGAGAAGTTCTTTGCCAGCACAATGTATTACTGACACATCATTCCCCATTCAATTGGGAGAATTGTTTTGTGCCACTCATATCTATTTGTGACTTACGGAGCTGAATATTATTTAACCCCCTCACACCTGGAGCCACTGTTTCTCACTGGGCGCTGTTGGATTGAATTCGTACTCATGCAGGCCTAGATTCAATGGCAGATGATACAAGTTATCACAGGGTTTTATGTCACAAATTTCCTGTTGAAGTCTATGCCAACATTTGTAGGTTTCATTGCTGTGGAATTCAGCTCATAGATGTTGGTAGGTGTGCAAAACATTGTGAAGAGCACCGCTGTGGTCCTCAGGTTGTGAACCCTTTGAGTGCCAGACGGGTATGGAATGCATTGCTTTACAATGCATTCCCTACCTCTCTGACACTCAATGGGTTAAACAGCAAGATCCACCAAACATCCACCTTCTATCACTCAATAAAGACTTTGCGGGGCGTCTAGCCAGAGCTGTGGACCTGAATGGAGGTAAGCATACCTGGGAACTCTCAGGTTTTTCCCCGGAGACTCCGGATTTCAGACAGAATTACCGGGTCTCCGGGGCAATGTGTGAATCACCGGGTGGGCAGAGTTTAAATAGAAACTCTGCCCACTTGCGCTCCGTCCTGCCCGGTTCCTCCCACTCCCCGCCCTCTTAGATACATTTTGTAGTTTTTTTTTTTGCCCCCCCCCCACGCGACTAAGCCTCTCCCCTTTTATGACGCGAATCGCGTCATTTTCCTCCCCCCTGGGCACTGACAGGGTTACCCTCCGGGTAGCCCTGTTTCAAAAGTTCCCAGGTATGTAGGTAAGTGAATCACCAGAGACCCAAATTAAAGATGGGCGCAAGAGATAAGGCGAGAAAAAAGCACAAAATGAAAAATGTTGTTACACTAACACAGGTGTCAAATTTGATGGAAACTACCACTTAAAAAAAATATATGCTGTTTAATCCTTTGTGTGCCAGAGTGGTATACAACACATATCACTAGACTGTAAGCTCTTTGGGGCAGGTCTCCCATTATACCACTAGAGTGTAAGCTCATTGGGACAGGTCTCCCATTATAACACTAGACTGTAAGATCCTTGGGACAGGTCTCCATTTATACCATTAGACTGTAAGCTCTTTGGGACAGGTCTCCCATTATACCATTAGACTGTAAGCTCCTTGGGACACGTCTCCCATTATATCACTAGACTGTAATCTCCTTGGGACAGGTCTCCCATTATACCACTAGACTGTAAGCTCCTTGGGACAGGTCTCCCATTATACCACTAGACTGTAAGCTCCTTGGACAGGTCTCCCATTATACCACTAGATTGTAAGCTCCTTGGGGCAGGTCTCCCATTATACCACTAGACTGTAAGCTCCTTGGAACAGGTCTTCCATTATACCACTAGACTGTAAGCTCATTAGGACAGGTCTTCCATTATACCAACAGATTGTAAGCTCCTGGGGCAGGTCTCCCATTATACCACTAGATTGTAATCTCCTTAGCAGGTGCTTAACTACAAGGGATGCAGACGTTGTAGTGGTGACGGGGCGCAGCAAACAAGGGAGTCCATTGGGCCAAAGAACCAGTAAGTTACACTTGCGGCCCCGGGAGAATTTTTATGTGTTGCAGGATACCAAAAAAAAAAATGCGCCCGGACCTCCAGGTCCTGTTTATATCACTGCTCCTGAGTGCAGGTTTTATGTGAATTCTGTGAAATGAGATACCGCGCCAGCTACTTGAGATGTGCTATTTCTCATTGAAGAATGAGATCTGGGATTAACCCTTTATATGCTAGAGGGTTGCCCAACTCATTGGAAGCCATGGATTGGATACCGCTCTGGTACACAAAGGATTAAACGTGGAGCCACTGCTGTAACCCAAGTCCTCAGATCAGGTGCCAGCTTAGAAATTCTCTCATTGGAATCTTTGCAAAATATTTTTTTTATCTTTAGTTTTGGAACAGAATCTGCCCTTGATTAATTGATTAAAGAACGTCGCTTTAATGTCAGAGTAATGCAGTAACTATGCTCCTGGTAATGCTGTGTCCCATATCTGTTACACAGTTCAGAGTTCACGGGCATCCGCTAAGCCAAACCGTAATTGCTTGATACAGTATACGTTTACACAAAATCCTGCGGCTGGACAATTACCTTTTCCAAAATATTACAGATTAGACAAAGAAGCGGACTGCATGAGATTACATCACTGTATTATTTTACTAGCATATGATGGGGTATTGGGCAAATTTTTCTTTTTTAACCCGTTGGGTGCTAAAGAAATACCGCATTGCAACCGAGTGACAGGCAGTCTTCTTTTTGACTCTACATGAACATACAAGGCTTGGACTCACAGCTGAATTTTGTTATTCTAATCTCTGTTGGAACTGGATAATGCATTTTAAAATTATCCCTTTGAGTGCCAGAGGGGTACACAACGCCTTGCCCTGCTCACATTGCTCACACTATAAGGATAAAAAAAATTTTTCTAACACAACAGGGATCCTAAATTTAAGTGTATAATATGCAAACTCAAACTGCCGGTACTTTTGTTTTTTATTTTACATTTTTTGTCTTCACCTATTTTGCATTGATATTTTTTATGTCTCTGTCAGGGAATGTGAAAAGCATGAATAGTGATTGATTGTAACACTATCCCTGCGGCAGGATTACCTGCCTCCACTACAACATGCAAAGGTGTCCATGCTGCAGGGGGGATGGTACATTGCTTCACTATCTCTGCTTAAAGGGATAGTAATGTTTCATAAAAACAGCAGCTCCAATTAATCTTCATAGTATTTGGGCCATGTAGAGTGTTATATCAATACTGTCAGAGTTGTAGTACAAGAGTAATTGAATGATAAAGTATCCCCCTCCCGCCCCTTTTACCTAGTGTAATACACCTCCCTTCAGATGTGGAATCCAGTCCATAGACCAGACAGATAACAGAAGGGGACAATCTTCTTCCTATGAGAACAATGAAAGCCCTGCCCCCCTTGACAAGTTTTTCAGGTTTTTCCCTTATCTTAATTGAAGATTGTCCCTCTCTGCAGTCTACCTGGGCACCTCCCTTCTGATCTGGCTGAACAGTGTTACATCAGTAAAAGGGACAGGAGGGGGATAGTTTGTCATTGAATTACTCTTGTACTACAACTCTGACAGAACTGAAATAACTCTTTCCAAAGTCCAAATACTATGATGATTAATTAGAGTCCCTTTTATTATGAAACATTACTATCCCTTTAAGCCTGCGACTTGAGAATCTTGCCCTTTTGATGTGGGCGAGATTCTCATGTTACCTTTTTCATCCCAACAACATGGTTAATGCACCATTTAGTTGCTCGCACAATAATGTGCAACATTTCCACAGTGGACCCCTGAAAGCTCCGTGAAGAAACAGGCCCAGGGAGCTCGCTGACAGCAACATAAGTGTTAAAAAGTGAAGATGGAAAAAAACATATTAAAAATTATATGTAATATATATAAATAGACAGATAATTTGCTTTCACATGCTGTGCATTTGCAGAATATGTAACTTCAAAAGAAGAATGAATATCACTTTAAACTAGGGCAATCCTGCTGTCGGGAGATTTTTTTTTTTTTCCCCCAAAATGATTACAGCTGGAACTTTTTTATTAAGCTGCAGTGTTCCATTGTGGTCACCAGGTGGTATTGTTCCTACCACTTTCTGTTGAGAGTCATAATCAATGCCCTCTGGTCTCCAGTATTGATAGCTCACACCAGTGTTGGGTCACACCAGGAGATCAGCTTTTCAATACATCCCTGCTTATAGGTGCAATAAACCCTAAAACCCTAATCTAATCAAAAGATTGGCCGTGTGTCCCTGACTAGTGCTCGGGGGTTAATACTTACCCTGTAGCACGACTATCCCACACTGTATCTTCAAGACTAGGGGAAGCCGCCTCCACTTCCTCCTATGATTGTGAGATTTTGGCTCGGGTTCTATGGGGGTTTAAGATGTCAGTCCCAACTCCCACAACAGCAGTCATAGATCAGAGGAAGAAAATGCAGAGTGGGATCGGCCATGCAACCAGGTATTAACCCTATGTTACTGGATTATTTTAGCAGTAGTGAGGGACACATAACCTACCTTTTAAAATAGGGTTTTAAGGGATAGTAATGGAAAAAAAATGCATCTCCAATTAGTCCTTATATAACATGGTCCATGTACAGCGTTATTTCAATATTTTCCAATTTGTAGTTCAATAGTAATTCAATTCTAAAATGTCCCTCTCCCACCCCTTTTACCTCCAGTAAGCCGTCTCGCCTCAGATGTGGAATACGGTCATGAGACCAGACAGCTCGCAGCGCGGGACAATCTTCATGCTCTGAGTATAAGGAAAACCCTGCCCCCCTTGATGAAGGAGAACAGGATGTTCCTTATGCTCGTCGAAGATTGTCCCTCGCTGCACTCCATCCGACTGGCTTGAGGCATCGTTATGTAGGTAAAATGGGCTGGAGGGGGATACTTTAGAACTGAATTACTGTTGAACTACAAATCTCAAAATATTGAAATACAGCTCTTTATGGCCCACGGCATTTGAGGACTAATCAGAACTGCATTTTTTTTCCAGACATTACTATCCCTTTAAAGTGTTAGTAATGTTCACAAAAAAGTTTTTTGTATTTAGAAGAGCTTAAAAAGCTGACCTATATGCAAAAAAACATATCTCTCAAACCGCTATGGTTTAAGAGAAACAGGCGTTTAAAGTTTGGTCTCTCCTACTGACAGCTGTAAAGCTGTCAGCAGGAGATTCGTGTCGGCCGACACGGAGGAGCTTGAGAAGTGCCGCACTCTCGTTATTTACCATGAATCCCTTCATTGGAATGGTCTAAAACGAGTGCTTGAAAACCAGGCACACGTTTTAGACCATTCCAATGAAGGAATCTGTGGTAAATAATGAGATCGCGGCTCTGCTCAAGCTCCTCCGTGTCGGCCGACACGGATCTCCAGCTGACAGCTTTACAGCTGTCAGTAGGAGAGACCAAACTTTAAACTCCTGTGTCTCTTAAACCATAGTGGTTTGAGCAGTGGTTCTCAACCTGTGGGACGGGACCCCTTTGGAGGTCGAATGATGATTTGCCAGGGGTCGTCTAAAACCATCAGATATTTATATTTCAATTCATAATAGTAGCAAAATTACAGCGATGAAGGAGCAACAAAAATAATTTTACTGTTAGGGGTCACCACAACTTGGGAAATTTTATCAAAGGGTCACGGCACTAGAAAGGTTGAGAACCACTGGGTTTGAGAGATATGTTTTTCTGCATTTAGCTCAGCTTTTTAAGCTCTTCTAAATGCAAAAAAAATGTAGTGGACATTACTAACACTTTAAGGTTTACTCTTCCTTTAATCACAGATGGTTAATCCTTGTCTCGGTCATTGTGATGGGGCTCCCTGTGCTTCATTAAGGATATCCTGATGTGTTGGTGTTTCCCCAGACTGGAGCTGGGGGTGACTGGCTTACACGATGGTGAACGTGATCAATACCTGGGGGAAGAGGATGTCAGGAGGGGTCCTGAAATTCTCCTGATTCCCAGCGATTTGAAAGAGGCTTTTAATTCTTTTAACGTTCATTGCTTTGGAAGCCTCGCCCTCATTCATTTAAATCTGGGAATGTTTTCCTTTATATCCCCTGTGGTTTTGCTGCAGAATTCTCCAATTTTCTTTTGAACATAAGGACCCCAAAACTGTACTTTTCTGTAATTCCCACGAGCTGCTTCAGAAGAACATTTCAGAGATCTGCTAGTCCCTTCTTGCCCACGGTGCTCACAATAAGGAACGATCAAAGCTGATGTGTCTGATTATTCAGGTTGGGTTACACCAGATAACAGCGTAATTATTATTTTCATATCAGAAAAAGAGTCGTTTCTGGCAAAGACTCAATCCCAGAGTTAAATTGCTTTCATAAGAGGCCCAGAGACCTCACCTTTCTTCAGCTGGGACATTGTGGGCACAAAGGGACGTTTAGGTGTGTAAATGAGGGCGGAAAGATGTGTGCCGGGCGAACACAAAGATGAGAACTCTGGGAAGCTCGCTCTGAGCACTTTCCGTTTATAAATTAGCAGTTTTTGGGGAGTTTATTTTGTAAGCAGGAACTTCCTGAATGGCGCTTTAGATCTAATGTGATTCTCAATACTTAACCCTTTGAGTGTCAGAGGTGTACGCAATTTGAGATGTAGGGTCACTGGGGGGACAATGGTTCCTTGTCCTGAAGTGTCCTACATCTGATCTTTTGCTACTGCAAGGTCAGTTTAATGCCACGTTTGTTTAACCCCTTCAGTACCAATGCTTCTGACACTCAAGGCTTTAAATCTTAATCCTTTAAAGGGATAGTAATACTTCGTTTTATCTTTATTTTATTTTGTAGGCATGAAAAAAACATGAAGAATGATATAAGTCTTATCTCTCAATCCTTTATGGTTTGAGAGATATTCACAAGCAAAGTTTCCCCTCCCGCCCCTTTTACCTAGTGTAAGCCATCTCTTCTCAGATGTGGAATCCAGTCCATAGACCAGACAGATAACAGCAGGGGACAATCTTCTTCCTGTGAGAACAATGAAAGCCCTGCCCCCCTTGACAAGTTTTTCAGGTTTTTCCCTTATCTTAATTGAAGATTGTCCCTCTCTGCAGTCTACCTGGGCACCTCCCTTCTGATCTGGCTGAACAGGGGGGGATACTTTGTTTGTGAATATCTCTTAAACCATAAAGGTTTGAGAGATAAGACTTATATCGTTCTTCATGTTTTTTTAATGCCTACAAAATAAAATAAAGATAAAATGAAGTATTACTATCCCTTTAAGGACCAGAGGTGTAGGCAAAGCAATGCTTTAAACACCCCCTCTGTTCCTTAAAGGGTTAAAGTTAGGGTTGCACCGATACCGATACTGGTATCGGTATCGGTGCCGATACCAGCATTTGCGCGAGTACTTGTACTCGCGCAAATGCGGCCGATGCCAGCACCGATACCCTGTGTCAGGGTCGGTGCTGCAGTGAGGGAGCCCGGGGAGCTGCTCACAATGCTCCCCGGTTGCCTCTCTCCTTCCTGTAGCGTCGGAGCGTTGCCGCGGGTTACCATGGCAACGCTCCGACGCTGACCTCTGCCGGGTGCATCTAGGGAAGCTAGATGGGACATTTGAGAGGGTGGTGAAAGAGGCAGAAAAGGGACTAAGGAAAAGGGGAAAAAAAAAAAGGCAAAAGGAGTAAAGATCAGGAGACACAAGGAGGGGGACTAAGAAAAGGCAAAAAGGAGGGGGGATCAGGAGAGAGCAAGAGAGGCAAAAGAGTGGGATCAAGAGTCAAGGAGGGGGACAAAGGAGGATCAAAAGGGAGAGAAAAAGCCAAGGCAAAAGGAGGGAGCTCAAAGAGGGGGAGAATGAAGTAAAAGGTGGGAATCAAGAGGGGGAGAAAGAGGAAAAAGGGGACAGTGGTGTGTGTGTATATTATATACATATATATATAAATATATATATATATATATATATATATATATATATATATATATATATATATATACATATACATACATATATATATTTCAAGTACTCACCAATACTTTTTTGGAGGTCATCTGCCAGTTTTCCAAGTACCTAAAGCATATATATTATATATATAATATATGCGCTTTAAGTACCTGGAAAACTGGCAAATGACCGCAAAAAAAAGTATCGGTAATTGGTATCGGCGAGTACTTGAAAAAAGTATCGGTACTTGTACTCGGTCTTAAAAAAGTGGTATCGGTGCATCTCTAGTTAAAGTAATATTACCTCTTTGAGTGCCACATGGGTAGCCAACACATTGCTTTGCAATGCGTTGGCTACCCCTCTGGTATTCAAAGGGTTAAATTAGACAAAGCGGACATTCCCGGGGCACGCAAATGTGCAATATTTCTAAAAATTAACCCATTGGATGCCAGAGAGGTCTCCAACAGATTGTAAAGTGCTAAATGTCACCTTTAAGAGACAACTACCATGAAATAAATAAATAAAATAAATAATTTGTTAAAGCTCAGTCTATTACGGTTTAATCTCTTCTCTCCCCCCCCACCCAGGAGTAGCACCAATATAAAGTTATATCCCTAATTGTACGAGTCCACCCTAAGCTTCTTGTCCCACTTCCTACAAGAGACGAAGCTGCCAGTGGCAGCCTCATTCCTATTGGCTGTACGGGTGATTGTGATGCCACAGCAGCCAATAGAAATCATCAGCTGCCTCCCTGGAGCTTACAGCACCAGTTCTGGTGAGAAACCCAAGAGGGACATCCGTTGAATACCTGTCTGGCACTCAATGGGTTGAATTGTATTACAAATCAGACCTCGTGGTGGGGCATCAGGACCCCTCCTGATGTCCCCAACTACTGATCTCCCAGCCAATTCAGCTGGTAGAGACATAGAGGCAACACAGGGGAGAAAGAGAGCTGCCCTGCGTCCATTCTACACAGACCCAATGGATAGAAGTGGGCGGGATCAAGAAACCACCTTGTTTATGAGGAAAAGCCTCCCATGTTGACCTGCAAGGGTTTCCTGATCCCACCCAACCCCACCCAGCTCTAGGTAGAATGGAAGAAGGCAAGCACTCTTACTCCCCTGCGTCGCCTCTATTGATCTACCAGCTGGGAAATCAGTAGCTGGGGGCATCTTGCCCCACCACAAGGTCTTTTTTTTAATTTTTTATTTATTTACACAAAGTGGCAGCAGTGGCTGATCTCCATAGTCAATCCTGTCTTCTCAGCCGCACCCTCTGTCAGCGTGCCAGATTCACTTATATACAGTCGCCCTTTGAAGGGATAGTAATGTTTCACAAAAACAGCAGCCCCAATTAATCTTCATAGTATTTGGGCCATGGAGAGTGTTATTTCAGTACTGTCAGAGTTGTAGTACAAGAGTAATTGAATGATGAAGTATCCCCCTCCCTCCACTTTTACCTAGTGTAAGACACCTCCCCTCAGATGTGGAATCTGGTCTCTTGACCGGACAGGTCACAACAAGGGACAATCTTCTTACTGTGATCATAAGGAAAACCCTGCCCCCCTTGACAGGTTTTTCAGGTTTTTCCTTATGATCACTGAAGATTGTCCTTCTCTGTGATCCATCCGGACACATCAGTAAAAGGGGCAGGAGGGGGATACTTTATCATTCAATTACTCTTGAACTACAACTCTGACAGTATTGAAATAACACTCTCCACGGCCCAAATACTATGAAGATTAATTAGAGCTGCTTTTATTATGAAACATTACTGTCCCTTTAAATCAGTGGAAATTATGGTTTGTTATAAATGGCATCCCAACATTTTTCAGCTTGCACAATCAGAATCAAGGTAAATAATAATCCTCACCCTTTAGCGCATGACCGCCGCAGCTGATGTGGAAGAAGACTTAACCCTTTGAGTGCCAGAGTGGTACGGAATGCATTGCAAAGCAATGCATTCCGTACCACTCTGGCACTCAAACGGTTAAATTCTAAACACATGTGGCCTCTCCCCGGCACATCTGGCGCTCTCAGAGCCAACAGAACAGAAGACCAAAAAAAAGCAATGGAATATATTACATCTGACATTCCGCTGGATGGAACGGAATGGCGCAGTCGTTTAGCATGCGGTTTTTACAGTGAAATGTTAAATATCCCTTATGACAGTTATTCATTGTCTGCACAAAAGCAAAATACTTGACTTGCACTTGAAAGAACGAGCGAGTAATTTAGAAACCCGAGAACCGTATATATATATTAAATTGGACTTTCTCTAAACTCTGAATCTTTCCTGTGTATTTTGGACGACCTTTTAATAAGTCAGAAGCAATCGATGTTATTTTTGTGCTAATTGATGAGATTCATTGCCACTAAATTCAGCTTCAGTCAAATACAGAGGGACATATGCATAAAGGAGAAAATATAGCAGTTCTGAGACCAACCAACTGTGCGCTCTGTGGCAAATTCAAAATCCCCAAATAATAATTTAAATGAGGATTTTAACCCCTTGGATTCTGAAGAGGTTCCCAACACATTGCTTTGCAGTCGGAGTGGTTCAAAGCCCCATTTTTAAATGCGTTGGAGATCTCTCTGGCATTCTGGGGGTTGACCATTAGAGTGCCTGAGTGGTACGGAAAGCATTGCTTTGCAATCAAAAGGTTAAGTGGCTTTTCATAATATTTCTGTTTTCCATAAACAAATGTGTGATTGGCGCTGTGAATCCAGAACCTTCCACCCGCTGCACTTAATCTACCATTCGCTGCTCTATAAAAACAATGCAGCAAAATTATAGCGACGTTTGGCCAAAATAAAGTATTTTTATTTCACCGCCTTTGATTCCTGGACTGTCTTGCTGCCAGGGGTGGGGTGCAAAAATCCCAAATCTTAAAGGTCACAGAGAAGTTATTTGTACTAATCTCTGCAAGCTAAGAAATGGAGTTGTGTTTCCGGTGGTTTTGTTTAACATTTTGAGTGTCAGGGGGTGTCCAACGCATTGCGCAGACTTGCAAGTCTCCAGAGACGGGCTGCGCTAGGCTTTCAGACCTGAAGCAGAGGTTTTGCGGCAGAGCTGGGCAACGCGAGGACCTCCAGCTGTTCAGGACTACAATTCCCGTTGGCTGGCTGAGAATGATGGGAATTGTAGCTGGACAGCCTCAGCAGTGGCGTAACACTGGAGAGGTTTGATACATTCATTTTTGAGACACCCTAACACACAGATATAGTCACTGAGGCATAACTACAACCTGTTGGACCCTGATGCAGATGGTGTCCTATTGGATGCTGGCAAGAAAAAAGAAAAAACAGGATGCGCTCCTGGTGTAATATATTCAAACAAAAATCCACCACCTTTCACCGTGATTAAAGGGGAACTTTCACCTCCGCATTATCATTGTTGTATCGCTTCCTCTGTGTCCCCTCTGTCCATTGCGGTGTTTCTTTTTGCCTAAAAATATGTTTAAATGAAGCAAAAAGGTACTTGAATTGTGTACCTGATGACGTTAGCAGCCGCACAGCCGCGCACCGTATGGTGCAGAAGACACTCCCACAGCCTCAGCTCCTTTCACTTGCCCCAGCATCCTCCGATGACGAAGGTGTTCTGTTAGTAAGCTGGAGAGAGATCTCATTGGCTAGATATCGATCTCTGCCTCCGTCATCGGAGGATGCTGGGGAAAGTGAAAGGAGCTGAGGCTGTGGGAGTGTCTTCTGCACCATACGGTGCGCGGCTGTGCGGCTGCTAACGTCATCAGGTACACAATTCAAGTACCTTTTTGCTTCATTTAAACATATTTTTAGGCAAAAAGAAACACCGCAATGGACAGAGGGGACACAGAGGAAGCGATACAACAATGATAATGCGGAGGTGAAAGTTCCCCTTTAAATGCACTCACAAAAAAAGTTGCGGAACTGAACACTTATGTGTAGTCCAGCTATAATCACCTCAGGGATATTTGGACCAACTGCCTCCCTCTTTAGCAGTATCCGATGGCGTCTCCACTCTCCAAACAAGCAGCCACAACGTGGAAGTAAGGATATGTAAAGCAAAACACAAAAACACAGACAGAGCGCCAATAGTGTGTTATCCAATATAACTTGATATATTCATACCAACATAAAGAAATACACTCACAATTTAATATTGTTGACCGTCTGACGTATATCAGCAATCAACTAGTAAAACTTGCAGGTACTTTACCCGTCCCTGCATGGGTGCCGTGTTCCTCCTCCTCTCAAAATTCCGCCGGTCTCAAACTGGTAATCCACCACAATTCCAAGAGCTGTATAAAAAAATATATAAAATAATATAAAAATATAAAAAATAAAAATAAAAAGTGTGCAGTCGATTTAGAAAAATATATTTATTTATGCCAACAACTAACGCCCTTCGGCTGGATTGGAACCAAGAAATAGTGTTGAAAGAGAGAGGGGGACTACAAACAAAGAAGCGCCCCTGTGTGTATCAATTAGATCAGTCTTGGGCGACCACCAAACACCCTATAGGTGCGCACTCACAATTTTAGTAACTGGTCAATAACATATGTCAAGACCAGCAAACAGGCATCTGGGGTTAATCACTGCCTCCTGTGGCAGGATCACCTGATATTTCAGCTGTTTAAGCTGCTCTCTTTCCAAAATACACGCTCCCCAAAACGGCACAAATATCTCCTAAAGAAACAAAAGAGACGCCGAACAGCGCAACAATGTCACAAGAGTATGAATGGATACAAGTGAATATATGAATACTCACACATTAGAATGATTAGGTTCTTTATATCAGTCAGACTAACATATAGGCACCCATTCGGGTCTACCTGCAATAACTGGCGTCTTCTCAGGTGTAGATCCACAGCACTCACAGACGGAGGCTCTTTTATGTAAAAGAGACTGTTACGGTTTGCAAACAAGACAAGGAGTCAGACGGTATAGTTAAAATCACCTTTATTAGAATAATATGTAGTAATGCAAATAGCTAGAAGAGCGAGAATAAGCAGAGGGTGACAGAAAAGGCCACATACTCTATCAGAAATAGGAGTCTGCCAATGGGTCAACCATAACTGCTGGAGACTAGGCCGAAGCCAACTGGTAGTCTCAATGGTAGTGAGTGGATTACCGGATATGACCTGAAGTCCCCCGCAGGTAGCTACAACCGAGAACAATGACTCACGCCTGCAGTCAGTTAGGAAGAGCTCATCTCCAATAAGGATTGCAATAATGGAGACTACTGACTCACGCCTGCAGTCAGTAAGGCTGGAGTCTGCCAGAGCCGCAGGTCAGCACCAGGATGGATGTCTGTGGTAAACGGGCAGCACAGCAGAGCGAACAGACAGAGTCACAGGTCAGCACCAGAATGGATAGTCAGACAAGCCAGGGTCATACACGGAGGGGGTAGTCAGCCAGAGCCACAGGTCTGCACCAGATAGGGTGTCCAATAATAGGAGGCAACACTGGGAGAATAGCTGGGCAAAGCCCCAGGTCAGCACCAGTTAGGATAGTCAGACAAGCCAGGGTCATACACAGAGAGGGTAGTCAGCCAGAGCCACAGGTCTGCACCAGATTGGATGTCTAAAGCCAAAAGAGCGCACAGGTAGAATGGTCAGACAGATCCACAGGTCAGCACCAGAATGGATAATCAGACAAGCCAGGATCATACACAGGATACAGGAACAACTGGAACTAGAACTGCACTGAACAATAACATAAGGGTAATGATACACAGTCCCAGAGAGGTTTATAAAGGACTAGGAGAAGGCGGGACCAATTAGGCTCCCCAGGCTGGGCCTATAACAAGCGTCCAGGCAAGTGCCTGATTAATGATGCCAGTAAAAAGGAACCATACGCGAGGAGGCCGCAGGCAAAGAGGGAGGCAGCCAGTGACACCGGAGCGTCAGTCCAGAACCCCGCTCCCGGCCGAATGGCGCAGGCCGATGTAAGGCACTGTGACAGAGACATCTTTCTTCTGTAGGTTTTGAGCATTTTTCGCTTGTTAGCTTTGAGAAAACGGTGGTATACCGCGAAACGCGTAAGCGTTCAAGCCCTTTGTATGTATACATTTTAAATAAAATTGTTTATGATTTTTACAAAAAATGAGCCTCCACCTGTGAATACTGTGGATCTACAGCTCAGATCACACCGGTTATTGCAGGTAGACCCGATCGGAGATGGGTGTATGAGCTTCGTGTGCCTATATGTTAGTCTGACTGTTATCAGCAGCCTAACCATTCTAATGTGTTAATATTCATTTATTCAATTGTATCCATTCATATTCTTGTGACCTTGTTGCATTATTGGACGCCTGTTCTTTTGTTTCTTTTGGGGAACCCAGCAATAATGTCATACACAAACTGGGCAGGTCGCAATTCAGCCTTCATAGACTGTCTGTCAGGCCTTCCAGCCGGATAGAGAGGAGTCTATGGGGATTCCATCTGGCAGCACCAGAGACTAAACTGAGAGACTTCAGCGTAACGTTTCAGTCTCTTCTCACTGGACAAAAGAGGGAGCACTTGGGGTGGGTCTCTTTTTTGGCCTCCTGTTGGTCCCCAAGTCTCAGATGCAGTCCTGGCTTCATTTGCAGGGCACTAGTGGAGTGATAATTGCCCTTTAAAGGGATAGCAATACTTTGTTTTATCTTTATTTAATTTTGTAAGCATTAAAAAAACACATGAAGAACGATATAAGTCTTATCTCTCAGACCTTTATGGTTTGAGAGATATTCACAAGCAAAGTTTCCCCTCCCGCCCCTTTTACCTAGTGTAAGCCATCTCTTCTCAGATGTGGAATGCAGTCCATAGACCAGACAGATAACAGAAGGGGACAATCTTCTTCCTATGAGAACAATGAAAGCCCTGCCCCCCTTGACAAGTTTTTCAGGTTTTTCCCTTATCTTAATTGAAGATTGTCCCTCTCTGCAACATACCTCCCAACATTTCAAATTGCCAAAGAGGGACACTTGTGTTTTAGGGGATGTTGCTGGGGGGAGTGGCTGTTGGGTGGGCATTACCGAGAATTTTTAGGCTATTTCATGACCTATTGATACCTCCTTGTGTAACCTAATAAATGACTTCTAACAAGACCAAAGTATTTTATTTACACAGACTAATTTCTAAACACATATACTGACGTTTATACAAACAAAAATGTGAGTTTCATTGCTGTAGAGCAATGTGATACACTTATCTACACACCACACAATCTGATCTCCTAAAAAGAGGGACATCAGGGTGGGAAAGAGAGACAGGGGGATTTGGGTCTAAAAGAGGGACTGTCCCTCCTAAAGAGGGACACTTGAGAGTTATGCTGCAATCTACCTGGATACCTCCCTTCTTATCTGGCTGAACAGTGTTACATCAGTAAAAGGGGCGGGAGGGGGATACTTTGTCATTGAATTACTCCTGAACTACAACTCTGACAGAACTGAAATAACACTCTCCAAAGTCCAAATGCTATGATGATTAATTAGAGCTGCTTTTATTATGAAACATTACTATCCCTTTAAAGCCATAGGAAATGCTCCACTCTGCTTTTATACATAAGCCTCATAATCCTTTCCAGGGCAGTGAATTGTGTTAGCTCTGTCTTCTCTCCATGAACAGCTGTACCAGCTTGTTGCACCTGATCTACATGCAGTTTGGATACAACTTAATGTGTGTAAGAGAGAGGCCACTCAAGGCTCGCCATCCGCTAGTCCGGGTTACTAGGGCAGAACACCCAGGGGTGTCCTTTGTTCCTTATATCAAAGACAGACATTTCTGGAGAAGCCCTGTGCTGCCCTGTCTGGGGTCTCGCAGATCCTCACCCAGCCCCTCCCTGATCTCTGCTGGCACGGGTCACTGTACCCGCTGTCTGCCGCCTGTCATCACTTGGTGATCACTGGTGCTAACAATGGAGACAGGCAGGGCTTAATGATGTGCCCAATTACACAGGATCGTTGATGAAGGGAAAGATGGAGAAGGGAATGAGAGTGGGGAGCACATCATGTCTGAAGGCCTGCAGCCTGATGTTCACACTTTCAGGACCAGAGGAGTGCACAATATATTCTTCACACAGCACTCTGGCTATTAACCCTGTAAGTGCTAGAGAAGTATGCAATACCTCTCTGGAACTTAACGGGTTAAAGAATGAACCTTTCACTGATGGAGGTCAGGTGCCATTTGCTATCGCACTTTCTTCCTTCTTACTGCAAAACACTATTGGTCATACGTATGAAGTATAAACGGACAAATTCTGGATCAAGCCACCTGACTAATATAAGGGGAAAAAATTCCTCAAATATCCATTGATTTAAATGGGGCTTTTAACTCATTGTATGCTAGAGGAATTCTAGAGTTTAGACACCCTATTCTACCCGGGAATTTACATGTTCTCCCTCTTTGTGCGGTTGTCCTGCTCCAGAATTGCTCTTTTTATTTTTTTTTAGCACAAAGCGCTATTGATTTATGTGAGAATGTATACCAGTTAACCCTTTGATACTATAGACCTGCCCAGTTCAGTGCGTCTCCGTGCATTGGAGACATCTAAGTCCGTCTCTTGTAATGACATGGTTTGGTGTGGGGAATGGAGCGATGTAGATAAACTAATGAATGATTTATTGCCATTCTCATTTAGGTAAGATACTCTGCGCAGAGTCTTTTTGACTACATGCGGGCGATCCAAAGTGACGCCTGTCAAATGGACGCCTTCTGCAAGACGCTGCTACAAGTCTTTCAGGATAACCAGCACAATGACAGGTAAGTCTTCCAGGGCACGCTCTGCCAATCACCAACGGGACAACCAAGGAGTATGGGAGTTAGGATGGACAAAGGCCCCTTTATCTCTGAACCTGATAGTGTTTTATTCCGTCAACAGTATGGAGTCACCAAACCCCTTTAATAAGACTAAAAAAATAATTTTTGATAAGGGCGTCTGCTGACTCAGAAACATCGGCTGAATAACACACTATTGATCTTCAAGCACCCTTACAATCTGATGTTAAAGGATAGCAAACAGAAATACATAAATATGTGTGAAAGCTAAGTATTTTACTAATTAACCCTTTGAGTGCCAGAGAGGTACTCAACGCATTGCTCTGCTCTCTGACACTCAAAGGGTTAAACACTGCTAATCCCGTGCTAGCAGCAGCATTATAAATTTACAAACCTAATTGTACAGGTCCATTCCAAGCTTATTGTCCCACCTTCTGCATGAGCCAAAGCTGTCGGTGTCAGCCACATTGCTACTGGATGTGCAGATTTGTGTGGCATCACAGCAGCCAATCAGAATCATCAGCTGCCTCTGACGCACAGAGCACTAGGTTTAGGGAGGAGGAGCCAAGGACGGGGAGGATCTGTGCACTGAGGGGTGTGAGATTATAATACTGCTAATGCCATAGGTGGGAGTAGCAGTGACAGTCTCATTCCTATTGGCTGTGCCGGTGGGTGTGACATCATAGCAGCCAATAGAAATCATCAGATGCCTACATTGATGGATTTACATTTACATAATGCTGATAGTGACTGTAGTGTGATTAGCAGTGATTAACCAGTAAAAGACTGGGCTTTAAAAGATAGTTTTTATTTTATCATGTTAGTTACCCTTAAAGGGATAGTAATGTTTCACAATAAAAGCAGCTCCAATTAATCTTCATAGTATTTGGGCTCACCTCAGAGCAGCAAGACTGACTGGATGGATCACAGAGAGGGACAATCTTCAGGGAAAAAACTATCAAGGGGGGCAGGATTTTCCTTATGATCACAGTAAGAAGATTGTCCCTTGCTGTGACCTGTCCGGTCAAGAGATCAGATTCCACATCTGAGGGGAGGAGGCTTACACTAGGTAAAAGGGACGGGAGGGGGATACTTTATCATTCAATTACTCTTCAACTACAACTCTGACAGTATTGATATAACACTCCGCATGGTCCAAATACTACGAAGATGAATTGGAGCAGCTGTTTTTGAGAAACATTACTATCCCTTTAACAGGAAACCCTTATACTAACGTGACTTAAACTGAAGGCTGTTGCCCTGACTAACACTGTGTTGTTCTTTCTGAGTCACTCCCCAATGCCGATCTGATATCTGCATTGTCAGAAATAGAAAATAAATAAAGTGCCTACTAAAAGAGAAACTGAAAAATACATAAAATGGATTCGCTTTAACCCCTAGAATGCTATAGAGGTGTCTCCATTGCATTGCATTATCTGTCTGTCTCTCTATCTCATATCTATCTATATCATATCTATCTGTCTGTCTATCTATCTATCTATCTATCTCATATCTATCTATCTATCTCATATCTATCTATCATCTATCTATCTATCTATCTATCTATCTCATATCTATCTATCTATCTATCTATCTATCTATCTATCTCATATCTATCTATCTCATATCTATCTATCTATCTATCTATCTATCTATCTATCTATCTATCTGTCTCATATCTATCTATCTATCTCATATCTATCTATCTATCTATCTCATATCTATCTATCTATCTCATATCTATCTATCTATCTATCTATCTCATATCTATCTATCTATCTCATATCTATCTATCTATCTATCTATCTCATATCTATCTATCTCATATCTATCTATCTATCTATCTCATATCTATCTATGTATCTATCTATCTATCTATCGATCTCATATCTATCTATCTATCTATCTATCTATCTATCTATCTATCTCATATCTATCTATCTATCTATCTATCTATCTATCTATCTATCTATCTCATATCTATCTATCTATCTCATATCTATCTATCTATCTCATATCTATCTATGTATGTATCTATCTATCTATCTATCTATCTATCTATCTATCTATTTGTCTATCTCATATCTATCTATGTATCGATCTATCTATCTATCTATCTATCTCATATCTATCTATGTATCTATCTATGTATCTATCTATCTATCTATCTATCTATCTATCTGTCTATCTCATATCTATCTATCTATCTCATATCTATCTATGTATCGATCTATCTATCTATCTATCTATCTATCTATCTATCTCATATCTATCTATGTATCTATCTATGTATCTATCTATCTATCTATCTATCTATCTATGTATCTATCTATCTATCTATCTATCTATCTATCTATCTATCTATCTATCTGTCTGTCTATCTCATATCTATCTATCTATCTATCTATCTATCTCATATCTATCTATCTATCTATCTATCTATCTATCTATTTGTCTATCTCATATCTATCTATTTGTCTATCTCATATCTATCTATCTATCTATCTATCTATCTATCTATCTATCTATCTCATATCTATCTATGTATCTATCTATGTATCTATCTATCTATTTGTCTATCTCATATCTATCTATCTATCTATCTATCTATCTATCTATCTATCTATCTATCTATCTATCATATCTGTCTGTCTATCTATCTATCTATCTATCTATCTATCTATCTATCTATCTATCTATCTATCTGTCTGT
Organism: Rhinophrynus dorsalis; assembly: GCA_037306005.1. Classification (NCBI taxonomy): domain Eukaryota; kingdom Metazoa; phylum Chordata; class Amphibia; order Anura; family Rhinophrynidae; genus Rhinophrynus; species Rhinophrynus dorsalis. Next base: position 9,527,441 of record CM074727.1, on the reverse strand, counting down.
CTGTCTGTCTGTCTATCTATCTCATATCTATCTGTCTATCTATCTATCTATCTTCAGCTTATTCTCCAGTTGGTAATATGGTGTCTGAATTCTCACACTCAATATTACTACTACATGTGTGTAGTGCGGATTTTGTCCTTGCTCAGTGCCATGTAAGGGGTGCGGAGATCGTACTATAATATCTTCCCCTATCAGCGAAGACACAATAAGAGTTTGTCTAATATCGAGAAGCTACGTGATTAAATGGGGTGTAATTGCTGCTGGCCTGTCAGTCATCTTCTGTCTGTATTTCCAGAGTCTCCATCCCTCTCCTGAAGATGTTGGACCAGATGTTGGCAAACGGCTCTTTTGAAATGTACACACAGGAGGAAAAGTAATTTTTTTTTTTACATTTATTATTCTAATTTAAGTATAAACTTTGCCTTTGCATTGGGAATGGTTTATTTAACTGCCAATGATTTGTTGGAAAGCTGGACGCTTTATCTCCCATCACCCTTAACTCACTAAGGACCAGAGGGGTATGCAGCACATTGCAAAGCAATGCTTTGTGCACCCCTCTGGTGTTTAAAGGGTTAACCAGCCAACGGCTGGTTGGGGATGAGTAGTCTTGAAAGCAGGAGTCTTGCCTTCCCCTGAGGTGGGTGCAAAAAGCAGGTGTATTTGGTCTGCAGAAAGGGCCTTTTCTTTATTATTGTAAAGGCTGTAGTGCCAGGGAGCAGCCATTTTGTCCCTGGTTCTACCTCAGATGAGGCAGCTGTGAAGCTATCTTACTACTCTCAGCACTCGGTTCATGGCTTCAGAGCTGGAATGGATGTCTAACCTTGTTACCTCCAGGCTTGTGTGATATTCAGATGTCTAAACTGGCAACTTATTTGGCTGTTGCAGCAATACATAAAATGTCAAATGAACTGGCCATTACAGAAATATATAACCTGGTAAATAAACCAGGAATTGGTATCTGGTGGTGGGGCACAGAGCTTGTCTAACCATGGCCGGCACAGTTAAGGAACAGCGCCTCCCAGTTAGTCACCCCTTGGTGGTTGCCTACTCAGCCTGCAAATACACTTGCTATAAATTTTATTTCAAATTAACCTCCTTAAAGGGATAGTAACACTTCGTTTTAACTTTATTTTATTTTGTAGGCATTAAAAAAAACATGAAGAATGATATAAGTCTGATCTCTCAAACATTTATGGTTTATGAGATATTCACAAACAAAGTTTCCCCTCCCGCCCCTTTTACCTAGTGTAAGCCATCTCTTCTCAGATGTGGAATCCAGTCCATAGACCAGACAGATAACAGAAGGGGACAATCTTCTTCCTATGAGAACAATGAAAGCCCTTCCCCCCTTGACAAGTTTTTCAGCTTTTTCCCTTATCTTAATTGAAGATTGTCCCTCTCTGCAGTCTACCTGGGCACCTCCCTTCTGATCTGGCTGAACAGGGGGGGATAAGGGGGGGGATACTTTGTTTGTGAATATCTCTTAAACCATAAAGGTTTGAGAGATAAGACTTATATCATTCTTCATTTTTTTTAATGCCTACAAAATAAAATAAAGTTAAAACGAAGTATTACTATCCCTTTAAGGACAAGCGGTATGGGAAGAGAACTTCCCTTAAAGGAGCAGTAAACTTTTTTTATGAAAACACATATTTTATAGAGCATTTCCTACTGAATAAAACAAGGTCCCTCCCATCGCTGTCAGATGTTTTATTCAAAAATTATAGCAGTTTAAATAACCAGGAAGTGAATTTACTGTGTTTACTTCCTGATAGTTCTAACTGACAGGACGTGAATTTACTGTGTTTACTTCCTGATAGTTCTAACTGACAGGAAGTGAATTTACTGTATTTACTTCCTGACAGTTCTAACTGACAGGAAGTGAATTTACTGTGTTTACTTCCTGATAGTTCTAACTGACAGGAAGTGAATTTACTGCGTTTACTTCCTGATAGTTCTAACTGACAGGAAGTGACTCAGCAGTTTCTATCACATTCTGTGGAGAACTGTATGTCTCTGACTTTTCTGACTTTCCTCTCCATTAGAATCTAACAGGAAATCTAATTAGAATTTGACCACTAGAGGGCACTGTTAATGTAAAAAACATGGGTTTAAACTGTAATAACTCTGGAAATATAAATCTCTCGACAGTGGGAGTACCCTTATTTTACTCAATAGGAAAATCCCTACAATATATATTTTTTAATAAAAAAAGTTTACTGCTCCTTTAAGGACCGCTGTGATGTTGGTTGGAGCGAAAGTGCACGAGACTGATGACGTGTACCAGTGCGCCGAATGGGGGTCTAAGTAAGACAGCTCTAGTCATGGAGCGGTCGATTTCAGACTCCGCTAGTGCATACAGATCTCCCGCAGGAGCGGTGTAAGCACAAAATACATGACATGTTTGGACCATCACTGGCCCTTTAGGCATCTTTACCAGTAACTGTCCTGGCACGTCACCGGTCATTAAGGGGTTAGCAATTCTCTCCATCATCCCCATTTTCATGATTTAAAGCTGACCTGTCGCCCTAAGAAAATTAAAACTCTCTATAAGTTTCCATTTGTATGTAACATAAATCGTTTTTGAAACATGAACCTTTATGGCTCAGTCTGGCACAATATGCAAATTTGTTTCTGTGCTGGTCCAATGAATGAATCTAGGCAGTGACCACACCCACTGGAGGCCTGTCTAATAGCACAGCAAGGAGTCAGTCTGCCCTGGAACATAACTTATTAGCGTACTGTGCATGGAATTAACATAAGATGCCAACAAAACATTAATTTGTCAAGAAATTATTTATTTTACAGAAAAATGGCATGTACAATAAATAGGAAGATTTTATTTCTCTATGATAAAAACTAAACTTGTCTCGGGGTGGCAGGTCCATTTTACTAGGGGGAATAAAATATATATTTCTTTGTCAACAAGTGCGGAAGACATTAGCCTGACCTCCCTCCCCAGATGCGGGTTTAATGCTTCTGGATTTTTCCTTCTTGCAAAGTGCGGAATTTCCTCCAACCGAGAAGAGAAACTTATGACTCGCGCACAATGTGCCATTCGCTCGGGTTCCGTTCCTGCTGCTGCAGAATTGGCAGACGACAAGTGGAAGTCAGTTTGGGATCAGCACAATCCTGCGTTCATATGGTTATAATTACCAAACGAATTCCATGTGTTCCCACTCCAAGTGGCTTCTTTGTTTGTGCGCTTTCTGTTTGTGTTAAACTTGTCAAATACATTTAATATCTGCCGTGGGTCTCCCCGCCGAGATGTTGCGCTTTATAAAAGGAGCGTTCCCTTGTTTACACCACAGGATAACGGCCTTAATCAAAGAGTTAGAAAGGAACAGTTCTTGAGTAAACCAACTGCACCATAGGGGACAAATGACAAATCTCTTTGAATTAAATTGTTTATTAACCCCTTGAAAGCTTGAGAGGTCTCCAACAATGCTACTTCATCTGAGACTGACGGGCAGGCATCAGCACAGACATCTTGCTTAGAGACATCTGCGCACCTGTGCTGTATTGTCTCTGTCTCCTCTAGGAGGCGCTGCATTGTACCATAAGGTAACAGGATGGGTCTGACAGTGGAGATACCTCTAAAGCAGGAAGCCTGCCCGTCAGTCTCAGATGAAGTAGTAATTTTTTACTAATGCTGGACTTTTACTGTATAATAATAGTATTTCTAAGCTTATCAGTGTATGAATAATTATTGGGGGGCTTTATTTGGGGTGATAGTTCCGCTTTAAATCGAAAACAAATTGGGGAGTTGTAGGGTTTATCCTCCGGAGTAAAACAAGGGTACTCATGCTGTAGAGAAATTTTGTATTCAAATGTTATTGCAACTCAAACGTTAATCCTTCAGGTGCAGTATCTCAGTCGCCTGAAATGTTACAGTGGCAGTATTGCTACACCACACTATGGAGTCAGCTGACCAGCGCTGTCCATAGGATGCACCACTGTACAATTTCAGACCGTTGAGATATTGCAACTAAAAAAAAAAAAAAAAAAGTCAAGTTTGAGCTTCCACAACTTTTGAATAAAACACCTCTCAGCAGTGAGATTGCCTTGTTTTACTCAGGAATTTAAACCCTATGAGATATATATTTATTTATATATATATAAATTATCTATATCTATATATACGCTAGTGTAAAACAAGTTCCGGAACCCTTTGAGTGCCAGAGGGGTACGCAATGCATTGCTTTGCAGTGCGTTGCATGCCCCCTCTGGCACTCAAAGGGTTAAGCTGCCGCTACGTCACTGCTTCACGCGATGCAGTCTTGCATTGCCTCACTCACACGACTCACTCATGCACCTCACTCACGCGATGCAGTAATGTGCAGTAGAGACTGCCGAACGCGGGCAGTCTCTACTGTGCATATGGCTTCTGACAAAAATCATAGCAAAGTATATATAACATATATATATATATATATATATATATATATATTGAAGAAAACTGTGCACTCTCGGATTTGTATAACAAAAACCAGTTTAATAGTCTAGAGAAGCGACGTTTCTGTTGTCAACTTGCAACCTTTATCAAGCAAGTTGACGACCGAAATGTCGCTTCTCTAGACCATTAAATTGTTTTTTGTTATACAAATCCGAGAGTGCACAGTTTTCTTCAATATATTGTATTTATCTGTGGCACCCGGTGTTTCTACAATGATTTAGCGTGAGTGCCTGTCGTTTGGATATATATATATTTTTTTTTTATACATATTAAGTGTTACTATCCCTTTAATACATATGCCCTAATGCAGTGATTCGTGGCTTCATTGGGTGGTGATGTCACTCGTGCTGAAAGGGAAGTTGCAGGACTGGTGCCTTTCACACATCCAACTGTCGCTTCTTATGAACACATCAGAGCCCAGCTAACGTCATTACTGTAGGCACACAAGAACATAGTAAAGACACATGAGTGTAGACTCTCTGAGGCCACTGGCAGACCTTTCACGCCAGAGATGTTGGAGGTTGTGTTACACACTGTAGCCTCCAATGAATGGCCGACCCCACCTAGTCATCAACCAGTAACAATCGACTTGTGCTCATGTAATCCAGCCAGCTACGCCTCCCCTGCAATGGGATTGGTGGGGGAACGCGGGATAAAGGCGCAGTCTGAACGCAGGTGACAGAACTGTAGTAGGGGGCCCGTTTGGAAGAAAAAAAAAAATCTTATGATGTCCCCGTTTTGTTAGATCAATGAAGGATGCTAATCTCTCCTTACAATCAAACTATCCCAAGCTGTTGGATATAAAAGTGACGTAGCTCATTCGTGACAATGCATTGTTTAAGGGATTTATGGTGCTCTTTGTTTAATCTTGTTATTAGCTAATTAGACTCAGGTGCAAGTTATTATCAGCGTTTGAACTCTCTATAAATATATAATGAATAATGTCTGCAGGAGGAATTTCCTGGAACTTAATGGCCAGCTGCGGCCATTGAAGAAAAACAACAGGTATAATTAGAAAATCGCCGTCTCTTTTTTTTTTGTTCCTGAGGTCACTGTGTTCAGACGCTGTGCACCGTTTCTGATTGATTCCGGTTATCTGCAGCTGAATAAATACTGGGGGCCATTTTGTGCTCTGCAAACACTGTAGCAATTTCTAGGTCTGCCATATTGTTCCCTGATGGCGCAGCAATTTCCTAGTGAATGGAACTCCTCCAGGGACAAATGACGGACCAGGGTTTAACCTGTTGAGTGCCAGACAGGTGTCTCGCACATTGCTTTGCAACAGTTTGTAGCCCCCGCCCTCAAAGCTTTAAAGGGATAGTAATGTTTCATAATAAAAGCAGCTCTAATTAATCATCATAGTGTTTGGACTTTGGAGAATATTATTTCAATTCTGTCAGAGTTGTAGTACAAGAGTAATTGAATGATAAAGTGTCCCCCTCCCATCCCTTTTACTGATGTAACACTGTTCAGCCAGATCAGAAGGGAGGTGCACAGGTAGACTGCAGAGAGGGACAATCTTCAATTAAGATAAGGGAAAAACCTGAAAAACTTGTCAAGGGGGGCAGGGCTTTCATTGTTCTCATAGGAAGAAGATTGTCCCCTTCTGTTATCTGTCTGGTCTATGGACTGCATTCCACATCTGAGAAGAGATGGCTTACACTAGGTAAAAGGGGCGGGAGGGGAAACTTTGCTTGTGAATATCTCTCAAACCATAAAGATTTGAGAGATAAGACTTATATAGTTCTTCATGTTTTTTTAATGCCTACAAAATAAGATAAAGGTAAAACGAAGTATTACTATCCCTTTAAAGAGCAGTGCCCCCGGATCTTGGAAAAAATTACTAGTCTTATAAATACGTCTTTGAGGAGGTTATGTTCTACACCCTTATCTGTGTGCTCCGCTCCACCCTGTCATTCTGCACACAGAGAAGGAGAGAGCGAGCCTGGCGCAACGCTCAGCAGTGTTTACAAATTAGACTGAGGGACATTTCAAAATCTCCAGTGAAATTAGAAGGGCATTTACTGTTATTGAACAAGGTCTCTCACCGCGCTTAACACCATCATATTTGACTACCCTGTAACTAGACCACAGCATGTTTCTTATACACTACAACTTCCAACGACAACTTGAAGGGTTGAAATTATGTTTAATGTGGCGACATGAGAATCTCACAATTTTAATGCAGGGCAAGATTCTCATGTCTCCTATCTCCCTTTTCATCACGGCGACATGGCTATTGCTCTGTTGTGTCGCACGCTCTTTTGTGTGCAACATTTTCAAAGGATACCATAATAATGAGGCCTGTTTGAGAGTAAATGTGTGTTCCTATGTCTGGTCACTGACATCTCATCTTTTCTCTTCCCGTAGTCACTCATTTGCCTCCGATTTGCTCTCGCTTTGTAAAGAGGAGATCAAGAAGTCCAAAGACATCCAGAAGCTGAGGTCCAGCATTGCAGTGTGAGTCTCTTATTATATCATTACTTTGTTCATCCCAATAACAGGAAAATGCTGGTTCTCCTGCTGCTAAAGACTTCAATCCCCAACAGCTAGTGAACCAAAGGTTGTCTGGCCCTAGACTAATCTTAGTTTATGATGAGGGATGAAAATATAATTTCATGAGTATACTGGTTGTTACACCAACGGAATCCCCGGACACGGCCTGGTGGGGAGGGGAACAGTTTAGTGGCCACCCGTTCCCTCATCAGTCTGTATTTACGTACGGATGCTAGGCAACCCATAAAGGAAGCTCAGAGGACAGGCATGTATAGCTTGGTGGAGAGAAGAGAGAGAGAGGGGATATGATAGACACATTCGTATACATGAAGGGATTCAACAAAGTGCAGGAGGGAAGTACATTTCAAAGAAGTAAAAATGTTAGGACAAGAGGCCATAGTCTAAAACTAGAGGGACACAGGTTTAGATGTAATGTAAGAAAGTTTTACTTCACTGAGAGGGTAGTAGATAAGTGGAATACAGCAGAAGTGGTAGATAAGTGGAATAGCCTACCAGAATAAGTGGTAGATAAGTGGAATTGCCTAACAGCAGAAGTGGTAAATAAGGGGAATAGCCTACCAGTAGAAGTGGTAGATAAGTGGAATAGCCTGCCAGTAGAAGTGGTAGATAAGTGGAATAGCCTACTAGCACAAATGGTAGATAAGTGGTATAGCATACCAGCTGAAGTGGTAGATAAGTGGAATAGCCTACCAACAGAAGTGCTAGAGGTTAATACAGTGATGGGATGTAAGCATGCATGGGATAGGTACAAGGCTTTACTGAACATAAGACAAGACCAAGGACCAAATAAGGTTTGAGGTTTTTACAATAGGAAAATGGGCGACTAGATGGACCGAATGGTTCTTATCTGCCGTCAGATTCTATGTTTCTATGTATGAAGACAAATTGGGGTGCATAGAAAAACAATGGTTTTATGGAAAAATTGGTGGTATGTATGTATATCTTTATTTATATGTTGCCACACAATGTACGTAGCACCTTACAACAATAGTATGTTACAATAAATGGGGATAAAATAAGTGTTTCAGTCATAGAAACAATAGGACAGAAGCCTCTGCCCCAAGGAGCTTACAGTCTAATATGTTGCAATGCTATGTATAAAAAGTAACGTCAGTCCTTTGTAGCACTCAATGCTGTTTTCAGGCCACCCAACTGCGCATGTTTTCATGATCACCTCAATTAAAAAGGAATGAGTGTCGTTAACTCGCGCAGCTCCTTCAGAATGACTGAACCATTGATTGATTTGCTTGTGTTCATGTGTGGAGATCCTGAAATCCTGCACCGTTAGGAGCTGTGAAAGAAGTGATACAATTAAAAAAAAAAAGCTTGTATATAGTGTACAATGCAGGGCTTAAAACTTGAACTCCTTTGCTACTAGCCAGACCTGAAAAGTTACTCGCCACTGCAATACATAACATACCCACCAGGGCTGAATTTCTACTCACCAGGACTAAATTTTCACTCGCCATTGGCTAGTGGTGAGTGGAAATTTTGAGACCTGGTACACAGAGCACTCAGTCATGCACGGATAGTGTTACATTGTATCACTGTCTTGTTTTTATGGTCACTGAAGAGTAAACTCTCTGTAAAAAGGTAATCGGGGATCTCACTGTCAGGAGCATGCAAAAGAAGAAAGAAAATGGTGAAGATGAAATAAAAAATAATATAAAATATAGACAATAAGACCACATATTCTGCTATCACACAATATTATTATTACGATCATAATTTATTTATAACGAGCCAGCAGATTCTGCTGCGCTATACAGTAGGTATCAAGAGTAGAGAACAGGGTACTGTTGTGTAAAGTATATAAAGATATTTACAATCCACATTAAATGGTATTGCTAACAGGAGGATATGAGGGCCCTGCTCACAAGAGCTTACAATTTATAGGGAAGGAGAGAGAGATACAAAAGGTCTTAGAGCTTGGAATTGATTTACTATGAAAATGTCGCGGTGGTAATAGCATCAATACGACACCTTAAAAATGGATCTTTTTCAATTGTCACCTCACCCTACCCTAACCTAAGTACCGTAACCTACCCTTACCTTACCCTAACCTAAGTACTGTACATTACCCTTACTCTACCCTAACCTAAGTACCGTACATTACCCTTCCCCTACCCTAACCTAACCACCGTACCGTACATTACCCTTACCCTACCCTACCCTACCCTAAGAACCGTAACGTACCCTTACCCTACCCTAACCTAAATACCATACACTACCCTTACCCTACCCTAACCTAAGTACCGTAAATTACCCTTACCCTAACCTAAGTATCATACATTACCCTTACCCTAACCTAACCTAAGTACTGTACATTACCCTTACCCTACCCTAACCTAAGTACCGTTCATTACCCTTACCCTACCCTAACCTAACCTAAGTCATAGTGGGGCATCCTTTTGCAGAAGCAACATTTTGAAGATGCATTTTTTTATGCCGGCGACATTTTGAAGTCACCGTTTTGAATCTCACAATTTAGGCATCAACATTGCAAAATGATACCCTTGGAACTGCCAAGTGGTCCAGCCATAGACTGTGACACAGGAGGGAGAGGATATTGACAGGTGCTGTAGGGTGGAACGTTCATCTGGTGGTATCATGGAGGAATGAGAGCGGAAGGGTGTGATTGGGTTGGAGCAGGGAAAGGCACCTGTGCAGATGTAAATTAAAGGTGCAGTGCGGTCCTGACACTAAGCAGTATGGAGTGAGAGGGAATAAGGTTACAATGGAGGGAACTATAGCTGGTGTAGCTGCGGAGGAGATAATGAGTGGGATTTTATGTTATCAGATAGGGATTCCTGAAGAGGGGAGTTTTGAGAGACCTTTTAAAAGTGTCACGTGTAGGGGAAAGACAGACAGAGCGAGACAGCAGACCTCAAAGAGTCCTGCAGATGGGAACGAGAGGTGGTAATTAGAAAAGGCAAATGTCATTGTCAGAGTGGAGGGGGGTGGGAATTGGGGATGACTCTTAACCCTTTTAGTGCCATAGTGGTACCCAAAGCATTGTATGCGTACCCCTCCGGCACTCAACGAGTTAAGACAAAGGCAGAAATATAGGGGGTAGTGTTTTGGGGTACTTTTTTGTAGGTTAAAGGTCACTATCCTTCTAATCCTTTGCATGCCAGAGGGGTATCCAAGTCATCGCGATGCAATGCGTTGGATACCCATCTGGCATGAAAAGGGTTAATGCAAGTATTATGTGTAAATTTAAGCAAATACGGACACGCCAAATATCCATTTTTTTATGTTCTCTAAACTCAGGCACCTTGCTTTTATCTGGCACCAAATACAAGCCCATAGGGTTTAGCACACAATGCGCCTATTAGCAAATACAGGCGTCTAGTAACAGGCGCCTCTGTGTGTGTGTGTGTGTGGGGGGGCAAATCAATTCAGGTGAATTTACAACACGACACCTGCTAGGAAATGTCTATACTTGTCTGAGCGGAAGAGAGTTTATTTAGTTTCACAACATGAAAGGAATCCTAGTGTCCCCCTAGAGCAGGGCCAGGCAAACTCTGGATCTTTGGTGACTACAACTCCTATCGACCTCAACACAAGAAGGTGGGATGAAGACAGCTGTGGCACCCAACAGGTTAAAAAAATTAAGAGCCACTCATTGCTATGGGTATCGTCCCAGTTTAAGCATTGAAATAAACATAATTTATTTCCCTCCTCGCATGATCAGAATAGAGGGAATTGCTGAACTGATAAACCTTTACCCACATTCCAATCATAAACACATAGTGAGACCCACACATACACAACGGCTTTACACCCCCCCGAAATGTGCCCATACACATATAGACAGATCCACACATACACAATGGCTTTGCACCCGCTCCCCCAAACGTGCACATACACATATAGACAGACCCACACAAAGAAAAACACACCAACACATACAAAGAGAGACACAGCCACATGCTTTACATACACACACACACACAATATACACATACACACACACATATATACACTATACACACACACAAACACACTCAATCTGACATTCCAACCCTCACTTGATGAGAGAATTACTCTCTCAGTTTACTGTCTCCGCTTGGTGTGCAGAGAACTGCGCATTGTGTGAAGCTATCTTTTACACTGATATATTTGGTGCTGCTGACAATCTGCCCTAAGTTTACAGATAAGAGCAGCAATGTCTCCCTGTTACATCCTCCTATCGGCTGCATATTTGGAATTGCCACGCATTTGAGTAATGAGTTGTATTTTTAGGTAGACACACATAGCACTGAGTCCAGTAGGGGCTACATACGAAGCCAGAGGCCATGTTTAACCCTTTGTGGGCTAGATAGGTGAGTAGTACATTGTTCCTCAAAGGGTCATGATGCAGCATACTAGGACACGTGTATAATAAAACAATCTGCTCTGTATCGATCAAGTAAAAAATCCCATGACTTTGTCCAGAATTTATAAACCCTTAAAAGCATTGTCTTTTTTTAAATACAATTCCCCTCCATGATGATATTCCACATGTTCCGTCCCCTCCAGTCTCACTCCTGCCTCTGCTGTCCTGTATCTTCCAGGTTCTGTGGTCTGATCCAGTTCCCCGGTGAGGTCCGGAAAAAGGTGTTATTTCAGCTCCTGCTCCTGGTTTCCCATCCGTTCCCTATAGTAAGTCTAATCCTTTCACCGGCCATTTGTGTCTGCGAGGAGAGAGCGTTGTACATCGCTCCCAGAGTGTCCTTAGAGGCCAGATGTCAGGGTATTTATCAATGGCACAGTGCTATAGTGACAGAGCCATCTTTACGTTAGTGCCAGGATGCTATAATACTAGTATAGAGGGTCTGGCATTGCCCGGGGTGTGAAACGTACATGGTATTATACATCCACACACACAGTATCAGTCCTGTCTGCCATTTTCATTCTCTTTGTCACTACTGACATTTTTGTGTCTTGCTCTCTTACACAATCTCAATTTCTTGTATTCTCTCGTTGTTGCTGTCTTGCAGCCACCATCTGTTTTTCTCTTACGTGTGCACTATCTCGTGGAATTCCTCTCTTGTGTGCACACACTCTCTCCCTCTGTCTTAGGATGGCAGGAATGAAATACGACAGCTGGAGAGACACATTTCCAATTCCTGTTTTAGTTTGTGTATTTAGAGCTGCGGGTGTTCCTTTAACAGTCTGGAACATCTGCAAATTGATCTATTATAGCTTTATGTTTCAGGCATAGAGCCAAGTTTCAGAACATTGGTAATTAGGATGTGTAGGTTTTTTAATGCAGAGAATAGAGACTAACATAAGAAAAAAAAAAAAAAAGAGTACAGATTCCAGAATGCATTTACTCTAAGTCCACCCTACCGCCGCCCCTGCGTTTGTCCTACAGGAACAAAGCTTGTAATTTTACCATATCGTATAGATGAAGTTTAATGGCCCTCATTATGTAGTCTTTACTTGGTAGAGACAGAGTAATGACTCACAGGGGTTAAAGTGTTAGTAATGTCCAATAAATATGTTTTTTTTGCATTTAGAAGAGCTTAAAAAGCTGAGTTAAATGCAAAAAAAAAGTATCTCTCAAACCGCTATGGTTTAAGAGATACGGGTGTTTAAAGTTCGCTGTTTCCTACTGACAGCTGTAAAGCTGTCAGCAGGAGATTCGTGTCGGTCGACACTGTGGCGCTTGAGAAGTGCCGGGATCTCGTTACTTACACGGAATCCCTTCATTGGAATGGTCTAAAACGTGTGCCTGGGGTTCACGTTTTAGATCATTCCAATGAAGGTATTCCTTCTACGTAAAGAGATCTTGGCACTTCTCAAGCGCCTCCGTGTCAACCGACACGAATCTCCTGCTGACAGCTTTACAGCTGTCAGTAGGAGAGATCAAACTTTAAACGTCTGTATCGCTTAAACCATAGCGGTTTGAGAGATACTTTTTTTTGCATCTAGATCAGCTTTTTAAGCTCTTCTAAATGCAAAAAAACTTTTTTTTGGACATTACTAACACTTTAAACTGATACCTTTAGTGGTGAGTATACAAATAAGTGGTTCTCAGTTTTTCCAACAGCTGCACTTGAAATGTAAAACTGCTTATTTCTGTACTCGTCAATAAAGGTATATTTAACCTTTTGAGTGCCAGAGGGGTATGCAACGCATTGATGTGATGCATACCCCCCTCTGGCACTCAAAGGGTTAAGCCCAGTGAGTGCTTCCTTACACACATACACTCACTCTTCCCTTCTCCCTAAAACACTGGATTTTCCTGCTGAGTAAAACAAGACCTCTCCCATTTCAGTCAATAATTATTACAATTCAAACTTACAATTATGTTTTTTTGAGTGGTGCAGTAGTTCCATGGCCTGCCATTAAACCTCTTCAGTGCCAGAGGGATACGTTGCACACCCCTCTGCCACTGAAAGGGTTAAGAGTTGTACTATTTAAAATAATCCCAGTGACTTTTCTGTCTGACTGTTTTTGTCTGTATACTGCTGTAGCGGCAGCACCAGCTTAAAGTGTCTGGAAGTGCTGTACCAAAGATATTCAGGTTTGAGTTGTGATGACTTTTTAGTGAATCATCTCCCAGCAGTGGGGGTACCCTCGTTTAATTTGGCAAGACAATCCGCAGATAGATATATATTTTTCCCCTTAAAGAGATAGTAATGTGTGCAAATGCCATTAAAGGGATAGTAATACTTGAAAATAATTTTATTTTATATTGTAGCCCTTAAAAAAACATTAAAAATGATATAAGTCTTATGTCCCAAACCTTTATGGTTTGTGAGATATTAGCAAGTAAAATAAAGTTCCCTTTTCCTGGCTGTTTTAGCCAAGTCTGCCATCTAGTGGACAGATTTGGAATCCGGTCCACAGATCAGCCGACAGCTCTTTAGCACTGCTGAGATCACGATCTTTAAAAAGAACGACTTTATTGGAACTGTGTACAAAGTGTGTCTGGCTTGCAAGCACACTTTGAAGACCATTCCAATGAAGAAATTCTTTTTAAAGATCGTCATCTCGGCACTGCTGAGGAGCTATTGCCAGTCCCGGGACCGAATTCCAAATCTGAAGGCTTGAGCAATGACGTCACTCCAGGGGAAACCTTACTTGCTAATATCTCCCAAACCATAAAGGATTGGGAGATAAGACTTATATCATTTTTAATGTTTTTTAAGGGCTACAATATAAAATAAAATTATTTTCAAGTATTACTATCCCTTTAAGTTCGATTATTCATTATACGTTTTTATAACGAAACATACCTTTCTAAGTCTCCAAAACGTTGTCTTCTTTGTGTTGTTTAATTTTAAAGTGTACCCGCCCCATTTTCCAAACATCAAACTGACTTCCCTCAGAGCACATATCTGGTCAGGACGGATCGCAGCGACGGACAATCTTATATCCGCATAAGGAAAAACCTGCCCTACTTCGTCAAGGGGTGCAGGTTTACCTTATAAACACAATTTTGTCCGTCGTCGTGATCCTTCCTGACCGGATTTCTGCTCTGAGGGAAGTCAGCTTGATGTGGGGAAAAGGGGGCGGGAGGGGACAGTTTAAAATTAAATAACACAAAGAAGACAAAGTTCTGGACACTTAGGTTCATTACGTTATAAATTATAATGAGTTTTGAACTTTATACGCACACATTGCTTTTACTATCTCTTGAAATATGAAAATGTAATATTGTGTAGAACTTCTCCTGCCAACTAAATAAGTGTACGCCCACTGCTGTTACTATCCCGCTTTGACTATTGTAACATAACCACTCCATTTCTGTGCCCTGGGACCTCAATCTCCGTACCCAGGTCTGCATTTGACCCTGTGGCGGCCCCACGTTTTCACATAACTACATAAGAGTTACTATACCGTTACGGAGCCTGAGTTTGGACACATTACTGCCCAGGAGGTCACTAGGGGTTCAGTGCTGTAACTGCCCAACTGAAACTACATTTGGAAATTAAATATATTGAGTCAATAAAATATGGAACAGAGACCCAAATCCTGTTTTTTTTTCTGAAAACATTGTTGATATTGGATTCCTGCTTTTCTAGCTCAGTTCACTGGCTGGTTGAAAGCAGCTTTGTGGATGGGGAAAAATGTGCCTGAGTGTTTATTCTGCTGTATCTTTAAACCTTTGAGTGCCAGCGTACCCCTCTGGCACTCAAAGGGTTAAAAACAGGACAAAAGTGTCTTATGGAATGAATGAACTCTGATTGTAATGCTGTGTCTGTGCAGCTATATTAGACCGTGTAGTCAATAGACTTCCCCTAAGGGGAATGTCAGCTGGTGACAATAAAAGAAAAATGCATTTTAGGATTTGGTTTTAGCTGTAATAAACTTTGAATGAATTATCTCCTACTTAGTAGGCTATACAACATCATCTTTATATACCATAACATTTCGGAAATAATATTCACTTTTTTACCCCATTTCCCTTTATGTGAAGTGTGGGGGTGTGTGTGTTTTTTTACAGGAGTTTAACCCTTTAAGGACCAATGACGTACCAGGGACGTCACGGCTGTCCTGCACTTAAAGGCCAGTGACGGTCCTGGCACGTCATGGAATTTGGGGGTCCCAGTACTGCTGCACGCTGAATCCAATGCTGAAAACAAACCAAAAATATGATCCGTGGTCCTTAAAGGGATAGTAATACTTCTTTTTAACTTTATTTTATTTTGTAGGCATTAAAAAACATGAAGAACGATATAAGTCTTATCTCTCAAACCTTTATGGTATGAGAGATATTCACAAGCAAAGTTTCCCCTCCTGCCCCTTTTACCTAGTGTAAGCCTTCTCTTCTCAGATGTGGAATGCAGTCCATAGACCAGACAGATAACAGCAGGGGACAATCTTCTTCCTATGAGAACAATGAAAGCCCTGCCCCCCTTGACAAGTTTTTCAGGTTTTTCCCTTATCTTAATTGAAGATTGTCCCTCTCTGCAGTCTACCTGGGCACCTCCCTTCTGATCTGGCTGAGCAGTGATACATCAGTAAAAGGGGTGGGAGGGGGATACTTTATCATTGAATTGCTCTTGAACTACAACTCTGACAGAATTGAAATAACACTCCCCAAAGTCCAAATACTATGATGATTAATTAGAGCTGCTTTTATTATGAAACATTACTATCCCTTTAACTACCTGTCCTTAAGGGGTTAAAAAATTTATTAAAATGCTGGTCTCCCCTCAATCCCTTTCCCCCCATTTTAGCTCCCTCTTTCCATGTTACAAGCCCTCGAGGAGGCAGCCGAGAGCTCCATGCAGCAGGAAGCATGCTTCCATTTGCCACCCGATTCCTCCATTGCTGTTCTGTCCTTTGAGGACCTTTGCCATTGGGAAGATGGGTTCACTTTTAAAAGGTCACATGCAAAAGAGCTTGCAACCACTTTGTGCATTACCCATGCCACAATGATAAAAATGAAAGCGTGAGATTCTCAGGTCGCACTATGAAACATCGCAATCTAGCAATTCAGGGGCCTAAATCATTGAAAGAGTTAAAGAGGGAGCCTGATCTCCTTAGGAATATGATGTCCATTTAGACTGCCTCTGTGAGAAATGGAAGCAAAGAAGTGAACGTCAGAGGTGGAAACGGTGTCTGCATGCCTGGGAAGAGAGGGGACGGTCAGTCAGAAGAAGAGAAGTGAGAGTTCGGCCAGAGCAGCAAATCCGCTTCTTATATCTGCGCACGCTACAGGAGATCTTGCACCTGCTGTCCTCCACGTATACACAACAGAACGGGAGAAGAGGACATTTAGGGTCAGCATCCTGCCCCATATCCAACAGTGGATACTGTGTTAACCTTACATCGTGTCATAGCGCTACCTGAGAATCTTGCTTTTTCATGCAGTGTGAGATTCTCAGGTTGCCATTTTTATCATGGCGTCATGGTTAATGCTCCATGTGGTTGCATGCTCTGTAGCGTGCAACCTTTTTTAAAGTTACCGGGAACATGAGTGTCGTGCCCTGACAGGGCACTACTGTAGTATCAATGCAAAGAGGTCTGGGGGGTTGAGGGAGAGAAAGGGGTTAAGATTTCTACACATGTACTTAAATTCTTAAAATCGTGAGTATAATTTACACCCGCGTATTATACACAGATGCTTATTATACCCGAGATTTTATGGTATATAAAAGATGTTACCAGTGTTTGATGTCCTGGAGGTCTTGATAATATTGTTCTACTAGTGTAAAAGCCCATGTACACAGGCCAAGGTCCGGGTGATGTTAACCCTTTGAGTGCCAGAGGGGTACGCAACGCTCTGCCGCTGACACATTCATGCACTGTAGAGACTGCCTGAAAGCACAGAACTCCCAGCATTCCGCACAGAATGCTCCCAGCACAGAACTCCCAGCATTCCACACAGAATGCTACCAGCACAGAACTCCCAGCATTCCATGCTCCCAACACTCTGTGGATTCCGGAAGTCTCTACTGTGCATGACGGCTTCTGACAAACATCCTAGCGAATTATTATATAGGATGTATGGGTGGGTATTCCAGGGATGTAACGGATTGTCTTCTCTGTGTAGATTAGGAAGACCACAGCCAGTGAGGTTTACGAGATGCTTCTCACGTACGATGATGTTGTGGATCCGGAAATCCTGGATGAAGTGATGAGTGTCCTGAGTGACACGACTTGGTAAGGACCTTAAATCCTCTAATCGCAACTTGCTGTAACCCTTCGTGTGCCTGACAGATATCCAGCATGGTGTGTTGCATACCCCTCTAGTCCTCAAAGCTTTACAACCAGTAAACCTTTATTATGAAAACATACTTTGCAGGGTTTTTTCTACAGAGTGAAACAAGGGCAATCCCACTGTCGGGAGATGCCTCTTTCTAAAGTTATTACATTTTAAACTGTTCTGTATTGTTATGTTAATACTGCCACCTAGTGTCCAAACAGTTCACCTGGTGACCGGGCAGTTATTCAATTACATTCTTTGTCTATGAGACAGATGAGTCACTGACTACAGTCCCCGTAGAGTGCGACAGTAACCACTCCATCACTTCAGGAGAAGTGGACAGAACAGTGTTGGAAGGAGGAGGATGGAAAAGGGTGGGAAGTGGGAGGAACAGGCTGAGAAGGAGAAGTGGGAGGAACAGGATATGAATAATAATAACTAGTATTTATATAGCGCCTTTCTCCCAGTGGGATTCAAAGCTCTTTCAGCGCACGCTCTTGGAATTAACCAAATCGGCAGCTGAATAATAGATGTTATTATTACCCAGTCAATGGGACTCATTTATAGACCATGGAAGGATGAAGGGCTGAGTTGACCCTGCCGGATTCCAACCTGCAACCTTGATGTTTGACCAGACAGTGTAGTCAGGGCATTTACCACTGAGCTATCTCACTGGCTTAGGAGGTGAAGTGGGCGGGAAGTGGGAGGAACAGGGTGGGAAGGAGGAGAAGTGGGAGGAACAGTGTGGCAAGGAGGAGACATGCACAGAAAGTGGGAGGAACATGGTGGGAAGAAGTGGGCGGGAAGTGGGAGGAACATGGTGGGAAGGAGAAGTAGGCGGGAAGTGGGAGGAACCGGGTGGGAAGGGAAAGTGGGCGGGAAGTGGGAGGAACATGGTGGGAAAGAGAAGTAGGCGGGAAGTGGGAGGAACTGGGTGGGAAGGAGAAGTGGGATGGAAGTGGGAGGAACAGGGTGGAGGACTGGTCATATGTCTGGGCTGGTAAGCCACTGCACCTCACTAAATCTCCCGACAGCTGCTCTTAATGGAGCTACACTATTAATACCGCAGAGCTTACAATTGAAATGGACTACAGAAATTATAGCACAGAGCTTACAATCCAAATGGAGCTATGTTAGTAGCATAAACCATTTCCCTTGTAAGCTCTATAGTACCACTAGGTACGCTTTACTTAAATTGTAAGCTTTGTCGTAGCACATAAGTGTAGCTCCATTTCAACTGTAAGCTCTACGGTATCTCTTGACTTAAGTGACAACATTAATGCCTATTTTAAAAATAACAAAATGGGGTGGGCTGGAACAGTGGGCTCGAACGATAATAAAAATGGGCCACTTGAATGTATTTGCCCCCTGGGCCACAAGTTGCCAGCCCTCCCCTGGTTCCAGAGGTGCGGCAACACATTGTAGAACAATGCACCGCCCGGTCCTTTAACACACACGTACTTAGCGCTATATTACGAACAAACTGCAAGTGTATGATATATTAACCCTTTAAGGACCCTTGACGGTCCTGGTACGTCATGGCTGGATTTGCTTTAAGGACCGATGACGTACCAGGACTGTCGTGGAATTCCAGGCTCCCCGCTCGGCTGCACGCCGTTCGGGGAGTGCGGAATCAGATTCAATTAAAAAAAAAAAAATGCTCCGTGGTCCTTAAATGACCACCGTGTGTATGCGCGGTCAGTCCTTAAGGGGTTAAGGTCCAAGGATGTACATGTGCATAAAGGACTCATGCCGTACATGTAAGTCATGGATTTCAGGGCTACATACGGTTCGGGGAGCCGTGAATCTGATTGTACAAAAAAAAAATACTTCATGGTCGCTTGTGCGGTCCTTAAGGGGTTAAAATTATGTAAACTTGAATTTAGAAATTAGTATAAAGTGCCAATGAAGCAAAAAAAGATTCGTTTCTCAAAAAACAAACAATTTATGTAACAATTGAATTAAAGCACAATATACACGGGTAGATTTAAAGGGATAGTATTACTTCAAAATGACTATCCCTCATATTGTAGCCCTTAATAAACTGAGTTAAATGACACCAGTGGCATCTCTCAGACCTTTATGGTGTAAGAGATAGCCGCTTTCAAAGTTTCCTCTCCCCTGCGGTCAGCGTTCTGCTGCCAGCAGGAGAATCCGGTCTCTGAATCAAGAGGAGGCTCTTCAGCAGAGCCGATAGCTCGTTATGGAAGGAAAAATGATTAAATGAAACAGTCTTCTACGTGTGCTTGGTAACCAAGCACACATAGAAGACTGTTTCAATGAATCATTTTTCCTTCCATAACGAGGTATCGGCTCTGTTTAAGAGCCTCGCTTGTCCCGGGACCGGATTCTCCTGCCGGCAGCAGAACGCTAACAGCAGGGGAGAGGAAACTTTGAAAGCGGCTATCTCTTATACCATAAAGGTCTGAGAGATGCCACTGGTGTCATTTAACTCAGTTTATTAAGGGCTACAATATGAGGGATAGTCATTTTGAAGTAATACTATCCCTTTAACTCCTCTGTAAAACAAATTAAACATGTCAGAGCGAGAGGCCTTGTGCCTTCGTTATAAAAAGCCAAGTGCAAACCGACTGATCTACAGGACACACACACAAAAAACACCTTTATTTGTTTAAATGGGTATTATAATTGTGGAGCAATGTGTTGCACACCTCTCTAGCATTTGAGGGGTTAAAATCACTATTTAAATAAGTGGTGACGTTTTTTTTTTTTGTGTGTGTCTATAGAGCAGTGGATTTTCTCCAGAATCCCTCCACTATATTTTAGATTTCCCTCTAAATGTAGGGGGGAAAAAGGGCCATATTATGATTTAACCCTGTGAGTGCCAGAGGGGTATGCAACTCTTTGAGTTGCGAACCCCTCTGGCACTCAGAGAGTTATACTTTATGTTTTGTGTCTTGTGCCTAACACCTTTCATTAATCTATCCGTCGCATCGGACGTACATTTTCCCTGACTTGCCAGGAACAGGCTCTTGCTGGGGGAATAATGACTATATTGTTACAGGACTGGGGCGACGTGTACAGTTGAAGCCGTTCGTATAAACACAGTGCGGTTGGATTTAATCCCGCAGAGTTTCCGTGGATAAAAACAGTAGTTGGAGGAATTTGGCGCTTCTGGAAAGCATGATTGAAGGATTTTTGGAGGTTATTAAAAAAACGTGGTTAAATTCCAGAAGCCTTTGAAGCCTGCAGTTCGGAGAATGAAAATAAAACTCAGGGGGACGCCGTGGTGCGCTTTTTATATCTGGGAGGGGGGGGGACATGAGACGTGATCTGCTCCATCTTACGGGATTTAGGAGCTACTGAGAAATCTTCCCTGTTGTACTTAGAGACAAAACGCTTGCAGCACTTGTCTGTCTAGAAAAGCAGACTTAAAGGGATAGTAATGTTTCAAAATAAAAGCAGCTCCAATTAATCTTCATAGTATTTGGGAGGGTGTTATTTCAATTCTGTCAGAGTTGGAGTACAAGAGTAATTGAATGATAAAGTATCCCCCTCCCGCCCCTTTTACTGATGTAACACTGCTCACCTCAGAGCAGCAAGACTGTCCGGATGGATCGCAGAGAGGGACAATCTTCAGTGATCATAAGGAAAAACCTGAAAAAACCGTCAAGGGGGGGTTTCATTGTTCTCACAGTAAGAAGATTGTCCCTTGCTGTGATCTGTCCGGTCAAGAGACCAGATTCCACATCTGAGGGGAGGTGTCTTACACTAGGTAGCAGAGGTGGGAGGGGGATACTTTATCATTCAATTACTCTTGAACTACAACTCTGGCAGTATTGAAATAACACTCTTCATGGCCCAAATACTATGAAGATTAACTGGAGCTGCTTTTATTGTGAAACATTACTATCCCTTTAAAGTAACACCACCTAATAATATATTCCTGCTGAATCAGGCAGAGTGCAGGAGTTGTGCACGTGTCTGGCGCTTAAAGTGTTCTGTTTGCCTCAGGGGACAGAGTACATGAGCTTCCTTACCACTTTAACCCTTTGAATGCCAGAGTACTATGAAAGAATCCAGGCTGAGCCCAAACATCATTGGCATTTCTCATAGCACAGCAACAGATACGTTTGGTCTAACATACAATTAATTAGTGAACTATACAGGGAATTGGAGTAAATCACCACTAAACAGGAGGGTTGACCCTTTGAGTGCCAGAGGGGTACGCAACGCATTGCTTTGCAATGCGTTGCGTACCCCTCTGGCGCTCAAAAGGTAAATTTTTTGACAACCCTGTTAACAGAATCATGACCACTACAACATATAGGCAGGTTCTCTGTTAAAGGGATAGTAATGTTTCAAAATAAATGCAGCTACAATTATACTACAGTGGAGAGTGTTATTCCAATTCTGTCAGAGTTGTAGTACAAGAGTAATTGAATGATAAAGTATTCCCCTCCCTCCCCTTTTACCTAGTGTAACACTGGCTCACCTCAAATGTGGAATCTGGTCTCTTGACCGGACAGATCACAGCAAGGGACAATCTTCTTACTGTGATCATAAGGAAAACCCTTCCCTACTTCAGGGCCAGATCTACATCTCAGGAGCCTGTAGGCACAGAAATCTGAAGCGCCCCCCCATTTGCCATCTCCACATTACCCCCCATATCCATATAGCCCTCACATTGCCCCCCATCAGCTCCAGCTTATCCCCCATCAGCTCCATATTGCCCTCACATTGCCCCCATCGGCTCCATATTGCCATTAGCTCCAACTTGCCCCCATCATCTCCACATTGCCCCATCATCTACAACATGCCCCCATCATCTCCACATTGCCCCATTAGCTCCAGCTTGTCCTCACATTACCCCCATCATCTCCACATTGCCACTATATCAGCTCCAACTTGCCCTCACTTTGCCATCAGCTCCACATTGCCCACATCATCTTCACATTGCCCCCACTTTGCCTCCCGCATACGTTTCCTACCTCCCTGGTGGTCCAGCAGGAGATGTCTGTGCCTCCTTCTGTGGCTGCTATTGCTCCCGCGCGGTCTCTTTAGGAATGCAGAGTGCTGGGAGATGATGTCATCTCCCAGAGCTCTGCATTAGAGCCAACGAGGGAGCAAAAACAGCTACAGGTCTGAGCCGAAGAAGACACGGACCTTACCATGCGGTGGGCGGGTTGTTACTGTGCACAGCGCGCATTGCTGTGAACAAAAATATATCATTTTTATTTTATTTCAATGGCAGGCGCCCCTCTCTGGGGTGTGCCTGTAGGCAGATGACTACTCTGCCTTATGGCAAATCCGGCCCTGCCCTACTTGAAGGAGGAAGGCAGGTTTTTCCTTACGCTAACAGAAGATTGTCCCTCGCTGCAATCCATCTTGATGGTCTTGCTGTGCAGCTTTACATATGTAAAAGGGGGGGAGGGGGACACTTTATGATTCAATTACTCTGGAACTACACATTGTATAGAATGATAATAACGCTCTACATGGCCCAAAAATTATAAAGAATAATCGGAGCTGCATTTATTTTGATACATTACTATCCCTTTAAACGAAATGTGTCTGAAGGCGATAGGTCTGTTTAACCCATTGCTAAGTTAGCGATCTGCACCTCATGAAGTGGTGCAGATATTAATGTCCTTAAGTGAATAGAAATGTTCTCTCATTTTAATGGATTTTCTGTGGCTTCAGCCACTTGTGACCGAGTCATCATCTTCTAATCGGATCACGTTATGTATTCGCGCTTCTGATAAATACCCATTGAGTCTGACGTAGTAAAATAAATCTGAGCAGTTCTAAAGCTGTTTGCGTCACAGGTGACAAAAATTTGCGCTAATCACTTTGCCTTCTTCTGTTACCAGGGACGCCGACCTCGCGATGGTGCGTGAGCAGCGGAATTATCTGTGCGACTTGATGAAAGTGCCCAAACCAGCGCTGGTGTCTAAGGTAAGACTAGCCAGATGTATAACGGTTTTATTGTATCCGATGTATAAATGTTGGTTGTATCCGATGTATAAATGTTTTATTGTATCAGATGATCTAAAATTATCTTTCTTTGCACTTTCAGAATTTTTGTATTATTATTCTGAATTCATACGGTGCTTGTTAACCCCTTGGATATTTGAGAGTTCTGCAGTGCATTGTGAATCATCCAAGGAGTTAAAACAACACTGATGATTCTTAATAATAACCCCCACTTTCCTTAATATTGTCAGAAAATCCTAATGCCCCATATGAATTTCACCTGTGTGCCTTTGCAAGAGAGAGAATACATTCAGCCGGGCTTCAGTGTCTGGTCCATGGGGGCAGACATGACAGTTACTGACAGTATGCATGAGCCCGCTTAACCCTTTAAAGACTGGTGTGGACCCCTCTGGTTCTTAATCCCTTAAAAGGATAGCAATGTTTATTGTAGGCATTAAAAAAAATAAGTACATCTATGTAAGTCTTATAACTGGCTAAAGGTTTGAGAGATATCTCTCAAACCATAAAGTTCCCACCTCCAGGTTGTTTCAGACAAGTCAGCGCTCTGTGGGACAGCAGCAGATTCTGGTCATTTGACCGGACAGCAGCTCTTCAGCAGAACCGAAATCGCGCTATTTATAAATACATACTTCACTGGAACAGTCTACAAAATGTGCCTGGTTTGCAAGCACACTTTGTAGACCGTTCCAATTAAGTATTTATTTCTAAATAGCGCCATTTCGGCTCTGCTGAAGAGCCACAGGCTGGTGCCAGAACCGGAATCTCCTGCTGTCAGCTAGATCACAGACTTGTCTGAAAAAGCCTGGAGGGGGGGATTTTAGCCAATTATATCTCCCAAACCATAAAGGTTTGAGAGATAAGACTTACAATGATGTAATTATTTTTTTAATGCCTGCAATATTAAATAAACTTAAAATTAAACATTACTGTCCCTTTAAAGTGTTAAGATTACCACGTGTAGCAGGCAGAGTCAGATACTGTGGTCCTATTTGCCTCAGTGGCCGTGACTTTCACAACTGACTGAAGATGTCATCTCTCAAACCAAGGCACAATTCATAGCGGCCATTAGGATTTCCTTGTCATAGCAAGATAAGTGGGGGACTTACAATTGGGAGGTGTTAGTTTTCCTTTAATAAATAATATTTCATGTGCTGTTTTTTCATCAGGCTGGAGGAAGACATTTCTTTTGCACTCCTCACTTCCTGCTGTGTCTTTTGCACAGTGAGACCCAGCCTCTTGAGCAGGAAGTGAGGAGTGCTGACGAAAATGTCTTCCCCCTAGACTGCTGAAAAATCGCACATGTAGAATCATATATCACACTATGTATCTGTGACTGCCAAAAAATGCTGTATGATAGCAACTTGCATTTCAGCATTTTTTTAATCCCTCCAATGCTTTGCTTCAAGTTGGAAACACCCAAGGAGTTAACCCTGTGAATGAAAGAAGGGTTTGCAACACATTGCACATCTCTGGCGCTCAAAAGGGTTAAATACTTTAACCCGGTGGCAGCCAGTTGTTGGGAACTTCCAATGTCTTGCGGAATGAAGTGAGTTGAAGTCCCCCAAAAACTGGGAAGAGCAATTGACGACCCTGGCTTTTAACCCCTTTGCTGTCAACGCATTGAGGCAGATGCACTAAGTGAACGTCCAGAAATCCAGCTGCACCTTAGGGGTTAAAATTAAAAACTCTCGTCAGTGATATGACCATTTTAATGACAGAGAGGTCTACAACTCAATGTTTTCAAGAGCTCTGTAGCATTCCAGTGGTTAACTGGTTAACCCATTTTACCCTTTGAGCGCCAGAGAGTTATCGCAATGTGTTGGCTACCTCTCTGGCACTCAGAGTGTTAAAACACCATTTCAATACATTTTTTTCTTCGGTCCCTCTGACTTGCCTAATATTTACTCAATGCATCAACCTCAATGTGTATTGCATGGCAATTTGGCAACAGAGGGGTTACACTGCACATGTGAGGGCGAACTAGCGCAGTCCAGATGTATCTGCAGGGAACAGAGGGGTTACACTGCACATGTGAGGGCGAACTAGCGCAGTCCAGATGTATCTGCAGGGAACAGAGGGGTTACACTGCACATGTGAGGGTGAACTAGCGCAGTCCAGATGTATCTGCAGGGAACAGAGGGGTTACACTGCACATGTGAGGGTGAACTAACGCAGTCCAGATGTATCTGCAGGGAACAGAGGGGTTACACTGCACATGTGAGGGTGAACTAACGCAGTCCAGATGTGTCTGCAGGGAAGTGGGAGGAATTTAACAGCCCCAGATATCGGATACATCTGAACAGCAAGCCAAAGAAAAGGCCGCGCTGCGCTCAGAGCACACCGCGACGTGTGGACATGAGGTTTTCTCTCCGGCCCCTCTATGCCTTTCACGCCTCGCGCTCGGTGTAATTCAGAGATTTAGATTCCATGTATAGGAGCCTGCACCCCTTAGCTAATGTGATATAATGCGCGTTTAAACCCCTGAGTGCCAGAGAGGCATGCAGCTCAATGCATTGCACACCCCTCAAAGCGTTAAGGAGAAATGCACAAAGAAAAATGAAGCAATTTTGGAGCAAACCAACTACATCATAGAGAAACTACAATCCCCCAAATTCCTAATGATTTAAAGGGCACTTTAACCCCTGGAATGCTAGAATGCAAAGCAATGCGTTGCGTACCCCTCTGGCACTCAAAGAGTTAAATCAATGGGATTTGCGAGAATGTCTCCCCCCCCCAGTGCATGGTGCAGTCGGTTTGCCCTAGAACTGCGCCCCAACTTTAGCATATTGAATACGGATTTTGGAGCCATATGCACAAAGTAAAGTAGAGCAATTTCGGTGCAAACGAACTTCACGTCACAGCGGACACATACAATATCCCGTTGCTTCTCAACGTTTTGCAAAAAAAAATGGGCTGGAGACCTCTATGGCATTGAAGGAGTTAAATAAAAGCCTCATTTGAAGAGATGGGATTGTGTTATGTGTAGCAGCACAATAGCGCATTCTGGAGCAAACCAACTACGCTATAAGGGGGAGAAATTAAAATTCTTATTATGTCATTCGTGGCTTTTAAACTTCTAGCATTCAAAGGGGATTTTTAAAGGTATTTGTCCTGAATGGAGCAGATGGTTTGCCCCAGAGTCGAGCCAGATCTTAGTACCTGTAGCATTTAAGGGGTTAACAGCCCTATCTAAATCTGTGGGAATTATGGGAACGTTCACTTGTTCAGCTCCACGTTTCTTTCTGCGTATGGCCTTACTTATCGTAACTTTCGCAGACGCTGATGTACCCTTATGGTTTGAGAGATAACCGTTTACAAAGTTCGCCCCCTGGCTGACGTCTGCATTCTAGCTGAGAGCAGGGGTATCCTCTTCTGAGATCAGCCGGCGGCTCTGCAGCAGAGCCAAGACTGCGTTAATAAAGAAGAAATCCATCACTAAAAAAGGTCTTATACATGTGCTTGGTTTGCAAGCACATGTAGAATACCTTTTTAGTGAAGGATTTCTTTTTTTATTAATGCGATCTCTGCTCTGCTGCAGAGCCACAGACGATCCCGGGACCGGATTCCCAGGCTGTCAGCTAGAATGCTGACGTCAGCCAGGGGGCGAACTTTGTAGGTAGGTGGTTATCTCTCAAACCAGAAGGGTTTGAGAGATGCCGCTGGGAACATTTTTCATCTTTATTGAAGGGTTTTAACATAGGGATTAGTCTTTTTTTTAAGTAATACTATCCCTTTAAGGATCACAATGCAGTTTTTTTGCTCTGTTTTTTTACACTGGATCCGATTCAGGGCTCCCCAAATGGTGTGCAGCCGCCACAGGGGGGCCCTGAAATCCATGACATGCCAGGACCGTCACTGGTCTTTTAGGGAAGTTTTCCCATGACGGTCCTGGCGCAGAATTGTACCACATTTAGTAGATCTGACTCAGTGAGTCAGTTTATGGCATCAAATAGATGTTTCTTTATGACGAGAGCAGCGCCCGGATCGCAGCCCCTCTCTATCGGATCCAGCGCACATTCCAGCCTCAATATAGCAGCTTCTGTAACCCTCCGACTTGTGACAGATCCCAGCTGCCCGCTGAGCTTATCTTGCGGTACTTAAGCTGGAGATGAGTATCTGTGAAGTGGCAAAAACAGGGTTGTACATCTGCATCTTGTCTTGTCACAGCCCTCCAGGGTCTGGAATAGATCCACTTCTAATGTACAGGGAGAGAGAGGGGGGCTCAACGTAAACACAGGAACATTAACCCCTAAAAACAGGTTGATATGACTTCAAATATCATGTACTCGTGTGAAAGCCTGTGTAGACGGGCCAAGGTACAGGCGATGCTAACCGTTTGAGTGCCAGAGGGGTACGCAACGCATTGCAAAGCAATGCGTTATGTATCCCTCAGGCACTCAAAGGGTTAAGAGTCCGGTCCTGCTCTGCGTCCTGCCGCCGACGCAGTCATGCACTGTAGAGACTGCCCAAAAGCACAGAATGCTCCCAGCACAGAACTCCCAGCATTCTGTGCGTTCAGGCAGTCTCTACTGAGCATGACGGCTTCTGACAAACATCCTAGCGAATTATTATATAGGATTTACGGACAGCGTATGTAAAATGAATTGGGCATGTTACATATTTGATGCCATAAATGGACTCACTGAGGCTGATGTACTAAATGTGGTACAATTCTGCGTCACAAGGAAAATAACAGCTAGCGCATGTAAAAATTAATTATGCATATGTTACATCCCTAAAATATAATCCTAAACGTGATTTTTAACCCTTCAAATGTCAAAGGGGTACGCAACAATGGGCAGTGCACCCCATTTGGCACTCAATGGTTTAATGTCTGTGTAAATTGTCCTGCTTGTATTGATAAGAACTTAAGTCAGTTAGTTTTATTTAGTGCACACTGTTCTTATATACAAAAGGGTGTTGTCTTATCTCAGCCCATTAACGGTTAATCCTGGAAAAGGCAGGAGTGTCTGCTCCCTCAGAGCATATGTAAGACTAGATTTTAGTTCTCAGAAAAAGAGAAAAAACTCTGGCACATTCACTTCCAAGGGAGTGGTAGCACAGGTAGACAACATATGGCTCTAAACATTTGGGGGTCTACAACTCTCACCATCGCCAACTACTGTCCAAAAGGCTTATTTATTTTTTGCAATGCACTCTATATACGACAGCTTGAGTCACGGGCTACAGCTCTCACTAATAAGTGATAGAAATGGCATCAGCTGGTGACTGGTTTACACGACAAGACATATCAGGACAGACTAAAGGATCTGAACATGGATAGCTTGGAGGAGAGAAGAGAGAGAGGGGATATGATAGACACATTCACATACATGAAGGGATTCAACAAAGTACAGGAGGGAAGTATATTTCAAAAGAGTAAAAACGTTAGGACAAGAGACCATAGTCTAAAACTAGAGGGACACAGGTTTAGAAAGCTGAAGAAAGTTTTACTTTAGAAAGTAGTAGATAAGTGGAATAGCCTACCGGCAGAAGTGGTAGAGGTTAATACAGTGATGGGATGTAAGCATGCATGGGATAGGCATATGGTTGTCCTTAATATAAGACAAGACCTGGGACCAAGTAAGGTTTGAGGTTTTTACAGTAGGAAGATGGTCAGATTAGATGGACGAATGGTTCTTATCTGACGTCACATTCTATGTTTCTAACCAGACAGAATTGCAGTTTGTATCCATTTGAGCAGTCGAGTGAAGAGTCTCAGTAGCCTTGAATTAGTTATGAAAAGCTCTAGAACAGATTTATAGAAACATTAAATATACTTAACCCCTTTTATGGTATGCAATGCAGTGCTTTGCAGTCCCCTCCGGCACTCAAACAGTTACATTTTCTATACGTTATACAGCATCCGTATTCGTCTCTTGTTTTTTTGAGGCCTAAAATCAAGTCTTGCATATACTCTGAAGGAGCAGACATTCCTGTCTTTTACAAAGCTTCAATTGATTCTCCAGGATTATCTGTAAATGGGCTGAGATAACAGCCTCTATGAATACAAAAACAGCGGGCAATAATCCCAAATCAGTTAGCTAGCTTTAGCACTTCTTTCCCCGGACAAACAGCATCAAATAGTCTCTGAACAGAACAATTAATATCTGCATTAACCCCTTAACGACCGGTCGATTGGCGCGGTCAGTTAAGGACCACAGAGCCTTTTTATTTTTTTGCTCCTTCCGGTTACAGACTCCCCGAACGGCGTGCAGCCACGGGGGAAACCCAGGACTCCATGACGGTCATAGTACTTCATGGGTCATTAAGTCAGATCGACCCATGACGTACCATGACCGTCAAGGGTCATTAAGGGGTTAAAAAGCAAGTTTGGAGACGTAACATGGATCATTTTTGCACATGCTAGCTGTACGCACTTGATATTTAAAGTTATAGCAACTTTTATTTTGGTGTTATTGTTTCTTTAAGGATCAGTGAGGGGTGTATGTTTCACACCCCTCTAGGTTGTGAAGGGTTAAAGGGATAGTAATTAACTATATGGTAGATACAATTAAGAGTACTTGCACTTATTCATTATGGTTTGAGAGATATAGGAAAATAAAGTTCTCTGGTCCCTCCCCTTTCTGCTTGATGAGCTGTAAAGCTGTCAGCAGATTCTGGTCACTTGACCAGATGTGGCTCTTCAGCAGCACCGATATAACGATATCTAAAGATAAATACTTCATTTAGAACGTTCTACAAAGTGTGCCTGGTTTGCAAGCACACTATGTAGACCGTTCCAATAAAGTATTTATTTCTAAATATCGTGATTTCAGCTCTGCTGAAGAGCCTCTGTCTGGTCAAATGACTGTAATCTGCAGCTGTCAGCTAGATGGCAGACTTGAGTAAAACAGCCAGGAAAAGGTAACTTTACCAAGTTATATCTCTCAAACCATAAAGGTCTGAGAGATAAGACTTACATTGATGTTAACCTTTTTTTAATGTCTACGATATTAAATCAACTTAAAAATAACCATTACTATCCCTTTAAGGAGGGGATAAGCAATAAGACATAGACAACCTGTGCCTCTTCAAGAGCTGGAGAGTCAAAGGTTGCGTATACCTGGATCATCTTTTTCATAATACGTTTACAAACCCGTGCCAGTTACCCGCTAGCATTCCAGTAACTGCATCACTTGCCACGTCTGTATCTCAGAGTGACACTTTATCTGTAAGAGCCAACTTAGTGATGTCAGAACGTTCGTCCCTTTCCAACAAAAGGCGGATTGTGGCTAGGAGGCCGCACGCTGGCCTTTATATGAGAGAATGCGCATATCTATCAGTCAGCAGCCTGATAAGATCTGCAGTACAATAGCTAAGTGCAGAGCGCTCCTGTCACCCTCTGTCTGCGTGCTTACTGAATGACAAGGCATTTACTGCGGCCCGGAGATTTATAGACTCACGGATCGACCATCTGTTATAAACTTTATGGAGTCACATACCAACCACATGTTGGAACTCATGGCAACTGAATGTAGAAAAATAACAGACATATAGGACCTTCTTTATCCAGTTAAAAAGGTGCAGTTTCAGAATAAACCAACTGAAACCTGGGAGAAAATAAATAGATGTTAGTTGGGGTTGCTAACCCTTTGAGTGCCAGAGGAGCACGGAACGCATTGCTTTGCAATGTGTTCCGTACCCCTCTGGCACTCAAAGGGTTAAAAGTGGTGCAAAATGATTTGCTGCAAAATTGCACCTCCTTAGCTTGACGAATAAGGTCCTAGTAATAGTTAATTTTGTGCGTGTATATCCTATATTATAATTCATTAAAGGGATAGTAATACTTAAAATGTAAAAAAAAATGTTGTAGGGTTTATCCCCCTGAGTACTCCCACTGCTGAAAGGTGTTTCATTCAAAAGTTATTAATTTTCAAAGTTGAATTATTTAGGTGCAATATCACAGTGGCCTGAAATTGTACAGTGGCGCTGTTGCTACACGATTCTATGGACAGCTCTGGTCCCGGGACCATAAATCTCCATAGGATGGTGTAGCAACAGCGCCACTGTACAATTTCAGGCCACTGTGATATTGCACCTAAAAAATTCAACTTTGAAAATTAATAACTTTTGAATGAAACACCTTTCAGCAGTGGGAGTACTCTTGTTTTACTCAGGGGGATAAACCCTACAACATATTTTTTTTTACATTTTAAGTATTACTATCCCTTTAAGTATGTTTGTCAGAAGCCATCTTGAGCAGTAGAGATGGCTGTGCGTGCTGCAGTCATGCGCAGTATTGACTGGCCGCGCTGCGGCTGATACAGAGCGGGGAGCTCCGAATTCAGATCATAGTCCTCTCTCTGCGCAGACAGGACTATAGTCTGAATTCGGAGCACCCCGCTCCATGTCAGCCGCGGCTCGGGCAGTCAGTACTGTACATGACTGCAGCGCCGCCAGTGTACACAGGCTTTAAAACTAGTATAGATGTAATTTGCTAGGATGCATTGCTCCCTGTGTGCGTAACACGCACAGACACAGCGTGTCAGGGGATCACCACAATACCGCTGCTGTCCCCCTCCCCCGCCAGGCGGAGGAACACAAACGCTTCTGCATGACCTAGACCCCGTCGAATGACAAGCTTTAACCTAGTATCCTATATAATAATTCACTAAAAAGTTTGTAACTACGCAGTCATACGCAGTAGAGACTGCCATGACGCGGCTCATACGGAGCGGGGCGCTCTGAAGTCAGACCGGAGTGAAGGTGCGCATAGAGGACCCCTGAATTCGGAGCGCCCCTCTCCGTATAAGCCACGTAACGGGCAGTCTCTACTGCGCATGACTGCACCGCGACCAGCTGGCACTGTGGCCGGTGTACACGGGCTTTTCAACTAGTGTATATGTGTGTGTGTGTGTATATAAATATATATTTCTGCTTGTGAACATTTTAACCCTTTTGAGTGCCAGGGGTGTACAAAACGTTGCTCTACAATGAGTTGCATACTCCCTCGCACTCAAATGTTTAAAGGAAAACAAACACGTCTCCTAATAATAATAAAATAACCCCCCCCCCACTTATCATAATCTGGGCAGAAAATCCCAATGGTCCCTATGAATCAGTTCTAGGTGGATCGGTTCCCCCAAATTAGGCTGTAATTATTAGCGGGTGGGATGTGCATGGAGGCGGACACGATTCTGTGTTGCCGAGTCCCTGTAATCCAAACTCCCCCCCTACACGTCTTCTTAGGAAGCGTTCAGTGGGAGGAGTCTGGGGTTCCAGAGTTTAAAAACAATCGTCTGCTTCCATGGATATTACCTCCAGTAATAATTAAATATTTATTTTGGGGAATTCATTCTTGGGGCCGTTGGGATTTTCTGTGAAGGTAAGTGGGGGTTTAGTAGTAGTGGGTGTTCTTGATTAACCACTTGAGTAACAATGTGATGCACAATCCTCTAGAAACTCAAAGGGTTAAATAAGGAAATATTTACATATCATTTTCTCTTTAATTTTATTTGCAGGTAACACAGTCCTAAAAAAAAACAAGACTGGAAAAAACAGACATTTGGTACATTTGTGGAAAACTTGTGCTAATTTGCTCTTGTCCTTCAGTAACAGGAAGTTGCACTACCTTTGGTACCCCAGCAGGTGGCAGCTTCTTTGCATGATATGTTATTGTATTACATGTTTTCAACCTGTCACAACCAATAATAAAATAAATGAATGTGCACTGTATACAAGTCCTTATTGTCATCAGTCTGGTGAGTGGGAGAGATTTATTTATGCCTCTCTAAAGATTGTGTTGCTGATTGCCCACCCCTGGCTTTGAAAGGGTTAATAAAGAGACTGGTTATATCGCCTGTGCATAGAATCTAAAAGACCAGAAGGTGTGCAATGCATTGGATACCTATCTGGCACTCAAAGGATTAAACAGTTAACAATTTAAATATAATATTTTTTTGTTTAGAAAACTAGTTTTTGAGTTATCCAGATATATATATATATTATTCAGGCACGTCCTGTTTTATCCAAACATAACCTCCCCCACTCACTGACACTGCTCAGCAATGCATTACCCACCTCCCCTAGCACTGACTTCCTGTCTTATCCCTACATTACCTCCCCACTCACTGACACTGCTCAGTAATGCATTACTCACCTCCCCTAGCACTGACTTACTGTCTTATCCCTACATTATCTCTCCCACTCACTGACACTGCTCAGCAATGCATTACCCACCTTCCCTAGTACTGACTTCCTGTCTAATCCCTACATTACCTCCCCCACTCACTGACACTGCTCAGCAATGCATTGCCCACCTCCCCTAGCACTGACTTCCTGTCTTATCCCTACATTACCTCCTCACTCACTGACACTGCTCAGCAATTCATTACCCATCTCCCCTAGTACTGACTTCCTGTCTTATCCCTACATTACCTCCCCACTCACTGACACTGATCAGTAATGCATTACCCACCTCCCCTAGCACTGACTTCCTGTCTTATCCCTACATTACCTCCCCACTCACTGACACTGCTCAGTAATGCATTACCCACCTCCCCTAGCACTGACGTCCTGTCTTATCCCTACATTACCTCCCCACTCACTGACACTGCTCAGCAATGCATTACCTACCTCCCCTAGCACTGACTTCCTGTCTTATCCCTACATTACCTCCCCACTCACTGACACTGCTTAGCAATGCATTACCCACCTCCCCTAGTACTGACTTCCTGTCTTATCCCTACATTACCTCCCCACTCACTGACACTGCTCAGCAATGTATTACCCACCTCCCCTAGCACTGACTTCCTGTCTTATCCCTACATTACCTCCCCACTCACTGACACTGCTCAGTAATACATTACCCACCTCCTTTAGTACTGACCTCCTGCCTTACCCCTACATTACCTCCCCCACTCACTGACACTGCTCAGCAATGCATTACCCTCCTCCCCTAGTACTGACTTCCTGTCTTCTCCCTACATTACCTCCCCCACTCACTGACACTGCTCAGCAATGTATTACCCACTTCCCCTAGTACTGACTTCCTGTCTTATCCCTACATTACCTCCCCCACTTACTGACACTGCTCAGCAATACATTACCACCTCCACCAACACTGACTTCCTGTCTTATCCCTACATTACCTCCCCCACTCACTGACACTGCTCAGCAATGCATTACACACCTCCCCTAGCACTGACTTCCTGTCTTATCCCTATATTACCTCTCCACTCACTGACACTGCTCAGCAATGTATTACCCACCTCCCCTAGCACAGAAAGGGATTAGCCCTTTGAGTGCCAGGTGTATTTCAATGCAATGTGTTGGATACATCACTGTCACTCAAAGTGTTAAGTGTCAGTGAGTGGGGATGATAATGTAAGACAGGAAGTGCCTGCACAGCATACCTTATTAGCATAATCTCTAACTCTAAATAGCTCCATAACTAATATTCTAAAATAAAGTAGACAAAAGCATACAGATGATTCTGAACGTTCTTTCAATAATTACCAGTTTGTCTTTAGGTGCCATTCTAGGGGTTAAAATCCCCATTTAAATCCATGGAGATTTTTCTTTATACCTTATGGCGCAGATGAGTTGCTCCAGAACTGTTCATCTTTAGCTTCCTGATTACGATGTTTATGTAAAACGTCATTTAAGACTTCACTTGTCACACAGATTGAGAACCCATCTGGCGTGCAAGGGCATATCCTTGGTCAAATACAAAACTATAATTGTCTATAAAATGCTCCGTTCCAGACTTGTGCATCTCTCTCGCTCCAGTAAGGCTGGAGGACCAAGTCCTATTCCAAAGCTCTGAAGCGGTCCCTATTGTCCTCTCCCTGTAAGGGTGGGTCTTCCTTCCGCCCCCAGCGTGGCTGTCCCTGGGATGGATAAGACTGCCGTGTTCATGAGCTTCAGCTTCTGTTGAAAAGGTTGAGACATGAAGCGCATGTTTGCTCTTCCCAGATTTCAGCAGACAAAAAGACGGTTTCATTGTCTTCTTACACATCAACCCCTTTGTTTTAACACCTACATCCTCTACCCACAAGCATGAGCCCAGGAGAGTAAATGAACCATTTTACAGCAATACCAGTGATGTACACACGGAGGTCTTGTTCACAAAGGGAATACAAATGTGGGGACTCCGCTGTGTTGTCTATGCTCCCCATTGGAACAGGGCAACACAAGCGTCTTATAGAAGTATAAAAATCTATACTTTATAGGGCAGTGAATCTCAAACTGGGGTCATGGGCCCTCTGGAGGAAATGAGGATTTGTTTAATCACCAAACACCCTTTTTGCTAAAAAAACATAACATTATCGATAAAATGTGACTGCTGTCATAAGTTTGGAAAAGGGTGGTTAAAGGGATAGTAATGTTTCACAATAAAAGCAGCTCCAATTAATCTTCATAGTATTTGGGCCATGGAAAGTGTAATTTCAGTACTGTCAGAGTTGTAGTACAAGAGTAATTGAATGATAAAGTGTCCCCCTCCCGCCCCTTTTACCTAGTGTAAGACACCTCCCCTCAGATGTGGAATCTGGTCTCTTGACCGGACAGGTCACAGCAAGGGACAATCTTCTTACTGTGATCATAAGGAAAACCCTGCCCCCTTGACAGGCTTTTCCTTATGATCACTGAAGATTGTCCCTCTCTGTGATCCATCCGGACAGTCTTGCTGCTCTGAGGTGAGCAGTGTTACATCAGTAAAAGGGGCGGGAGGGGGATACTTTATCATTCAATTACTCTTGTACTACAACTCTGACAGTATTGAAATAACACTCTCCAAGGTCCAAATAATATGAAGATTAGTTGGAGCTGCTTTTATTGTGAAACATTACTATCCCTTTAACCCTTTGAGTGCCAGAGGGGACAGAATGCATTGCTTTGCAATGCATTACGTGCCCCTCTGGCACTCAAAGGGTTAAAAGAACAGTTGTGAACAACACATTCTCTGTATAGTTTAGGTAAAAGGCGATACCATGTTTGCCATTGAAAAAGCAGGAGACCAGTAGAGTGAAAGTGATACCTTTATTGGCTAACATTAGAGTGCAAGCTTTCAAGACGACTCTTCATCGGGCATGTTATCATAATGCTATAAAACTGCTCCGTTACCAATAAAGGTATCACTGTTACTGTCTCCTGCTTCGATATTTTTAATATAAAATATGTCCTCAAAGAGCTGTGTCTATTTCAGTAAAGGGAGGGCATCACGGTAAAATTGTGGGGACCACTCTTATAGGGCTTTTCCTGCTGAGTAAATTAAGACTGTTTTAACCCTTTGAGTGCCAGGGGGGTACAGAATGCATTTCAAAGTGATGCATTCTGTACCCCTCTGGCACTCAAAGGGTTAATAAAAAGTTCCAAGTGTCAGAAAGTGACTCACCAGGTAAACTATAGGTGATCTTTTTGGCCACTGGAGGGCACTTACTTATAATGGGGGGAAACGTTAATACATCTGGACAGACTTATCTCTCAGTAGTAAGAGTACTAGGCAGGAAGAGCTCTACAACACAACAGAGTCACTAAAATCCTCCTTGCAGACCCGCAGCAAGCTGAGATCAGGTCGCGCCATCATCGTCATTTCAGCACCATGTGAACAGCGCCGTAGGGTTCAATGCACATGAATGTTACCATGGCGCAGTCTCTGATGAGACACTACGCTGGGACCGAAAGGCAGGACGGAGTGCAGACATCTTTCCCTAGTGATGTCTGCGCGCCTGTTCTGTCAGTCTCAGCCGGCTGTAGGAGGCGTTGCTAGGAGCCGTTCGGCTCCAAAAGGGACTGACAGGCAGGAGCGCAGACGTCACATGGAAAGATGTCTGTGCTCTGTCCTGCCTGTCAGTCCCAGAGTAGTGGCTCATTCTCATCAACATGGTACGAAATCTGGCAACTAGCGCTACTGAGCAGCTAGTTGCCAGATAGGGAATTATATGGGACAACGTTTTTGAAGGGTGGTAGTTCCGGTTTAAGGTGGGGGAAGGGATCGTGGGGTGGACACAATTTAGATTTTTTTTTTTTTTTTATCATGTGTAACACTCTCCCCCCCACACACACATCACATAAAGTGAAATGGGGTAAAAATGTGTGTATTATAGCCAAGATGTTTACAATAAAGTACCTTGTGACTTACTGTAGATCATGGGTGTGTAATGTGCGTCCAACTTTTTTTATTTTTTAAAGGGATAGTAATACTTCGTTTTAACTTTATTTTATTTTGTAGGCATTAAAAAAACATGAAGAACGATATAAGTCTTATCTCTCAAACCTTTATGGTTTCAGAGATATTCACAAGCAAAGTTTCGTCTCCTGCCCCTTTTTCCTAGTGTAAGCCATCTCTTCTCAGATGTGAATCTGGTTGTAAGACTAGACAGATAACAGAAGGGGACAATCTTCTTTGTATTAAAACAATGAAAGCCCTTCCCCCTTGACAAGTTTTTCAGCTTTTTCCCTTATCTTAATAGAAGATTGTCCCTCTCTGCAGTCTACCTGGGCATCTCCCTTCTGATCTGGTTGAACAGGGAGGGGATACTTTGTTTGTGAATATCTCTTAAACCATAAAGGTTTGAGAGATAAGACTTATATCATTCTTTGTGTTTTTTTAATGCCTACAAAATAAAATAAAGTTAAAACGAAGTATTACTATCCCTTTAAAAGCCAATTTTTAAAAAAAAATTTTTACCTCATTTTCTAGTACACATGAACAAGTAGGTCAGTAAGACCTAACCCCCCTGCATGGGAATAGATGTCTGTTACATATCAGCACTGTCACTGACTTAATTGATAAATGAATCCATAATGTTGAACTGCTGACCGGTCATATTTCACCATCGTTATTAATAATAAAAAATAATGCGGCCCTCACGTTTGTGACTTTCTGATCACGTGGCCGCAAGTGATGATAAAACTTGGACTCTCTGCTATAAGTAACAAACAGTGGGATTTAATTACAGGATTCTGTCCCA
Organism: Rhinophrynus dorsalis; assembly: GCA_037306005.1. Lineage (NCBI taxonomy): Eukaryota > Metazoa > Chordata > Amphibia > Anura > Rhinophrynidae > Rhinophrynus > Rhinophrynus dorsalis. The sequence goes on along the minus strand of CM074727.1, from coordinate 9,488,941 downwards.
AAACATGATACGCCTGCCTGCCCCGTCGAGGAACCCCACATTTAGGCAAATCTAAGTGAACGTGTATTTTGTATAATGCAGTTAAAACACATTGATGCCACCTCGCCTCTACTGTGAGGGGGATAATGGAGGGATTTATACATAAATGTTATTCACATACTGGTCTGTGAGTTGCACTCGCTCAGTGATAAATACCACGGAGATTTTTTTTTCTTTTTCAGAATCCAATTCAGGGCTCCCCAAACAGTGCGCAGCCACAAGGGGAGCCCTGAAATCCAGGATGTACATGTATGTCATGGGTCCTTTAGAGAAGCTCTACCCCATGACATCCATGTACGTCCTTGGCCCTTAAGGGGTTAGGGGTTAACCCTTTGAGTGCCAGAGAGGTATCCGACAAAGTGGGGCAAGTCTCGCTAAAACCAAACACATTTTAGGGGGAAAAAAATGAAAATCCACATTGATTTAAAGGGATAGTAATGTTTCATAATAAAAACAGCTCTAATTAATCATCATAGTATTTGGACTTTGGAGAGTGTTATTTCAATTCTGTCAGAGTTGTAGTTCAAGAGTAATTGAATGATAAAGAATCCCCCTCCCGCCCCTTTTACTGATGTAACACTGCTCAGCCAGATCAGAAGGGAGGTGCCCAGGTAGACTGCAGAGAGGGACAATCTTCAATTAAGATAAGGGAAAAACCTGAAAAACTTGTCAAGAGAGGCAGGGCTTTCATTGTTCTCATAGGAAGAAGATTGTCCCCTTCTGTTATCTGTCTGGTCTATGGACTGCATTCCACATCTGAGAAGAGATGGCTTACACTAGGTAAAAGGGGCGGGAGGGGAAACTTTTCTTGTGAATATCTCTCAAACCATAAAGGTTTGAGAGATGAGACTTATATCGTTCTTCATATTTTTTTTAATGCCTACGAAATAAAATAAAGTTAAAATGAAGTATTACTATCCCTTTAAATGCAGCTTTTAACTCTTTGAATACTACAGAGGCCTTTTCACTACACGTTGTACACCAATCTAACATTCAGAGGATAAGAAAACTCCCAATTAAATCTCTGGGAATTTAGGGGACAGTTGGTTTGCCTAGAATTGCTGTTCTTAGTACATCAGCCTCACTGCCTCTGGCTGTCAGAGGGTTAACTTATTGTGCATATTGCGGCATCAGATACAATGTAACAGTGTGTAAAGGGGTCAGTAGACAATACCCGGGTGCGCTTCTCAGTTAAAGTGATAGTAATCCACTCCTTCCACCAGATTCAGAGACTTCAGGTTCTCTTCAAACCCTCCACCCGTCAGATCCTAAAAAAAACATGAGAAATCGGGTCAGATCATTCATTAACTCAAGGTGGGACATGGTTGTTGGAAAACCATTCTGATCTCTTCGAGCTAGGTGTTCCTGTTAAAGGGATAGTAATGTCCTATAATAATTTCATGTGGTATTGTAGATTTAAAAAAAATAAATAATGTGCAGAAAATCCCATCTCTCAAACATTTATGGTTTGAGAGATATTCGCTGCTAAAGTCCCCCCCCCTCTCCTGATGTCAGTGCTCTGCTGACAGTAGGAGATTCCGGTCCTGGGACCAACCGGCGGCCCTTCAGCAGAGCCGAAACCACATTATTTAAAATGAATTACTTCATTGGAATGGTCTACAAAGTTTGCGTGGTTTGCAAGCACACTTTGTAGACCTTTCCAATTAAGAAGTTCTTTTTAAATAACGCGATTTCGGCTCTGCTGAAGAGCCTCCTCGTGTCGGCCGACTCGAATCTCCTGCTGTCAGCTGTAAAGAAGGGGAACTTTGGCGGATGATATCTCTCAAACCGTAAAGGTTTGAGAGATGGGAATTGCTGCACATAATTTATTTTTTAAAATCTACAATACCACAAAGTTATTAAAGGACATTACTATGCCCTTAAAGAAAGATCTAATAATACGTCCCCACTTACATTAACCCTTTGAGTGCCAGAGGAATGCGCAATGCTCACTAGAGAGATCCTTGTACTGACCTCACATATACTTATACAATGGAACAAGATGCCCTCTTACGTGGCTTTTCTGTACAGTAAATAAACGAAGTTTGGCTAGATGTTCTTCATACTTAAAAATTCTTCATTCCCTTAACCCCTTAAGGACAGGTGACGTGCCAGGACTGTCACCGTTTTTGTTTTACCCTCTTGGACTGCTGACGGTCCTGGCACGTCATGTAGGAGCATTGTAAGTACAAACGGGGTCTGAAATCGACCAGTCCAGGACCAGACCAGTCTCTCTCAGATACACGTAACGTGTCAAGTGTGCCGGCATGCTGACACACATCAAAACAGTCCTTAAAGGGATAGTAATACTTAAGATGTAAAAAAATATGCTGTAGGGTTTATGTCCCCTGAATAAAACAAGGGTACTCCCACTGCTGGGAGATATTTTATTAAAAAATTATAACAGCTCAAACTTGAATTTTTTTAGGTGCAATATCACAGTGGCCTGAAAATTTACAGTGGCGCTGTTGCTGCACCATCCTATGGAGATTTATGGTCTATAGACAAGAGCAGTCCATAGGATGGTGTAACAACAGCGCCACTGTAAATTTTCAGGCCACTGTGATATTGCACCTAAATAAATTCAAGTTTGAGCAGTTATATTTTTTTAAGCAGTGTTAGTACCCTTGTTTTACTCAGGGGGATAAACCCTACAACATATATTTTTTTTACATTTTAAGTATTACTATCCCTTTAAGGTAAGGTAACTTCCCTGGACGGCTGGTCGTTAAGGGGTTAATTAATTTTGTTAAGTAGGCTCGTGCACTCTGCATGCTACTGTTTGAAAAAAAGCCAACACTCTCATATCCACCTTCAGGAGTGCCGGAAGATGTTATCTCTTGAACAAAAGCTAAAATTTGTAGGGCTATTAGGATTTTCCGTCCGTAGTGCAGGAAGTGTGTGTGTGGTAGGGGTATTAATAGGCGGTATTAGCCGTCCCTTAAAAATACACATTTCTGTTTGTTTGTGACCGTTCCACTTTAAATCTACTGCTCTCAATGTGATACTTCCCCTTTGAGTGCCAGAGGGCAGTCAAAGGGTTAAGTCAACTACTATACTACAAGTCGCACCCACAACTGTATCGTCGGGAAGTCAGGTACAAAAAAAAACATACACAATATATTCACAATATGAGATACAAACAATTAGAAGAGGAATACATTAATCTTAATCAAATCTCCCGGTCTGCTCCGTTCTTAATCGGACGGAGTCTTCACACGGCTCCAAACCACGCACTCTCACTGCGCGCGATGTTGCCCGTATGATATCCGCTTCCAAATGATAGCGTTCAAGCCGACAGCTGTTGTCTTTGCTATCTATCATAGGCAATAGCTGTTAGGCGATGGCTCCACTCATAGGAGCCATGCTGAAACTCGGAGACAGTGGTATAACAATAGGCGACCCCCAGCCCGGTGCCCACAACACACTGAGGTCTGTGCCTTTTTCGGCACAGACCTCCATTATCAGGTGAGATTCCTCTCTGTCTTCGGCACTCTATTAATGCAGAGCGCTGGGACATGACTTCATCACTGCATTACTGGAGAGAGGACCGCGTGGGAGCTCCAGCTGCTAATAGAGGTCTGTGCAGGAGGAGGCACAGACCTCTCCTGCCACTGGACTCCCAGGGAGGTAGGAGATGGACAATGGGGGTCAACAGGAGCATTGTGGAGGTGGACATTGGGGGCAATGTGGTCGGGGGGGGGGGGCCTGGCAATTTTTGCACTAGGGCCCAGTGACTTCTACATATGTCTCTGCCCGGGACTAGATATTGCTACCTAAGGGGAGTCTCTTTACCACTAGGATAGCTACGCGTATCACAGAATCTACTATCCGCTTCCTCAGGGGTTGCTGTAAGTGTTTTTAAAATTATTGTGTGGTTGCAATAAAAGTTGCTGCTTTACTTTTAGATGGCTTTTTTTCTAGATATTTGAATACTTGCCCTTTAACTCGTTCAATGCCAGATGCGTTGGACACCCTTCTGGCACTGAATGGGTAAATAAATTATAAACACATCAAAGTAAAACGCCTGCTGACTCACACCACTGGAGGTTCTAAACTACACAGTTGTGAGAGGCTCCCGCGTCCTGCCGTCCGTTCTGCCTTTTTAATAGGGTCTAAATAAATACAGATAAAAGGTAGCGCTGCTAATTAATTGTTTTTTTTTTGGGAAGGGCGGTTCTGATCGTAACAGCGCTGAGTTTATCCATCAAAGGAGAGCGACGGCGGTGCTACAAACTACTGAAGTGGTTCCTGTGTGTGCAGAGACATTCTGAATTACTAGGGGGCAACAGAGGAGACAGCGGGCACGTGCTGGGGCCCGGCCTGATCCTCACTGTTCGCATCAGGAAAACATTTAACCTTTTAATGACCAGAAGGGTGTACAAAGAATTTCTTGTATTGAGCTCCCCTATCGTCCTGTAAAGTTTAAGGGACAGTATTATTTTTTTTGTTAAGAAAACATATATAATAGCGCTTTTTTCCTATTAACCTTGTATGTGCTAGAGGGGTAATGCAATGCATCCCTCTGGCACTCAAAGGGTTAAGTAAAATGTATATTCCAGCTGCTGGGAGAGGCTTCAATTAGATGTAATTATGGCTCAAACTGCTGCTGTGGCTGCTGTTCTTATCACTTACTAAGGAGAGCAGTAGTCTGTGACTCGGGCTCGCCCCTTGCAGGGTGAATTATACAATGAATAGCAACACCACTAACTGGCCTCTACAAAGGTAATGGTTTACGTTTCAGCTGTAATAGTTTTTGATTGAAATATCACCCCGCTGTAGAAGTGATCTTAGGGCATAAGGAAGTTAATTTTTTTTTTCATAAAACCATTTAGTGTTAATTTCCTTTATAAAAATACAAAATAATGGTAAATAAAAATAAATATTCATTTGTGAAAATTCCATAATGTTACACGTAGTGTACCTTTAAAACTCAAACCCGAGCTCAGACCCAATGTCCCTTAAAGGGATAGTAATACTTAAAATGTAAAACAAAATATGTTGTAGGGTTTATCTCCTGAGTAAAACAAGGGTACTCCCACTGCTGAGAGATATTTTATTAAAACATTTTAACAGCTCAAACTTGAATTTTTTAGGTGCAATATCACAGTGGCCTGAAAATTTACAGTGGCGCTATTGCTACACCATCCTATGGAATGCTCTCTTCTATAGACCATAAATCTCCATAGGATGGTGTAGCAACAGCGCCACTGTAAATTTTCAGGCCACTGTGATATTGCACCTAAAAAATTCAAGTTTGAGCTGTTATAATTTTTTAATAAAATATCTCTCAGCAGTGGGAGTACCCTTGTTTTACTCAGGGATATAAACCCTACAACATAAATTTTTTTACATCTTAAGTATTACTATCCCTTTAATAATTATCCTCCACGTACCTTAATCTTGGCAGAAAATCTTAACCCCTTCCCGACAATGGACACACATGTACGTCCCGCAAAAACTGTCACTTGGTGACAGAGGAAGTACATGTACATCCCGGAAGTCCTTTTCCCCACGCGACTGCACGCCGTTCGGGGACTCCGGAATAATTAAAAAAAAAATTCTTAGCCGGGTGTTACGTAACGATCGCATGTGCGCACGGCCAGTCACTAAGGGGTTAATGGCCCCCATGAATGAAATCTGCATAGATTGGTTCTCCATAAATAACCATTTGCATGTCAGAGGAGTGTCCAATGCATTTCCATTGGCACTCCGAGGGTTAATTTTTAATTAGTACTGGACTTCATGTCCACCGAGACAGACATGATTGTTTTTGTATGACTCTAAAATCTGTACTCTTCCGGGAACCATTAAATGGGTTGATTTAGAGGTCTTGGAGTCTTACAGCAAAGAATCAGGTTCATCTCCATGGCATTGATAACTTGTATTCATTAACCCTTTAAAGACAGATGGTGCGTGCAACCCCCCCCCCCCTCTGGTCTCTAATGGGTTAAAGATGAATTCTGGAGAAACAATCCTGAACTGACTCATACTGGCTATTAGGATTTTATGGTCCATATTAACCCTTTGAGTGCCAGATGGGTATGCAATGCATTGTGAAGCAATGCATTGCGTACCCATCTGACACTAAAAGTGTTAAGGTCTGTGGGGGTTATTAAAAGGAGGTATTTAGCAGTTCATTAAAGGAATAGTAATGTTTCACAATAAAAGCAGCTCCAATTAATCTTCATAGTATTTGGACTTTGGAGAGTGTTATTTCAATACTGTCAGAGTTGTAGTTCAAGAGTAATTAAATGATAAAGTATCCCCCTCTGGTCCCTTTTACTGATGTAACACTGCTCACCTCAGAGCAGCAAGACTGTCCGGATGGATCGCAGAGAGGGACAATCTTCAGTGATCATAAGGAAAAACCTGTCAAGGGGGCAGGGTTTTCCTTATGATCACAGTAAGAAGATTGTCCCTTGCTGTGACCTGTCCGGTCAAGAGACCAGATTCCACATCTGACGGGAGGTGTCTTACACTAGGTAAAAGGGGCGGGAGGGGATACTTTATCATTCAATTACTCTTGTACTACAACTACTGATGTATTTTATGGTCCATATTAACCCTTTGAGTGCCAGAGGGGTATGCAGTGCATTGTGGTTATTAAAAGGCGGTATTTAGCAGTTCGTTAACATAACATAGTTTGTAACAGAAATAAGAGAGAGCAATTTCATATCAGCTAGAAGGGGGGGGATGTTGCCATCTACTTGTTGTTTTACTACAGTTCCCATCATCTTCTGCAACCCAGGCTTAACCCCTTGCGATCGAGGAGGATATGAAGTGTATGCGCTGGAGATTTCTCCAGCATCTAAGGGGTTAACTGTGTGTGTTCTAGAGGAGGAAGAAAACAAAAGGGCTGTCTGGTTGTAATTTACAGGCTAGAAGGGAGTCCTGTGTGTGGCTATAGTCCGGCTGTTAAATGGTCTGGCTTGTGCCTGCTCCGAACTATCAAAGGGAACTGGATTGTGTACCTGGTGTTACTAATTAGGGACCGGATTCAATTTGCTACCAACAGTAAGGGCTTGTGTTCTGTACCATAAAAGTAAAATCTGATTAATGGAAAATAACTTTTACAGTCCTGCAGAGATCAGAATCTTTATGTCCATACCTTTCAAGGAAAAATCCTTAATTAAAAAAATACTTAATCGCCAAACCGAGTGCAGATCTGCATGTTTATCATTAACAGAAATATCAAACTGGGAATGTTTTATTAAAGGAACACTAATCCTTAACCCTTTGAATGCCAAATGTTAGTACATGAGACTCACTGATACACCTACCATGTCTAATACATGAGAATCACTGATACACCTACCATGTCTAGTACATGAAAATCACTGATATACCTACCATGTCTAGTACATGAGACTCACTGACACACCTACCATGTCTAGTACATGAGAATCACTGACACACCTACCATGTCTAGTACACGAGACTCACTGATATACCTACCATGTCTAGTACATGAGAATCACTGATACACCTACCATGTCTAGTACATGAGAATCACTGATACACCTACCATGTCTAGTACATGAGAATCACTGATATACCTACCATGTCTAGTACATGAGAATCACTGATACACGTACCATGTCTAGTACATGAGAATCACTGATATACCTACCATGTCTAGTCATGATTAATCACTGATACACCTACCATGTCTAGTACATGAGAATCACTGATATACCTACCATGTCTAGTACATGAGAATCACTGATATACCTACCATGTCTAGTCATGATTAATCACTGATACACCTACCATGTCTAGTACATGATTAATCACTGATATACCTACCATGTCTAGTACATGAGAATCACTGATACACATATGTCCCAAGTGTCCCTCTTTAGGAGGGACAGTCCCTCTTTTAGACCCAAATCCCTCTGTCCCTCTTTTCCACCCTGTTGTCCCTCTTTTTAGGAGATCAGATTGTGTGATGTGTATATAAGTGTATAATATTGCTCTACAGCAATAAAACTCACATTAATGTTTGTTTAAATATCAGTATATGTGATTATAAATTAGTCTCTGTAAATAAAATACTTTGGTCTTGTTATAAGTCATTTATTAGGTTACACAAGGAGGTGTCAATAGGTTATGAAATAGCCTAAAAATTATCGCTAATGCCCCGCCCACCAGCCACACCCACAACAACACCCCCTAAAACACAAGTGTCCCTCTTTGGGAATTTGAAATGTTGGGAGGTATGGATACACCTACCATGTCTAGTACACGAGAATCACTGATATACCTACCATGTCTAGTACGTGAGAATCACTGATATACCTACCATGTCTAGTACATGAGAATCACTGATATACCTACCATGTCTAGTACATGAGAATCACTGATATACCTACCATGTCTAGTACGTGAAAATCACTGATATACCTACCATGTCTAGTACATGAGAATCACTGATACACGTACCATGTCTAGTACATGAGACTCACTGATATACCTACCATGTCTAGTACATGAGAATCACTGATACACGTACCATGTCTAGTACATGAGACTCACTGATATACCTACCATGTCTAGTACATGAGAATCACTGATATACGTATAGGGTTGCCACCTTTTGTTCAAAAAAAATACCGCCCAAGACATTCCCTCCATAGACTTAACATTGGAAAGAAGCCAATTTTTTACCAGCCTGCCGGTAAAATACCGGCTGGGTGGCAACCCTATATACCTACCATGTCTAGTACGTAAGACTCACTGATATACCTACCATGTCTAGTACATAAGACTCACTGGTACACCAACCATGTCTAGTACATGAGAATCTGGCACCCAAGGGGTTAATAATTACTCCTCCACCCACACGCTCTGGTGTGCAGTGCTATGAATCCTTGTCCGGTCAGATCGCAATGAGGGACATTATTGACGAAGGGGAGCAGTTTTCAAATGTGCAAATATGAATTAAAGGAGCAGTAAACATTTTTTTATGAAAACACATATTTTACAGAGCATTTCCTGCTGACTAAAACAAGGTCACTCCCACTTCTGTCAGGTGTTTTCTTCAAAATTTATAGCAGTTTAAATAATCAGGAAGTGAATTTACTGTGTTTACTTCCTGATAGTTCTAACTGACAGGAAGTGAATTTACTGTGTTTACTTCCTGATAGTTCTAACTGACAGGAAGTGACTCAGCAGTTTCTATCACATTCTATGGAGAACTGTATGTCTCTGACTTTTCTGACTTTCCTCTCCATTAGAATCTAACAGGAAAACTAATTAGAATTTGACCACTAGAGGGCACTGCTAATGTAAAAAAAAAAAACATGGGTTTAAACTGTAATAACTCTGGAATTATAAATCTCTCGGCAGTGGGAATACCCTTATTTTACTCAATAGGAAAATCCCTACAATATATATTTTTTCATAAAAAAAAGTTTACTGCTCCACTTTAATTACATGGGAATTTGCTACAGTTTCATTTCCTCTTACGGTGCTATAGCTTGATAAATGCACCCCTTAACCCTTTGACTGCCAGTGAGGTGCCCAACGCATTGTGCACCTGTCACTCAAAGGATTAACATCCATTCTGCGTTTCTGACTACGTTAACCCCTTAAGGACGTGTCAGGACCGTCACCAGTCTCCTCGCCTAAAAGACCGGTGACAGTCCTGGCACATCACATATTTTGTGCTTACACGCTCCTGCGGGTGCACTGTAAGCATTTGCGGGGTCTGAAATTGATCGCTGTAAGACCGGAGTGGTTTCTCTCAGCAGAGGAGTAACTAGAAACCACTGGGCCCTGGTGTAAAAAATGCCATGGGCCCCCCAACCACATTGGCCACCTCCACATTGCCCCCCATCTCCACATTGCCCCTTCCACAATGCCCCTCAATCACCACATCACCCCTTCCACAGTGCCCCTCAATCTCCACATTGCCCCTTCCCCACAGTGCCCCTCAATCTCCACATTGCCCCTAAATCTCCTATCTCCCTGGCGGTCCAGTGGCAGAGGAAAGGTCTGTGCCTCTTTCGGCACAGACCTCTTCTCCGGCGTGGTCCTCTTCAGTAATGCAGAGCGCTGGGAGATGATGTCATGATGATGTAATCTCCCAGTACTCTGCATTACGAGAGTGCCGGTCTGCCGGAGGGAATACTGATCTCCTTCTGGCAGACCAGCACTCTCGTAATGCAGAGCCCCAGCGCTCTGCATTACTTAATTGCGGGCGTCAGGTGAGGGAGTTGCAGGGGGAGGCCGGGCCCAGTTGCAAGTGCGACCCCTGCGACCCTTATAGTTATGCCACTGTCTCTCAGACCTCTATTCAGCGTGCCGGTACACATCATCAGTCACGTGTGCTGCAAAGGCAGAGTGCTCTATGCAGGCCTTAACCGCAATCCACCCCTAGGATTTCTGTTCCTTAACACTGAGTGCCAGAGGGGTACACAACGCATTGCATAGCCCTCTGGCACTCAAAGGGTTAATGGGTTATGGCTAGTGGTCAGCTTCTTATTAGTTGTCCTTGTTCCTGTTTTGGAAGAGAGGGAAGTCGTCAACACATTTCTCCTCTTTCTAATCAGCTGAACGCCCCCCCTTGCCATTCGAAATGCGATAGAAAATATTTCAAACATTTATCTTTATATAGAAAAATATTTCCTACCCTCCCCTGCAAAGCTTCATCTGGTTACATTTTTCGTAAAACAAAAAAAAAGAAGTTTACTCAGACTAACCACAACGGCCTTGATGTTAGCACCATGGATTGGGTGTGTGAGTGTGCAAGTGCTCAGCACGTGTTTCCAATTACAGGTTAAACCAATAAAAGGATCTAAACAGCAGCTAACATTCTGGGGTAATTGTCTGCGTATCGCTGAATGCACGTCGCGGGCTGTTTTAGGGTGTACATGAAAGAATAGGGCTGTGTTTTGAGATAAACGTAAGATGTGGCTTTTACAAAATAAAACAAGCTGAGATCAAAGATTCTAAAAATACTTCCCCTTAATATGCATTACGTTGTGTCGAGCGCACAACCGCGGCTGTCTGCTGCATTCAGTATAAAGCGCCGTGTTTAATGTGGCTTTTAACCAAACGTTAGCAGACCAAAAGCTTTCTAGTTTCTCCCCCAGACCATTATTGTCTTTGTTCTTAAAGTTTTATGATCCTTTATTTAAAAGGAAAAAGAAATTCACCCCAATTATTTTTCAATCGTTGGAAAGCAGCTGGAGAGAATTTATTAAGTGTATTTTGAGGATTTTTTAACCCCTCCCACCTCCTTAATCGCCTAATACCAGGCGCAGTCAATCTTTGGACTCCATTTTCCCCACCAACTGTAGGTGCATCGATGGACTCTCCCTGCCTTACAACAGGTTTATCTTAATAAATACACTTCCCAACATTTCAAATGGTCAAAGAGGGACACTTTTGTTTTAGGTGGTGTTATAGGGGAACGTGGCTGGTGGGTTGGATATTACCAAGAATTTTAGGTTATTTCGTGACCTACTGACACCTCTTTGGTCTTGCTCTAAATCATTTATTCAGTTACACAAAGTATTTTATTTACCAGACTAATGTATAAACATATACTGACGTTTATACAAACATTAATTAGACTTTTATTGCTGTGATGCAAAGTGATACACTTACATGCACACCACACAGTCTGATCTCCTAAACACAGGGACACCAGGGTGATACACTTATATACACACACCACACAGTCTGATCTCCTAAACACAGGGACATCAGGGTGATACACTTATATACACACCACACAGTCTGATCTCCTAAACACAGGGGCACCAGGATGATACACTTCTATACACATCACACAGACTGATCTCCTAAACACAGGGACACCAGGGTGATACACTTATATACACAACACACAGTCCGATCTCCTAAACACAGGGACACCAGGGTGATGCACTTCTATACACACAGTCTGATCTCCTAAACACAGGGACACCAGGGTGATACACTTATATACACACCACACAGTCTGATCTCCTAAACACAGGGACACCGGGGTGATACACTTCTATACACACAGTCTGATCTCCTAAACACAGGGACACCAGGGTGATACACTTATATACACACCACACAGTCTGATCTCCTAAACACAGGGACACCAGGGTGATACACTTATATACACACCACACAGTCTGATCTCCTAAACACAGGGAGACCAGGGTGGGAAAAAGAGACAGAGGGATTTGGGCCTCGAAAAGGAACTGTACCTCTTAAAGAGTGACACTTGGGAGGTATGGACACATAATATCACCTAAAGAAGGACACTTGGGAAGTATGGACCCCTAATATCTCCCAAAGAGAGTCACTGGGTGGGAAAGAGGGATCTGGGTCTCAAAGAGAGACTGTACCTCCTAAAAAGGGACACTTGGGAGGTATCAATAAAGTGGAGATAACATCTCCAGTGATATCAGCTCTCCAGTTCCTATGTTATTCTATAGAACCTATGTACTAAGATCGCCAAATTTGGTAAAATCTTAGTGCACAGGTTCCATATATTAAAATAGGAAATGGAGAAGTGATATCACTGGAGAAGTCATCTCCACTTTATCACCTCTTTATCACACCTTACTGCATAACACCATAATATCAGGACAACTAAGATTAAAACAATGCAGTGAAGAGTAAAGTATTTGAATGACAAGAGGATAATAAGATGGCTGATAGCTGCTTCTGCAGCATTTATTGGACTAACTCCCAAAATGATGTGTAGTCCAACAACCGCTGGAGAGGCACATGTTGCCCATCTTCACTACACTTCGCAAAATCCTCTAAGGATGGGGCATTGCTCACCAGCTTTACGCAGACAACAAAAGGGGATTTCGCCTCTTGGAAATGGAGAATGGGAATCTTTGGTTTTGGCGTCTCCTGAAACAAAACGCAAATTAAAAAGTTAGCTCTGTCTCCTGCTGCTGGGAACTGTAGTCCATCAACAACCCTGATCTACTGATACAATATCTGTTCATGCGCTGTCTCACCCCCGACTCCTCGTACGTGTAGAATCCTTTGCTGATTTTGTTGGCGTCCACATCACAGAAAGCGGTAACCTGGAGGGGGGCAGAGATCAAATACTGAGACTCGTGTATAATCAAAAGTGGTACAATTTTGGGGAATGCCAGCAGCACAATGGGGACAAATAAAATCCCCCCTTTGAGTGCCTCTCTGGCACTTAAAGTGTTAAGTGTCACATACTGCAAAATCTTGGGTATAATTTGCAAATTGTTACCCTATTTCGCCTTATGTGAATTGTGAGGTGTGGATAATACCCAAGAAAAATAAAATGCCTCCCCTCAATCACTCTCCCCCTTACCACCCTCCTCACATGTCAATACCATCACTTGCATACCCTAATTTCCCTCCCTGTAGGCACCTCCATAACAAAGACCCCCCTCGGAGGCAGCCAGGACATTTGTTCAGCGGGTGACATTCTTGCATAGGTCTACGAATTGAATCTATGGTGGCACCCTGTCAGGACCCGAACATCCGACAGGGCACAACCTGTTTTCACTGGACAGGAGTTCCAGCAGCGGAGGTAACGGGCAGCGAATGCAAGAATGCAGCCCGCTGCACCAATGTCCCGGGTTCCTCCGGAGTGGGGTACAGTGAGGGAAAGGGGACACGCAGGTAGCGGTATTGAGGTGGGGGAAATGGGGGGAGGGACTGAAGGGGACATTGCATTTTTTGGGATAGAAGGGGGTAACAGGGATGTGTGTTATACACATGTACTAAATATTTTACTACAAAATATTGGGTATAATTTACACCTGAATATTATAGACCGGGGCATATGATACCCATAGACTGACGGTACTTACAGCTGGTATCTGTAATGTTGTTATGTTGTGTTAGATCCTAATACCTGATCCTAAACTTGCAATTTAATGCATGTGCAGACTGTAATATAGAGACACGCTTCAGTAATGCAGTAAGATTAGTACCCACCGCTCTTCTGTTCATGAAGACTGTTAGCTTATCTCAGGCCCATTAACCCTTTCAGAGGCAGAGGGGGTGTGCAATGCCTGGCAGAGCAAGGCATTGCACGTCCCTCTGGCGCTGAAAGGGTTGACAGACAATGAACCACTAAGACATTTAACATCAGAACTGGTATTGTAATGGGAGCCCCCAGAGAGTACAGGGGGATTTAAAGTGTGTGCACAACCCTACATCATGTTTAGGTGTTACTGTGCCTTTAAATTGACGGTGCATCTTTACCACCCTTTGTGTAATCCTTTCCTTCTGGCACTTGGAGAGTTAAAAATTAAATCCATGCTTGAACCCAATCAAGACCTTTAAACCCTTTGAGTGCCAGAGGCCTACGCAGCTCATTGCTTCACAGTTGCGTACCTCTCAGGAGCTCAAAGTGTTAAACCCTTGAGGTCAATGCAATTCATTGCAGTAAACACTGGAAGCTGAAGCAGAGGTATGACTGACAGGGGAGGCGTTTTGGGGAGGATTGTAAGAAAAAAAAACATTGCTCACAAGCGCCAAACTGTCAGAGTTCAAAACAAACAGTAGACGTGTCATCTAGTAAACATTCAGTAGTACGTCCTCCGTGCAGCCTGCCTGCTGTCTGTATTGTGCAGGAAGCGCACGCCACATAGGGTGACCACACGTCCCTGAATGCCCGGGACTGTCTCTTATTGGGGTCTGTGTCCCGCGTCCCGGGTCACCCCCCCACCGGGACAACAAAGAGTCCCGGAATGGAGCAACACTCGCCAGTCCAGCCAGCCAATGAAATGTATTTGCTATATGGTCCTCATTGGCTGGCTGAGCCAACCAATGAAGACCATTTAGCAAATACATTTCATTGGTTGCCTGGACTGGTGCACGTGAGACAGCTGGGATGGAGCAGGTATGCTGGCGCTGCAATAAGACCTGCGGCTGAGGCTCCCGCCGGTGCTGACCATGTTTATGAGGCTGACACAGAGTAAGAGTTCCCACTGGGAAGCGTCAGAAATATGGTCAGAGCCGGCGGGAGCCTCAGCCGCGGGATTAGGGTGACCACATGTCCCGGAATGGCAGAACGAAAATGTGGTCACCCTAACACCACAATATTTTGTAGAACAATCTGAGAGCCTCTAAAGCAGATTTACCCCCGAAGCAACAAAAACATAAACACGCCGAGTGGGTGACCTACTGACTAAAAAATATTTTCAATCTGCCGTAAAGCATTATCTTAAAATGCAACTTTCACCTTAATTCAAGTTTGCATAATTGAAAACTGCAATACAAACTGCCTATGTGTCATGTTATCCAAACGACCATCAAATGTACAATATCTGAGATATTCATACTTGTTACCATGTGCGTATGTATGTTAATTGTGGTACATGTGCGGTACCAGTGACATGTCATATGCTAATGAAGCTTTCAGTAATGTATCATATGCTAATGAAGCCTTTTCAGCAATGTCATATGAAGTTTTCAGTAATGTATCATATGCTAATTAAGTTCAGTGCAGTACTTTCACTTTTCCCCGGAAATAGAAGTGTGAATCTCGTATTACCCCTTTGAATGTCAGAGGCAATGCATTCGTTACCCCTCTGGCACTCAAAGGGTTAAAGCTGAGGTCCAAGTCTTCTTTATATTTTTCTTTAACACATAGAGCTATATTTCGATACGTACGGTTTTGTAGTTCAAGCGCTATTAAATCGGAAAGGATTCCCCTCCCACCCCTTCTGGCCGACTCCCATCAGATCTACAATCAGGTCGTGGAACCGGATGGATGCAGCGAGGGACAATCTTCACTCAGTAAGTATAAGGAAAACCCTACCCCCACCCCTTGATAAGTAAGACGGGATTTACCTTTTGCTTACTGAAGATTGTCCCTCGTCTCACTCCACTGGTCACCCTGGAATCACACATAAACCCCTCCCGAGCCTTCATCTTCTGTCCCACTGGTAGGCACAAAAACACACACAAACGGATGCACAGAATCACACATACACTGTTCCAATGGTATGGCATATAATCCAACACACACCCCAGCCTTGTTTCAGTAAGGTAATATATATTGGGGCTCAAAATTTCCACTCGCCACCAGCCAATGGCGAGTGCAAATTTAGCCCTGGCGAGTAGAAATTCAGCCCTGGTTGGTATGTTATGGCTTGCAGTGGCGAGTAACTTTTCATGTCTGGCTAGTAGCAAAGGACTTCAAATTTTAAGCCCATATATGTGTGTATATATATATATATATATATATATATATATATATATATATATGATATTTATATATTAGGGTTGCACCGATACCGATACTTTGCGGCCGATGCCAGCACCGATACCTTGTGTCAGGGTCTGTGCTGCAGAGAGGGAGCCCGGGGAGCTGCTCACAATGCTCCCCGGTCACCTCTCTCACTCCTGCAGCGTCGGAGCATTGCCGCGGGTTACCATGGCAACGCTCCGACGCTGCCCTCTGCCGGGGCTCGCGAGAGAACAGCGAGTACCCGGCAGAGGAGGCTAAGGGAAGCAAGATGGGGCAGCGGGTGTTGAAAGAGGCAGAGAGTGGGGTCAAGAGGGAGAAAGAGGCAAAAGGAGGAAGGATCAGGAGACAAAAGGAGGGGGGCCAAGAAGAGGCAAAAGGAGGGGGATCAGGAGACAAAAGGAGGGGGGCCAAGAAGAGGCAAAAGGAGGGGGATCAGGAGAGAGAGAGAGACAAAAGAGTGGGATCAAGAGTCAAGGAGGGGGAGAAAGGGGGATCAAAACAGAGAGAAAAAGCCAAGGCAAAAGGAGGGGGCTCAAGAGGGGGAGAATGAAGCAAAAGGTGGGAATCAAGTGGGGGAGAAAGAGTCAAAAGGGGAGAATCAAGAGGTGGTGTGTGTGTGTGTGTGTGTGTATATATATATATATATATATATATATATATATATATATATATATATATAATTTCAAGTAATCACAGATACCAATTACCTATACTTTTTTTTTTGCAGTCATTTGCCAGTTTTCCAAGTACCTAAAGCATATAGGTACTTGGAAAACTGGCAAAAGACCGCAAAAAAAGTATCTGTAATTGGTATCTGTGAGTACTTGAAAAAAGTATCGGTACTCGTACTCGGTCTTCAAAAATCGGTATCGGTGCATCTCTAATATATATATATATATATATATATATATATATATATATATATATATATATATATATATATATATATATATATATATATATATATATTGATTATGTGTGTGTATAAGGACTAGAGACCCCATAAAATTAACAAAAAGATGTACACCAGCATGTACGTTTAAACACCTACCGGGATGTTGGATGGCCAATGGCACCTGCAACGCTCTGATCCTCCCATCCAGCCAACCACAGAGATAAATATAATAAACGGAAATAAACGCCCTAAAAACCATCTGCCACTGTTCCTTCCGCTATGATTAAAAGAAATAATAAAATTAAGAAAATCCACCCCGTTAGCACTGCATGGGTTGTTGCCCAGGCCACTGTGAGTTAAATTTTAAAAAATAAAAAAAATAAAATGCCCTGAAATAATCTCCCCTCTCACCCAATCACAGCAGAGAAGGGAACGCAACCAGTGGAAGGGATCACGTCAGTGAGGATTTGTGTTGACCCCTTCTGTGGCTCCTCCTGCTGGTCAAGTAGTAGAATGCACCCAGGAAGAGGGAATTATTTATTTTTTTCTCATTACAGAAGGTTTTTCCAGACCTAATAGAATTGAGCCCCTGGTGATCTTACAGTTACATTCCTGCACTCTATGGGAGTGGTGAGTCACTGACTACAATTCTCCATAGAATGTGATAATAACAGCACAGTTCGACAGTTTGAATAGTTGCAACTTTTGAATAAAGCATCATTCAGCGGTGGAAGAATCTCTGACTCAGCAGGAAAAGCCCCATAATAGCATAAAACTTTATTAATCCAATAACGACTCAAATTCTACAAAGATCTAGAAAATGCTGAAAAGCAAAGTCTTGGACCTCTCCCTAGCACTGAAGGGGTTAAAAGGTTCATTTAACCCTTTGAGTGCCAGAAGGGTACGCAACGCATTGCAAAGCAATGCTTTGCGTACCTCGTTGGCACTCAAAGGGTTGAAGACAATGTGAAATTTTAGGAATTTTTAGTTTTCCCCTGTGGTGCCCTTGATTGGTCCCAGAATTGCTCCTGTCCTCCATAGTGCGTCTGCCGCAGTTCATCAGAGCTTGGGGAAGATGCTTTGCCAGTGAAATCATTGTATCCCACTGTCTCTCCGGACCAATTCTCTGCTCGCCACACGCCCTCTCACAGGTGTGAATGGATCGCCCAGCCTGGTGTGTGCATCCCGTTGCCATGAAAACATTGTGGTTTTGGCTTCTGGAAGATGACTTGAGAGAAGAACAGAGACTGTGTAATTCATTTCTCACCTGTCATTCCTTGTCCCGATTCCAACGCCCCTGTTTCCATCATCAGGCTCATTTCCCTGGGGATTTTCAATATTCATATTTACTGTCGTGATTAAAGACAGGAGCCTGAGAATGGAAACTCCCTCGCTGATGGATATTATGGAGCATAAAGCCTGGTTTATATAGTAGCACCATGGGCTTCCTGTTAACCCTGTTAAGACCAGATCAGGGCTCAAAATTTCCACTCGCCACTAGCCAATGGTGAGTAGAAATTCAGCCCTGGTGGGTATGTTTTGGTTTGCAGTGGCGAGTAACTTTTCAGGACTGGCTAGTAGCAAAGGACTTCAACTTTTAAGCCCTGGACCAGATTATTATAAAATGCACAGAAATGCATTGTCCTAGCTCTTAAGTTATTACATTGACTTAGATAGGTGGGGTTCCATGATACAGTAGTCAGAAGTATTTTTATAATTACTGTGTGTAACAGAAGCACTTACCTAGGTAGGAGTCCATCACACAGCAGTCAAGTGTATCTATATAATTACTGTGTGTAACAGAAGCACTTACCTAGGTAGGAGTCCATCACACAGCAGTCAGGTGTATCTATATAATTACTGTGTGTAACAGAAGCACTTACCTAGATAGGAGTCCATCGTACAGCGGTCAGGTGTATCTATATAATTACTGTGTGTAACAGAAGCACTTACCTAGGTAGGAGTCCACCATACAGCAGTCAGGTGTATCTGTATAATTACTGTGTGTAACAGAAGCACTTACCTAGGTAGGAGTCCGTCATACGCAGTCAGGTGTATCTATATAATTACTGTGTGTAACAGAAGCACTTACCTAGGTAGGAGTCCATCATACAGCAGTCAGGTGTATGTATATAATTACTGTGTGTAACAGAAGCACTTACCTAGGTAGGAGTCCATCATACAGCAGTCAGGTGTATGTATATAATTACTGTGTGTAACAGAAGCACTTACCTAGGTAGGAGTCCATCATACAGCAGTCAGGTGTATATCTATATAATTACTGTGTGTAACAGAAGCACTTACCTAGGTAGGAGTCCATCATACGGCAGTAAGGTGTATCTATATAATTACTGTGTGTAACAGAAGCACTTACCTAGGTAGGAGTCCATCACACAGCAGTCAGGTGTATCTATATAATTACTGTGTGTAACAGAAGTACTTACCTAGGTAGGAGTCCATCATACAGCAGTCAGGTGTATGTATATAATTACTGTGTGTAACAGAAGCACTTACCTAGGTAGGAGTCCATCACACAGCATGGAGAATTTTCAGGACCAGAAAAACTAAAATTATTAACAGAAAGACCAGGAAATTCCTAGAAGTGACTCCAGATTGCTTGTACAATGCTTGGAAAGAATTTGCCCATGAAACATCCCGATTATAGTTTCCATGGATTTTTATCTGTTTATATGTCTCTTACCAGCGGTAGTTAAGAACATACACACCTAACAGAAAGGGGAGATAGTGCAGCTGTTCCCCAGCTGTGCAGCCAGAGGTTGGGCAATAAATTAGTCCTAAACTCTCCACCTTTTGGGAACTCAGCTGCTTATATAATAAAGTATAATCCCCGCCAGATTCATGCAGGAATTTAACAGTCAGCAACCACAACCAAGAGGGTTAAACATCTGTTAACCATGCATATCAGTGAGTCTCATGTACTAGACATGGTAGGTATATCAGTGATTCTCATATACTAGACATGGTAGGTATATCAGTGAGTCTCATGTACTAGACATGGTAGGTATATCAGTGATTCTCTTGTACTAGACATGGTAGGTATATCAGTGATTCTCATGTACTAGACATGGTAGGTATATCAGTGAGTCTCATGTACTAGACATGGTAGGTATATCAGTGATTCTCATGTACTAGACATGGTAGGTATATCAGTGATTCTCATGTACTAGACATGGTAGGTGTATCAGTGATTCTCATGTACTAGACATGGTAGGTATATCAGTGAGTCTCATGTACTAGACATGGTAGGTATATCAGTGAGTCTCATGTACTAGACATGGTAGGTGTATCAGTGATTATCATGTACTAGACATGGTAGGTGTATCAGTGGGTCTCATGTACTAGACATAGTAGGTATATCAGTGATTCTCATGTACTAGACATGGTACGTATATCAGTGAGTCTCATGTACTAGACATGGTAGGTATATCAGTGATTCTCATGTACTAGACATGGTAGGTGTATCAGTGATTCTCATGTACTAGACATGGTAGGTATGTCAGTGATTCTCATGTACTAGACACGGTAGGTATATCAGTGATTCTCATGTATTAGACACGGTAGGTGTATCAGTGATTCTCATGTATTAGACACGGTAGGTATATCAGTGAGCCTCATGTACTAGACACAGTAGGTGTATCAGTTAGTCTCATGTATTAGACATGGTAGGTATATCAGTGATTCTCATGTAGTAGACATGGTAGGTATATCAGTGATTAATCATGTATTAGACATGGTAGGTATATCAATGAGTCTCATGTACTAGACACGGTAGGTGTATCAGTGATTCTCATGTATTAGACATGGTAGGTATATCAGTGAGCCTCATGTACTAGACACGGTAGGTGTATCAGTGATTCTCATGTATTAGACATGGCAGGTATATCAGTGAGCCTCATGTACTAGACACGGTAGGTGTATCAGTTAGTCTCATGTATTAGACATGGTAGGTATATCAGTGAGTCTCATGTACTAGACATGGTAGGTGTATCAGTGATTGTCATGTACTAGACATGGTAGGTATATCAGTGATTCTCATGTACTAGACATGGTAGGTATATCAGTGATTAATCATGTATTAGACATGGTAGGTATATCAATGAGTCTCATGTACTAGACATGGTAGGTATATCAGTTAGTCTCATGTACTAGAAATGGTAGGTGTATCAGTGATTCTCATGTACTAGACATGGTAGGTGTATCAGTGATTCTCATGTACTAGACATGGTAGGTGTATCAGTGATTCTCATGTACTAGACATGGTAGGTGTATCAGTTAGTCTCATGTACTAGACATGGTAGGTATATCAGTGATTTTCATGTACTAGACATGGTAGGTATATCAGTGATTCTCTTGTACTAGACATGGTAGGTATATCAGTGATTCTCATGTACTAGGCATGGTAGATATATCAGTGATTCTCTGGTACTAGACATGGTAGATATATCAGTGAGTCTCATGTACTAGACATGGTAGGTATATCAGTGATTCTCATGTACTAGACATGGTAGATATATCAGTGAGTCTCATGTACTAGACATGGTAGGTATATCAGTGAGTCTCATGTACTAGACATGGCAGGTGTATCAGTGATTCTCATGTACTAGACATGGTAGGTATATCAGTGATTCTCATATACTAGACATGGTAGGTGTATCAGTGATTATCATGTACTAGACATGGTAGGTGTATCAGTGAGTCTCATGTACTAGACATGGTAGGTATATCAGTGATTCTCATGTACTAGACATGGTAGGTATATCAGTGATTCTCATGTACTAGACATGGTAGGTATATCAGTGATTCTCATGTACTAGACATGGTAGGTATATCAGTGATTGTCATGTACTAGACATGGTAGGTGTATCAGTGATTCTCATGTACTAGACATGGTAGGTGTATCAGTGATTCTCATGTACTAGACATGGTAGGTGTATCAGTGATTCTCATGTATTAGACATGGTAGGTATATCAGTGAGTCTCATGTACTAGACATGGTAGGTGTATCAGTGATTCTCATGTACTAGACATGGTAGGTATATCAGTGATTCTCATGTACTACACATGGTAGGTATATCAGTGATTCTCATGTACTACACATGGTAGGTATATTGGTGATTGTCATGTACTAGACATGGTAGGTATATCAGTGAGTCTCATGTAATAGACATGGTAGGTATATCAGTGAGTCTCATGTACTAGACATGGTAGATATATCAGTGATTCTCATGTACTAGACATGGTAGATATATCAGTGATTTTCACATACTAGACATGGTAGGTGTGTCAGTGAGTCTCATGTACTAAACATGGTAGGTATATCAGTGAGTCTCATGTACTAGACATGGTAGGTATATCAGTGAGTCTCATGTAATAGACATGGTAGGTATATCAGTGAGTCTCTTGTACTAGACATGGTAGGTATATCAGTGATTCTCTTGTACTAGACATGGTAGGTATATCAGTGATTTTCATGTACTAGACATGGTAGGTATATCAGTGAGTCTCATGTACTAGACATGGTAGGTATATCAGTGAGTCTCATGTACTAGACATGGTAGGTATATCAGTGATTCTCATGTATTAGACATGGTAGGTATATCAGTGAGTCTCATGTATTAGACATGGTAGGTATATCAGTGAGTCTCATGTACTAGACATGGTAGGTATATCAGTGAGTCTCATGTACTAGACATGGTAGGTATATCAGTGATTCTCACATACTAGACATGGTAGGTATATCAGTGATTCTCATGTACTAGACATGGTAGGTGTATCAGTGATTCTCATGTACTAGACATGGTAGGTATATCAGTGAGTCTCATGTATTAGACATGGTAGGTATATCAGTGAGTCTCATGTACTAGACATGGTAGGTATATCAGTGAGTCTCATGTACTAGACATGGTAGGTATATCAGTGATTCTCACGTACTAGACATGGTAGGTATATCAGTGATTCTCATGTACTAGACATGGTAGGTATATCAGTGATTCTCATGTACTAGACATGGTAGGTATATCAGTGAGTCTCATGTATTAGACATGGTAGGTATATCAGTGAGTCTCATGTACTAGACATGGTAGGTATATCGGTGATTCTCGTGTACTAGACATGGTAGGTATATCAGTGATTCTCATGTATTAGACATGGTAGGTATATCAGTGAGTCTTATGTATTAGACATGGTAGGTATATCAGTGATTTTCATGTACTAATAAAAAGTGGTCCAATTCAGGGGTAAGCCATAGAGGAAATATAACCCCCCCACAAAATCCGTATTGATTTAAATGGGGTTTTTAAGTCCTTACATGGTAGAGCGGTCTCTGAAGCATGCCCATGGAGGCAGACAAGATAACTGTCTTTGCCCCCATAATCATAGTTTTTGAATAAATGTAATTATTATTATTGTCTATTTTTTACCCATCCTTAGATACTATTTCTGAACGCATATTAGCCCTTTACAGACCAAAAAGGGTGTGCAACGTATTGCTCCACAATGCTTAGCCTACATATCTGGTCCGTAAAGGGTTAACACTTTGACTGTAGGAAGCATGTGCAATGTATTGCAATCAAAGGGTTAATTACCTTATACATTCTTTTTCCAGGACATGTCAATTGAATCACTGATGTCGCAAATTATTATATTGTACCTTCTGTACGTAAAAGGTCAGGGTTTTTTTTTTAACTCTTTGAGAGCCAGAGAGGTACGCAACTCATTGCAATGCATTTTGTACCCCTCTGGCACTCAAAGGGTTAAGCTGAAGCAGACATAGTGCATGAGCCCCCCCATCCCTCCTGGACCTTAAAGGTTTAAAATAACCACATGCATCAAACAGAGTCTGAGGTCCTGTGGTTCAGCTACCAACTGTCATGGCCGCCTCCACGGACAGAACACCCAGCACTGATTCAAGATGTTCTTCCTTGAATACAGGCACAAGGACAATATTCATGTGAGGCCATTGGGATTTCAACCCATAGTAAGTTAACTGAGGGGTTATTATGAGGTGGTAGTTTTCCTTGAACCCTTTAAGTGCCAGTGGGGAATACAACTCATTGTATATCCCTCTGGCACTTAAAGGGTTATCATTTACAGGGAGCCAGGGTTATGCCTGCAGTCCGAGAGGATGTCCTGTTTTCCGCTGGGAGGCTGTCTGTGTGTGTGGTCCGACAGCTGAGACTGAAATGACTTTCATATGGCCGCTGACTAATTTCATTAAAAGATGGTACAAGCACCTAACCCCACGTACTCTGCACCTCTCTGAGTTATAACAATAAACAGAGATTACACACATCCTTGCTTTATACACTGATTGTATATAAGCCTTCACAGGACATTAAAAACAGACTTCCGATACTTCTGAACGCCTCCATTGCCCTCCAATAAGTTCTGCAGGTCACAGTGATCTGCAGGGCCACGTGACGTCGGTGTAGTGAGGTGCTCATGGGAGTTTGCTCTCGTCTGTATTCAACTTAAAACAATCCCCGCGTCTGCAAATTCACAGACACAGCGAAAAGCGATCTCCCGTGAGCACTCCTCTCTGCGCTGACGTCACCCAGCTCTGCAGATCACTGCGACCCGCAGGGCTTTCCAGAGGACAAAGGGGGTGTTCAGAGCTTTAGAAACTAGCTCTTGGGGCACAGTCTATCAATTAACCCTTTGACTGCTAGAGAGGTAAGCAACACATTGCAAAGCATTGCGTTGCGTACCCCTCTGGCACTCAAAGGGTTAATAGGGTGTTGTATGAATTGCATATTGCTCCTTTAACACTATGATTGCCGGGGGTTGTCCAACATATTGCTCTGCACCGGCACTCAAAGGGTTGAGGCAAAGAATTGGAGTGATTCTGGGGCCAAACCAACTGCACTGTAGGAACACACAAAAATTCCCCAAATTCCTACTGTAAAATGTTAACCCCTTGAATACCAGTGATAACTCCAATTCAACTAAAATATCACAATAATTTAAGGGGTTAAAGGCGCCAATTTAAATCAATGGGAATTTTGAATTGCCCCCCCGTTGTACACTTGGTTTGCCCTCAAAATTGCTGCTCTTTTCTTATGAAGATGAAGCGTGAAGAGTCATATGAACAAAGATATATTGGAGCAATTCTCTACCAATCTTACTGCATTACAGGTGACAAATAAACGTTCTCATTGATCTGAATGGTGATCTAACTCCAGCTGAATACTAGGGAGATCTCCAACGCGTTGCAAAGCGTGCCCTGACATCTTATGTCCGCAGGGTACAACATGATCAGTTGAGACATTAGTGATTCAATTGACATTTCAAGATAAGTGAATTTATACGACAGGTAACCCTTTCATTGCAATGCATTTCACATGCTTCCAGCGCTCAAAGCGTTAACCCCTTACGAACCAGACAGGTAGGCTAAGCATTTTGAACCAATAAATTGCAAACCCCTTTGGTTCGTAAAGGGCTTATAAGCTCTCAGAAATAGTGTCTAAGGATGGATAAAAAATAGACAATAAATATAATAATTACATTTATTCAAAAACTATGACTATGGAGGAAAAGACGGCAAGTATTGTGGTACAAATTGCCCCTCTGATTCTGCCTTCCTAGGGAGAGGAATATTTATCTATTGCAGGTCTGGTTCTCCTGCTGTTGGAGACTAGAACTACAATCATCCCCAGCAATTTGTTGGCTCTTTGGGTACAATGAGAGTTGTGGTCTTCAACAGCTGACCTCTGGTCTAGCTCTAGTCCTGGATCCCATCCATTCAAGAAGGACCGCGCGTGTAGTGCGAGCTGCTGCTTGCGGGACCCCAATCTCACCCACAACAGTGACAGACAAGGTTCAAACATCTGACAAGTTCTGAAGCGCAAACAGATGGCGGAGCACGTGTGCCGAAAGATAAACACGCCTGCACACACGATCTGAGCTTGGTTGTGTTTCCGAGTGGGGAGACATCCTGGGAAATGAGACAAGGTTCATCTCTCAGGATATAGGATGGGGGGGGGGGGGGTGAAGTGCTGCTGTTTACACTAAGCAGAAACTCTGTCCCCTCCTGTGGTCTTAAAGTGATAGTAATGTTACAAAATTATTTTATTTTCTATTGTAGTGATATTTGCTTTGAAAGTTCTCCCCTTCTCCGGACGTCAGCGTCTAGCTGACAGAAGGAGATCCTGGTACTGGGACCAGCCGTCAGCTCTTCAGCAGAGCCGAAATCGCGTTATTTAAAAAGAACTTCTTCAATGGAATGGTCTACAAAGTGCGCCTGGTTTTCAACTATACTCTGTAGACCGTTCCACTGAAGAAGTTCTTTTTAAAGTGATAGTAATACTTCATATTTGCTGAATTTAATCTTGTTAGGCTTAAAAAAAAGAAATATTCCCATCCATGTCTCACTGCCCAAACCTTTATAGTTCTTTAGAAATCTCAAATTTTATTTCCTCCTTCCCTCCCCTTTCTCCTGCGTCACCTGTCCAGCTCTCGGATCTGAAATCTTGTCCATAGACTGTAGGGAGTGTCTACAGCATTGTAAGACCTGCCCAGCCTTCTTATCATCACCATTAAGTTTTTTAATTCACTCCCCTTTTCTCGGAGCTCCATGCAGTCACGTGACTACTTTCCCTACCCATGGTGCATTGCATCGGCTTGCTTGGCCAACAAAACTTTGCGTTTCTGAGCAGAACCATTCCAATGTAAGTTACAACACAGCAATAGATTGGAATGGTTCTGCTCAGAAACGCAATGTTTTGTTGGCCAAGCAAGCCGATGCAATGCACCATGGGTAGGGAAAGTAGTCACGTGACCAAACGGAGCTCCGAGAAAAGGGGAGTGAATTAAAAAACTTAATGGTGACGACAGGAAGACTGGGTAGATCTTACCAATGCTGTAGACACTCCCTGCACTCTGAGAGCTGGACAGGTGACATAGGAGAAAAGGGAGGGAACGGGGAAATAAAAATTGAGATTTCTAAAGAACTCTAAAGGTTTGGGCAGTGAGACCTGGATGGGATTATTTCTTTTTTTAAGCCTAACAAGATTAAGTTCAGCAAATATGAAGTATTACTATCACTTTAACCCCTTAAGGACCGGCGGTCATGGGGCATTTCCGTCCCATAATGAACGCATAGGGGCACTTGGACGCGCCGGTACACGTGACCTGTCACGTGTATCGGCGCGTCATTATGGGGCTTGAAAGAGATCGCTCCGATCTTGGAGCGGTCTATTTCAGGCCCTATTTTTACTTACAGCGCTCCCGGTACAGCGCTGTAAGTAAAAAGTATGTGACGTACCATGACCGTCATCGGTCCTTGAGTAGTTCAAGGACTGTGACGGTCCTGGTACGTCAAGGGTCCTTAAGGGGTTAAATAACGTGGTTTCGGCTCTACTGCAGAGCCTCCTCGAGTCACACGACTGGAATCTCCTGCTGTCAGCTTTACCTCTGACATCAGGAGAAGGGGAGAGAGGTGAGAACTTTCAAAGCAAATATCTCTCAAACCATAGAGGTTTGAGAGATGGGGTTTGCTGCAAATAATGTATTTTTATTTCATCTACAATACAAAATAAAATAATTCTGGGACATAACGATCACTTTATGAGAACACAAACACACGAAAATGAAATTGGTTAACATACTTTTAACCCCTTGAACACCAGAAAGGTCTACAACCCATTGCATAGCACCTGCGAAGTTGACTTCAAGTTTGTATATTTGAAAACGTCATTAAAACCTGCCCGTGTATTGTGTTCTGTATCACGTTAGCCAAAAACACCAGCAGATGAAGAGGTTAGTTATTATCTCTGTGCGGAGAAATCTCTGAGTATGACAATAAGCTATTTTCTGCTAAAGAGCCACTTATAGTGGCGTAACAATAGGGGTCGCAGGGGTTGCACCTGCGACCGGGCCTGTCACTCCAAGGGGCCCGCCCGGCCGCCCCCTGCGAACCCATCGCCACTCGCCCACAGCCCTACCCGCAGCAACTCAACTAATCTCCCGGCACTCTAGTAATGCAGAGCGCTGGGAGATGACATCATCTCCCAGCGCTCTGCATAACTGAGAACCGCGCGGGAGATGGAGGTAAGAGATGTGCATGGGGCAATGTGAAGATTGGGGGGGGGGCCCGGCGGCAATTTCTGCGCCAGGGCCCGCTGGCTGCTAGTTACGCCACTGGCCACTTAGTGCAGCACAGAGATTATAGTGGACCTATCACCTTGAATTTTCTTGATATTTTTGAAATCTTCATTCAAAACGCCTTTCACCTTAATCCAAGTTTGCATATTTTAAAACTGCATTAAAAACTATATGTCATGTTAACCAAAAGTCCAGTAGATGTATAGTTTAAAGGGATAGTAATACTTCGTTTATGTTTATTTTGTAGGCATTAAAAAAAACATGAAGAATGATATAAGTCTTATCTCTCAAACCTTTATGGTTTGAGAGATATTCACAAGCAAAGTTTCCCCTCCCTCCCCTTTTACCTAGTGTAAGTCATCTCTTCTCAGATGTGGAATGCAGTCCATAGACCAGACAGATAACAGAAGGGGACAATCTTCTTCCTATGAGAACAATGAAAGCCCTGCCCCCCTTGACAAGTTTTTCAGGTTTTTCCCTTATCTTGATTGAAGATTGTCCCTCTCTGCAGTCTACCTGGGCACCTCCCTTCTGATCTGGCTGAACAGTGTTACATCAGTAAAAGGGGCAGGAGGGGAATACTTTATCATTGAATTACTCTTGTACTACAACTCTGACAGAATTGAAATAACACTCTCCAAAGTCCAAATACTATGATGATTAATTAGAGCTGCTTTTATTATGAAACATTACTATCCCTTTAAGACATATTCATGCTTATATTTATGGGGAAAGTGAAAATCTCACAGTGCCGCACATAACTTCATTAGCATATGAAATGTCACTGTAAGGCTTAATTAACATATGAAGCATCACTGAAAATCCACAATTAGCATACATTAGCATATGGTAACAAGTGTGAATATCTCTTTAACTATACATTTGCTGGTCTTTTGGTTAACGTGACATATAGACAGTTTTTAATGCAGTTTTCTAATATGCAAACATGAAAGGCCCAGTTTAACCCTTTGAGTACCAGAGCAGTATGCAACGCATCACAAAGCAATGCATTGTATACCCCTCTGGCACTCAAAGGGTTAATAAGCACATAAACGCAGGCGCTGTTCTCTTGCTGAATGGGAGCAGGCGCTGCACTCTTGCTGGATGGATGTAAGCCCTCAACTTTACCCTGGAAGGATGTAAGGGCTGCGCGTTCGATGGATGTGTGCATCTCACTGGAAAGCATTGTACCAACTTTGGTACTGTAATAATGGGGACCTCTTCCAGCAGCCCTACAATATACCCCCAATACCACTGAGCTGTTCTTAATTACTATAATTCCAACACACACGAACCTTCCGTCTGTTTCCAGGTGACAGACTCCTGTACAGCTTCCTGCCCTGCTTCCCCGCGTTCCATATCGTGAAGGACGCCCAGTGGCGCAAAACCCGCTCCTCCAGGAACCTCACCCGGTGCTTCCAGATCGTCTCCCTAGATAGGACAGACAGCGCAGGGTTAATGGACTATGAAACGCAGCAGAGCATATGTACAGAGACAAAAAGTGGAGCAACTCCGCACAATAAACTGTATATAGAAAAATAGATGGATTAGGTAGAGAGAACGAGAGTTAATGGTAATCGATGAGAGGGAGAGAAAGAAATACGTTAGAGATAGATATGAAATAATAGGTATGAAAATGATAGATATGAGATAGATAGATAGATAGATAGATATGAGATAGATAGATAGATATGAGATAGATAGACAGACAGACAGATTGATAGATATGATATAGATATATAGTAGATCGATAGATAGACAGACAGATAGATAGATAAATTGATAGATGTGAAACAGATATGAGATAGACAGTATTGCGACTGATAGACGGTGTATTGATAAAGGTCTTATATAGATAGACAGATATGAGATAGATAGATATGAGATAGATAGATATTAGATAGATAGATAGATAGATAGATATGAAACAGATATGAGATAGATAGATAGATAGATAGATAGATAGATAGATAGATAGATAGATAGACAGATAGATATGAGATAGATAGATAGATAGATAGATATGAGATAGATAGATAGATAGATATGAGATAGATAGATAGATATGAGATAGATAGATAGATAGATAGATAGATAGATAGATAGATAGATAGACAGATAGATATGAGATAGATAGATAGATAGATATGAGATAGATAGATAGATAGATAGATATGAGATAGATAGATAGATAGATATGAGATAGATAGATAGATAGATATGAAATAGATGTGAGATAGATAGATAGATAGATAGATAGATAGATACATAGATGTGAAATAGATATGAGATAGATAGATAGATATGAAATAGATGTGAGATAGATAGATAGATAGATAGATAGATAGATAGATAGATAGATACATAGATGTGAAATAGCTATGAGATAGACAGTATTGAGACTGATAGACGGTGTATTCGGTCTTAGGACCGAAACGTCAGTCGTGTTCTGGACCATTTTGTGAAAATAAAGCCTTCTTAAAGAAGTCCTATGGGTGCTGCCCTTCTTCTTGTTTCTTGTTTCATCATGACTTGGGATTGTACACCTGGGTAATAACTAACTGAGAGTGACTGAGTGATACCACCTCCCACTTCATTTATTATATTATATATATATATATATATATATATATATATATATATACATACAAGGTGCTATCACCAAACAGTTTATATTATATATATTATATAAAAATGAAAGAAATGAAAAGAAATGCGTATGTACAGATATATACACATACACACAAGGACCCCGCAGCTTTGAACACTATGACGATATTTGCGTGTGAAACGCCGGCTCTGAACGCACACAAGGATAGATTTCTTTATCACCCGGCGCTATAATCTTTTCCCATGCTGACATCAGCACTTATTTTAACTTTTCTTCAAAACTGAGCCCCTGGGGGGATTGTGACTGCTGGCTCAGAGCACGCCAATTCATTACATCTTCCCCCCCGGGCTTATGGAAGGGTAACATTAAATGTTCAAATATGTGTGATGTGTATTGCTTTATTCTTCTGCCTTTCATAACAAAATTAATTTTATTAAAGTGACAGTACGGCCAAAAAAAAGGATCCATTATCCATCTAATGATAAACTGATAAAAGAATTGGCAAAAATTATTTTTTTCAAGTGTCCCTAAAATCTGCCATAAACACCCCTCTGCATGAATATGCAGGTAGCCACGCATGTCCAAATTTAGTTACTGACCCTTTGCGTACCAGAGAGGTATCCAATGCATTGGCCTTATTCATCACTCCGACGAGATGCGATTCTACTGCAAAATGAGTGACCCGTGATATAAAATGTCTGCATGTTCCCATTGATTCAGCATTCTAGGGGTTAAATTTTTCATTTAAAGCAATAAGTGCAGTTACCTTGCTCCAGAATTGCACATCTTTAGGGCCAAAAGGCATGCAATACAGTGACACAGTAGCTAATGTTTGAAAGGGTTAAGTCCAATTAGGCATACCTCCCAAGTGTCCCTCTTTGAGACCCAAATCCCTCTGTCCCTCTTTTCCACCCTGGTTTCCCTCTTTTTAAGAGTTCAAAATGAGTGGTGTGTATATAAGTGTATTACATTGCTCCACAGCAATAAAACTCACATTCATGTGTGTTTAAAGGGATAGTAATACTTTGTTTTAACTTTATTTTATTTTGTAGGCATTAAAAAACATGAAGAATTATATAAGTCTTATCTCTCAAACCTTTATGGTTTATGAGATATTCAGAAGCAAAGTTTCCCCTCCCGCCCCTTTTACCTAGTGTAAGTCATCTCTTCTCAGATGTGGAATCCAGTCCATAGACCAGACAGATAACAGCAGAGGACAATCTTCTTCCTATGAGAACAATGAAAGCCCTGCCCCCCTTGACAAGCTTTTCAGCTTTTTCCCTTATCTTAATTGAAGATTGTCCCTCTCTGCAGTCTACCTGGGCAGCTCCCTTCTGCTCTGGCTGAGCAGTGTTACATCAGTAAAAGGGGCGGGAGTGGGATACTTTATCATTGAATTACTCTTGAACTACAACTCTGACAGTATTGAAATAACACTCTCCAAAGTCCAAATACTATGATGATTAATTAGAGCTGCTTTTATTATGAAACATTACTATCCCTTTAAACTTCGGTATATGTGTTTATAAATTAGTCTGTGTAAATAAAATACTTTGGTTTTGCTCTACATCATTATTTAGTTACATAAAGAGGTGTCAGTAGGTCATAAAATAGCCTACAATTCTCAGTATTGCCCCGCTCACAAGTCACGCCCACAGTAACATCGCCTAAAACTAAAGTGTCCCTGTTTGGCCATTTGAAATGTTGGGAGGTATGCAATTAGGGTATTGAAACCTCTTCATCTATATTTTAATTTTGCAGCACGATTCATAAGAGGATATGGTAACATAGTAACAGTAAATTAGGTTGAAAAAAGACACAAGTCCATCAAGTTTAACTCTTGCCTCATAACCCAGAGACATGAGAATTATACAGCTTTCCTGCTACCAAATAAATTAGTCTTTATCAGACCTTCCTGATTTTGCCTACTAATACACAGTATAACCCTGTATGTTCAGTTTTGAAAGAAATGTATCTAATCTCTTAAATGTATCCATTGTATCTGCCATAACCACCTCCTTGGGCAAGGAATTCCATAATTGAACAGACCTTACTGTAAAAAACCCCTTCCTCTGCTGAAGCCTAAACCTCCTTTCCTCTAATCTCAAGGGGTGTCCCCTGGTCATTTGGTCAGGCCTTGGAATGTATTTTTTTTAAACTTTATGAAAAATCATGGTCTAGTGATTCTACTGCTGAGTAAAACAAAGTTCACCCAACAGTCATTACACCTCAAACTTTTAAGTCATTGTTCACCAGAGGGATAACCAAAGCATTGCAAAAGCAATGCGTTGGGTACCCTCTGGCGCTCAAAGGATTAATTTAATTGCACTTTTCTGTTCATCACAAGTTTTACTGTTTCTATGACTCAAGCGCTCCTGTAAGTAGTATTATAAAAAAAAAACACTTCTTATGGACACCAGGTGGCGCTACTGATAACAAATCTAAAGAAATACAATTGAGCGTTAATAGCTTTTGAATTAAAATTCTCACCCTATAACAGACGCATTTCATATACACGACACAAACCTATTGGACTAGAGAAATGTTTCATTAAAAATGTTTACTGCACCTTTAAAGGGATAGTAATGTTTCATAATAAAAGCAGCTCTAATTAATCATCATAGTATTTGGACTTTGGAGAGTGTTATTTCAATTCTGTCAGAGTTGTAGTTCAAGAGTAATTCAATGACAAAGTGTCCCCCTCCTGCCTCTTTTACTGATGTAACACTGCTCAGCCAGAGCAGAAGGGAGGTGCCCAGGTAGACTGCAGAGAGGGACAATCTTCAATTAAGATAAAGGAAAAACCTGAAAAACTTGTCAAGGGGGGCAGGGCTTTCATTGTTCTGATAGGAAGAAGATTGTCCCCTTCTGTTATCTGTCTGGTCTATGGACTGGATTCCACATCTGAGAAGAGATAGCTTATACTAGGTAAAAGGGGCGGGAGGGGAAACTTTGCTTGTGAACATCTCTCAAACCATAAAGGTTTGAGAGATACGATTTATATCGTTCTTCATGTTTTTTTTTAATGCCTACAAAATAAAATAAAGATAAAACAAAGCATTACTATCCCTTTAAACTGTCTGAGCCAGAGGGTTATGTTAACAATGTATTACACACCTGTCTGGTTGTCTAAGGGTTAACCTCATTTTGAAATCCAGAGGGTCGAGCGAAACTCCTCTGCGCTCCATGGGTTAAATGCAGATTCCTGCGTTATCCTATATTTGAACCTTCGTTAATCCCCAGCAGACAAGGGCGTTGTGTTACTAATGTGCATTCAGCCTCCACTCTGACATTACTACCATACAGTGCGTGTATAAATCTCTTTAATGCTGGCGATAAGATCGTCTTGTTACAAGACTCTTCATGCAATCAGGCACGCCTACACAATTAGGCAACACAGAATTACATTGACAGGTCTCAGCAGAAACACGAACAGGTGAACGACGCAGGTTGTTTTATTGTTTTGGAGAATTTGTCATTTTACTTTATTATAGGACCTTTAAAGGGATAGTAATACTTCGTTTTAACTTTATTTTGTAGGCATTAAAAAAACATGAAGAACGATATAAGCCTTATCTCTCAAACCTTTATGGTCTGAGAGATATTCACAAGCAAAGTTTCCCCTCCCGCCCCTTTTACCTAGTGTAAGCCATCTCTTCTCAGATGTGGAATCCAGTCCATAGACCAGACAGATAACAGCAGGGGACAATCTTCTTTCTATGAGAACAATGAAAGCCCTGCCCCCCTTGACAAGTTTATCAGGTTTTTCCCTTATCTTAATTGAAGATTGTCCCTCTCTGCAGTCTACCTGGGCACCTCCCTTCTGATCTGGCTGAGCAGTGTTACATCAGTAAAATGGGCGGGAGGGGGGATACTTTATCATTCAATTACTCTTGTACTACAACTCTGACAGAATTGAAATAACACTCTCCAAAGTCCAAATACTATGACGATTAATTAGAGCTGCTTTTATTATGAAACATTACTATCCCTTTAAAGAGATAGCAAAACTTAATATTTAAAAAATATATATATTGTAGTGTACTCCTACAGCCGAGAGGTCCTTTATAATAATAACCACTAGTACTTATATAGCTCCCACTCTCGGAATTAACCAAATCGGCAGCTGAATAATAGATGTTATTAATACCGAATCAATGGAACTCATTTATCGACCTCAGAAGGATGAAGGGCCGAGCTGACGCTGCCGGGATTCAAACCTGCAACCTTGAGGTTTACAGGCTCTGTAGTCAGTGTATTTACCACTGAGCTATTTCACCAGCCTTTTATTCAAGTTATTGCTGACTTCATTAGGAGCAATAGCTCAATGCGCTGAAATCATACAGAGGCGCTCTTGCTACAACATCCTATGGAGATTTATGGCCGACTGACCAGAGCTGTCCACAGGATGGTGTAGAAACAGCGCCACTGTAATATTTCAGGTCATTGAGATATTGCACCTAAAAAAAAAAGTTAAGGTTGAGCTGCAGTATCTTTTGAATAAAACACCTCTCAGCAGTGGGAGTGCCATTGTTTTACTCAGGAGGATAAATCCTTAATTACATATTTTTACATATTAAAGGGGAACTCCCACCCCGCAAAAACTTTATCTTGATTAAGTCTTCATCTGGCGACTAGCTGCTTAGTAGCGCTAGTCGCCAGAAATATTACCTGGTTTGAAAGATTTTGCAGTTTTTCGGAGGCTGACAGTAGCAGGAAGCACGGACATCTCGTCACAGTGACGTCCGTGCGCCTGCGCTGTCAGTCCCTTTTGGAGCCGGCCGGACGTCACTATGGCAAGATGTCCGTGCTTCCTGCTACTGTCAGCCTCCGAATAAGTCGAAAATCTTTTAAACCAGGTAATATTTCTGGCAACTAGCGCTACTAAGCAGCTAGTCGCCAGATGAAGACTTAATTAACATACAGTTTTTGCGGGGTGGTAGTTCCCCTTTAAGTGCAGGACAAGCATGACGGTCCTGCCACGTCAATGGTCCTTAAGGGGTTAAACAATTATTCATTTTGTGTTAGATTCCAAAAATCTAAGTCTACAATTTATTTTTATTTTTTTTCATTTTCTTTAAGTAGAGACAAGAGGTCATGAAGTTACTTTATTGAGAATAGTACCCAACTTTTCAGTATTCAGGTGAGTGGGTACCTTATATCTGACTGTTTACAGAC
This sequence comes from Rhinophrynus dorsalis, assembly GCA_037306005.1. Taxonomy (NCBI): domain Eukaryota; kingdom Metazoa; phylum Chordata; class Amphibia; order Anura; family Rhinophrynidae; genus Rhinophrynus; species Rhinophrynus dorsalis. Next base: position 9,452,890 of record CM074727.1, on the reverse strand, counting down.
AATCCTACAGGATTGCTATGATACTGGAAGTCTGGGAGCCCTAGAAAAGGCAGGGATGGACCAGGGCTCGGGTCGAACAGGAACGCCGTTCCTTCTAGCAGGACTCCCCCGCCAGGCCACGTAACACAGTCAGGTCTGTGCCTTCCTCGGCACAGACCTGTAGCTACTGAGCTCACTCGTCTCCGTCGGTTCTTTAGTAATGCAGATCGCTGGGAGATGACATCATGTCCTAGCACACTCTGGATTACTGAAGAGTAGACCACGCGGGAGCTCCAGCAGCTACAGGTCTGTGCCAAAGGAGGCACAGATGACAGACCTCTCCTGCCGATGGACCACCAGGGAGGTAGGAAACGGACACAGGGGGGCAATGTGGAGCTGATGGGGGGGTGATGTGGAGCTGATGGGGGGCAAGTTGGAGCTGATGGGGGCCAAAGTGGAGCTGATGGGGACAAAGTTGTAGTTGATGGGTGGAAATGTGAGGGCAATGTGGAGATGATGGGGGTGATGTGAGGGCAATGTGAAGATGATGGGGGTGATGTGAGGGCAATGTGGAGATGATGGGGGTGATGTGAGGGCAATGTGAAGATGATGGGGGTGATGTGAGGGCAATGTGGAGATGATGGGGCAATGTGGAGCTGATGGGGGTAATGTGAGGGAAATGTGTAGATGATGGGGCAAGTTGGAGCTGATGGGGGAAATGTGAGGGCAATCTGGAGATGATGGGGCAATGTGAGGGCAAAGTGGAGCTGATGGGGGCAAGTTGGAGCTGATGGGGGAAATGTGAGGGCAATATGGAGATGATGGAGGGAAATGTGAGGGCAATATGGAGATAATGGTGGCAATGTGGAGATGATGGGGGCAATGTGAGGGCAAAGTGGAGCTGATGGGGGCAAGTTGGAGCTGATGGGGGAAATGTGAGGGCAATATGGAGATGATGGAGGCAATGTGTGTGCATGCATGCAACAGTAATAGATACAAAGATACATGCAACAGACATACACACAGACACATAAACTCCCACACACCTGTACTGACATACATAGAGTGAGATACACACTCATACATGCAATGATACACACACACATGTATAGAGAGAGAAACACTTGACTGAGCGATACATATTTATTTTGGGCGGTGGGAATCTTGGGTGACTCCCCACACTTTTTTCCCCAGGACTTGATCCCTGGAATGGACGCTCCCACAGATCAAAGGTAAGCCTAGATTTGGGGCCTCAGGAAACACAATAGCGTGGAGTACAGCCATATCCCCAGGGAACAAGTCAGACCATCAAAATCACAGGTGACTAATGGGTGGCTCAGTTATTGTGATTGCGCTACCTGTGCTTAATAAGGGATATCCAGAAAACCTGTCCTGTTATTGTGCCCTAAAGTAATGGAGTTAAGAATTACTGGTATACAGGTGATTTACGTGTATGTGACCCCGGTTCATTTTAAGTTATTAGTGTTTCTATAACAGTGGGTTAAATACTGTGCCACTTAGTCACCTCGTGCAGCTGGTGATGACTGGTTTCAGTTCGGTTCTGACCCCATGAAATCTCTAATCTCGTTATGACATCAGATTCCATCCCCGGAAGCCTCGTCATCAGCGGTCACAAATGACAGCGCCCGGCTTGGGCTAATATCGTGTGACCTTTGGCCAACCTCAGTATGAAAGTCACGATTCTAAGAAAGCCCTATTGTCACTCATCAGTTTACTGTGCAGAAAAATGAGTCAATTCAGAGTAAAGAAATCTTTCATTTCCATCAGCTGAGTCAGCGAGAGACCTCAAGGTTATCCGACCCCCCCCCCATACACCAGTGACAGGGTCCTGTGGGTTTTCATTGTGTAGAGAGGAGCAGTGCAGGTTGTAAACAGAGTACCACCCTGCAGACGTGACAGGGTCATAAGGCAGGAATTCCTGTAGCTGGTCAGTGACACACAAAATCAGCAACCCCTGGTCTTCTTGTCAACACAGACATCAACGGCTTGTGTCCAACAGAGCAAACGTGGAATAACATAGCTCGCAAAATGTCAAAAGGCCAAAGAGGGACACTTTTTTAAGGGGCATAATCAATAATTTTTAGTTTATTTCATGACCTGCTGACACTTATTTGTGTAACTGAAAAAATGATTTAGAGCAAGATCAAAGTATTTTATGTACATTACTTTTCAAACACAGATACGGACGTTTATACAAATTTTAATATGAGTTTTATTGCTGTGGAGCAATGTGATACATTTATATACACACCACACAGTCTGATCTCCTAAACACAGGGACACCAGGGTGATACACTTATATACACACCACACAGTCTGATCTCCTAAACACAGGGACACCAGGATGATACACTTCTATACACACCACACAGTCTGATCTCCTAAACACAGGGACACCAGGATGATACACTTCTATACACACCACACAGTCTGATCTCCTAAACACAGGGACACCAGGGCAATACACTTATATACACACCACACAGTCTGAACTCCTAAACACAGGGACACCAAGGTGATACACTTCTATACACACCACACAGTCTGATCTCCTAAACACAGGGACACCAGGATGATACACTTCTATACACACCACACAGTCTGATCTCCTAAACACAGGGACACCAGGGTGATACACTTATATATACACCGCACAGTCTGATCTCCTAAACACAGGAACACCAGGGTGATACACTTATATACACGCCACACAGTCTGATCTCCTAAACACAGGGACACCAGGGTGATACACTTCTATACACACCACACAGTCTGATCTCCTAAACACAGGGACACCAGGATGATACACTTCTATACACACCACACAGTCTGATCTCCTAAACACAGGGACACCAGGGCGATACACTTATATACACACCACACAGTCTGATCTCCTAAACACAGGGACACCAGGGTGATACACTTCTATACACACCACACAGTCTGATCTCATAAACACAGGGACACCAGGGTGATACACTTCTATACACACCACACAGTCTGATCTCCTAAACACAGGGACACCAGGGTGATACACTTATATACACACCACACAGTCTGATCTCCTAAACACAGGGACACCAGGGTGATACACTTATATACACACCACACAGTCTGATCTCCTAAACACAGGGACACCAGGGTGATACACTTCTATACACACCACACAGTCTGATCTCCTAAACACAGGGACACCAGGGTGATACACTTCTATACACACCACACAGTCTGATCTCCTAAACACAGGGACACCAGGGTGATACACTTATATACACGCCACACAGTCTGATCTCCTAAACACAGGGACACCAGGGTGATACACTTATATACACACACCACACAGTCTGATCTCCTAAACACAGGGACACCAGGGTGATACACTTATATACACACCACGCAGTCTGATCTCCTAAACACAGGGACACCAGGGTGATACACTTCTATACACACCACACAGTCTAATCTCCTAAACACAGGGACACCAGGGTGATACACTTATATACACACCACACAGTCTGATCTCCTAAACACAGGACACCAGGGTGATACACTTCTATACACACCACACAGTGTGATCTCCTAAACACAGGGACACCAGGGTGATACACTTCTATACACACCACACAGTCTAATCTCCTAAACACAGGGACACCAGGGTGATACACTTCTATACACACCACACAGTCTGATCTCCTAAACACAGGGACACCAGGGTGATACACGTATATACACACCACACAGTCTGATCTCCTAAACACAGGGACACCAGGGAGATACACTTATATACACACCACCACACAGTCTGATCTCCTAAACACAGGGACACCAGGGTGATACACTTATATACATATCACAAAGTGTGATCTCCTAAACACAGGGACACCAGGGTGGGAAAGAGGGGCAGAGGGATTTGGGTCTCAAAGAGGGACTGTTCTTCCTAAAGAGGTACACTTGGGAGGTATGGAGACCTAATATCTCCAAAAGAGGGACACTTGAGAGGTATGGAGCCCTAATATCTCATAAAGTGGGACACTTGGGAGGTACAGACCCCTAATATCTCCTAAAGAGGGGACACTTGGGATGTATGGACCCCTAATATCTCCTAAAGAGGGACAGGTGAGAGGTATGGACCCCCTAATATCACCTAAAGAGGGACACTTGGGAGGGGACTGCCCCTAATATCACCTAAAAAGGGACACTTGGGAGTTAAGGATGTATATACCCCTAATATCTCCTAAAGAGGGACACTTGGGAGGTATGGAGCCCTAATATCTCCTAAAGTGGGACACTTGGGAGGTATGGAGCCCTAATATCTCCTAAAGGAGACACTTGGGAGGTATGGAGCCCTAATATCTCCTAAAGGGGACACTTGGGAGGTACATACCCCTAATATCTCCTAAAGAGGGATACTTGGGAGGTACATACCCCTAATATCTTCTAAAGAGGGATACTTGGGACGTACGGACCCTTAATATCTGCTGAAGAACCGTCCAGTCGCATGACCAGAATCTTGATCTGTCAGCTACAGCACTGACGTCTGTAAAAGGGGAACGGGGGAGACTTTAAGAGCTTCTAAATCTTAAAATAGACACATTTAAGTAACGAGATTTCATTTATTTTTTTTCATATGAACATATTCAAGTGATAGTAATACTTGAAAACTTTTAAATTTAATTCAATAGATATTTTAAAAATACATTAATTGTGCCATTTTCAATCTCCCAATCCTTTATGATTTGGGAGATATAAGTCTGCAAAGTTCCCCCTCCCTCCCCTTGTGCTGACGTCAACTTTCAAACTCAGAGACGGAGATCGCAGTCCATAGACTGTCCTGTGGCTCTTCAGCAGAGCCATGATCGCGGTAGTTACAAAGAAATACTTCATTTGAACAGTTTACAACGTGTGCTTGCAAACCAGGGACACACTGTAAACCATTCAAATGAAGTATTTCTGTGTAACTACCGCAATCACGACTCTGCTGAAGAGCCGCTGGACTGCAATCTCCGTCTCTGAGTTTGAAAGCTGACATCAGCACAAGTGGAGGGAGGGGGGAACTCTGCAGACTTATATCTCCCAAATCATAAAGGATAGGGAGATTGAAAATGGCACAATTAAGGTATTTTTAAAATATCTATTGAATTAAATGTAAAAGTTTTCAAATATTACTATCACTTTAAAGTGCCACTTAGTGCAGCACAGAGATTATAGTGGACCTATCACCTTGAATTTTCTTGATATTTTTGAAATCTTCATTCAAAACGCCTTTCACCTTAATTCAAGTTTGCATATTTGAAAACTGCATAAAAAAACTATATGGCCTATATGTCATGTTAACCAAAAGTCCAGCCGATGTATAGCTTAAAGGGATAGTAATACTTCGTTTTATCTTTATTTTATTTTGTCGGCATTAAAAAAACATGAAGAACGATATAAGTCTTATCTCTCAAACCTTTATGGTTTAAGATATATTCACAAGCAAAGTATCCCCCCCCCCCTTTCAACCAGATCAGAAGGGAGGTGCCCAGGTAGACTGCAGAGAGGGACAATCTTCAATTCAGATAAGGGAAAAACCTGAAAAACTTGTCAAGGGGGGCAGGGCTTTCATTGTTCTCATAGGAAGAAGATTATCCCCTTCTGTTATCTGTCTGGTCTATGGACTGGATTCCACATCTGAGAAGAGATGGCTTACACTAGGTAAAAGGGGCGGGGAGGGGAAACTTTGCTTGTGAATATCTCTCAAACCATAAAGGTTTGAGAGATAAGACTTATATCGTTCTTCATGTTTTTTTAATGCCTACAAAATAAACATAAACGAAGTATTACTATCCCTTTAAACTATACATCTGCTGGACTTTTGGTTAACATCACATATAGGTCATATAGTTTTTAATGCAGTTTTCAAATATGCAAACTTGAATTAAGGTGAAAGGCGTTTTGAATGAAGATTTGAGAGATAAGACTTATATCGTTCTATATGTTTTTTTAATGCCTACAAAATAAAATAAAGTTAAAACGAAGGATTACTATCCCTTTAAATCCAGGTATTACTATCCCTTTAAGGGGGCGATATCAGTAGAATATTAGTGTTCCTTTAAGGGCACACCCTGGCGTTTTTCCAGCGAAACACTTCGCGCCTCCTCACATAACCATTTGTGTGCCAGAGGGATCTCCACACCCCTCTCACGCTCAAAGTGTAAACACGTCCTGAACCAAAAATACACTTTGCTTTGCAATCCAACCTGTTCTTCCCCGAGGCAGGAGAGTTAAAGAAGGTACCTGAAATTACTCCATGCCGGAGGGGAGTGGAACAGGGACATGGAGCTTTCCCAGAGTCAAAGCCAGAGCAGGTGCTCCCAGCCCAAAAAAAAGTAGGAACCCGAAGTTATTAAAACAAACTGCCTAACAGGGAGAGAAGAGACAAGCTTTAGGCTATGACGACACGGCCAACTCAAACAGAGACGCGATGCTGCTCCATTAAAGGCAAAGTAATGTCTTCATGTTAAACGGATAGTAATGTTTCATAAATAAAAGAAGCTCCGATTAATCATCATAGTATTTGGGCCACGGAGAGTGTTATTTCAATACTGTCAGAGTTGTAGTACAAGAGTAATTGAATGATAAAGTATCCCCCTTCCACTCCTTTTACTGATGTAACACTGCTCAGCCAGATCAGAAGGGAGGTGCCCAGGTAGACTGCAGAGGGGGACAATCTTCAATTAAGATAAGGGAAAAACCTGAAAAACTTGTCAAGGGGGGAGGGGCAGGGCTTTAATTGTTCTCATAGGAAGAAGATTGTCCCCTTCTGTTATCTGTCTGGTCTATGGACTGGATTCCACATCTGAGAAGAGATGACTTACACTAGGGTAATATTGCTCACCTCAGATGTGGAATCTGGTCTCTTGACTGGACAGGTCACAGCAAGGGACAATCTTCTTACTGTGATCATAAGGAAAACCCTGCCCCCCTTGACAGGCTTTTCAGGTTTTTCCTTATGATCACTGAAGATTGTCCCTCTCAGTGATCCATCCGGACGGTCTTGCTGCTCTGAGGTGAGCAGTGTTACATCAGTAAAAGGGGCGGGAGGTGGATACTTTATCATTCAATTACTCTTGTACTACAACTCTGACAGTATTGAAAAAACACTCTCCATGGCCTAAATACTATGAAGAGTAATTGGATATGTTCTTATTGTGAAACATTACTATCAATTTAAGCCTCTTGATCCAGTTGGCAGCTGAACAGTTAATGTAGTCCCTGCCAGACATCAGTCATTGGGCGGCTTTGGGACTCGGACCCCTCTGCAGGCCGGATTTCAGACTGTTTGCTCTCTGCGGTCTGTCTAATCTCCCTGCAGATACCTTTGTTGATTTAGGGTTTAATTTCTGCCACATAAAACTGCAGGAATATAGCACCTTACCGTGAGCACACACACCTGTAACCCAACAGTCGTCTCTTGCTTTAAAAAGGCTCAAATAAAGGTGCAACAGAAAGATAGATAGGGGGGCAGGTACACAGAGAAAAGTGGGTCAATTCTGGAGCAATGTCACCATAGGGAACTAATAAAATGCCACATGGATTTAACCCGTTGGGTGCCAGAGGCGTGTGCAATGCGTTGGACACATCTTTGGCATCTAAAGTGTTAAATGGGGCTATTAACCCTTTGGATTCTAGAGAGTTCTCTAACGCAATGTGTTGGCTCTTGCTCTGGCATTCCAGGGGTTAAAAGGCTCATTTGGATCCATTTTTTATTATCTGTTGGTTCGTCAAAGAATTAATAACTGCCCAGCACATTGAGGTCAACAAAAAGGTCCTCCCAGGATTTAACCCCTTGAAATGTTAGAGAGGTCTTTGACGCATTGCAGAGAGATGCGATGGAGACCTGTCATTCAAAGGTTAAAAAGTCCATTCAATTCAACTGGACATTTTTATTTGTCCCTGATAATGCGGCTCGTTTATCTTGGAATTATTACAAATGCTTTGTACACATAATATGAACAAATACAAACTTTCAAAATCTCTATTGATTTAAATGGCCTTTTAACCCTTTGCATGTGAGTTGGAGAGCTCTCTAGCACCGAAGGGGTTAAAAGAGTCAATTAACCATTTGAGTGCCAGAGGGGGTACGCAACGCATTGCAAAGCAATGCCACTCTAAGTGTTAAACTAATAGGAATTGTAGCGTACGGCGCAGTTGCGTTACCCCAGAATGACTCCAGTTTTACTTGGTGCGGGCAGTCCCTTATGTGAGACAGGCAGGTCAAAGATCACAGGTCAGAGGTCGCTCACAGGGAGGATAGATGCAGCCTCCTATCTACCAATGTACGTCCTTCTGTTTAACAGACTCTTGTTTGACCTTCACCTCGACCCCCAACTTTTGGTCGCAAATTATCAACAATCTCTCTTTTTTTTATTTTTTTTTTTTTATTGATATGGAGAAGAAACACTCCAGTGTGATGATCTCTCCAGTTTGTTTGTTATTGTTTGGGGACTTTTTTTGGAATTGGAGAACAATTAGTGCATAAAATCTCCATAGTATAATACAGGTATTGAAGAGTTTATCACAACTTAGTACATCTCTCCCTGTAGTCTATAACTAAAGATAACCCATAGAATAACATAGGAACTGGAGAGTTTATCTCACTGGAGAAGTTATCTCCTCTTTATCACACCTTAGTACATCTCCCCCTGTAGTCTATAACTAAATCTCTCCCATAGAATAACATAGGAACTGGAGAGTTTATCTCACTGGAGAAGTTATCTCCTCTTTATCACACCTTAGTACATCTACCCTGTAGTCTATAACTAAATCTCTCCCATAGAATAACATAGGAACTGGAGAGTTTATCTCACTGGAGAAGTTATCTCCTCTTTATCACATGTTAGTACATCTCCCCCTGTAGTCTATAACTAAATATCTCCTATAGAATAACATAGGAACTGGAGAGTTTATCTCACTGGAGAAGTTATCTCCTCTTTATCACACCTTAGTGCATCTCCCCCTGTAGTCTATAACTAAAGTTTATCTCACTGGAGAAGTTATCTCCTCTTTATCACACCTTAGTACATCTCCCCCTCTGTAATCTATAACTAAAGATCTCCCACATAAGAAATGGAGAGTTTATCTCACTAGAGACGTTATCTTCTCATTTTCATACCTTAGCGTATCTCCCACAAAAACTACTGTCAGCAAGAGTCTGGTCCACCTCCATTAACAAGATCTTCAGGTTTAATTGAAGATGTTTTCTCTTGTAAAAAAAAAAGGCACAAGGGAAAAATTCATAATATATTCGGATTTTCTGGTCATAGTAAAATTACAGTTGTGTGGTGTTATTTGCAGGTGTTATGGTTCCTTTAACTTCAAGACATCCAAGCCTGAGAGTCCAAGTCCTCTGCAGAGTAGCCTAGTAGGAATCAATGTTTGGACACCAGAACTGTCTATGTAACTCATCAGCTGGGCTTTGTCTGCCTGAATGATTCCACAGGAAGTGACCTGCAGACATTCACCTGTCAGGTAACAGTAGTTCCCCGTAACTCACCTGTGCTGAAGCAGGGAAATTCCTATGAGCTGGCATGTTAATGGTCCCTGGAGACAGGTTTGAGATCCACTGGTATAAAAGAGGATTGATTTCACCACAACGCAGAACAAATTTCTAGTCTTTGACATAATCTTGACCATTGTAATGTAATTGTGTTTAAGCTAAATTCCCAGTTTGTGAAAAACCTTCCACTGTGTTTGCCCAGAGATTTCCTGAATTGTCATTGGGATCCTGGAATTCAATTCTGCTTACCACACAATGGTTTTAATGCTGCTAAGAAAAACTAACAAACAAAAAAACATAGCTGGGTGGCTAGAGATCATTCTCACAATGTTCCCCAGTAATTGGTCCCTTCCACTCATCAGATTGTCTGTGACGACTCCATTCCAGAACAGCGACACGTCTGAGGCTTTGTGTGATCTCGCCACGGTATTTAATGGATGATATCGAGAGATAACGGAATTCAGCAACACTCCGGGGCAGGGCGGTCCACATTCTGTGCTCAAGGGCCACCAACAGGCCAGGATTTAAGGATTTCCCAGCTTAAGAACAGGTGAGTTCACAGAAATGAATGAGCCGTTGATTAACTCACCTGTGTTTAAAGCAGGGAAATCCTTAACCTTTTGAGTGCCAGAGAGGTACACAACGCATTGCTTTGCAATGCATTGCGTACCCCCTCTGGCACTCAAAGGGTTACATGGTGGCCCTTGACGGCTGAACTTGGACAAACCTGCTCCAGGGCAATGTCATCCATGATTTTTGCTTTTTCTTCAACAACAAAAAAAAATAAATAAATACAAATTTGTAACCCTTTGAGTATAATTTGGAATCCATTGGACACTCCGCTGGTATTCAACGGAATGTAGGAATCTCCATGAATTCGAACCTGTCCTGAAAGCTACCCTTTACAATACAGCCTTCACGCAGTTCTGCGGTTCCAACATCTTCTGACCACAATGGATGCTTTTTTAAAAAAAAATCATTATTCAGATTTCTAATAATTGCCAAAAGGCACGTGAAACAGGGAAACACAGAAGGGGTTAATACACCTTGACTGATTCTGCAGAGTCATGCAAAGTTTTATGCAGATTTCCAGCATGAGAAATTCCCTCAAGCACCATTCTAGTTCCCTTTGAATATATCCATCAATCCATCAGTCATTGCATTATCTCCGATCCTCAAGGCTACGTCTTACCATGCTTGATATTGTGCAATCAGCTGAAATGTAAAGTCATTTTCCTCATCTCCATACAACCTGCTCACAAACAGATTTATACCACGTTCGATATAGAATGAGGCAGCTGCTCCTTAATGGGAAACTGACACCTTACAAGCTTTCTGAAATAAATCTTTCACTACAATATAAATTTGCAATCTATGTAATGGATATCTCAAAATAAAATTAACACCAACACGTCCTGATATTAACCCCCACGTGTAAATCAGGGAAGATAATCCTAATGCACGATATAAATAAATTGTATTTGGATTGGTTCTCCAATATTAAACTTGTTTAGCTTGTACTGGATTTCATATTCGCTGAGACAGGAGCAATTTGCTGCCACACTGAAGAACCCACAGCTATATTAACCCTTTGAATGGCACTCAAAGGGTTAGCCAAATATACTACTTTATTAACCCCCTCCCAAACACACTTGCAGATTTTCACACTAATGCCGATAACAGACATACAAGAGTGTATTTGACTGATGCTAAATTTTGTTTAGATTTTGTAAATTACTTACATATGCAGTGGTGCTCAGTCTAGTTTTGCTTAACCCCTTAACGACCAGCGGTGCCGGGGTGTGTGGTCCCTTGAGGACCAGATAGGGAATTTCGACGTGCCGCCCCACGTGACTGATCACGTGGGAGGCACACTGAACGGAGGGACTGAAAGAGATCGCTCCGGTCTTGGAGCGATTAAATTCAGTCCCCGGTATTACTCACCACACTCCTGCAGGAGCGCGGTGAGTAATAGTACGTGACATACCAGGACCGTCACTGGTCCTTAAGTGCCGGACCAGCGTGATGGTCTGGGTACGTCGCCGGACGCGAAGGGGTTAAAGGGACAGTGAAGAGTCAGGAGAAGGCTCGTTCTAACTGAAGGATGTTACTTGACAGCAATGAGAAATAATTAAGTTCTCATAGCTTAAAGGGATAGCAATGTTTCACAATAAAAGCAGCTCCAATTAATCTTCTTAGTATGTGGTCCATGGAGAGTGTTATATCAATACTGTCAGAGTTGTAGTACAAGAGTAATTGAATGATAAAGTATCCCCCTCCCGCCCCTTTTACTGATGTAACACTGCTCACCTCAGAGCAGCAAGACTGTCCGGATGGATCACAGAGAGGGACAATCTTCAGTGATCATAAGGGAAAAACCTGAAAAACCTGTCAAGGGGGGCAGTGTTTTCCATATAATCACAGTAAGAAGATTGTCCCTTGCTGTGATCTGTCCGGTCAAGAGACCAGATTCCACATCTGAGGTGAGCAGTGTTACATCAGTAAAAGGGGCGGGAGGGGGATACTTTATCATTGAATTACTCTTGTACTACAACTCTGACAGTAGTGATATAACACTCTCCATGGACCAAATACTATGAAGATTAATTGGAGCTGCTGTTTTTGTGAAACATTACTATCCCTTTAGTACTCTGTCACACTCTCCCTCATACCCCTGCAAATCTGGGTGCTATCAGTGCTTCAGTTTGCCTTTCTGGGAAGTTTCAGTCCTCTCAACTGAATTCAGTATCATGAGGCTTCAATTAAGAGAATAACAATGTTGCGTACTCTCCCAAAAGTGTAGAGTGAAGCTCTAATGTTGTTCAGTCCTGCAGATCACAAGACAATGGCAGAACTTTTAGATGTCAGGTAACAGCCTAAGGTATAAATCCCCTTCCCAGCCCTTTACTGCCCACTTAAAAGGATAGTAATACTTTGTTTTATCTTTATTTTATTTTGTAGGCATTAAACAAACATGAAGAACGATGTAAGTCTTATCTCTCAATCCTTTAAGGTTTGAGAGATATTCACAAGCAAAGTTTCCCCTCCCGTCCCTTTTACCTAGTGTAAGCCATTTCTTCTCAGATGTGGAATCCAGTCCATAGACCAGACAGATACCAGCAGGGGACAATCTTCTTCCTATGAGAACAATGAAAGCCCTGCCCCCCTTGACAAGTTTTTCAGGTTTTTCCCTTATCTTAATTGAAGATTGTCCCTCTCTGCAGTCTACCTGGGCTCCTCCCTTCTGATCTGACTGAGCAGTGTTACATCAGTAAAAGGGGCAGGAGGGGGACACTTTGTCATTGAATTACTCTTGTACTACAACTCTGACAGAATTGAAATAACACTCTCCAAAGTCCAAATACTATGATGATTAATTAGAGCTGCTTTTATTATGAAACATTACTATCCCTTTAAAGGTGCAGTAAACATTTTAATGAAACATTTCTCTAGTCTAATAGGTTTGTGTTGTGTATATGAAAGTCTCATCTCTCAAACCTTTATGGTTTGAGAGATATTCACAAGCAAAGTTTCCCCTCGCTGACCAAAATGGTCAAGTCTGCCACCTAGCTGTCAGATTTGGAATCCGGTCCGCAGATCAAATGCTGGCTCTTTAGCAGAGCCGAGATCACAAGACATAAAAATAACTATTTAATTGGAAGGGTCTAAAAAGTGAGCTTGAAAACCAGGCACACTTTATACACTATTCGAATGAAGTAGTTCTTCTTATATCTCGCTATCTCGGCTCTGCTGTAGAGCCACGGCCGGTCTGCTGACCGGATTCCAAATCTGACAGCTAGGTGGCAGACTTGACCTTTTTGGTCGGTGAGGGGAAACTTTGCTTGTGAATATCTCTCAAACCATAAAGGTTTGAGAGAGAAGACTTATATCGTTCTTCATGTTTTTTTAATGCCTACAAAATAAAATAAAGATAAAACAAAGTATTACTATCCCTTTAAATTATCCTTACACAGAGTATGGGATTTCCAAGACAGCCCCAACCTCTTGTAGGCCACATTCCACTAATATTAGGAGCAGGACAGAAATAAACAGTTACGCTTAGGTTTCAGACTCAGATTGACAAAAATTAAAAGAAAAAAAAAATCAGAAGAAAAATGAATTGTAATACAAAAAAGTCTATTACATTATAAAGAACATATTAATTGGGGGTCTCAGTTTTATTAAAGGGATAGTAATACTTCATTTTAACTTTATTTTATTTTGTAGGCATTAAAAAAACATGAAGAACGATGTAAGTCTTATCTCTCAAACCTTTATGGTTTAAGAGATATTCACAAGCAAAATATCCCCCTCCCGCCCCTTTTACTGATGTCACACTTTTCAGCCAAAGCAGAAGGGAGGTGCTCAGGTAGATTGCAGAGAGGGACAATCTTCAATTAAGATAAGGGAAAAACCTGAAAAACTTGTCAAGGGGGGCAGGGCTTTCATTGTTCTCATAGGAAGAAGATTGTCCCCTTCTGTTATCTGTCTGGTCTATGGACTGGATTCCACATCTGAGAAGAGATGACTTACACTAGATAAAAGGGGCAGGGCTTTCATTGTTCTCATAGGAAGAAGATTGTCCCCTTCTGTTATCTGTCTGGTCTATGGACTGGATTCCACATCTGAGAAGAGATGGCTTACACTAGGTAAAAGGGGCGGGAGGGGAAACTTTGCTTGTGAATATCTCTCAGACCATAAAGGTTTGAGAGATAAGACTTATATCGTTCTTCATGTTTTTTTAACGCCTACAAAATAAAATAAAGTTAAAACGAAGTATTACTATCCCTTTAAGCAGCGGTTGGCTAACACTGACACCACACACCCAAAAATGAGAGTCCTCAGACGAGGTGCTCAGTTTTGATAGTATGATCATATTATGGCTGATACAGTGGCTTTCCACAATTTCACAGAAAAATATTGTGGCACCCTAATCTGGTGTTCACAACACAAGGACTACAGCACCCTGGCTGAGGACTACTATCTTATAGCCAACCCTTCTACACCCAATGAGGGTTTTTACGGCAGGCAGAATAAGTGCCAGGATGAGGATCCGTAAATGTATTTTCTCTGTGTGTAGGAGGATTGGTTACACCCTTGAAAATGAAAGGACGCATTTAATCTGTGCACCAAGAAAATGAAAAAAAAAAAACACACACAAATTAGACACAGCCGCCCGAGCAGGATGTTTTTTTTGGCAAGTGGGTCCTGATTCATAGGAAACTGAATTCACGACAGAGCAGGATCTGAACACGAGGCTGCTAAAACCTGTTCCAATAGAATTGGATGCAACACGTGCAGGGATTGCCGCGTGTCTGTCTTTGATATCGGACAAGGCTGCAGATTACTGCAGGAGGATATTGCGCTACTGTTTGGATCGTTGTATGATACTGAGAAAAGTGGTTCTCAGACCTTTTCCTGCAATGCAATCTTACAGTTTCTAATGAAATTCCCAAGGAACAGGGCATGAATGTGCGAATACATATTCCATATGTTCCAAGTATCCCTCTTTAGGATATATTAGGGGTCCATGCCTCCTAAGTGTCCCTCTTTAGGGGATATTAGGACTGCAAACCTCCCAAGTGTCCCTCTTTAGGAGATATTATGGGACCATATCTCCCACGTGTCCCTCTGTCCCTCTTTCCCACCCTGGGGTCCCTGTGTTTAGGAGATCAGACTGTGTGGTGTGTATATAAGTGTATCACCCTGGTGTCCCTGTGTTTAGGAGATCAGACTGTGTGGTGTGTATATAAGTGTATCACCCTGGTGTCCCTGTGTTTAGGAGATCAGACTGTGTGGTGTGTATAGAAGTGTATCACCCTGGTGTCCCTGTGTTTAGGAGATCAGACTGTGTGGTGTGTATATAAGTGTATCACCCTGGTGTCCCTGTGTTTAGGAGAGCAGACTGTGTGGTGTGTATATAAGTGTATCACCCTGGTGTCCCTGTGTGTAGGAGATCAGACTGTGTGGTGTGTATAGAACTGTATCACCCTGGTGTCCCTGTGATTAGGAGATCAGACTGTGTGGTGTGTATAGAAGTGTATCATCCTGGTGTCCCTATGATTAGGAGATCAGACTGTGTGGTGTGTATAGAAGTGTATCACCCTGGTGTCCCTGTGTTTAGGAGATCAGACTGTGTGTTGTGTATATAAGTGTATCACCCTGGTGTCCCTGTGTTTAGGAGATCAGACTGTGTGGTGTGTATATATGTGTATTACCCTGGTGTCCCTGTGTTTAGGAGATCAGACTGTGTGGTGTGTATATAAGTGTATCACCCTGGTGTCCCTGTGTTTAGGAGATCAGACTGTGTGGTGTGTATATAAGTGTATCACCCTGGTGTCCTTGTGTTTAGGAGATCAGACTGTGTGGTGTGTATATAAGTGTATCACCCTGGTGTCCCTGTGTTTAGGAGATCAGACTGTGTGGTGTGTATATAAGTGTATCACCCTGGTGTCCTTGTGTTTAGGAGATCAGACTGTGTGGTGTGTATATAAGTGTATCACCCTGGTGTCCCTGTGTTTAGGAGATCAGACTGTGTGCTGTGTGTAAATGTATCACATTAATGTTTGTATAATGTTCAGTATTTCTGTTTATAAATCAGTCTGTGTAAATAAACTACTTTGGTCTTGCTCTAAATCTGGGTCATGAAATAACCTAAAAATTCTTTGTAATGCCCCATATCCCCCAGTCACACCCCCAGCAACACCACCTAAAACAAAATTATCCCTCTTTGGCCATTTGAAATGTTGGGAGATGTGGTAGCCAAGCAGAAATACATGCTGCATTTTCTAACCCTACGCCTGCCAAATGCCAATTTACTAAGCATCGTACGGAGAAAATTCTCCCCAGTTGGGGGCATTTTTCTCTTTATTTTCCTTTGGCTTTTTTAACCCTTTGAGTGCCAGAGTGGTACGGAATGCATTGCTTTGCAATGCATTCCGTACCACTCTGACACTCAAATGGTTATATATAACGTATTATTATCATGTATTAAACAACGTTCAGAGGAAACAGTGTAGCAGCTACCCAGCGTAGGCAATAGCTGTGTGCTGGCATTACGGTCATGTTGATGGCGGAGTGTCTCCACTGCTATGCACTAAAGTTATCACACGCCGTATTTCACACCCTGAAGCGCAGGCGCTAATATTGTAAGCGGACACCAGCAGAGCTGAGCTGGTGGATTCATCCCCCACATGAAAAATTCCTTGTAAATTAGGCTGAAAAAAAGATATAAAAATCCACCAAGTTCAACCTTTTCCACAGTACATCCCAGAAAACGAAAACTAAACAAAACTTCCCGACGCCAATATGATTTTCTGTCTGTTTACCAGAACAGCTTCCTATTTAATATTCTAACACAGAGTATAACCCGGTATGTCGCGTTCTGATAGGAATACATGTAATCTCTCTTAGCTGCATACATTGTATCGGCCCTAATCACATATCTAGCTAAGTAATTCTACAATTTAACAGATGTTGCTGTAAATAACCCCTTCCTTTGCTGAAGTTAGGCCCCTAATACTGTGATTAGCAATATCCCTGCCATTGAACCGCAACAATAACATCCTTTAACTCTTTGGATACTAGAAAAATCTCCAACACATTGCGAGGTCTCCAAATGTATCTGTGGCCATTTCAGAGGTACTGAGAAGAAATGGAACAATTCTGGACTAAACCAAGTGAATCGCAGGGGACCAATAAATATTCCCATTGATTTACATGTGGATTTTAAATCCTTAAATCTAGAAATGATACTAACACGTTGAGTCACAATGCAACTGAGACCTTTGTAGAATTCCAGGGGTTATAATCTCCGTTTAAATCAATTGGAATTTGGGGAATGTTTTGGTTGGTTTAACCCAGAACTGATCCGTATACATAAAGCACACTGCATCTCTAAGCTATCTGGTAAACGGAATAAAGTGGGATTTCCGCACAAAGAAAAGTGGAGTCATTCTGGGGAAACCAACCGCATTGTAGTACACAAATAAAAAAATATGTATATATATATATATATATATATATATATATATATATATATATATATATATGTGTTTCTAAACGGGATTTGTAACCCCCCGAATGTTAGAGGGATCTGCAAAATACTGATACGCATGGTGTGGCACTTTATGCTCATCATCTGCATAATATTCTAATTAGTTCAGTTTGAGGCCAAACGTACCCCTCACTCTGTTAGTAGACACGCCCCCAGTGGGTGGGCTTTGTCTGGATTCATTCATAGCACAGTGTGTAGTAATACTTCTCCAGCCCAGAATCTAATTATCATAAAGTGCCAGACCGAGCCAACGCCAAATAAAGGTTAATTTCTCAAAAACTCTCTATATCACGCAAAAACAGCTATCAAGGCTGTGTTGACTTCTTTTGAAAATTAAACTTATCTCAGGGTGACAAGTCCATTTTAACCCTTTCAGTGCTAGAGGGACATGCAACAAATTGCTTATTCAGAGTTGAATTTTTTTAGGTGCAGTATCACAGTAGCCTGAAATTGTACAGTGGCGCTGTTGCTACACCATCCTATGCAGATATATGGTTAACTAACCAGTGCTGTACAATTTCAGGCCATTTAGATTCTGTTTGAGCTGTATAAACTTTTGACAAAAACACCTGTCAGTTGGGGAAGTACCTTGTTTTACTCAGGGGGGTAAACCCTACAGAATTTTTTTTTTTTTTTTGCATTTTAAGTATTACTTTTCCTTTAAAGGGTTAAGATTAATGACATCACAGTTTACAACCCAACCATCTGTCTAATCTGACACAAGAGGAGGGGAGACTCACTCTGACACGGAGTGCGTTGCAGCTTTCTCGTGGTAGCGATACATTAAGAGACATTCATCCACTCGATGGACTCCCCCACCCTTCCGGAGATGTTCATAAAAAAACAGCAGGTCTTCCGGTGACCCCTACAAAAAAAAAAAAAAAAGCACTAAAAGGTCAAAGTTTTTCAGAGCCAGAAAGTATATTAATGGATGTAGAAAGTGATGACTGGATATTTCTAGCATACAGGGGGCGCTAGAGGAGGGGTAGTTACCAGGAAATCATCTTGACCAACCAAAGCTCTGTTTACCAGTCTAAATGTCAATATCTATAATGTTATAGTTGCTTCACTTGCCCTAAAGTAACTGGGATCACTTCCGGCTTGCAAGGCTTGGGAAGACGAGGAACAGTAATTAAACAGGATATATCACTTGTTAAAGGAGAACTGACACCTCCTAATAAGAGTTCCCCATTTACATTACTATGGGCAGAAAATCCTAATGGCCCCAATGAATTTTGGATATCGTCAGTCAGTTATGAATGCACCCAAAAGCTCATGAGCCTACATAACCTTTTACTGACCACATGGGCCAACATCGCATTGTGAAACAATGCATTGCACTCCACTCTGGTCCTTAAAGGGTTAAGATTACCACGTGTTGTGAGCAGAGTTTGTATTCTGTGAGCCTGCCAGTAACTGTCATGTCTGCCTACATGGACCTGACATCCTGCCAGTAACTGTCATGTCTGCCTCCGTGGACCTGACATCCTGCCACTAACTGTCATGTCCGCCACCATGGACCTGACATCCTGCCAGTAACTGTCATGTCCGCCTCCATGGACTGACATCCTGCCACTAACTGTCATGTCCGCCTCCATGGACGGACATCCTGCCATTAACTGTCATGTCCGCCTCCATGGACCTGACATCCTGCCAGTAACTGTCATGTCCGCCTCCATGGACCTGACATCCTGCCAGTAACTGTCATGTCTGCCTCAATGGACCTGACACCCTGCCAGTAACGGTCATGTCCGCCTCCATGGACCTGACATCCTGCCAGTAACTGTCATGTCTGCCTCAATGGACCTGACATCCTGCCAATAACTGTCATGTCCGCCTCAATGGACCTGACATCCTGTCAGTAACGGTCATGTCCTCCTCCAAGGACCTGACATCCTGCCAGTAACTGTTATGTCCGCCTCCATGGACCTGACATCCTGCCAGTAACTGTCATGTCCGCCTCCATGGACTGACATCCTGCCAGTAACTGTCATGTCCGCCTCCATGGACTGACATCCTGTCAGTAACGGTCATGTCCGCCTCCATGGACCTGACATCCTGCCAGTAACGGTCATGTCCGCCTCCATGGACCTGACATCCTGCCAGTAACTGTCATGTCTGCCTTTGTTTTTAGGTGCACTATCTCAATGGCCTGAAATGTTACAGTGGCGCCGTTGCTACACCATCCTATGGAGGTTTACGGTCAACTGACCAGAGTTGGTGTTGCAACAGCGCCACTGTACAATTTCAGGCCACTGATATATTGCACCTAAAAAAATTCAAGTTTGAAAACAACTTTCAGCAGTGGGAGTTCACTGGTTTAACCAGGAGGATAAACATTATAATATATATATATATTTTTTTTTTTACATATTAAGTGTTACTTATTAAGTTTTACTATCCCTTTAAGGATCACATAAGCAAGACATTGGATACCTTTCTAGCATTCAGTGGGTTAAAATCCCCAGTTAAACCAATGGTCATTTTTATTTCTCTTATTTGGTGAAGTTGTTTTGTCCCAGAGTTGTTTGGGCTCATCACAGTAAATTAGTCTTGCTGCGTTTCGCAGCTCCTCGAGATATAAAGGGGATATTAGCTGAGTCACCAAAAACTCCCAAATCTTCCAACTATCTAACAGTGATGCAGAGTGAGCTGCTCTCCCTACCCGCCCTGTACTGGGCTGCTCTCCAGCCTCTGGAGAAACGTTAACCCTTTGAGTGCCAGAGGGGGTAGCCAATGCATTGCAAAGCAATGCATTGGCTACCCCCTCTGGCACTCAAAGGGTTAATCTCGTGGTCAAGCTCCTCCGATGTCTAATAGTTACAGTGTGAAACGCGACAAAACGCATCCAGCGATGGGAACGGATTTACAGGATTCATCTCACATTTCACCGCTGTTGCTGAGATGAACGTTGGACTATATTGTAGGACATTAGGGAGGCGAACTGTCAGTGGGGCTGTAATTAGAGATTCTTCTTTTTTATTTATATTTTCAACATTTTAGTAGAATATACAGTAATTTATTTTCTTGCTTGCTTTTTTTTTCTTCTTAAAGGGGAACTATCACCCCATACAAGTTTGACTCAGTGTGCTATTCATATATCAATAATCTTTAATTGTTTGGGGTTTTTTTACTATGAAATGCAATGGCAAAATCTACATTTTTAAAAAATGAGCCGTGGCCGTACTTCAGAAAAGACTGTGGTTACATTTCTGCACTACAGCCTGTCAATCTTCTTCTGTTCCCTCCCCAAATATTGTTGTGTTCCAATCAGCTTACGCCAGCGGTTGTCAACCTTTCTAGTGCCGCGACCCTTTGATAAAATTTCCCAAGTTGTGGTGACCCCTAACAGTAAAATTATTTTCGTTGCTCCTTCATCGCCGTAATTACTCAATTATTCCGTTATAAAGAAATCCTTACTGTTTCGAGGCCGGAAGCCAGGCACAAGTGCAGACATCTTGTCCGCATGCCTGCGCTGTCAGTCCCGGTCTACCGGACAATTAAAAGTTTTACAGATTAAAATAGACAAAAAAACAATTTTCTGATGGTTTTATACGACCCCTGGCAAATCATCATTCGACCCACAGGTTGAGAACCGCTGGCTTACACGGAGAAATCCTCAGTCATCGGAGGAGGTTGGAACACGACAATATTTGGGGAGGAACAGAAGAAGATTGACAGACTGCGGTGCAACGCTGTAACAGCAGTCAGTCCAGGAAGTAAGGCCCCGACTCATTTTTAAAATTGTAAATTTTGCCATAGCCTGTATTTTATAACAAAAAAAACAAATGATTCAAGGTGATCAATATATGAAGATCACACTGAGGCAAACTTGGGGGTCATAGTTCCCCTTTAACCTTTTGAGAGCCATGGGGTGTACAGTCCACTGCAGAGCAATGCACTGCGCACTACGCTAGTGCTCTAAAGGTTAAAGGGATAGTAATACTTCGTTTTATCTTTATTTTATTTTGTAGGCATTAAAAAAACATGAAGAACGATAGAAGTCTTATCTCTCAAACCTTTATGGTTTGAGAGATATTCACAAGCAAATTTCCCCCTCCCGCCCCTTTTACCTAGTGTAAGCCATCTCTTCTCAGATGTGGAATCCAGTCCATAGACCAGGCAGATAACAGCAGGGGACAATCTTCTTCCTGTGAGAACAATGAAAGCCCTGCCCCCCTTGACATGTTTTTCAGGTTTTTCCCTTATCTTAATTGAAGATTGTCCCTCTCTGCAGTCTACCTGGGCACCTCCCTTCTGATCTGGCTGAGCAGTGTTACATCAGTAAAAGGGGCGGGAGGGGATACTTTATCATTGAATTACTCTTGTACTACAACTCTGACAGAATTGAAATAACACTCTCCAAAGTCCAAATACTATGATGATTAATTAGAGCTGCTTTTATTATGAAATATTACTATCCCTTTAAAAGGAGCAATAAACATTTTATGGGAGAAATACGTAGTGCAATGATTGTTCTGCTGAATAAAACAAGTATATTACAATACAATTTGTTAAATTAAACTGCAGTTTTCTAATCTGGCACCTAGGTGGTGCTGTTCTTATACCTTACTATGGAGAGCCGTAGTCAGTGACTCAAGCTCTCGTGCGACGTGCATTATAAAGCAGTCATTTTAACACTAATTGACACTGTTAATAATTTTGATTTTTTTTTTTAATTTTGAGCTGTCATTACTTTTAAATCGCCCAGCAGTGAAAGTACCCTTGTTTTTTACCCAGCAGGAAAAGCCATAGAACACCTATATATTTAATTAACAAAGTTTACTGCTCCATTAATTCTGTGTTCTTTCCCTGAATCAGTTTTCTAAATGGAAAATAATTAATAACGAGAATCGTTATCAGAAAGAATTAGGGTTATTTCGCACTTTTTAAAGGGGATCTATCACCCCTGTGCATCTAAAATGTTAGTTTATATAGAGATTAGAATGAAACCTGTTTTCATTTAAAAAAAAACAAACGTATTTTGCTGCATGTAAGCTGGAGCAGTCTCTACCAATGAGAGCGCTCCAGCTTACTCGCAGAATGCCTCCTCATTGGAGGAAGCTGGATAGAGGGAGGGGAGCAGAGACAGAATGCATTTGGCTTGCCCCCAAAAAGCGCAGCTACCTCCTATTTATGTAAATTGTTGACTTAAACAAGTGTACTATGTCAGCTGGAAGTTATTACACTTCAAACTATCATTACTATCACAGCCAGTGGCTCACCTTTCCTAGAGCAGGCAACAGAATAACTGTGTGGACACCAGGTGTCACCGTTGCTAACAATTTAATAACAATATATGTTTTTAAAATTTTGAATGAAGCACCTACCACTAGCGTGAGGTTTACTCAGCAGGAAACACCCTACAATATGTATATATTTTTGTTAAAATGGAACTAGCACCCTATATAAAGCTGCCCGCCAATAATCAGGCATATGGCGACTAGCTTCTTAATGGTGATATTATCTCACACAAGTAGCCGGTTCTGAAGCTTTGGAGACCAGAAACCAGGCTTGCGTGCAGACATCTTGGTTTAGACACACCTGCACCCTTGGATTGTCCATCCGGTCTCCTTTAGGAGGCACTGCATGATACCTTAAGGCAATGATTCTCAACCAGGGTGCCGTGGCACTTTGGTGTGCCACGGACATCAGCTTAGGGTGCCCCATGTTTTCTATGAAGACTAACAAAAAATGGACTTTTAAATAAAGATTTATAGAAATTGTTATGCACAATATGTTTAGTTTTCTTATTATGATTGGAAAACCTAACAATAACTGTATATTTATGTACTGTACCCTTCATTATGCCCTTGATAAATTACATTAAATATGTTAGGGGTGCCCCGAATGTTCTAGATTACGTGTTTGGGGTGCCCTGAACAAAAAAAGATTGAGAACCACTGCCTTAAGGCACCGGAAGGGTCTGACGGCACAGGCGCGCAGAGACCGCTCTAAAGCAAGAAGCCTGGCCGTCAAATCTCCGAAGAATAAGGATTATTTCAGAACCGGCTACTTGTGTGAGATAATAGCACTATTAAGAAGCTACTCGTCATATGCCTAATTATTGGAGGGCGACTTTATATTGGGTGTTCGTACCGCTTCAATATAAATTTACTTCTTAAATATTAACCCTTTGGCTGAAAGAGGGGAGATCAGTCTAGCATCCAACAGTTTAAAACTAATTAACAGATTATTTTAATTCTCTCTTCCTATTCGTGTTCTTTTCCTTCTGTATAACTACACACACAGCAACCTCCCTCCCCAAAAATATATCGGTCCCAAACCACAGATATTGTGCCAGAGGTAAACAGCGTGTGGGAGGAATCTGAGCAGTGACAAGCGTGTGGGAAAGAGCAGTTTGGAAACGGTTTGGATTTATTTGAATTTCTTTTCCCACTTAGATAAAACTCTTAATTGCTTTCCCTCGTCACCGAGCCAAAGTGAGAACAGCCTCCCTAATGTCCCTGTGCCTTCTGATGGAGTAATCGCTGCAACTGTTGTTGGATCAAATATATCAGATATCCAGAGGCTGATACAGAAAGGAGAATTGGAGCAATTCTAGGACGAACCAACCGTACCATACAGAATTCATGAACACAGCAATGCTTTGGAGACCTCTCTAGCACTCAAGGGGTTAAAAGTCCCATTTAATCAGTGAGGCTATTTATTTGTCCCCTACCATAATTGCTGCTATTTTCTTTTGAACCTGGGGCCCCTAGATAATAAATTGTCCGTCTGCCCTGTGGTCTTAGACTAATGACCCCGCAGGCCCCTTTAACCGTGAGATGAAACTGTTCCGTGTCGCAGTCTGACCTCTCTCACATTGCTTACTGTGGGGTTTTCTAGAGGGTGACCCCATAACAGTCGGTCCCTGACAACTGGAAGAAGATGCTGTTTATTTTGGCACAGGGAGCAGCTGTCCTCATCACTTTGAGATGAGAGGAACGCCGAGGGTGAAGGGACAAACTTTGGATGATAAGTAACAAAGCACTGGGCTTTGAGGATAGAAAAACATGGACAGCAAACTCCAAATCTTTCCTTATATAGTTATTTCAAAGTCTCGCCACCGAAAGTCACCCTGTACCACAATAGTCACACAAATCTTTCCTTATATAGATATTCCAAAACCTCAGCACCAAAGGTCACCCAAATCTTTCCTTATATAAATATTCCAAAACCTCACCACCAATGGTCACCCAGTAGCACTAATGTTCAACCAAATCTTTTCTTATATAGATATTCCAAAACCTCCCCACCAATGGTCACCCACATTTATCCTTACGTGATTATTCCAAAGTCTCACCACCAAAGGTTATCAGATAAAACCAATGGTCACCCAAATCTTTACTTATATGGTTTTTCCAAGGTCTCACCACCAAAGGTCACCCAATATAACTAATGGTCCCCCAAATCTTTCCATATGTAAATATTCCAAAACCTCACCACCAATGGTCACCCAGTGCCACCAATGTTCAACCAAATCTTTTCATATATAGATCTTCCAAAACCTTGCCACCAATGGTCACCCAGTACCACCAATGGTCACCCAAATCTTTCCTTATATAGATATTCCAAAACCTCACCACCAGTGGTCACCCAATACCACCAATGTTCAACCAATTGTTTTCTTATATAGAGCTTCCAAACCCTCCCCACCAATGGTCACCCACATTTCTCCTTATATGTTTATTCCAAAGTCTCACCACCAAAGGTCATCAGATACAACCAAAGGTCACCCAAATCTTTCCTTATATAGATATTCCAAATAATGACCACCAACGGTAACCCAAATGTCCCCTTAAATACATATTCCAAAGTCTCACCAGCAAACGTCACCCAGTACCACCAATGGTCACCCAAATCTTTCCTTATATAGATATTCCAAAACCTCACCACCAGTGGTCACCCAATACCACCAATGTTCAACCAATTCTTTTCTTATATAGAGCTTCCAAACCCTCCCCACCAATGGTCACCCACATTTCTCCTTATATGATTATTCCAAAGTCTCACCACCAAAGGTCATCAGATACAACCAAAGGTCACCCAAATCTTTCCTTATATAGATATTCCAAATAATGACCACCAACGGTAACCCAAATGTCCCCTTAAATAGATATTCCAAAGTCTCACCAGCAAACGTCACCCAATACCACAATGCTCACCCAAATCTTTCCTTATATAGATATTCCAAAACCTCCCCACCAATGTTCACCCAAATGTCTCCGAATATAGCTTATCCAAACCCTCTCCAAATGTCTCCTTACAGATTTATTTCAAAGCCTCACCACCAATAGCCACTCGTGTCTCCTTATATAACCGGTCAGTAGTGCCTCAAAAACACGCAGAAACTAACAGGTCAACGTTATCTATTTTACTGTCCACTGACACCCATTATACACAATTTTATCATCCCGAAGAATATAAGAATGCAACTTGTGTTATAGGATCAGTAATATTTTATTATGAAGAAAAAAACACAATGAATGAGTACAAGGGGATCATGATTAATTTAAAATTGTTTTTGGTTCACATGGTGATAAGGTGGTGGAGGTGTTTCAGTCACATTCTATGGAGAACTGTAGACAGTGACTTAAAGGGATAGTAATGTTTCACAAAAACAGCAGCTTCAATTAATCTTCATAGTATTTGAGGCATAGAGAGTGTTATTTCAATACTGTCAGAGTTGTAGTACAAGAGTAATTGAATGATAAAGTTTCCCCTCCCGCCCCTTTTACCTAGTGTAAGCCATCTCTTCTCAGATGTGGAATGCAGTCCATAGACCAGACAGATAACGGAAGGGGACAATCTTCTTCCTATGAGAACAATGAAAGCCCTTCCCCCCTTGACAAGTTTTTCAGGTTTTTCCCTTATCTTAATTGAAGATTGTCCCTCTCTGCAGTCTACCTGGGCACCTCCCTTCTGATCTGGCTGAGCAGTGTTACATCAGTAAAAGGGGCGGGAGGGGGATACTTTGTCATTGAATTACTCTTGAACTACAACTCTGACAGAATTGAAATAACACTCGCCAAAGCCCAAATACCATGAAGATTATTTAGAGCTGCTTTTATTATGAAACATTACTATCCATTTAAGTCTCTCAAGCAGTGGCGTAACAAAAGGGGTCGCACCTGCGACCGGGCCCGTCACTCCAGGGGCCCAGCCGCCCCTACTACCCCATCGTCTCGTGTCCGCAGCAACTCAACTGATCTCCTGGCGTTTTAGTAATACAGAGAACTTGGAGATTACATAATCTCTGCATTACTAAGAACCGTGTGGGAGCGGGGAAGGTGATGGAGGTAGGAGATCAACACAGGGCAGTGTGATGGTTTGGGAGAGGGGGCAATGTGGAGACAATGTGGTCGGGGGGGGGGGCCATGGCAATTTCTGCACCAGGGTTAGGTGGCTTCTAGTCACACCACTGCTGTCATGGAATGGACCAGCATATTTAGGACCCAGTGAATCAGGTCTCAGGTGGCAGACTGACCTGCACAGTGTGTCATTGTGTTTGTATGTGTGCATGTGCAGTGAGAGTGTGTGTGTATGAGAGTGTGTGTATATGTATGCATGTGTGTGTGTGTGTATGTATGTGCAATGTGAGTGTATGTATATGAATGTATGTGTGTGTGTATGTATATGTATGCATGTGTGTGTGTGTATTTATGTGCAGTGTGAGTGTATGTATATGAATGCATGTGTTTGTATATATATAGATGTGCAGTGTGGGTGTATGTATATGAATGCATGTGTGTGTGCACTCATGTTTGTACACTACCGTTCAACAGTTTGGGGTCATTTCAGAAATGTCCTTATTTTTCATGAAAACACACATCAACTAAGTTCAAAAGTTCAAAATAGGAAATACAGTCAAGATGTTGACAAGGTTATACATAATGAGTTTTAATTTAAATAGTAACTGCGTCCTTCAAACTTTGCTTTTGTCGAAGAATCCTCCATTTGCAGCAAATGTAGATATTCCATTAAAAATCATTTGCTTCAGGCTACAATTGTCATTTATAACATTTATAACAGTATTTCCATTTGATGCTGTTTTAATGGACGAGATTTGCTTTTCTTTCAAAAAATAAGATTTCTAAGTGACCCCAAACTTTTGATATGCCGAAGTGCAGCTTAAAGTGATACCATTCATCATATAACAAAGTCCTTGGGAAATAAACTCCAAATAAAAGCACGCACCAGGTACAATTGAAAAAAAAAACGTGATTTAATGTGTGTCAACGTTTCGGCCCCATCCTGGGCCTTCCTCAAAACAATGAATGCCTAACAAAAGTAACCTTAGGACCCATAGACACAACATTGGAAAACAATGTCCCTCATTGGGGCGCCAACGCTTTTTATTTCGCTAATCTGAGGCAGGAAGGTACAATGGGGGTGTTTCTGGGAAACTGTAAGTCTCCTCTCAGTTTGGACTTTGGACGAGAAGCAGATGGTGTTTGAGTGACCCCAAGGACTTACCTTCCCATCCTCCACAAACTGTCCGACGTGGCAGAACCACTGCCTGGTACAGAACCACGTAGGCATGATCACAGTGGGTCCGTGAGAGGTGAACACCTGTGGGGAATGGAAAAAAGAATTATTAACACAATGTAGCATAAAATCGTCCGTCTAAAAGGCAACACTAATCACCAAAAGAGATTATTACGTCTAATTCAGTTAGTACTCAGTGATGGTGATGCACTAACCTGACATGGAAAAAAACAAACTGTACAGCATGGGACAGATAATCACCAAATACTCATTTAGTTAAATCTGATTTTAACCCTTTAAGTGCCAGAGGGGTACGCAACGCGTTGCTTGAATAAATAAAATCTGTCTTTATGTTGCACTAGGCATATTGTCTGTAAAATAAATATTTTTTTCAGAAACTGGCGTATATGTTTTGGTGGCACATTCTGTCATTTTATGCAAATTTCCTGCACGGTATAGTAATTAGTTCTGTTCCAGAACAAATATACCCCTCCCGTGCTCTTAGATGACCCATCCTTCCCAGTGCGTGCGGGCTCAGATTAGATTCATTCATAGTTCATTGGTAAGTAATCCTGTCCCAGCACAGACACTAATTATTATAAAGTGTTAATTAGTACTGACTTTCTGTTTTATCCACTCACTGACACTGTCCAGTAATGCATTACCCACCTCCCCTAGCACTGACTTCCTGTCTTATCCCTACATTACCTCCCCACTCAATGACACTGCTCAGTAATGCATTACCCACCTCCCCTATTACTGACTTCCTATCTTATCCCTACATTACCTCCCCACTCACTGACACTGCTCAGCAATGCATTACCCACCTCCCCTAGCACTGACTTCTATCTTACCCCTATATTACCTCCCCATTCACTGACACTGCTCAGTAATACATTACCCACCTCCCCTAGCACTGACTTCCTGTCTTATCCCTACATTACCTCCCCCACTCACTGACACTGATCAGCAATGCATTACCCACCTCCCCTATAACTGACGTCCTGTCTTATCCCTTCATTACCTCCCCACTCACTGACACTGCTCAGTAATGTATTACCCACCTCCCCTAGCACTGACGTCCTGTCTTATCCCTACATTACCTCCCCACTCACTGACACTGCTCAGTAATACATTACCCACCTCCCCTAGCACTGACTTCCTGTCTTATCCCTACATTACCTCCCCACTCACTGACACTGCTCAGCAATGCATTACCCACCTCCCCTAGCACTGACTTCCTGTCTTATCCCTACATTACCTCCCCCACTCACTGACACTGCTCAGCAATGCATTACCCACCTCCCCTAGCACTGACTTCCTGTCTTATCCCTACATTACCTCCCCACTCACTGACACTGCTCAGCAATGCATTACCCACTTCCTATAGCACTGACCTCCTGCCTTACCCCTACATTACCTACCCATTCACTGACACCGCTCATCAATGCATTTCCCACCTCCCTAGCACTGACTTCCTGTCTTACCCCTACATTACCTCCCCACTCACTGACACTGCTCAGCAATGTATTACTCACCTCCCCTAGCACTGACTTCCTGTCTTATCCCTACATTACCTCCACACTCACTGACACTGCTCAGCAATGCATTACCCACCTCCTCTAGCACTGACTTCCTGTCTAATCCCTACATTACCTCACCACTCACTGACACTGCTTAGCAATGCATTACCCACCTCCCCTAGCACTGACTTCCTGTCTTATCCCTACATTACCTCCCCACTCACTGACACTGCTCAGCAATGCATTACCCACTTCCTATAGCACTGACCTCCTGCCTTACCCCTACATTACCTACCCATTCACTGACACCGCTCATCAATGCATTTCCCACCTCCCCTAGCACTGACTTCCTGTCTTACCCCTACATTACCTCCCCACTCACTGACACTGCTCAGCAATGCATTACCCACCTTCACTAGCACTGACTTCCTGTCTTATCCCTACATTACCTCCCCACTCACTGACACTGTTCAGCAATGCATTGCCCACCTCCCCTAGCATTGACTTCCTGTCTTATCCCTACATTACCTCCCCACTCACTGACACTGCTCAGTAATGCATTACCCGCCTCCCCTAGTACTGACTTCTTGTCTTATCCCTACATTACCTCCCCACTCACTGACACTGCTCAGTAATGTATTACCCACCTCCCCTAGCACTGACTTCCTGTCTTATCCCTACATTACCTCCCCACTCACTGACACTGCTCAGCAATGCACTGCCCACCTCCCCTGGCACTGAAAATGTTGTACGTAAGTGGAGGAGGTTAGGTAGGGCTAAAACAGGAAGGGCCTGCAAGGTCTTATCCCCATTTGGCTTTCTCCAGAATTATTCCACTTTTCCTAGTACATAAGGCCCTAAACGTGATCGTGTTTATCATACACAGACACACGCTGCTGTGCTGCAGCACCTACCAGTCCTGTTTACTTGAAGCCTTTCTTTACTATTCATGTTGCTCTGGGCCCCGGGGCTTTACAGTAAGTGAGAGCCAGGCGTCTACTGGATGAAAACCAATAATATTCTCAGTTACCCGTGCCGCTCGCTCACATCCGTGGTTGTGTCACATAATACACAAACCTGCCCTACACGTGGCAAAAAAAAGCACGACAAACGCTATATGTAATAATTAGCTTTAAAGGGATAGTAATACCTAAAATGTAAAAAAAAATATGTTGTAGGGTTTATCCCTCCTGAGTAAAACAAGAGTATTCCCACTGCTGAAAGGTGTTTCATTCAAAAGTTATTAATTTTCAAAGTTGAATTTTTAGGTGCAATATCACAGTGGCCTGAAATTGTACAGTGGCGCTGTTGCTACACCATCCTATGGAGATTTATGGTCCTGAGACCAGAGCTGTCCATAGGATCGTGTAGCAACAGCGCCACTGTACAATTTCAGGCCACTGTGATATTGCACCTAAAAAATTCAACTTTGAAAATTAATAACTTTTGAATGAAACATCTTTCAGCAGTGGGAGTATTCTTGTTTTACTCAGGGGGATAAACCCTACAACATATTTTTTTTTACATTTTAGGTATTACTATCCCTTTAAAGGCGAATTATACACTAGGAATATTTCACTCTTAAAGGAAAACTAACACATTATAATATAACCTTACTATGACCAGAAAATCCTAAAGGCCCCTATGAATTTTTCCTTGGGGTTTTTTGATCAAGTGATAATAGCATCAGAGAGGCCTGGATGTGAGTTCTACGGAGGAGGACATGACAGTTGCTGGCATTTCTTTTTCAAACTGAATCAGAGTGCGTGAACCCAGTTAACCCTTTAAAAGGATAGAAATACTTAATGTCTAAAAAAAATTTTGTAGTGTTTATTCCCCTGAGTAAAAAAAGGGAACTCCCACTGCTGAGAGGTGTTTTATTCAAAAGTTATTTCAGCTGAAACTTGAATTTGTATTAGGTGCCGTATCCTAGTGGTGGCGTTGTTGCTACGCCATCCTATGTACAGCTCTGGTCAGTTGACCATGAATCTCCATAGGATTGTGTAATAACAGCGCCACTGTAACATTTCAGGCCACTGAGATACTGCGCCTAAAAAAATTCTAATCTGAGCTGTAATAACTTTTGAACAAAACACCTCTCAGCAGTGGAGGTTCCCTTGTTTTACCCTGGGGGCTAAAGCCTACAAAATATATTTTTACATATTGAGTATTGCTATCCCTTTAAGGTCCACAGGGGTGAGGAACACATTGTAGAATGCGTGGCACACCGCCCTGGTCCTTAAAGAGATAAAATTATTTAGTGCAGAGCATAAAATTTGAAGTCCAGAAGTTCTGCTAACAACTCACTGACTATTCCACACTACCTGAGCACTATGATCACTCCAGATCTCCATAATAACTATAACCTCCACTGCTAACAACTCACTGACTATTCCACATTACCTGAGCAGTATGATCACTGCAGCTCTCCATACTAACTATAACCTCCACTGCTAACAACTCACTGACTATTCCACACTACCTGAGCAGTATGGTCACTCCAGATCTCCATACTAACTATAACCTCCACTACTAACAACTCTCTGACTATTCCACACTACCTGAGCAGTATGATCACTCCAGATCTCCATACTAACTATAACCTCCACTACTAACAACTCACTGACTATTCCACACTACCTGAGCAGTATGATCACTCCAGATCTCCATACTAACTATAACCTCCACTGCTAACAACTCACTGACTATTCCACACTACCTGAGCAGTATAATCACTCCAGATCTCCATACTAACTATAACCTCCGCTCCACTACTAACAACTCACTGACTATTCCACACTACCTGAGCAGTATGATCACTCCAGCTCTCCATACTAACTATAACCTCCACTACTAACAGCTCACTGACTATTCCACACTACCTGAGCAGTATGATCACTCCAGATCTCCATACTAACTATAACCTCCACTACTAACAACTCACTGACTATTCCACACTACCTGAACAGTATGATCACTCCAGATCTCCATACTAACTATAACCTCCACTACTAACAACTCACTGACTATTCCACACTACCTGAGTAGTATGATCACTCCAGATCTCCATACTAACTATAACCTCCACTACTAACAACTCACTGACTATTCCACACTACCTGAGCAGTATGATCACTCCAGATCTCCATACTAACTATAACCTCCACTGCTAACATCTCACTGACTATTCCACATTACCTGAGCAGTATGATCACTCCAGATCTCCATACTAACAAGTCACTGACTATTCCACACTACCTGAGCAGTATGATCACTCCAGATCTCCATAACTAACTATAACCTCCACTGCTAACAACTCACTGACTATTCACACTACCTGAGCAGTATGATCACTCAAAGGGTTAAGGTGACAAGTCCACATTAAAGTCTGAAGGCTTGTTTCCAGCTGGGTACATGTAAGGGTGCTTTCTCCCTATTAGTAATGGTTCAGCCAGTCTACACAGTGTC
Source organism: Rhinophrynus dorsalis (assembly GCA_037306005.1). Classification (NCBI taxonomy): domain Eukaryota; kingdom Metazoa; phylum Chordata; class Amphibia; order Anura; family Rhinophrynidae; genus Rhinophrynus; species Rhinophrynus dorsalis. Next base: position 9,419,814 of record CM074727.1, on the reverse strand, counting down.
CTAATAATGCATTAGGTTATCCAAATCATCTGCAAACTA